>CM062526.1:9507500-10757500 GCA_031439595.1 Pterocarpus santalinus | reverse complement strand
TATATATATATATATATATATATATATATATATATATAAAGGTTTGTAGTTATAAACTCTTATTTAGTAATGAAATGTGGAATTTCATGGCCATTTATATAATATCTTTTTATTTACAAAGCCTTTTTATAGTAGCAGTAATAGCCTCTAGATATAACTCCATGAGTCGAGTATGGCGTCTATATTTGGAGGATGTTACAATAGCAGTAAGTTTCACAGTGGGATCCAAAGGTACAAATGCTAGTTTAGAACCAATGAACTAGTGTCTTCAAGCAATGATAGAGTGTATTTGAGTTGAGAAAAGAAAATAAATTTGCCAGATTTAGCTAATTCCAAGCCTATGAAGTACTTTATGGGTCCAGGGTCTTTGAGTTTAAAACACTCTGTAACTGTCTCTTCGCTTATGAGATAACACCTTCAAAGGGCTTGCAATAATTATATCATTAACAAACACTAAGAAAACAGTTAGACAGGAATCACACCCTTTAATAAATAAGGAATAATTGCTCTTGGATTGAGCAAACTCGAGACTAATGAGAATAGAGGAAAATTTCATAAACCATTATCTCAAAGTTTGTTTGAGACCATAGATTGATTTGTTGAGCTTGTATACCAAGTAGAGATGACAAAATCGATTCAACCTACCAGGTTTGGGTTGGCCTGCCAAAACCATAAAAAATGGCGAGTTGGGTTGATATATTGAACCTGTAAAAAAATTTGAGCCCACCTAACCCATAGGCTTAGGCGGGATGGGGCCGGCTGAACCAACGGGCTAGAATGTGCTCTTTTTTTGTTTAATGCTGATTTGAGTGGTTTAATTTTGCACACACATGATTTTTCATTTTTTAAATCTTGTAACCCAAGCCCAAGGAAGAATGGCCTAGTTTCGAAGTAAGTAAGTTTTTCTCAGTTACGGTTCCTGTGGTGAAAGCTAAAACTTTCCATTTGGCCATAATTGGCAATTGTGGACTTTCCAGTACTTTGCCCACCTGAAAAACATGTTTGCACCTACGACAGTGCACACAAAAATGGTTTCATTTGCTAATGTAATGATTAGTGAAGTAACCTATGTTGTGTATTTTAAAATGAGTAACTAAGGCAATAGATTCACTAGTCACTCACACACGCCTCACTAGGGTGCTTACTAGTCGAGCTTGTTAGATTTCATTTTTTTATTATTAATGAGTCTTTACTAGTAGAGAAGTAATCAAAACATAAAGTGATAAAAATATACCATCCTAATTAATTTATTATGTTCGTGTTTAGATTAAGTTTGTGTATAAATTATATAGTTTAATTATTTTTTAATATTTATGTGAATAATATTCTATTATATTTAACTAAATTTTTCATTAGATATATTTTTTAATTTTTCAAATTTTTTAAAGGTAATTTAACTCATTAAAAATATTAAAATAAATTTATTTATTTAATTTTTTAGCGACCCAACTTAATAACTCGCTATTAAATGGGGTAGGGTAGGATGTTGAGCTTGTTTTCCTAAAGTGACCTGCCCTGCTTTTGGCAGGTCGACCCGCTTTGCCAATGCTAATACCAAGTTCTCCCCTTTAACACCATATCTAAGGGGCAAGTCCATATATACTTCTTTGAAAAGATTGCCATTCAAGAAGGCATTGTTCACATCCAATTGAGCTAAGGACTGGTTTTGAATAGCTATAATAGCTAAAAGAACTCGCACAGTGGTGAGTTTAGCCACGAGGGAAAATGTGTCCATACAGTCTATCTTTACTTGTTGTGTATCCTTTCGCCACTAAATGAGCCTTGTGCTAATTAATCGAGCCATTAGCATTATATTTTACTTTATAGACCTATTGACAACCAATGGTGTGTTTACTAGGAGGTAATGTAGTAATTGTTTAGGTATTGTTGGATGCCATGACACTAAGCTCCTTTTCCATAACTTGTTGCCATTGAGGATGCCTAGTTGCTTGGTGATAGAATTGCAAATAAAAAATATAAGAAATTTGCATGGCATAATGAGAGTATGATGGGGATAAGGACTTGTGGCTGAGATGTTTAGATAAGGGATAAGCACAATTGGTGGTGAGATTACAATAAGTCTAGAAGCATGGGTTGTTCTTCTAATTAAGGGGGCATGAGCAGGTTTAGTTCCTATAACAAGGGCAAGTTCACATATTATTACAAGAACAAGATCTACATCAGGTTCTAAAATAGGTGATATAGCAGAATCATGAGGAAGGTTTAGAGTAGGGGCCAAAACAAATGGATTATTACTTGGCGAAAGGCATATAGGAGGTGGGGAAGGAGGTGGTGAGTTATTATTAGGTAGTTGAGGCTTCACTAAGGTTGAGGACTGATGCTGAACTACATCAACAATCATTATAGGTGACACAAGGTCAAGATAGGGGTCAACAATGGGATCAACTTGTGCTAAACCATGAAAAGGATAAGTATCTTCATGAAAAATCATATCTCGAGAGATATAGAAAGTTTTGGTCCACAAATTATATAGTTTATAGGCTTTACAACCCTAGGGGATACCCAACAAACATTGAGGGTATGGCCTTAGGTGGAAACTTATTCTTTTTAGATGGTAGTAAGCATGCAAAGCATAGGCAGCCAAAACTTCTCATAGACATGTAATCTGGCAATTTATTGAACAATAATTCATAAGGGACACTTCATTAGCCAAATTTGGAGGAGGAGTCCTATTGATAATTGTAACACCTTTGGTGTAGTTTCAAGTTTTTTTGTATAAATCATGTATGATTGATCTGTTTATGATGGAATTTAGTTTTTATGTGATGATCTTGGGTGTTGGATGTCTTTTGGAACTAAGGAAACATGTTTTGGAATGTTGTAATCAATTACCATTTGACTGGTAATCGATTACGGGGCTCTCTGTATATCCATGTGTTAACAATTTTCACGTCATAATCGATTACCAGCCATTTGTTGATGGTAATCGATTACGAGGATGGTAATCGATTGCCATAGGCCAATATATATATGGAGACATGTCCCATGCCTTCATTTTCGATTTTTCTTCTCTCTCTAACCCCAAACTCTTTCCCTTCTCTCTAGAATTCTTTCTTCTACCATCCCTTACATCTATTAACTCTACTCCATCATTTCCAACTAAATCAACAACAACAACAACACAATATTCATTCCATTAAACACAATTACCCATACTAATTATTTCTCCTTTTTCATCCTTGCTTGGGTGGATTTGAAGTGGGGAGCTCATCTCTATTCTTCTTTTCCTTATTGCAATTCTAGAGGTAATTTCTATATATTGTTCTTTCTTTTTCCAAGCTATTCCAATTCCTTTGATCTTTAAATGAATTCTTGGAACCCTAGGATTTTAAGATTAGAAACTTATAGTATGGAGAATGTTAGTGACCCAAAATTGATACTAGTGTCCTGTTGTGATGTTAGATATTCCCAAAGAACTTCTCTTCAACCTTGTGGATCCGGAGACTTAAAATTTTCCTGTGACTGGTGATCTGTAAGTAGATAGAATGCTTTTGAATTAATTCTGTTTTAAATTTATAATTGTTTATTTACTTTAAGAACGCTACTCATGAGTCAATGACGAAGGAAATTTGAATATGATATGAGATTTATGATTTATGAATATGAAAGAATAGGAAAGTCAGTAACAGGATCTGTTTGCTAACGGCAGTAGACGTTAACTTTGGTGCACCTTGGATTATGATACTACATGGCCGCACAAGGGGTTGTGTGTGACAGACATTTCACGGCCATACATATAGTGTGGTACATGCCTGTACTTCACGGCCTCTCAAAAAGGGGGGTGCGTGCTTGATTTTGGGATTCACACGAAAGAACAGCCACCTAAGTGTGAATCCCTCCTGTTTATCCTGTTAGATATTTTCACTATTTTCTTATTCTGAATGAAATCGTTTTATGCTTATATATACATTGACTCATGAGGTTCAAAAGTGTCCTGTCTCACACCGAGTTTCTTAAACTCATCTCGTGGTTATTGTATTCTTTTCATATATAGGTTCAGACTTGGGAGCCGCTTCTTTTGCTCAGTATCATTAGGTTCCTATCTGGGTGAGTCCTATATTGTAAGGGCCTTGATTTGTACTTTATTTTGTTTGTAATCTTAGTTATAGCTCCATAGTACTGCAGGCAGGGTCCGACCCTTGCTGATGTGTTAAGTTTATGTTCAGAGACTGAGTTGTATTGAATTTTGTATATCAAATTTGATGATTGTATTATATTGGACTTAATTTTGAATTGAACTTGGAAATGTATATACATGTAATTATGATTTAACGAATATGTTGGATTATAAATTGTGCTATGTGTTGAGGGGTGCATTCTGAGAATGCCTGGATCCCTTATGGAAGTGTGTGTATGTTGAATTGTAGGATAGGTATTCGTATTTGGGAAATATTCCAAATATATAGAACACTCTGCCCAATTTTTGTGAAACTTTATTGTGTGAGGCTTGCTAGGGAGCATGCTCTCTAAGCGCTGATCACGGCCTAGATTGGGTTGTGACAAAGTGGTATCAGAGCCTAAGTTTCCCTGTGTACTATGCAGCAAGTGTCCTTTAGTGGGATCACGATTATGTAAATGGAAGCTGACCCATTTTCACAACACGTGATGCTACCAGAGGCCTTCAAGATTATCCTGCATATTTATTCACTTCAAGTGTTTTCTCGCCTAGTATATCAATTTCATCTTAACCTTGATAAACTCTTTCCTTAGGTGAAATACCGCCTAGAACTTGCACCCGTGTTGCAAGGGCAGAAGCCCATGGGCATCTGACGTTGAATCTGACTAGGCCCCCTCTCCTCCTAGGAGAGGGAGAGGCTGTGGAAGATTGGCTAGGCAACTGGAAGGGCCCACTCTTGAAGAAGAGCCAATCAATTTGGCAACTGAAATGAGAGGGGTTCACCAGACTCTCAATACTCTGGTGGAACTCCTAGCTCATCAAAGGAGGAATGAACCTCAATCTCATGCGGAACTAACTCCACCTGTCCGTGAGCCTCGTCATCAGCAAGAAGGGATCGAAGTGTCCATCGAATCCTTCCTCAGATTGAATTCACCAAGTTTCTCCGGAAATCCCCTGACGGATGACCTTCAACAATTTCTTGATCGCACCAATAAGGTCCTTAGGGTCCTTAGATGCCCGAGTGAGAGAGCAGTGGAGTTGGTAGCTTATAATCTGAATGGGATTGCAGAGCAATGGTATGCCATACTCATGGAAGGCAGGGATGCCTCTCATTTACCTCCCTCACTTGAGAAGAATTTACTGAGGTTTTCATGATGAGATTCCTCTCGGTCAACAAAAGGGAGAAGTATGCTGTTGATTTTGAAAGATTAAGGCAAACTCCAGAGATGTCTATAGCAGAATATGAAGAATAATTTACCAAATTGTCCGGCTATGCATATCATCTAGTATCCGATGATACAATGAGAGCTAGGAGGTTTGTTCGAGGATTGCTTGACCCTTTATTTTCCAACTTACTTCCTAAGGTTAGGATAATGTCTTACGCTGAAATTGTGGATGCTGCTTATGGTCTCGAGATTGGAAGAGAAGGGCGGAGAGCAGCCAACGAGGCGGGCAAGAAGCAGAAAATGAAAAGGAATTTTTCTAGAGGATCTAGTTCTGGGGGAGCTTAGAATTTCCAAGGCCAACATCAGGCACCCTCAGGAAGGGCTACTTCTTCAGGGCCTATTCCTATGAGTGTGTTTGGCTCAGGGTCCCAAGCTGGCAGTGCATCTCAGCCTGGCATGCAAGGAATGGGGCAGTCAGCTTACTCTAGGCCTCCATGTCAATCTTGTGGGAATTACCACTTTGGATAGTGTTATAGAGCCACTGGAGCTTGTTTTAGATGTGGCCAGATAGGACATCTCAAGAAAAAGTGTCCCTATTCAAAGGGGGCATTTGATCCGAGCCTTGCACGTCCTGTTGTGCCAACGCTTTCTTATTCAGCTTTATCTCCAGGAGTTTCTTATGGACCTTCCGGAAAGGCTTCAAGCAGGGAAGCAAGTGGCCGAGGTCTGGGTGGTAGAGGGACAGGCAAAGGCTAGTCCAGAGTTTTCGCCTTGATAAGGCAAGATGCCCAGGCTTCGAATACAGTAGTGGCAGGTACTTTGCATGTTAATTTTTTTGAAGCATATGTGTTATTTGATCCGGGCTCCACCTACTCCTATGTATCCCCATACTTTGCTTCTCGTTTTAATCAACAACCAGTATTGTTGGATCACCATTTTTAGGTTGGAACCTCCATGGGAGAATCCTTAATGGTTCAGTTAATATTTCCCTCCTATATAGTTAGTATCAAGGGATTGGATACGCTGGCCAACTTGTTGTTATTGGAGATGATGGACTTCGACATCATCCTAGGTATGGACTGGTTGTCCTCATGCCATGCCTCGGTGGATTGCCATTCTAAGACAGTGAAGTTTGAAATAGTAAATGGCTCATTCTTTATATTTCGAGGAGATAGCAGCTTAACCCCCCATTAATCTAATTTCTTTTTTGACGGTGATGCGATTGATGGATAAAGGGAATGAAGGCTATCTTGCTATGGTTCACGACATAGAAATGGCAGTGCCTAGTCTTGATCAAGTTCATGTGGTAAGAGAATTTCCCGATGTGTTTCCTAAGGAACTGCCACGAATGCCTCCAGACAGGGAGATTGAATTTTGTATTAATTTGACTCTGGATGTCCGGCCCGTTTCTATTCTTACCTATCGCATGGCTCCAGTAGAACTTCTAGAGTTAAAAGTTCAGTTGCAAGACATGCTGCAAAAGGGCTTTATCTATCCTAGTACGTCCCCATGGGGTGCTCTTGTGCTTTTCGTGAAGAAGAAGGATGGTTCCATACGGTTATGTGTGGACTATAGACAACTCAATCGGTTGACGGTTTGTAATAAATATCCCTCACCCAGGATTGATGACTTGTTTGATCAACTTCAAGAGGTATTATGCTTTTCTAAAATTGATCTTCGATTCGGATACCATCAGTTGAGAATTCAGGAGGAAGATATTCCTAAGACTACTTTTCGAACCCGTTGTGGATATTTCGAACCCGTTGTGGATATTTCGAATTCTTAGTAATGTCTTTTGGATTAACCAATGCCCCAGCTGCTTTCATGGACTTGATGAACAGAGTGGTCAGACCCTTCTTGGATCACTTTGTAATCATCTTAATTGACGATATCTTGGTTTACTCAAGGAGTAAGGAAGAGCATGAGTGCCATTTGCGGATCATTTTGTAAACTCTAAAGGATCACCAACTCTACGCTAAATTTTCCAAATGTGAGTTTTGGTTGGATGAAGTGACCTTTTTGGGTCACTTGGTATCAAAGGAAGGAATTATGGTGGATCTTAGGAAGATTAAAGCTATCTAAAGTGGCCACGACCGACAACCGTGATTGAAATTCAGAGTTTTGTAGGATTAGCAGGCTATTATCGAAGATTTGTGAAAGACTTCTCTAAGATCTCTGCTTCTTTGACTAAGCTTACGCAAAAAGGCGTGCCTTTTCAATGGTCTAATGATCGTAAAGAGAGTTTTCAAAGGCTTAAAACTTGTCGTGCTATAGCCCCTATGCTGGTTTTTCCCTCCGGATTTGGAGGGTATTCGGTCTATTGTGATGCTTCCCGAGTAGGACTCGGATTTGTTCTTATGTAACATGGACGAGTAATTGCTTATGCTTCAAGGCAATTGAAGAGACATGAGTAGAACTACCCCACCTACGATCTGGAAATGGCAGCCGTGGTGTTTGCACTAAAGATTTGGAGACGTTATCTTTATGGGGAATCGTGTGAGATCTAAATTGATCATAAGAGCCTGAAGTATATTTTCCAACAAAGGGATTTGAACTTGAGGCAACATAGGTGGATAGAATTGCTCAAGGACTACGATTGCACTATTTTATATCATCCGAGAAAGGCAAACATAGTGGCCGATGCTTTAAGTAGGAAATCTATGGGTAGTCTTGCACATATAGCAACGGTGAAAAGGCCCCTAGTGGAAGAGATCCACAAGTTAGAATCTGAGGGTATTCACTTTGAACTAGCAGGTTTTGGGCCACTTTTGGCCCATGTTCGGGCGCGATCTTCCTTGATTGAGCAAATCAAAATTGCTTAGTATGAGGATACTCAATTATGTAACTTACTGAATAAAGTTCGCAATGGGAAGAAGCTTGAATTCTCCCTTGATCAAGCAGGAGCTTTGAGATGTGGAAATCCCTTGTATGTGCCAGATGCAGGCACTCTGAGGAGGACTCTTTTGGAGGAAGCCCCACAATTCCGGATATACGATTCATCCGGGTTCCACTAAAATGTATCAAGATTTGAAACAAATGTATTGGTGGGAAGGCATGAAGAGGGATATAAGGGACTTTGTATCACGATGTTTAGTATGTTAGCAAGTTAAAGCTGAGCATCAAAGACCTGCCTAGTTATTGCAACAGGTTGAAATACCTAAGTGGAAATGAGAGAGAATTACCATGGATTTTGCGTCCGGATTGCCTCGAAAGGTTTTGATTCTATTTGGATGATACTAGACAGATTAACCAAGTCGGCTCATTTGCTCCCAGTCCAGACTACCTATAAAGCTTCCTGTTATGCCAAACTCTATGTTGATGAGATTGTTCGACTTCATGGAGTTCCAACGTCCATTGGTACTCGATTACTAGTTCTTCATGGTAATCGATTACCAGCCTTTGGTAATTGATTACCACAAGCCAAAATATAGGCCTGGATGTGTCCCACGCTCTCATTTTCTAATTTCCTCTCTCTCTCCCTAACCTAAACTTTCTCCCTTCTCTCTAAAATCCCCTCCTTCCACCACTCCTCACATTTAATACATCCATTCTACCATTTTCAACTAAATCAACAACAACAACACAATCTTCACTCCCTTTAAACACAAATCATCCATTTAATCCGTTCCTCTTTCTCTCATACTTGCTTGGGTGGATTTAAAGTTGGAGGGCATATCTCTATCCATTTCCTCTTCGCTCCAATTCTAACAGTAATTCTCATGCCTCATTTCCTCTTTTTCTTAAACAATTTGAGCTCCTTGATTGTTAGTAGAATTCTTGAAACCCTAATATAGAGAGATTAGGGATTTATAATATGGAGGTTATTAGTGACCCATAAATGATTAATTTACCGTATTGTGGTGTTAGATTATTCCAAGGAATTTTCCTCCAGCTTTGTGGCTCCGGAGAATTAAGATTTCCCTGTGATCGGTGATCTGTGAGTAGATAGAATGCTTTTGAATTAATTCTGTTTTAAATTATAATTGTTTATTTACTTTAAGAATGCTACTCATGAGTCAATGATGAAAGAAATTCGAATATGATATGAGATTGATGAATTATGAATATGGAAGAATAGGAAAGTCTGTAATAGGATCTATCTGCTAACGGCAGTGGACGTTAACCCCGAGTGCATCTTGGATTATGATATTACACGGCAATCCAAGGGGGTGGTGGGTGATGAACATTTCACTGCCATACATATAGTGTGGTGCATGCTTGAACTTCATGGCCTCTCAAAGGGGGGGTGCGTACCTGATTTCGGGATTTACACGAAGGAACGACCACCTAAGTGTGAATCCTGCCTGTTTATCCTGTTAGATATTTCCGCTGTTTTCCTTATTTGAATGAAATTGTTTTATACTTATATATACATTGACTCATGAGGTTCAAAAGTATCCTGTCTCTCATTGAATTTCTCAAAATTCACCCTGTGGTTATTATATTCTTTTCAGATACAGGTTCAGACTTGGGAGTCGACCCTTCTGCTCACATTAGATTCTTATTTTGGTGAGCCCTCAATAGTAAGGGCCCTAATTTGTAATTCTGTTTCAGTTGTAATCTTAGTATGTAGCTCCATACTACTACAAGTAGGGTCCAACTCGTGCTAGTGTGTTAATCTTATGAACAGAGAATTGTTTAGACTGAGTTGAATGGATTATTATGTGTTGAATTGTGGATTAAATATGGAAATGTCCTTTGATCTTATATGATTGATATGTATATATATATATATATATATATATATGCTTGATGTGAGTGGATATGTTTGAATAATAATTGTGCTATGTTCTAAAGGGTGCATTTTGAGAATAACTGGATCCCCGATGGAAGAGTGTGGTTGTTGAAATTGTAGGATGAGTACTCGTATTTGGGAAATATCCTAAATATAGAGGAAACTCTACCCAAATTTTTGTGAAACTTTGATATTTAAGGCTTGCTAGGGACCGTGCTCTCTAAGCGCCGGTCACGGCCTATATTGGGTTGTGACAACTACTTATATTTCAAGTGAAGTCATACTTCACATAATGGTTTCTTATACTTATTTCTTCCTTTATCTTAAATGAAGTATTTATTTATCCCTTCTTATATATTGGGCCTTAATTATCTCAAGATTAAGTATTAATTATCTTTCCCTCTTACATTGTCACTTTAAAAATGATCATGGTTAGAATCTTAACTTCTATAATTACCATGTAACTTACTAGATGTCTTATCTACACATTTTGAGAGTTAGATTTCTTAAGTTAAAACTTTTAACACTTTATTTTCCCATTTCTTCTTATTATGGTTGAATCCTAAAATAGAGTTTTTTAGCCAAAATTTTTTCTTCAAATCTTTTCATCCCCTTGAGAAAGTACACAGGTGATTCCTAAGTTCATGGTATGGCCATTGGAGCCCTGATCATACTTCTGTTCCGAAGGGATTTCAATGTCCCTGTAGTCCCTTGGGTCATGACAAAGCTTGCCTACACTCATGAACCCAGCAACACCATGTGCTCACAATCATCCATAAGTGATTTTTATTCTAAAAACTTTATAATTGAAAAGTTTTATTCTTTAAGAAAATTCGAACCTTTACTTAGTATTTTATTTTGATGAAAACAAAAATAAACCTTTTAGAAGACATAACATAGGGTGCTACTTTTTGAGGCCCAAGAAGCAAACTTTTCATACTTTTATGCTAAAGAATGTTCATAGTTACATCAAAATCATGTTATGAGTGTAAAAGGAGAAACTTTTTAATTGTAAGAATATCATATTAAAAGAAGAACAAAACTTGAACAAGACAACACAAGAAATGCATATTTATTTTTCATCAAACCAAACGATCACCAAGGACACTTAGATCACTTGAAAAGATAAAAGATTTTAGGGCATCAAGAAAAGAGCTTTTTAGCAACAACATAAAAACCTCATGGACAAGATCAAGGTGCAAACTTTTCTCAAAAATAAAAATAAACTTTTCTTGAGTTACCACTTCGATCTCTTGGCCATGGTTAGAGCCAAAGCTTCAAGGTTTCTTGAATAATAAAAGAAGAAAGTAAAGGACCACTACCTACTCATCATGGCCGAAACCATATAGGTGCCAAGTTCCAATTTTTATCTTGCTTTACTTCTTGTTTCTACTTGTTTATGGTTTATTCAAGACTTATGAATGTAGATCTAAGCTTAAAAGTGTTGATCTTATGAAATAAGTGATAAAGTTCAAAACCTTTTCTATATTTGAGTTTTAAATACCACTTTTACATAGTCACTTTGCAACATCCCATCAATCATACTAAAAAAAGCAACTTTTTTGTGAACATAAGCATAAAAGTGAAAAATAAACTACAATCTTTAGAATCTTTTTAAAAGGTAAAAACAAGAAATACCAAAAACACCATAACCATGGCTAGGGCTAGGAGCTCTTCACATGAAAGTGAGTAAAAGTCAAGACTTTGCAAATTTTTTTTCCAAAATATTGATATTATAAGAGACAAAGCTGGAGGCTCCAAGTCATGAACAAGCTTGGGCTCTCATGGCTTGTCTTAAGAGAAAATGAAAATAGATAGAGAATCCTACCACAAGATGATGATCTAGACAAGAAAAGGTTGGATCTTGAAGCGAAGGAATCTCTTCCTTGTTCCTTGACAAGCTCACGGTTTTGAGCTCTTTGAGGGAGGTGAGACTTTGCTTCCTTGCTTAAGTGAGGATGTGTTTGTGAGAGCTAAAAGTTATAGCTCTTACAAGGCTAAGTAACATTGGCTATGGAGGTTGAGAAAGAAAAAAGAAGAATAGAGGAGATGAAGAAGATGAAGAAGATGAAGAGAGTTCTCTTCCTTGGGGTTGAGAGAATATGAGAGTGTACGTAAGAGAGTGCGAAGTAAATGAAATAAAATGTGAATGGGTGTGTTTTGGGGGGTTGCCCGTAGCTTCTTGTTAGGGTTATGGGGAGATATTTTTCTTTTCGTTGTAATTATGAGGACAAAATGGTTCATTAAAGGCTTTACTTTAGACAAAACTTAGTACTTTTCTTATATAAAGCAACATTGTTTTCTACTTTTTTACTTTAGTGACATCATCAATACTTTATTATCTAGTTGACTTAATTTAAATTTTAATGATGAGATTAAGTGTTTTTGCTACTTGATTAACTTAATTAATCAAGGATAAGTGATTAACTCATATTATCATGATTAGCATAATTAAATTTTTAATTATGCTTAATTTCCTTTAATTAAGCTCAATTAAGCTAATTATTAGTGATTAGTGTTTAATTATGCTCTTAAAAGTTTGATTTGATTAATTAGAAATTCTCTAACCTTAATTAAACATTTTCTTAATTTTTCTCTTCACATTACCTTTTTTATCCTTTAATTAAGCCTTTATTGTTTAATTCTTTATTAAGTGCCTAATTACTCACAGTCACTAATGTCACAACCCAACCAGGATCGTGACCGGCGCAAAGGGACATGTCCCTAGCAAGCCTATATTAAACCATTTCTAAGGAAAATCAGGCAAAGTTTTCTCTGTATTTAGAATTATTCCCAAATGAGGATTTTCTACCTGCACAAACGTACAATCACACAAAATCATTGGGGATCCAGGAATTCTTGGAATGCACCCCACAGTACACAACAAAAGAGTATAAAACACAATCAAACTTATGAAAATATGAATACAAATCCATAGTCATTACTAATCAAACTAATCATAACTAAAATAACTACACTTTCATTACAATACACAAACCCATATAGGAAAGACCCTGCTTGTAGGCTAATGGAGCATTACTAGGATTATATATATAATCGTATACAAAGCAATATGAATCTCCACGTGGATAACCTTTGACAACCACACAAACAAGGGTGTGGAATTATAGAAATACCCAATGACTTCAGCTGGTCAAGGACATAGAAGCATAGCTTATACCTGTCTAAAAATATGAAGAGAAAGAACAAGTGAGTCATACAGACTCAGTGAAAGATAATATATCTATAACAGGAGTGGAACAAGCTTTAACATTAACTTTTAGCCAAAGTATAACTTATAAAACTTGTTTAAAACCTCATACCTCATTTCATAGTTAAAATGCATTGTCTATAGATGAAATACCATAAACATTTCCTATAAAATATAGCTGAGATATATATAATCTGTCTTTAAAACATCTATAACTCATTAAATCACCCTTTTAAATTCGAATGGATATAAACTCCTTGTAAATATATATAAGCATACTACATTTAGAATTTACTGTGCATAAGGCTGGAAATGCTTTCTTATAACATAGAAAGCAAATACTTATTTCAATACAATAAATAATCCTAAGGAAGGATCCTATTTCAGAAAATAGCTGCTTGACTAGGCAGCCCCAACAACCTACCCCAGCAGTAAATAACTGATCTCATACCTAGGCATGTCTATATCTTATAAGGTACTCACACTTGCTGGGTCTTCGCCATGCCTTGTGTGAGCCCTGCTAGCTAAGCTATTCAAGGTACACCAAGACTAATGCTATTACCATTAGCAAACAGTTTCTGTTCTAGTTTCCTTCCCTTAGGAAAACCTTTGCTTATTTCTAAATTCTTGTCACTAAAACTTTTCTTTAGCTTAAAGCATACACATCTTACTCATAACAAAAAATGCATAATAAGATTCAAGAATTTTCCGTATTCTTAGCAAACATAACTATCAGGCTTTCCGAATATTCAAAATAACTATACTATCAACATAGTTTCAAAGTGTGATACTTTCAAATCCTTTCGGCATCTAGAGTTTTTCCATAAAATATTAAATTTAAACTATCTCCTGAAATCAAGTCACTCAAACATTAGCTTTAAGAATATTATAATTTCTAGTAACATGAAAACTTCTTCTCTTTCGATCAAATCATTCAAATACCGGAAATCAACTTTCAAGGTAGCTTGTCCCACAACTACACATAAACACATACATTCATACATATACTTAACTAACATACTTGTTTTGAAGATTTACATAAACATATATACATACATATAAGAATACTACACGTTACCTTTGAAAAGTCTCATGGGGTATTCAATACTATACTATCTCAACATTTAACATTGAACAGCTTAAATCAGAAACATAATATTTCTAAAATCATACATATACTTAAAATATGCTATAAATATATTATCAACTCACTGTTCAAGCTCAAAAGGGAATGAGCTCCAGCTCTATAAAGCCTCGGAGTCACTAGAGGATCCTGGAGAGTGTTTAGCATGGCAAATACATATATTAGACTTCCACCACTTAACTATTATAAGAATTTACTAGGATTAACCTCATAGGGATAAAATCCCCAATTTTTAGAACCCTAACCCTCCCTTCATAAACTTAAACATGGAATTCATGGAAAAACTAGTTAATCTATGGTAAAATGAGGAGGTTTAAGCTCAAGAATTACCTTAGAGTGTGAAGGAAGGCGGTAGAGTGCGAGAAGAGTAGTATGTCTCCTCCCACCATCTCCTCCCACCATGATTTTCTCTCTCTAAAAAGAGGAGAGATTGAGAGCTCCAAGAGAGAAACTCCCAAACTAAGATGATGATGATGAATTTAGTGGTGGATTGAGTAAAAATTGATAAAAGGTTGGTGGGTTTCATGTGGAGGGAGAGAAGAAAGAAAGAGAGAGAGAGAGAGAATGGTGAAGAATGGGGAAGAAGGGGATGAGTTCTTCTTTTAATCTCATCTAGCAGGTGCTTAGGCATTGCAGCTTGGCCGCCTGAGCACCCACTCGCCTGAAATAGCCAAATCTTATACCTTGGGCACCAGTCCAATTTTTTTTTTCTCTTCTTCATTTACACCTCTCAAATATCATCATATACTTATTTACATGTTCTCATTTATTTTTACTCTCTATTAACTTTAAAACATAAATGTAAATAAGAGAATACCCTCCATTTGAATCCAATAAAAATATTGTAAAAATCATACTCCTTAAGAATCAAAATCCAACTTTGGCCTTTTAGTACAAACTTCTGAAAACTTGCATTTTCTTAAACTTCAAGGTTGAAGACGAAAGGGTTAATAACTTCAAAAAATTCGTTAAAAATCGCTCTTTAATTCTTTGATATCTAAGGAACAATTACTGGGACTTTTGATCCCATGAAAATGTCCTTATCATATAGCCTTCCAAGGAGGCCTAAGGTCCAAACTTGGAACTTCACGGGGTCTGATAGGGTAGCGCATCACGATTTATATATTCCTATACCTGGTTATTACAACTGAGGTAATTTAGCATAAGGAAAAATTGGGGATGTTACATAGTGTCCATGGTTTTGATCTTGGATCAGGGGACGCCTTGGTAGAGAGCTCTAGGCAGATCATGACAGGATTGAATAGAGGCCACTGGCTTCCTTTTTACAAAGCAAAAGGAAAGAAAATGGCAACCGGAAAGACTCGTAAAGTACAAAGGAAAAAGTGCATCTTGTATAGTATCTTTACTTTTCATCTTCATTATGCATTTGCCTATTATTATATCTCATATTTATCATTCACATGATATCTATTTATTATTTGTCTATTTAATTATTAATTTTATGTGTTGCAATTGTATGATGTTTGTTATTTTATTTTTAACTCTGCTTATACAAACCTGGAAGTTTTGGCATGCCTGGCAGCATTACCCCATACTAAGATTTAATTCTCATGATGATATTTCTTTGGTGCTTTCAGATAGCGTGCATCATTATTGTCCTTGAGATGGAGGTGACCTTCATAGTTAACCCCCTTATGGGTCAAGTTGTCTTGGTGTTGTAGGACATTCACCCTTTTTGCATCCGCTTGATAGATAAATAGATCCTTTTGTTATCCATTGGTCTATGTATGGATCAAACGTAGTTGTTATATTTTGTTGTGTAATACCCTACTAATTTAATGCTATACTTAAGTCATAGCATGAAATTAAGTAGACTATGTTACTGTGTTAATATTCAACTTACCTTTTATGATTCGTATTATATCTCTTTTTTTTTTTTTTTTTGTAAACAGATGAAACGGCGCGCTGCTATATAATGAGCATAACGAAATTTAACAAAATATCACAAAAGATAAGAATAAGTAAAATAACATCAACCAGATACGTATATATATATATGTACAGATTTCAAAATAGGATACATAAGTGGGGCCGGTGTATCAAAAAGACATAAGGCCCGTATTAGTCAAAATGATCCTATGGGTCATCAGAGGACATTTCAAACCTACTGCTAGTCCTGCTACTAAGTCTATGACCCAAAGCTACGTACTGTCAAAAGAAGGACATGCTGTACAATGTCTTTTGCGGCTGACCTACTCTGTCAAATAGCTGTTAGCCATGCCAGGCCCGGGTAGAGAGTAATCTGCACTGGGTCCCGAGGAGGAAGAAGGTGATGAGCCGGTGGCCTTAGAAGGGTCACTCTCAGAGCTGAGCGGCATATCTGGAACCACCTACGGGAGTGACTCTGGTGCAGGAGGTGCTGGAGATGGATGTGCCATGTGCAGCGAAACAGCAATGTATGGGGTAGCAGGATCAAAGGCAGGATGAAATAGAGGGACAGCAAAGTTCCTATTACTAAATAGGTAAAGACGAAAATGGCAAGAGCCGGCTATATAAATAGAATCTAGGATAGGATCGTGGTGAAGTTGCAGGTCTGGAATCTCAATAAAGAGTGTGGCCATGGAATCCATTGCTAGCGTCTGAGAATGATGTAGAAATATAAAACGAGGTGAGAATTTAAAGTAATTCTCAGTAGGGTTTGTGTATGGTGTTTATCTGACATCACATTCATTCTCAGTTGCCTCAGTTTTTATTTAATTATAAAAACATATGTTCAAACTAGACTATCCATTTTAATGAGTAAAAAAAAAGGTCTGGTCCGAGGCAAGGTTCAGTTTTACTTTAGACGGCATAAGAAACAGAATAAATTAATAAATAGAGACTCTCAGAACATTGAGCAAAATAAATGAATATACAGCAATAAATAAATATAGCAAACAACTATAAACATCTTGAAATAACTATTCCATATAATCATACATTCATATAATCATGCAAACTCATTCTTAAACCTTTCTTCATAAACTTTTCCATTACTTTTCATCATTTTCCATCACTTGGTCCCCTGAGAGTTCTTGGCCATTTTAGACTCCTGGGTAATAGTCTGCCTTTTAGGATTGAGCTCATTCCTATACAGGAATGTCGGGTTTACTTTCCCCAACTTTTCCATCGATCTATTCCCCTTAACTTTTTATTCGGGGCTGACCCAAGTAGCATGGAACTTTCATAATAACATAATTCTTAACATAACTTTCATAGCTTTCTTGAAAATGCACATGTATTAACATGAATATCATAACTCATACATAGACTTTACCAAAATTTTGGTAGTATAACAGAATGTGTTTGCTTCCCCATAAATAGTGCTAATACATCAGAATAGCAATTTCTCATAGAGGTCACAATATTGCATTCATAATTTAACATTGAACTCATAAAAACATTGGTCTCATTAAGGCAGAGTTACTCCCTCAGCAAAATCATTCAACCTGATTTTTGTAATTCAAGCCATAATTTCTATTTAACTTATTTAGACCTCAATTTTGGATATGTTAAAGTTTTATGTGTCTATTTTCTAACCTCTTTGGTCCCATCTAATTTTGATAACTATAGCTCAAGTTATTTAGGTTTTATCCCGACCTGCCCTGTGACTGGCCAGAATCAGACACTTAAAAGTAAAAATTTACTAAAAATCGAAAACTGATTCAAATCATCCGAAATTGGTTTCATATTAAAGCTAACAGGAAAGATTTCATTTACAAGAAGTTCCATTCCATTTTAATTAGTAGAGCTCGAGTTATAAGCCTCGAAATATGACCTTTCTAAACTGCCTTATTTTGGCCTAGTTTGGATATAAGGCAAATTTCTTGGATCATTGGGAGCAAACGAGACCTTATCTAATTCTAAAATTTTTATGGGACATTCTCCTATATGTAAGCTTTCTAAAAAAGTTTGTTTCATTCATTTCCAAGTAGTATAGGGCAAGTTCTATGCTGAAAACCCCAGTCTACCTAGAATCAAAGCCAAAAACCTAAGTCAAAATTCAAAAATTGATATCTCTCTCAATATTAATTCAATGGCATTATATGATATATTTATGGAAAGCCCTAGATGTCTAATTTCATCTAAAAATGGTTTCATCAAATTTAATTGGTGGTAAGCGGAGCCATACACTCCGCCGTACGGACTGCCGAGGGTTTTAGGTTTTCCAGCTTCTCAACTCTTCATATTTTCATCCTTTCTTGCTTCCAACTCGATTTTAACGTCACAACAGCCAATAAACCAGCTATATATCATCATAATCATTCAATTAATATATCAAAGATTGAGAAAATAATCCACCACTAGCCAGCCAAGATCAAAGAATCAATACAAGAATTAAACCTCTACCTCTTGTTATGTGTGATTTGGCTTGATTTTTGGGCTTGGATGAGTAAAACTTGGTGGAGGATGATAGTTTGATGGGGTTAGGTGAATGGAGAAAAGAAGAAGAGAGCTGAAAGAGGGGAGAAAGGCAGCGCAAAAAATGGCTGAAGGAAATGAGTGAAGTGTGTTATAAAACATGGAGGAGGTAGTTGGAATGGGTAGCTTTGATTAGTTGAAAATCAAAATGCTGAAATTCAGCCATCTTTCCTCCTTTCTTATGGCCTTGTTTGCGCCACTTTTAGGGGTTAAGTGGTTGAGTTCTCGGCCACTTAAAGTAGGGTTAATGAGTGGAAACTCTATTGGTTCGGTTCCGATAGTTTAAAATACCGTAATTTTGCCGATTTCCTTTAAATCGGTAAATCGGTTTTCAAGAAAATTTTATGAAATCTCCTATACTTCTAACTTAATTAACTTATACCTAAACTCAATTAATTGCTAATCAATTGATCCTAAATAATTATTTAACGAATTCTAATTAATCTCAATTATTCAATAAAACTGAACAATTAGGCGAAAAAAATGATAAAAAAATTTTGGTGGATGTTGCATGTTGGATGACTGTACTTTACATGACATTCTAGGTCCTATATTTTATTTTCATTTTGGATAACTATATATCTGACCTCTTCGAGCATAGACTATAGATTGTTAGACCTTGTTAGCATGCTATATATTTGATGATGATATTTAGTCTGTTATGCCTTGCTTCTAACTAGTATGTGTAATTAAAAACCCGGTTTAAATAGCAATAACTAGTTAGTTAACAAGATTGGTAATAAAAGCAAATAACAAGAAATGAAATTTTGCAGTTGAGTTATGTAATACATGCTAAATTAGTTATTGATCATAATTAAGAAGGATTAGATTAATAATTAACTAGCAAGGTGTTACACTGGGCTTGAAGGGATGGTCGTGGACTGTCGGATTAGTTTGTGGTGGTGACCTGACAATCTGGTCATAGTCTTCTGCAAACACGAAAAGAGGGAGAGGGCAGCAGTAAGCAGTGGTCCAAAAGGAGTCTGACAGTGGCAGCAAGAGAGATGAAATAAGAGAACAAGGAATGAGGATGGGGGCAACAGATGAAAATTAAGGGTTCTGAAAGATGAGTGATATTGATAACCAAATAGGATAAGGTTTCAAATTAAAATTCAAAATAGGATAATTTAAACAGTTAAAGTAATAAATTATGTATGGAAACCATCAACAAAATGTGTAGCTTAGTGGTAAGATAAGTAGTTAGCCACACATGAGACTTTGTGTTCAAGAACTAACTTTGATGTTTTACGTATTTAGATAATATATATACATATGGAGGACTAATCAGGTATAGGTCGGCCTTCTACGCTTTATAGGCCTTGTGACAAGCCTTGGCTTGGCTTATTAAGGTAAATAGGCCTCCAAGCGAGACTAGGCCTAATTATATTTTTAAACAAATTAGGCTAGGCTAGGCCATAGGCCGTCTAACCTATTTCCACCCCTACATGTTAAGCAAGTGTTGATGCTTTAGCTCAAAAATAGAATTTCGTTCCTAAATCCTAAAAATTGTATTTAAATACTCAACTAAGCATAATTTAAAAGTTAAGATATGTGCATATGAAAACAAATGAAAGTTAATATACATGTGTGCATAAGGATGTTAGTGAGGTGGGAAAAGGTGGGTTGTGGCCCAACTCGACCTCTTCTATACTCTTTTAAATATGTCTTAATCCACCCCTAAGTCATAAAAACAAATATCCGCGCCTATACATAAGGAAATATCAATATCCACATGTTAGCCACACCTTATCTGCTATTTTTTTTAAATATCATCATGCATATTTTTAAATTTAATTTACACAACTTATACTTGATATCTTTTAAAAAATTATTATGTAAAAAATTGAAAGACATGGTCAAAGGCTTCTGCATAAATTAAATAAATAATTTAATACCATAATTTCTAAATATAACAATACCCTATAGTTTAAACTAGCATCATGATATTTGAAGACAACAAAGTCATAGAAATTAAACAAACACAACATCTTCATATTACATAAGTCAAAAATTAAACCAACACCACAATCTCTAAGCATAATAACTAACAAGATAATATTTAAATGCAACAAAGTTAAAGAATTAGGAGATAGATAAGTCACATTTTTTTTTTTTAAAAGACTGCATAGGTGCGATATGAGGCAATTGTACCATGAAGTCAAACCTGCCCCTACATGCATCAAATTTTCACCATTCCTTAGTGACTCGCGCGTCGTAACACGAGCAAATTAAACCGAATAGCGACTATAGTATAGTAGCCAACTCGGATGGTTTCCCAAAGATGAACACACTATTTGATCAGAAAATTTAGGGGGGTTTTTATAACAAACACTTAAAATGCAATACTGAATTCCAAAGCAAACAGAAAACAAAAAGGCTAAACCGAATTAAAATTCTAATCCAAGACACACAGGAAGAAAGCAATCAACACTCAATCATTGGATTCAAATGTACATGCAGACTCCAATTCGATGATTTATTTTAGATTCAATTGAAACCTCAAATCAAACCTAGCATTCACATGAAAATCTCCATGCATTCAACTAATCACTCAAGCCATTCGGTTTAGAGACCTCTAAAACCGAATTGATTTTGGATTAGCTTCCAAACCAATGCTCTCATCTCATATTTAGAACCGAAATATGAATCACACTCTTGAACAATCGAATCACATATATCAACCGAATTATACATGATTTGATTGACTCTTAATCAACATGCATGAATGAAAACCTCCAATTCAATTACGAGATTAAGAAGAAGAGAAGAGGAGTGAAACCGAAATTGGAATTTCCATGTCTTGATGCACCAATCCTCAAGAGCTTGAATGCTTCTCTTGATGCCTTGAATCAGAGGAGGATCACCCCTCCATTAATGGAGGAAAACGCAAAAGAAAGAAAGAGAGAAAAAGAGAGAGAGAGTGAGAAAAAGAGAGAGAGAGTTTTCTTATTCCAAAGAAGGTCCAGATCCTGAAGCATAATCAGAATTTCTATATATACCTCTAATTAAAAGTCACTAATTACTTAATTAAAATAATCCTCTTTTCCTAAGCTAAATTTGGATAGCTCAATTGCCCAATTTGGATGCTTAGAGAGAAAGTTGTGCCCAAAACAAGTTGAGTGGGCTCTTTTAGACTCAGCAGCGACTTCCAACATGTTTTTGGGCCTCATAACGGTTCTTCTTGGCTTAGTGTTCTGAACATAAAATGAAGCCCTGGATGTTAGCTTTCCAATGCCACCGGAATGGGCTCAATTGAGTCCCTGTAGCCCAAGATATGGTCCAATCATTGAAGGCTGCTCAGAAACCGCGCCCAAACGCTTCAGTTTAGTTCCGAGCCCAATTTCGGCTTTAAGATCTCAGAGTTAGCCCTTGCCCTCTTCACAGAAATTGTAGCTCTATCTCTTAGCTTTCCTACAAATCAAGAAGCATAATAAAATGAGGTATAGAGCTCAAGATATGATCTAAAAACACTGAAGCAGGTCAAAATAACCGAAATGCTGCAAAAATTAACTAAGTCTCACTAAGATCCAAAAAAGGAAAATGATCTAAACTCAACCAATTAAGCGCAAAGGAGGATTAATGAGACAAGTATGAAGGATAAAAATAGTATAAAAATCCAATTCATCACTTAGCGCAAGTTTAAACCATAAGCTAAGCAACTTGGGGTAGAGTGAATACATACAAATTGGGTTTCAATTGCCATCCCTATGTGTGCATATCAGAATCTATAATATAGAGGATATCCAAGGAATCTTCAAGTAACTATTGTTACTTAGAAAAGTAATATACAATGTAAACATGGTGAAAATATGTTCGTTGATTCTAGAACAAATGAATGGTTTTTATCATGAAGAATTAAACAATTTTGTCCTATCATATCGTCCTCTCTTTATTTTCTTAAGCTTCTGCTTAGAGTTAGGGGATGCCTTTTGAACTTTCCAGCAGTCAAACTCTGAACCACTTTTCCATCTAGAGATTTGCCTATCCCATAGTCCTCAAAATGAATTCTTTCCACCTCCTGCAAGAAGTAACAACCATGAACATCACACAAAATTTGAAAAAAAAATGCATTGATGCAGAAAATTTAACTTCCACTAAGTAGGTAAAAAATTAAATGTCAAATCTTCGTAGGAGCAACTAACTTCTTAGGTGGAAGAATGTTGCTTGTAGTAACCTCAAGACTTGAATTCCCAGCATCAATGATTTGTTCCTGTCAAAATTATGAATCAAATATATGAAAAGAAGCTTTGTTAACCAACATGTGCAAGTATACTCTATCTGCTAATAGCAAGATGGATGGGAAAGGTATAAGCAGAAAATTAGCATACCTTTTCCAAAGTTGATGCCATCTTAGATGAAGCAGCAACATTGCCAATGTTAATTGATTCTAAAATTCCATGCCCTTTCACTTTAAGCATTTTAGAGACATAGGAATGACGTTCAGTCTTTGTTGTTCGTGCAAGTTTCCCCGTAGGTTTATGACCTTTTCTTTTCCTACACCGTCATTTATTTATAAGAATTACTAACTCATAAATGATGCAAATGAAAATCAGATGACAACTCAAAACGCAAACATATTACATGCACACGCTGCAATTGCAAATATATCTACATTTGGGACATTTCCAATCCCTCAATTGATCCACCTCTTTTGCTTTCTCTCCATATCTAAATAAACGCAATCAAATGCTTAGCAAGGAGAATTACATACAAGTTGCAACAATTAAGCCATGTACTTTTAAAAAATTAGAATTGCATGAAAGAAATATCAACACAAGGTTTATATCATTGAATCTAACCTATTTAAGAGGCACCTCTGGCAAAACTTCATTGTACAAAGCTTGCCCTTTTTCATATTCTGACAGGAAGCCATAAAATTCTTGTTTCTTTGGCGGCACTATCAGTGAGTATCAAGCAACAAACAAGATACAATTATCAACATGGACATGTAACTAGAAATAAAGACACAAATTGCATGAATAGATTTGTAAACTAACAAAAGATTATCTATATCTCTAGTGAGCTAAAGCTTTTTCATTTTCTTTACCATTTCAAAGTTGTCTCAAACACCCAACTTCAAAATTGTCCCTTTCAACAAGTTATGATCACACTCCAAAAGCAAAAGCGTCAAAGACACTAAAATGCTTAATAGATAAAAATTCAAAAAAATACCTGGTGGCAATTTTTCAGTTCTTCCATTTGATAGCTGAGCTATGACGATCAAATAGTACTATTAAGTCTGCTCTAGAACACAAGTTGCAAAACCAAGCTAGGTTTTCTTTGACTTTAGATATGAAATGGGTATGATGTTCCTTCACTAGACAATGAGTGAGATGCTAGAGAAGAAAATGGTGGCAAATTTTGAAGCTTGTTTGAAAATTTTTCGTTTCACTATGTATTGGATCCAACAATGGTTTAGCCGCAGAAGGTATAAACTTAGGACCTATGATTTAGATTGGATTGGTATCGGTGGAAGCTTATTGATAGCCAATCAATTAGTTTTTTATATGGAGAATGGATTAGTAATGTTTTAAATAGGGCTTGTGTCAAACTGGAGGGGTGTATAGTTTGGATCCAATGAAACATGTATTGCATAAAGTTAAGATTTAGCTGTAATTTTTATATGTTAATTTACAATAAATTGGCTATGAAAGTTTTAATGGAAACATAATTAAAAAAATATAAAATATAACTAAACGAAAATTTCTATATTAACGACAATTTTAAATTTATTTATTTATTTTTAACTATATAAATGGAGTAAATTATGAACATTAAGCAATAATTAATAACTGGCTCATCGAATCATGGTAAAGGTATCTATTTCTCTTATGAATAAAATTGGAAAGAAATTAGCAAAACTAAGAAAAGATTTATTTAATTTTGTGATTTTTATGTAATTTTAAATATATTCATGAATATGAAGTTAATGCATTTTATTTTATTTTTATTGACAAAAGTTTAGGTGGGTTCGGTACCGGTCATCTCACTAAGTCCAGGGCACGGCTCTTGGGCTCAAAGAATACTTACAAGGGACTTATGGATCATCTATCAACGGAGTCCTTACATTGGCGGTAGGAATTGTAATATCCCCATATAACGTAATAAGAAATGACAAAAATGTCCTTGGGCAAACTTTAATTATTTACAACTTGCCCCCTGAACTTTTTAGAAACTGATATTTAGGTCCCTAAATCAATAGAATTAGTATAATAGAGTTTTAAACGAAGCTGAATCACATAATAGAAATGTAGAAACTAAATTTTTAGCCAATTGGGCCATGGAGATGCCCACATGTGAAATGACGTGGGATGTCCTTAGACGTGCCAAAAATTACAAAAATGCCATTAGTTACGGAAACCAAACAGAAAATATTAAAGGATTTACGAAAAAACGAAAAGATAACAATCTCAAAGAAACAGTGTAATTGATTTGTGCTGTTAATCAATTTATTAGAAAAATAAGAGTAATTAGGAATGAATTATAAATACTAGAGCTAAAGAAAATTTAGATTGTTGTGTAAAAGACTATGAGAAATTATTTAGTATAATGTTCAGAATTATGCTAAGTTTAATATACGTTATTAATCGATTTATCTGACTTTATTAAATGTGTAGAATTAATTAGAAGTTAATGAAAAGTTAATTAGGAGTTAATTAAATGTTAATTAGAGAAACTAGACTTGAGGGAATTAGAATAGACACATAGAAACTTTCACAAAAAGTTTTCCAAACTATTTTGCCGATTTGAAAAAAATCGGTAGAGATTCGATATTTTTAATTGCTAGAACCGAATCAATATCATTGCACACCCTAAAACCTATGTTTAATGGCCAAATACACAGCCACATAACCACTCAATTTGTGGTGCAAAACAGCCCCAAAATGAGTGGAGTTGGCTGCAATTCAGCCACAAAAATTTCAACCAATAAGAATGAAACTTGCCAAGCACTTCATCTAGCTTTTGGGAGAGTCTTTTCCTTCCTTATCCCTTCATTTTCGTGCTGCCCCTTCAGCTGCATCTTCTCCACCATTTCTTCCTTCATTTCACTTTATTTCACCTTATCTTCAAGCTTCCATCACTTCCCCATCAAGAGGAGCTCAAAACTAGTTAGTCTCGCATAAAAAATTAAAGGTAGGGTTCAATAATCTCCATAGTTCTCTTGTGTGTGGCTGATGAGGGTTGGGATTTCCACCATTTATTAGATGATATATTACATACACATGATGATTCATGGCTGGTTTGGCATGAAACTCTTAGGTTTTCGTTGAGACTTGTATGAAAACCCATGAAGGAGAACAACCAGAATAAGATAACCTGGGAAACCCTATGGCAGTCTATATGGTAGAGTGTATGGCTCCGTCTACAGCTGTTTAAATTCAATGAACTATTTTTATGTGAAACTAGACACCTAGAGCTTTCCAATCATATAAAATATAAACCATTGGATTAGTATTGAGGGAAATATGAATTTTGGATATTTGACCTAGGTTTTTGAGTTCAATTCTGGGTAGATAAGATTGTTTAGGGTAAAACTTGCCCTATACAAATTGGAATTGAGTGAAATGAACTTTTTTAGAAAGCTTACACATAGGAGAACACCCCATAAAAATTTCAGAGTTATATTCAACCCCAATTACTTCCAGTAGTTCAAGGAAGTTGCCCTAAGTCCAAATCGAGCTAAAATAGGATAGTCCAAAGGGGTTAAATTGCAGAGCTTATAACTAAAGCTCTACTCAGGAAAATGACATGGAACTTATTTCGAATAAAAGCTTGTCTTGTTACTTTAATATGATATAAATTTCGTATGATTTCAACCAGTTTTCGATTTTTAGTGAATTTTTACTTTTAAGCATGTAATTCTGGCCAACGACAGGACAGGCTGAGGTAGACCCTAATCACTTAAGCTACATATATCAAAACTTAGTGGACCAAAGAGGTTAAAAATTAGACACATAATACTTCAACATGTACAAAATTCAGGTCTAAATGAGTTAAAATGAATTTAAGAAAAAACGGGCAGAGTTGAAGAATATGAGCAGGATTTCCAAAACTAAAGGATTTGGCACCTTAATGCATATATGAGTTCAATTAAAATCTAAGTGTTGCAATTCCATGTTGGTGCTTGAAAGATTAATGCATTATATTTGCTCTCTTACTGTGACTGACTGTCTGTTGAAACTGGCACTATTCATGGAAAAATGAATCTGATCTGTTATGCTGCCATATTTTCGGTAGAAATATGTGAGAGTTAGGGATGTTCATATGATGAGTACATGGCTATCATGCAAGTATGAGATGTTTAAAAATAAGGTATGAAGCATATGCATCCATGAACCCTATGATTAAGGATATGATGCTGATTGCACATCCAAAGAAGTGTGACATGGCAATCACACCCCGATGGAGTATGACATGGCGATCATACTCTGGCATGTGACATGACAATGAGATCCCTCTACTTGGAGGCACGTGGCCAGATGAGATCCCTCTACCTCGGAGGCATGTAGTCAGATGAGATCCCTCTGAATTAGAGGCACGTGGTCAAAATGAGATCATCCCTCTAATTAGAGGCACGTCTAAGCTCACACCCTAGGGACGGCAATACGTAACACTTAGCTGTGCCAAGAAAAAGAAAGTAAAGAAAACTAAAGATAGATGAATGTGCTCACATCAAGAACTTATTTGCATCCATCTCTACATGTTATTCAATTGCGCCATATCTTATTATGAATCGTTACATTATGATTACTTATCCTTCATGTTGATAAGTTAATTGTTTGAAGTTCATCTGTGTTTATTAAGTGGACGACTAAAATGAACTCTGCTTCGGATAAAAACTATAAAACTGAAATGTCTATTAACATGTTTTCCATTTTCATAATAAACTGAAACAGTTGGAGATAATAATGATGACACAACATATAGTAGTTTAATGAGTCCTAGTGAGAATTTATAATTCTCACTCCTATGTTTATTTCCGTGTTATCTCCAAATAGTTCAGAAGTTCCGAAGAAGGTCTTCCGAAGTGGAGTTGACTAGTAAGATTGAAGGTGGCCAAGGGTTGCTACCAGACAAGGTCCGATTAAGTGAAAGTAATAACTCCTATGTGAGGTATTATGACATAAGCATAGTATCATACTTGGAAGGATGTTACAGGAATCGAACTTAGGTCCTTGTGGGATTCGAGTCCATTTCTTACCAACTATCCCAACCCTCATTGGCTTAATGCATTTAAGTTTTAAATTATAAAGAGTTTTCAAGTTACAAATAACCTCATCAAATAGTACTTTAAAAGTTTAGAAACATATATGATTCGATTCATCCTTAAAAGTGACTAGTGTTTGATTAGTTTTTATGTCACATTAGTCCTAGTGTTAAACAATTGTTTGAAATCAATAAACCATTGAAAAGGTTTTTATATTCTTTGGGGTCAAAGGTAACAAACGCCCCTAACCCAAGAGCTAACATGGATTTGACCAAGAGTAACTTTGTAACACCCTACTAAGCATAATAGCATACTTAAATCACAGTACCACACTTGGGAGTTATTACTGTTACATGAACATACCTTGTTTGACAGCAACTCTCGGTCGTCTTCTAATCTTAAACAACTCTACCTAATATGACCATCTTCTATACATTTTGAGCTATTTGGAGATAACATAGAAATATACATAGGGGCGAGAATTATAAATTCTGAGTAGGATTCCCTAGACTACCACATAAAATGTCATCGTTATTATCTCTAATTGCTTCGGTTTATTATGAAAAAGTGATCATGCCATACAATTATAAATTTCATTTTCATAAAGTTTAAAAATATCCTTCAGAAGTAGGTTAATTTTATTCACATACTTGACAATTAGAAAAGCAATTTTGTGACAGAAATAAATAGAATATAACTTATGCATATGCAGATACACAACATATAATCATGTAAGTACACATGTCTTTCTTTAGCTTCCTTTACTTAACATACCTAGGCGTAACGTATTGTCACCCTAGGGTGTCTACATGGGTCTTCATGTGAGCATTACGTATTGCCGTCCTCAAAGTGTAGCCTTTTTATCCTCCTTAACTTGGTCCCTTGGAGGTGAATGACCTCTCTCACCTTTGAGTAATAGCCTACTTTGTAGGTCTGAGCTCATACATATACATGAATGATGAGGCTACTTTCCCAGATTATCATGCCTTAGGATTTTATATAATCTTTTAGATTAGTATTTTTGTGTATTTAGAAATTATTGGATTAGATATATGTTTAGAAATGTGTGTGAAACTTTAATTTAAAAAAAAAAAGTGTGGTGCCCACGCGCCAACAATGTTATTAGCATGTTGGGTTTCAGGGGTTTGGGTGCCCAGGCGCTCACTGTTAGCACAATTGAGGGCATTTTAGGCTGCTGGGTGCCTAGGTGCGCACTATCTGATATTTTGAGTGAGTTTTGACTCCCTCTCCTTCATTTTCACTCAAACACACACTCTCTCTCTTGGTTTTCTTTCTCTAAAAACCCTCCATCCTCACATACCTTATCAATCTATCATCTTTCCCTTTGGATTTCCTCACAAATCCATCCTCTCACATCTTCTTCTTCATCATCACCATCATCTTTTTCCTTGAGCTCTCTCTCTCTCTCTACCTTCTTGAAGTGAGAGAAAGTGAGGAGCATAGAAGACCTACCACTCCTCTCTTGCTCCACTCCTTATTCTAAGGCTTTAAGGTAAATTATTAACACTCTCTATCTCCTTTTAGCCATAGATTAGTTATTTATTTCATGGAATTGAGTTTGGGTTTTGGGTGAAGAAGTTAGGGCTCAAAATTAGGGATTTTGATTTTGGGTGTTGATTGGGGTTGGGTTTGATTCCTAAAAGCTTATTTATGTTAGTTTTATATGTTTTGTAGCTTTGAACTCTTTCGAGGAGACTTCGGTTGGCTCAGAGGCACCACTTACTTAAGCTCTTGATTTGGGATCTTGATTGTGAGTGAATAATGTACTTGTAGTTAAATTACTTATGTGAAGTTATATATATTTGTACACATATATAATGAGTTCACATTGCTTTTAGTTTAGAATTCAATTCTTTATGAAATTATGTTAAACTCTAGTTCACTAAATTAGAACTTATATTTAGTGGATGTTAAATGTTATGAGCATGAGACAAGACTTAAGAATTACATATGTTAGAATGAAAAAGTTTTCTAAATTCTCATTATGCATTAATGTTATAGTAAGAATGTATATGTTAGATTGAAAGAAGAGCTTTGTTGACAAGGATTTTATAATGAGTAAAGTTTTCCAAAAGGGAGGAAACTGTAACAGAACTGTTTGCTATTGATAGTAGCATTAGCCTTGGTGCACCTTAAATAACTCAGCTAGCAGGGTGATTGTTAGCCCAGCATGTCGGCGAACATGTCCGGAAGATATAGATACGCACAAGCGTGAAGTTATCATTTACTGCTGGATTTAGGCCATAGGGCCACCCAGTCAAGCAGCTATTTTTAAAATAAGATCCTCCCTTGAAATTTTATTATGATATGAAATCAATATTTCAATTATTCTTTGTTAAGAGAAAATATTTGTATTCTGTAGCTTGGATATTTTTGCTTGTCTTATGCTGCCTATGAGTACATTATTTTCTCATTGAGTTTTATAACTCACCTCGTGGTTCCCTTATCTATTTCAGATTTAACCGTGAAGGCAGGTTCTACTCCACCTGCTTAGGAGGATTTCTGCTTAATCTATTTGGTAAGCCCCCTTGTAGGGCCTTGACTTCTCTTTTGAAATATCTTTTGTATAGCCAAGTATGGTTTATGATGATGTAGTGCTCTTTGGAACATAGGCGGGGTCTTATTGTTAGGTTATCAGTTGTCTAGTATTAAGCTGTTACTTTTCATTTTGAATTTGTAAAGCAAAGGTGTATATTTTGTTGAATTTCATGTGGACTAATTTGCTCTTTAATAGCCTTATATATATATAAACATTTCCAAACTATATGTATATATATGTATATATATATATATATATATATATATATATATATATGTATACATATATATATATATATATATATATATATATATATATATATATATATGTATATATATTATGTTTGAACTGTGCTGGATTGTCTAGATAAATTTTGTAGGTTTTGTATAATTGGAAATGTCCTAGTTTTAGTGTAAGACCCCATGTAATGTCCTCCTTGGTATAGTACCATACTTAAGTCATAGTACCACACTTTAGAATTGTTACTGTTACCTGAGTGGACCTTATCTAACAGTAACTTCAGCAGTCTTTGAAACTTCTCGGGCTATCTGGAGATAACATGGAAACAAGAGTGAGAATTTTAAATTCTCAGTAGGATTCACTAAGAAATGTCATACCGTGTAATCGTTGTTATCTCTATCTGCTTCGATTTATTATGAAAAAAGTGGACATATTATATAAGCTGTTTAATTTTATAGCTTAAAAGTATATTGTTCGAAGCAGAGTCCATTTTATTCATACACTAGTCATTTGGGAGAGCCAATACCAAATAAAATTATAAAACATACTAGGGATACTAACTGCAACGTATTAAGATATAATAATACCAATATACTAGGAACATAACATCTGCACATACCTTTACTGGTACTTGCATTTAATGCAGATGCATAACACTTCCTTTTCTTTCTTTGTCTTTCTTTTCTTGTCATACATATTCTAAAGTACGATCGCCATGTCATACTCCATTGGGGTGCGATCACCATGTCACACTCCTTACGAATATATTAATCCTGCCACGTCCTAGAATATGATTGCTACGTCATACTCCATCGGGGTGCGATCGCCATGTCACATCTCTTAGGGGGTGGGACCATCATGCCACATTCTAGAGTATGATCACCATGTCATACCCCATCAAAGCGTGATCGCCATGTCATGTTCCTTAGGAATATGGATTCATCATCATATCTCTCATCATAGCATCTTCATTATAGCTTTAATCATAATCATGAATGCATATGTATCAAAGTGTATTGCATAACCTAGGTATAGGCTTTGCCAAAATTTCGGCAGCATGAAAGATCGAGTTTACTTCCCTATGAATAGTACCAGGAAATCAGGAAACTTTAATCAAATAGCAAACTCAATATATAACATTATAGTCATAGTAAGAATATAACAATATCAATAGGTGCAAGCATTAAAACCTTATGTCTTAATTTATCTTGCAAGCTTTTAACTTCTATTCTCGAGCTCGACTTCCAAGTTTGAAGTTGTGGCCGAGTTTCGATATTACCTAAGTTCAGACCTCCTAGGTTATGTTCGATCTCCAAGATTATATAATTTCCAACTTCTGGGGTTATGTTCGATCTCCTAAATTGATTCTGGATTGATCTTGATCTCCGACTTGAGTCTACATTTGGTCTCCCAAGACTTTTATGAGAATGTTTCCTAAATTCCGAGTTCTGACATTAACTATACCTGATCTAGCTCTCTGTCTAATAAATTTCTGAATTCAACCTTAAGTATACCCTTCCGAGTTCAACCCTAAGTATACTCTCCCGAGTTCAACCATAAGTATATTCTCCTGAGTTCAAACCTAAGTATACTTTTTCAAGTTCAACCTAAAGTGTACTCTCCCGAGTTCAACCTTAAGTATACTCTCCCGAGTTCAACCCTAAGTATACTCAGTCTAGTTCTATTCCTGGCCAGAATTATACTCTTATAAGAGAAAATTCATCAAAAATGGAAATCTAGGTAAATCATACAAAATTTATATCAATGTAAAGCTAATAGAGCAAGCTTTCAAATGAAATAAGTTGCATATCATTTGAGTGAGTATAACCTGAGATATAAGCTCTGAAACTTGACCCTACTGGACTACCCTGTTCCAGCCTGGGTTAAACTTGAGGTAAATTCATTGATGTATTGGGGAAAGATGGCAATGAATCTGAATCTAAAATTTTTATGGAATGTTCCCTCATATGTTAGCTTTAAAATAGCATTGGATTCACTCAATTTATATTTGTGTAGGGTGAGTTACACCTTTCTCAACTCATACTGCCCGAATGAAGGTCCTTATTTCTAAGTCAAAGTTCAAAAATTCATAACTACCTCTATACTGATCCAATGGCCTTATATTATATATTTATGGAAAGCCCTAAATATCTAGTTTCATATAAAAATATATTCATCAAATTTAAATAGCTATAGGCAGAGATGTACACTCCATCGTATGAATCGTCGAGAAAGAACCCTAACAACTTCCTGTGTTTTCTCTTTTCTTCAATTTCTTTCATACCAATTCCAATTCTAATCACAATACACATGCAGATTTAATCATAAACCATCATCATCACTCCAACATCACATAAATATCATGAGGATAACAAGATCCCTACACAACCCAATTCAATTCAAACAAGAAGAGAGGTTGGATTCCTACCTTGTCTAGTTGAAACTTGGTTGATTTAGTGTCTTAAATGGAAGTAACTCTTGATGAGACTTGAAGAGGGGATAAAGATAAAGTGAAGTGGAAAGTGAAAAGAAGAGAAATGGTGGGAGCTTCAGTAGCTAGGTTGGTCGAAAGTTTCAAGGAGAGAAAGAAAGAAAAAGATGAAGATTTTTAAAGCAAGTTCACTTTGATTGGTGGATTTCACCTTACCTTCAATTTTGGTTTTGCTTCCCACTCATCATGGCTGAAAAAGGTGCCACATGTGGGGGTATCTTGGCTAAATCCTAGCCATTCATTCCAAGGTTCTTACAGTATAATTTCTATTGATCCGGTTCCGACAGTTTAAATTACCAAAATCTTACCGATTTCTTTTAAATCAGTAAATCGGTTTAAGAAAATTTTTAATGAAACCTTCTATACTTCTAATTCAATTTCCTTATATCTAAACTCAATTAATTGCTCATTAATTGATCCTAAATAAATATTTATTCAAATTTTAATTAACTTCAATTATTTAATAAAAATCGAATAATTAGACGAAAATGATAAGAAAAATTCCGGTAAACGTTATATTTTTATCATTTCCTATTACGTTATATGGGGATGTTACACCCCAGCCTGAGTTACAATTACCCATCGAAATCGGTACCTGAAAAATTCTGAGTCCAAACCCTATGCCTCCTTGGAAGGCTATAAGGTTTGAGGCATTTTCTTAAGATCAAAAGTCCCAGTAATTGTAACATCCACCGTTTTTCCACCTAATTATTCGGTTTTATCGAATAATTGAGAATAATTAGAATTCAGTTGAGCAATTATTTAGACTCAATTGATTAGTAATTACTTGAATTTAGATAAGAGAGAATTAAGTTAGAGTATAGAAGATTTCATAAAAATTTTCTCGAAAATCGATTTACCGATTTAAAGGAAATCGGTAACATTATAGTATTTTAAACTATCGGAATTGAACCAATAGAATTACAAGCTCTAAACCCTATTTTGAGTGGCTGATAGCTCAGCCACTTATCACCTAAAGTGGCGCAACAAAGGCCATACTCCATGAAGAAGCTTGGCTGAATTTCAGCCAAGCATTCTAAGCCAATCAAATGCCAAAGAAAAAGCCACCTAAACACCACTCCTTACATCAGATTTTTTCTGCTTCTCCTTCACTCATTCAGACCACATTCCAGCGCCCTTTCTCTCCTCTCATTCAGCCCTCTTTCTCTCTTCTTCATACACAATAACTCCAGCCAACACCAAGCCAATTCAAGCTTTGCTCATCCAAGCTTTCAAAATCCAGCAAAATCACTTGGAACAAGCTTTGCTCATCTGGCTTGGCTGAGCTTGGATTATTTTCATAATCTTTGATGTGTTAAATGAGTGATTATGATGATATGTGACTAGTTTTGGACTGTTTGTTTGGTTAAAATCGAATTTGAAGCAAGAAAGAATGGAAATAGGAAGAGCTGAGGGGCTGGAGAACCAAAACCCCTCGGCAATCCGTACGGTGGAATGTACGGCTCTGCCTACAGCCGATTAAATTGGATGGAGCCATTTTTATATGAAACTAGACATCTAGGGCTTTCCATAGATATATCATATAACACTTTTGGATTAGAAATGAGAGAGATATGATTTTTTGAATTTTGACCTAGGGTTTTGACTCTGGTTCTAGGCAGACTGGGTTGTTCAGGGTAAAACTCGCCCTATACTACTTGAAAATGAGTGAAACTAACTTTTTTAGAAATCTAACACATAGAATAATGTCCCATAAAAATTTCAGAATTTGATAAGGTCTCAGTTGCTCCCAGTGATCCAAGAAAGTTGCCCTATGTCCAAACTGGGCCAGAACAGGGCAGTTTAGGAAGGTCAGAATTCGGGGCTTGTAACTTGAGCCCTACTAAGTCAAATGAAATGGAACTTTTGCAAATGAAACTTTACTCTGTTAGCTTTAATATGAGTCCAATTTTGTATAATTTGAGTTAGTTTTCGATTTACGGTAGATTTTTACTTTTAGGTGCTTGATTCTGGCTAGCCACTGGGCAGGCCGTGATAAAACCTAAATATCTTAAGCTATAGATACCAAAATTAGATGGGACCAAAGAGGTTAGAAAATAGACACATAACACATTAACATACTCAAATTTGAGGTCCAAATGAGTTAAATAGAAATTATGGCTTGAATTATAAAAATCGGGTTGGTTGAATATGCTGAGGCGGGAATTCTGCCTTAATGAATTTGATGTTAATATGAGTTTAATGTTGGAATATAAATGTGATATTGTGTTCTTTGTGATAAATTGATGTACTGGTTGACTGGCACTATTCATGGGGAAGCGGACACGTTCCGTTATGCTACCGAAATTTCGGTAGAACCCATGCACAAGTTATGAATTACATGTTAATGCATGTGCATTTTTAAGAAAGTTATGAAAAAGATTATGTCACTATGAAAGTTCCATGCTACTTGGGCCAGCCCTGGATAAGAAGTTAAGGGGAATAGATCGGTGGGAAGGTCGGAAAAAGTAAACCCGGCATTCCTGTATAGGAACGAGCTCGATCTTGAAAAGCAGACTATTACCCAGGAGTCTAAATGGCCAAGAACTCCCAGGGGACCAAGAGATGGAAAATGATGAAAAGTAATAGAAAAGCTTATGAAGGAAGAATCAAGAATGAGCATGCATGATTACATGAATGCATGATTACATGGAATGGTTATGTTAAGATGTTTATAGTTATTTATCATGTTTATTTACTGCCATTTATGCATTTATACTGTTCATTATAATCTGTTCTGTTTCTTATGTCAACTAAAGTAAAACTAAACCTTGCCTTGGACCAGACTTTTTCTTAAACTTATTAAAACGGATAGCCTAGTTTGAACACATGCTCTTATAATTATATAAAAACCGAGACAACTAAGAATGAATGTGACGTCAGAAGAACGCCATACATGAACCCTACTGAGAATTTCTTGAAATTCTCACCCCGTATTGTATTTCCGCATTATTCTCAGATGCTGGCGAAGGGCTCAACGGCCACTCCGATCACTGAGATCCCAGACTTGCAGCTTCACTATGACTTCGAGTTGGACTCGTTGGACACAGTCTGCTCCTGCTATTTTTGCCTCTGCTTTGTAGTAATAGGAATCTTGTTGTTCCTTTATTTCATTTGTTGTTAATATATATATGTATAAATTGAAGCCTTGGCTTCTAGACTACATATGTACGTATATAGTTGGTAATATATCACTTATTTGTATCTTTTTTTGCTATGTTATATTAGACTTTATTACGTTTTGTAATGCTATTCACATCTATTATGTAACAGCGCATCGCTTCAACGATTTAGTGATAATAATCACAAGGTTTAAGTAGAACGTTAACACGGTAACACAAACTATCTAATTTAATGATATGACTTAAGTATAACATCAAATTAGTAGGGTGTTACAGTAATGGTTCCCTGGGCGTCAATGAGTTGAAGAGGGATTTTTAATGAAATTTAGGGAATGGATAACCCTTTTCATTTTCGACCCTCAAGTTCATAAAAACGCAAGTTTTTCGAGAATTGTACTAAAACCTAAAAGTTGCATTCTGATTCATAAGGATTTCGAATTTTTAGATATTTTTATTGAATCCAAATGGGGGTTATTCCCTCATTTATATTTGTGTTTTAAAGTTAATAAAGAGTAAAGTTAATAGAGATGTAAATAAGTTTGTACAATATCCTAGACCTGGGAAAGGACTGCAAAAGGAGGGAACCAAATTTTTGGAGTTGGTAATCGATTATAGAGGATCTGTAATCGATTACAATCCTTTCTGTATGCCCATGGGTTAAAAATATTCGCATGGTGTTGGTAATCGATTACTGGTTTTGGGTTTGTGGTAATCGATTACTAGCATTGGTAATTGATTACCAACTTTTTGGCTGTGGTAATTGATTACTAGAATTGCTAATCGATTACTAGTTCTTCGTGGTAATCGATTACCCGCCCTTGGTAATCGATTATTACAAGTCAATATATAAGCCGAGATGCATCCCTCCCCCTTATTTCACGATTTCTTTTTCTCTCTACCTTTCAAACTCTCTCCTTTCTCTCTAGGACACATCTCCCTTCATTCCTAAACACAATTTTTCTAATCTTTCCATCAAATTACATCATTTCCACTCATTTAATCTCAATTTCTTTTTCCAATCCCAAATCATATCTTCATCCAAAAATCAACACATTTGGCCTTGGAGCTTGGAGAAGGTGACACCAAGGCTCCTAAAGATTTCTTCTTCCTTTTTCCCTTCTAAAAGGTAATCTTCAAACTCTTTTCCTCTTTCTTTCCTATGATTATGGGTTATCTATCCAATAGTGAGTTCTTGGAGAACCATAAGTTAGAAGAATTGGGGATTTTTTTATCTGAGCATAAAGTTAGATTGATCCTTAGTCTAAGTGATTGACTTCGAATTTAACTGCCATATTAATGATAGTTGATACCACTGGAAAACTGGCTTTGGCTCTCAAAGTTCATGGGATTAGGATTACGCTATTGGCGTTAAGTCTGTGAGTAGATAGTTTATCCCTATCTTAGTTTTAACGTATTTTGTCTATATATATACATATGCAAATGATTTGGTATGTCTTAGCAATATAATTTAAATTTTGATAGCTTATCTATTTCTACTTGATCACATGAGACAATGACTTGATTTTTGGGAAGAAAATATGATAAATGTTTATTCCCTTGGTTTCCTATTAAACTTTGGAAAATTATTCTTGTTTTGAAAGGATTTGATATACTTAATGGTATATGGCTTGGTATGGATTGCTCCGTATCTGATTTATGAATGATTATATAAAAAGTGAAGGGAAAGGTTTTTGGATAAAAGCTTTGGACTTTTATTCATTTTGATCTATTAAAGTGTTAAAGTTTTATTTTTCTTTGAAGTTGCGATTTTATTGTTTTATATAGGGTATATCGGTATGTTTTATAAAAATCTTTATTAAATATTCTGTATAATGGAAAACAAAGACTTGGGAAAGTCTAAGCCAGGATCTATAGGCTAATAGCAGTAGGCATTAGCCCTAGGTGCACCTTGGATGTTGTATTTTATAACCACTCAAGGGAGTGGTGCATGCCTGATATTCATGGCCATAGGGTATAATGTGGTGCGTGTCTGATATTCACGGCCACTGAAAGAGTGGTGCGTGTCTGTTTACAAGATTCACATGAAGGAAATGCCACCTAAGTGTGATTCCTGCCTGATTATCCTGGAATAGATGAACTCTATTTTTGGAAAAGAAAATTTGGATAATATTTGATTAAGATTTCTATTTTCGTTTTGTTATACACATTATTGTATCACCTTAATATCTATAAGTTTGTACATTGTCTCATGTGAGTTAGGGACACTCTATCTCTCTCACTGAGTTTCGTAAACTCACCCTATTGTTTCTTTCTCTTTTTCAGATACAGGCTTCCTAGTAGGATCTAATCCTTCAGCCTTCGTGATTAAATTCCGAGTTTTGTGGATAAGCCCTTTTCTACTCAAGGGTATATTGAAAACATTTGAATTTTGAGAAATCCTTAGATTGTGTAGCTCCATAATACTACAGGCAGGATTTGGCCTTGACCTGATTATATTGATTTTGTTGTATTTTAGTTGTCTATAATATGTTGTTGGATTTCCTAAAGGATTTGGTTTTGTAAATAATTTAATGTTATGTATTTTGGATGAATACTTGTATATACAAATATATATATATATATATATATATATATACAAATATATATATATATATATATATCATTGTTATATTGTGTGCTGAGGGGTGTATTTTGAGAATTCCTAGATTTCTGATGGAAGATTGTGTTTGTTTATCTTGCAGGGTAACCTTTTGTAATTGGGAAATATCCTAATTACAAAGGAGACTCTGTCGAAATTTTTATAAAAATTCTGTGGTGGAAGGCTTGCATGGGGACTTGTGCCTACCCAGGTCGTGACATTTAGGGGAAACTCCGTCAATTTTTACGTAGGTTTTTGGTTTGGCTTGCTAGGGAACGAAAATTCGCTATGCACCGGTCACGCTCTATGGAGGGTCATGACATCGACCCTCACACCGGTCTACTCCCCTTAATTCTGGTCAAGGATTAACTCAAGTCTTAGACAGTACCACCTTAGCCTATTACGAGGTAGAGGCTCGATATGTCCCTTTGCAAGTTCTTATTATCTCTTGTATTTTTTGGACATAATCATGCATGAGCATGCTATATGTACTTATGCATATGTCTCAAGTCTCACTTTCAAACATTTCTTGCATGCGTGATTATCATGACCATAACATATAGACATCCATAGTAAAGCACTTACATATTTCTGCCGAAATTTGGACAGAACCACGGCTAAAAATAAGATATTTCCCAATACACAGACATCCTCATTTCAGTCAGCCAGTCATACTAAATAGGAGCATCATATTTACACATCAATATCACGTCAATATTACATTAATATAACAAGGAACTACCTCAAAAGTTTAGCCACTGGCTCTTTATGACTTATAGGATTTCTAACCCTTAAGTTGGCAATTCACCTTAAATTCTCTAATTCTGCCCTATTCTTATAAATTGTACCAAAATTCCATTTTAACTTGTTTTGATTTGAAATTTTAATATGTTGTACTCTTATTAGTCTATTTTTAAATATCTTTAGTCCCATTAAGTTTTGAGGTGTATAGGTTGAGTTATTAAACTTTTACCCAGGGCTGCCCTGTTATTGGAGAGACTTGAGTACTTAAATGTAAAAATTCACCAAAAATCCAATATTCATTGGTTCTATCCAAAATTTACATCTAGATAAACTTAATTGAACTATTTTTCATTTTCCACAAGTTTCATTTTGAATGGGTAAGTAGAGAACAAGTCATGGGCTCCTAACATAGACTGTTTTGTAATGCCCTATTTAAACCTAAGTAGGACATAGGGTAAGTTTAGAAAATTTCTAGGAGTAATTTACTTAAGATATGACCTTGAAATTTTTACGGTGTAATCATATATATGTGAGCTTGCTAACAAAATTGGTTGCACTTAATTTGAAATTGTATCGGGTTAGTTACGCCCTTAATAACACATGCTAGTCAGGATAGTGGATAGAACTTAAAGGGTTACTTCAAAAATTCATAACTTCTTCATTTCAAATGGTCTTATAATTCATGGTTAGAAAGCTCTGAATATCTAGTTTCATCTAAAAATAGTTTTACTAAATTTTCAGCTATGTAGGTTACGACACACCATTCGTAGTATGGATAGGTTTCTAGGGTTTTATGTTCAACAACTTTATTTTAGTGTTTCCCTTGTGTTCATGACCAAACTTCCAACCCAAACCATGAATTTCTATACTAACTCATTAGAAACAAACTAACTAATCATCAAACAACCTCATAATAAGGAGACCACAAGAACTTTAGCAAATTACATACATCATAAAAGTCCACAAAATTCAATGAATCCTACCTCAAATCTCAAGTTTGGGTATAGATGTAGAAGTAGAATGAAGAAATGAGGATGGAGAGATGAAGTTGAGGAAGAAAAATGGAAGAATGAGAGGGGTTTAATGGTAGGCTGAAAATAAGAGGAGAAAATGGGGATTAGTTTGATTTTGGTCACAAAGAGTGAAGGTGACTCGTGGGTGGTGATTAGTGGAATTGAAATTAAAGCTCAATGTTATTGAACTTTCTATTTTGTGTGGCCTTCATTGAGCCAACATGAGGAGTGTGGGTGGCTAAATTTTAGACAATCATTGTAGGGTGGTATTCAGGTTATCCTACAGTATAAATTTCTACTAGCTCAGTTCTTGCATTACGCAACACCACAAATAAACCGATTTTCCTTAAATTAGAAAAATATTGCTAATAGTTTCCATGAATTTTATCTACAAGGCAACTTAAATTCTTCCAACCTTAACCTTCGCATCTCAACACAAATTACTCATATATCTCTAATGCAACAAAATAAATTAGTTAACAGTGCTAATCAGACGCACTATTCTTCGGGATGTTATAAACTTGACTATGTTTGAGTTTGAGAATGAAAATAGAAAAAAACCCATGGTGCACATGGTTGCTAATGGATTCTCTCTATGATGAATGCTTTGATTTGGATTTTTCAAAAACTTAATCTATTGAATTTTATTTGTAATGATGCTTTAGCATAGAGTAAGAAATGAACATTCAATTAGGAAATATTAGTTCCAAAAATTTTGTTGCTATTTTATTGTTTATTTCTCCAAACCTTTCCACCTATTAAAATCTTCACTTTGCTAAACTTTACAATAATCGGAAACTTAGTCAATCTGTTCAGGAAACTAAAGAGTTTGGTAGATGAAACTTAGTGCAAATATGTTTGAATTCGTAACCAAAGTCATGCTTTTGAATTTTCATTTCTTTCTAGTTTTATTAATTTAAATGCTTTTTTAATTTTTATTTATTCAATTAAGCATAATCTAAAAATAAAGATATGTGTGTGCTAAGAATGACAAGGTAAGGGTGGGTTTTGACCAACTCGACATTTTGATGCATACGATATATTTCCGGCAATTAATAGATGGGAGAAAGAGACTTTCACTTACAGTCTCTTATTATTAAATTAAATATAAAAATAAAAAATTCAAGACAATATTAAAGAATTTGATAAATACATAAAAATTTTAAATAAAAAATAGACAAAATTTCTTACCATGATTCGCAAAAAAAATATACTTTGGATACGATCTACATTCTTCCAACAAGTCCAAATCTACCCCTAAGCTTATAGATTCTTGTTGTCTGTGAGTCATTCAAGTGAAAAGCTAAGGATGCAGAAATGGTTAGTTTCCTTTTACCCTTAGTAAAGCCCAAAATGACATATTTTTACATTTGAAATATAACTTATTTACACTAATAGAAACTATCAGAACAGCAAGTGATTTTGTGATTTTTTTTGGTACCAAAAAAATACACTTGCGATCGATTTTGCAATTGATTGGAGTACCATGGGACCAATATTTAAGGAAACAAATCAATCACAAATTTCAATTTTGTGAAACAAAATCAGTCGCAAATTTTAATTTTGTGATCGAATTTGATAGGTCAATGCAACTCAATTGGTGAAAAAAAAATATGTCGCAAATTGCAAGATTTGCAACCAATTTTTCAAGATAAAAGAAATATATGTAAAGACAAAATCAATCGCAAATCGGCCACAAATCTTGCAAGTTGCGACTAATTTTACGATCGATTTTTCAATATAAAAGAAATATATGTAAAAACAAAATCGGTTGCAAATCGCAAATTCAAGATTTGCTACCGATTTTACAACATTCAAGAAATATGATGCTATAATAAATCGATCACAAATTTGAATTCAAATTTTCAACTGATTTTTTGAGGTTCAAGAATTACTATTAACTTCATGTATTATATATTAAAAATCTAGTTACATTTTACTAGGAAAGATAAATAATAACAAAAAATTAAAATTAAGATATTTTATACAACCAAATAAATTTAGAGATTGAGAAAAAATTATTTTATGATACATAAATAAAAATTTTAATTACTTTTAAATACTTAAGATATAGATTATGTTTATTTATGTAAAATATTTATTTATTTTGTGACAAGTTTTTTATTTTTAATTGAGTAAAACTATGTTGTTACATGATTTTTTAGCATGTACAATTACTAGTATGTGTGAGACAAATTTAAATTCGTTTTTCTTTATTTTGGAGTTTAGTTATTTGCAATTGATTTTGCGACCAAAAAATCGGTTGTAAATGAGTTAAACCTTGAAATCCCTAATGAGTTAAACCTTGAAATCCCTTATTCATAAATAAGAAACCTTATCATTCTCCCTCCTTCACTCTTCTTTTTCCTCCCCGTCCCGTAATCTCTCCTCTTCCCCCAACTTCTCCCTGCCATCCCCACGACACCACTAATGCTAGATTGTGTAACATCCTCTAAAGTACAGCACTATACTTAAGTCATATTACCACACTCGGAAATTGTTACGTTGCTTTAACAGACCTTGTATGACAACGCTTTTCGGCCGTCTTTGTAACATCCGAAAAAAATTTTATCGTTACTGACCAAGTTGTTCGATTTTTATCGAATAAGTAGAATTAATCGAAATTCAATTAAGTATTTACTTAAAGTAAATTAAGTGTGATTTAGGAGTGATTAGACTTGATGGAATAAGATGAGGACCATAGGAAACCTCACCGAATTTTTCTAAAACTAGTTTACCGATTTAAGAGAAATCGGTAAGATTTTGGTATTTTAAACTGCCAAAGCCGGGCCAATAGAAGAATCATTGTGAGAACCCTAGAATGAATGGTTAGGATTCAGCCACAACATTCCCATAGGTGGCGCCATTTTCAGCCAAGAAGCAACCACAAAAACCAAGTTGAATACCAATCACACAACTTCTTGCTCCACAAGTTTACATGCAATCCTTTCCTTGCCCTTGCAAAGTTTGGCCAAGATAAGGGGTTGACTCCCCTTCAATTCTCTTCCATTCATACTCCTCTCTACTCCATTTCTAACCTCTCTTCAATTGTTATCAAGAGTAGCCCCCATCTAAGGCACCAAATCAACTAAATTCTAACTAAATAAGGTAGGAATCCAACATCTCTTCTTGTTTTTATTGAATTGGGCTGTGTGGGAATCTTGTTACCCTCATGATATTCATGTGATTTGAAGCAATAGTGATGAATTATAATTGATTATGCATGTATATTGTAATTAGAATTGGACTTGGTATGAAAGAACTTGAAGAAAAGTTGAAGCTGTTAGAGTTCTTCCTCGGCAGTCTATATGGTAGAGTGTATGGATCTGCTTACAGCTATTTAAAGTTAATGAAACTATTTTTACATGAAACTAAACATTTAGGGCTTTCCATACATATATAATACAAGACTACTGGATTAGTATGGTGGAAGTTATGAATTTTTGAAGTTTGACCTAGAAATAAAGACCTTTATCCGAACAGTATAAGTTGGGATGGGTGTAACTCACCCTACACAACTCCAAATTGAGTGAATCTAATGCTGTTTGAAAGCTAGCATATGAGGGAATATCCGATAAAAATTTTAGATTCAGATACATTGCCATCTTTCCCCAATACATCAATGAATTTACCTTATGTTTAACCCGGGCTGGAATAGGGCAATCTAGTAGGGTCAAGTTTCAGAGCTTATATCCCGAGTTACACTCACTCAAATGATATGCAACTTATTTCGTTTGAAAGCTTGCTTTGTTAGCTTTACATTGATATAAATTTCATATAATTTCACCTAGATTTCCATTTTTAGTGAATTTTCTCTTATAAGAATGTAATTCTGGCTAAATATAGAACTAGATCGGGTATACTTGAGATAAACTCGAAACTTAGCAAACATAGAGCTAGATCGGGTATACTTGAGGTGAACTCGGAACTTAGCAAATATAGAGCTAGATCGGGTATACTTGAGGTTAAACTCGGAAGGGTACACTTAAGGTTGAATTCGAAAACTTAGTAGACAGAGAGCTAGATCGGATATACTTAATGTTGAATTCGGAAACTTAGCGAATAGTAAATTAGATCGGGTGTAGTTAATGTCAGAACTCGGTAATTAGGAAACACCCTCATAAAAGTCTTGGGAGACCAAATGTAGACTAAGGTCGGAGATCGGGATAAATCCAGATTCAATCTAGGAGATCGAACATAACCCTGGAAGTTGGGAATTATATAATCTCAGAGATCGAACATAGCCCAAAAAGTTGAAACTTAGGTAATATCGGAACTCAGGCACAACTTCAAACTCGGAAGTCGAACTCGGGAATAGAAGTTAAAAGCTTGCAAGATAAATTAAGACATAAGGTTTTAAAGCTTGCACCTATTGATATTGTTATATTCTTGCTATGACTATAATGTTATATATTGAGTTTGCTGTTTGATTAAAGTTTCCTGATTTCCTGGAACTATTCATGGAAAGCGGACATGATCCGTTATACTACCAAAATTTCGGCAAAGATTGCAATTAATATGAATTTACAAGTTATGCATGCATTGGTAAAAACATGAGACAAGTAATGCTACTCTTATAATCTAAGGACGTAGCATCAGTGAAGGTCGTTTGGCGGGGACCATCTGGTGAAGAAACCACATGGGAACCCGAAACAATTATGCGGGAGAAATACCCAAAAATACCTACACCTTTTTTATATTCAAGGCACATTGATATCTCAAAATTCGATGACGAATTTTTCTTTAAGGGGGGAGGTATTTGTAACACCGTGGTCTTGAAACAGGGGAAAGAAAAGGAGAAAAGGTTAAGGGCATTTTGATCTTTTGTGTAGTAAGTTTAAAAAAAAGGATAAATGAAAGGTGGGAATGAACCCACCGTATCACACTTTCCTTTTTTCCTTTTTCCTTTGCTTCTGTTCAAGTCTCTTATTCCTCCTCTGTTTCTCTTTTTTTTTCTGTTTCTTCTCTTTATTTTTACCATCAAAGCTCCTTTTTCTTTTATTTTATCACAAAAGTTTGATATCCACTAACTCTTAAAGCTTGAGATGAGTTCCTAATCTCAAACATTTTTTCTTATGGGTAAATTTTAGAGATTATCTCAAAGTTAGGGAGTATTAATAAAATAGTAGGTGAGTAATATTTCGGGATTTTGCTTAATAATAAGCATATTAATTATTAGACTATCTCCAAACGAATTATTTAAGCTTGTCAAAATTGTTTGTGTTGATCAGATCCTTCTGATACGGTGCCAGTTACTCCTTCCGAACCTATTGGGGAGGAGCTCGGTTGATTCCCCTTTATTGTGAGTGGTTATTTACTTAGTGACAATAGTTTTAAATTTATTTTTATAAGAGAAACTAACTTGTTGAAGCTAATAATTTCAATCTATGCTAATGATTAAATTGGATAGTCATTTCAACTGATTGACTTCTCTTTCTAAAATGATAATTAAATTTTCTTTGAATATTGATAGCTGATTTAATATTTTGGGTATCCTCTTGGTTATTATTTCAATACCATACGATACTATTCTTTCTTATTTTATGGGTTATTTATAATGAATTATAAAAGTTTATTTCTTGCAAGAGTTGGATTTTATAGAAGTTGACTTATTGAATTTGAGTGTTTCATTTTATCATAAATTTATATTGAGAAAACTATGATGGGTTCCAAGTTAGAACGTCGTTCATCGCTAGTGAAGAGATATAGCGATATCGTTTGCCATTAGCGAAGAGATATAATGGCCTATATACGCATAGTATACTCATATTTATGAGGAGTGGTCTCAACCCATCTGATCATAAATATGAGTATAGATGCACACATAAGCCGTTATATCTCTTCGCTAACAGCAAACAGTTCCACTATATCTCTTCGGTAGCAATGAACGGTGTTCTAACTTAGAACCCATCTTGGTTTTCTCAACATAAATTTATTATAAAATGAAACACTCAAATTCATTAAGTCAACTTCTATAAAATCCAACTCTTGCAAGAAATAAACTTTTATAATTCATTATAAATAACCCATAAAATAAGAAAGAATAGTGTCGTATGGTGTTGAAATAATAACCAAGAGGATACCCAAAATATTAAATCAGTTATCAGTATTCAAAAAAGAACTTAATTATCATTTTAGAAAGAGAAGTCAATCAGTTGAAATGACTATCCAATTTAATCATTAGCATAGATTCAAATTATTAGCTTCAATAGGTTAGTTTCTCCTATAAAAATAAATTTAAAACTATTGTCACTAAGTAAATGACCACTCACAATAAAGGGGAATCAACTGAGCTGCTCCCCAACAACTCCGGAAGGAGTAACTGGCACCGTATCCAGAGGATTTGATCAACACAAACAATTTTGACAAGCTTAGATAATTCATTTAGAGATTGTCTAATAATTAACATGCTTACTATTAAGCAAAATCCCAAAATATTACTCACCTACTATTTTATTACTACTCCCTAATTTTGATATAACCTCTAAAATTTACCCATAAAGAAAAAAGTTTGAGATTGGGAACTCACCTTAAGCTTTAAGAGTTAGTGGATATCAAACTTTTATGATAAAATAAAAGAAAAACGAGCTTTGATGGTAAAAATAAGGAGAAGAAATAGGAAAAAAAAATGAGGAATAGAGGAGGAAGAAGAGACTTGAATAGAAGCGAAGGAGAAAGGAAAAAAGGAAAGTGTGATATGATGGGTACATTCCCACCTTTTATTTATCCTCTTTTTTTTTTTTTAATTTACTACACAAAAGACTAAAATACCCTTAACCGTTTTTCCTTTTCCTTTCCCATGTTTCAAGACCACGATGTTACACTTTCTCTCCATGAGTTCTCACTCCAATGTGAGAGAAAAGAGAGAGTAGCTATATAAAGGTAACAGCCTGCAATGCAAAGCCAGAGAAGATTCAGAGTCGTCAAAGAAAAAATTTGTCATTTTGTTTCTAAGTCCTGCTCCTAATTTACTGTCATTTGTTTGAGCCATAGCAAACCAGATGATCCAATTAATTTATTTGGTTAACAATATAGGAGTGAACCTAATTGGAAACTGAAGATTCCTTGCAGGGTAGGGGTGTAACGAGTGATCACCCTGTCTTACCTCTATGCTACGCTTTTGGTTTTATTTCTACGGCAATCACTTGCAGTTTTGTGAGGTGTGAAAGACGCTATTTTTGTTACTCATATTACTTTTGTGGGGCTAGACGAATGCAGCTCTTGTGGTCAATGAGGCTAGCGGGTATATCAGACAACAAAAGAGTAAACATTTCAAGTTTTATTTCAAGGCCTATGATTGCATGAGTTGGTTCTCTTTGGGACAAGGTCATATGGTATAGGGATTTTGGGAAGAGTTGGCAAAAATGGACAAGCAAGGCTCTTGATTGACAAGTTTTCCAATGATTGCCTATGGAGAGCCTATATCTTGTTTCAAGGGCCAATGAAAAGATAAGTTTCCATATATATAAGGAATTCTAAATTCTGAACTATAAAAAAAAACTAAAAACAAGAACAAAATTGAGCTAATTAATGGTAGAAATCTAAAATGTTAATAAATTTACTAGGTTATAGAATTTGAGATTCAATCAAACATAAGAAAGATTAAGTAGAAGATGCATTAGTAGAAATTTATTGCTCTCAAGGATTTGTTATAGAAATGACCAAATATTTTCCTTGTAGTTCTTCATTCATGTAATTGTTGATAACATCAAACAAAAGTTATGGCCAAAATAGCAAAATAAAACCATACAGAAGTTCCAATTAAGAGAGACAAATCAATTACTTATGCATTTACCATATTCTTAATAAGTATGACATGGAAAGCAGTATACAATATATTTGGTGCAAAGGTAATTTTCACCTTGGGGTTTTTCTTCATGGTTCTGCTAATTGCATTTAGTGCAAAGCCTGAGGAACCAGATGTGAGATAGGGTCTTCTATAGACCATTGCCTCTACTTCTTTCATTTTATAGAGGCCATAGCTTGTCAGAGCTTTGTCACTGGCTCTTAATGGATCCTATTCACACAAAAGAGAAACATATTATGTGAAACATGTAGGGACTAACCTAATTATAAATTGCATTACTGTCTATATATATTTGTAATGAATGAATGAATGGAAGTTACATTTTTTATTAGAACTTGAATGGGATTTATGAACACTTTATACCTGTGAAAATATTTCACCTAGCAGAAAGTTGCTGAAAATGGATAATGTTGGAGGAAGCTTGGCATGTTGGGCTGTTAGCTTATAAAATAAGAAAGAGAAACTGAAGTTAGCAATTGTTAAGAAATATATTTAGGAAAATTGTTTACTGATAAGGTTATGCTCATGGATTTAGTGATTAAATGCTGTTAACTATGAGGCTGATTGAGGTCTGACTAATGAACAGTATAGAACATGCTTGTAGTACTTCTCCAGTCTAGTAAAAAGTAGTGTAGCTTGTGGTAATTTAAACAGTACTTAAACCTATGGCCTTTCTTTATTGTCTTTATCTCTAATTCTATTCTAGAACCTAATTTTCTCCTTTCAATAACTTGGAAAAAAGGGAGAAGGCAAAAGGAAATAGATGTAAATTAATATTAAACATTCTCAAATTATATTATGCATGTCATGAACCATCTCTCACAAAAGCTTAAGTTATTGGGTAAAAGCACATGAATAGTTTGATATTTTAACACACCCCCTTACACAAGAACCTCTTTGGGCTTGAAGCATGGACTATGTACATACTCATCCTATCTTGTGCTGAAATTTAACTTTTATTTAAAAGAACAAGGACAAAAAAGGATCGAACTCTAGACCTCTTGGTTATAAAGGCTTTGATATCATGTCATAAATCATCTCTCCCAAAAGTTTAAGTTATTGGGTAAAGACACATGAATGATTTTATATCTTAACAATATACAATAATATTCAAGCAAAAATATTAAAAAAAAAACCTTAGCAGGAGGTATGGTAATGTAAGAGTCACCATTCACTTATCATACTACAAATCTATCAAAAGACAATTTTAATCCTGAAATTCACAAGAGAAAAGAACATAAGAAGATTGTAACACCCTCCCGAGTACAGTACTATGCTTAAGTCATAGTACCTCACCTAGGAGTTGTTACTATCACTTAATCGGACCTCGTTTGGCAGCAACCTTCGGCCACCTTCAATCTTACTAGTCAACTTCGCCTCGGAGGACCTTCTTCGAAATTGCTGAACTATCTGGAGATAACATGGAAATAAATAAACATAGGAGTGAGAATTATAAATTCTCAGTAGGATTTATTAAACTAACATAGTCATCGTTGTCATCTCCAGTTTGCCTCGATTTATTATAAAAAGGGTGAACATGCTATACAAACTGTTCAATTTTAAAGTTTGAAAATATAATGTCCGAAGCAAAGTTCATTTTACTCACACACTTGGCAATTTGGGAGAGCCCATACGAAACAAATTTCATGAATTATATTAGGAATAGTAGCTGAGACATAATAAAATACAATAGCATCAATATACTGGGGACATAACATTGGCACATAACTTTACTTGTACTTGAATTCATGTATATATATAAAGTTTACTTTTCTTTCTTTTGCTTCCTTTTTATCATAAAATCTTTACATGCCACATCCCAGAGTATGATCGTCATGTCATACCCCATCAGAGCGTGATCGCCATGTCACGTTTCTTAGGAATATGGGACCTTCATTCGGTACTTATACTAGCTGGGTCATGCCATGCCTCGTGTAAGTCCTAGACCCTATACTCACACTAGCTGGGTCGATGCCATGCCTCATGTGAGCAGGGTGCTTGCATATGCTTTAATCTTTAGTCTTGAGTCTTTAGTCTTTAGCCTTTACTGCCCTTAGGTAGCCTGGCCTTGGAGTGAGCTCGTCAGCTCGACTCATGACCGTCGTCACACCGACTCACCCACAAGGGGATCCACGTGCCTCTAGGTCGGAGGGACTCAGTTGGCTATCTGCCTCCAACATAGAAGGACCCAAAAGTTTTAGCTGCCTTCACATGGAGGGATTCAAGGTGCAATTGCCTCCAAGCGAATGGACCCACATCTTATCTTATTTAACTGCCTTCATAAGAAGGGATCTCGTAACTGCCTCCGGATGAAGGGACCCACATTCAATATATTCATATCATACTTAAATCATCCTTACATATATGAATCTTATGAGCATAACACATAAATGTTTGTCACATTCATATAATTCACATATTTCTGCCGAAATTTCGGCAGCATAACGGATCAAGTCCGCTTTCCCGTGAATAGTGCCAGTATACCAGAATATCAATTTATCACAAAGGTCACAACATTGCATACATATTTCAACATGGAATTCATAATAACAATAATCTCATTAAGACAAAGTTTCTGCCTTAGCATAGTTAACGAACCCGATTTTTATAATTCCAGCCATAATTGCTATTTAACTCGTTTGGACCTCAATTTTGGATATGTTGTAGCCTTATGTGTCTAGTTTCTAACCCTTTTGGTCCCATCTCATTTTGATATCTATAGCTTGAGATATTTATGTTTTATCCCGGCCTGTCCAGTGGCTGGCCAGAATCAGACACCTAAAATTAAAAATCCACTATAAATCGAAAACTATCTCAAATCATATGAAATTGGTCTCATATTAAAGCTAAAAGAACAAGCTTTCATTTACAAAAAGTTTCATCCCATTTGACTTAGTAGGGCTCGAGTTATAAGCCCCGAAAGCTGACCTTCCTGAATTGCCCTGTTCTGGTCTGGTTTGGACATGGGGCAAATTTCTTGGATCACTGGGAGCAATTGGGACCATATCTAATTCTGAAATTTTTATAGGACATTATCCTATGTGTAAGCTTTCTAACAAAGTTAGTTCCACTCATTTTCAAGTACTATAGCGCGAGTTCTACCTTGAACAACCTAATCTACCCAGAACCAGAGTCAAAACCCTAGGTCGAAATTCAAAAATTCATATCTCTCTCAATTCTAATCCAAAAGCCTATGGAATGCCCTAGATGTCTAGTTTCATATAAAAATAGTTTCATCAAATTTAATCAGCTGTAGGCGGAGCCGTATACTCGTCTGCATTTGATCAGAGGATTCTAGGTTTTTAGCTTCTCACATCTTCATCCTTTCACCTTTTCTTACCTCCTAAATGAATTTAACACCAACAACAGCCAACAAACCAGTCAAATAACATCATAATCATTCAATTACCCCATGAAGAATTCAGTAAATAGAGTCATCAACAATCACCCATAATCAGAATAACAAGACAAGAATTGGAATCCTACCTTTATTTTGATTTAACAACTAGCTAATCTTGAGTTTCAATGGAAGATATGGATGCAAGTGGTTTGATGGAGGCTGAAAGAGGAGGAAGGAGATGAAGAGGATGAAGAAAAGAGGAGGGGAAGACTGTTGGAAAGGGAGCTCGAAAATTTTGAGTGGAGAAGGAGAAAATCTAATTAAAATACAAAGAGTAGTTGGAAGTGTGAGTTATGATTGGTTAGAATTTTTGCGGTTATATTTCAGCCATCACTCTCCTTCCTTGTGGCCTTTCTTGCGCCACTTTGAGGGATTAAGTGGCTGAGTTCTCAGCCACTTAAAGTAGGGTTAATGGGTTGGAATTCTATTGGTTTGGTTCCGACAGTTTAAAATACCGTAATCTTACCGATTTCGTTCAAATCGATAGAACGGTTTTGAAGAAATTTTGTGAAGTTTTATATGTTTCTATTCTAATTATTTCTAATCCTAATATCTCTAATTAACACTTAATTAGCTCCTAATTAATCTCTAATTAATTTCTAATTAGCTTTACTTATCCACTAAAATCAAATGAATCAATTAAAGGTGTAAATTAATCGTTTTGCAAGTTGATGGACTTTCTGTTTTCTATTTTTCATGACCAATGGCATCTTCTTAATTATGGGCAAGTCTAGGGGCATCCCATGTCATTTCACATATGGATACCGCCGTGGCTTAATCGGCCGAGGTTTAGGTTTCTACGTTTTCACTACGCGATTCTGCTTCGTTTAAAACCTTATTTTACTAATCTTGTTGATATAGGGACCTAAATGTCACTTTTTAAAATATTTAGGGGTAAGGCTGTAAATAAAATATGAGGACCTAAAGGTTATTTTCTAAAATGTTTAGGGGCAAGATTGTGAATAATAAAAGTTTATCTTTATTACTTCCTATTACGTTATATGGGGATGTTACAAAGATCAATTAACAGAACAATACATGCCAACACCAATTCCCTTCTTTTGAAAGTGAAAAAGAAAAGGAATGTAATTTACATCAGAAGATGGTTTCAGAATATGACGAAAACTGAAGTTGAATGGCACTCAGGGAAAGTTCTGTATTTTATTGATGATGTCAATAGTAGGATGAGTTTTGAAAGAAATAGTCAAATTTGATGAGTAAAATAAACGTACTGGTGGATTAAGGAGTATCAAGTTGTTGAGTTTTTCCTGGTGAAAGCTGGCATACTTAACTACAGCTGGTGCAAAATATCCCTGGGATCAAAGAAGATCAAGGAACTTCCTATCAATTTGTCAAAAGATAGATAATTTTCGCCGGTAGATCCACGCTTCTTATCAACAAAGGCATACTTAGCTGGACAACAAATGAGACTTTAGTAACAGCCAGTTCATTGATAAGTGACTCCAATGATGACACATATTCTGCAGGGAAGAAGAATAGTAAGTCATTTTTGCTGCCATTTTTTGTTTCAGAACAAGAATCCCCCACTAAACAACAAGCAACTACTTAATATTGCTCGAGCTGCTAAAATTAATTACCATCCAGTGTGTAGTCAAACCCATACCTGGGTTGAGGTTTATCAGAAAACCCAAATCCTGAAAGAATAGAATAAATGGAATGAATTTTTCTAGTTCAGCAATTGTGATTGGTAACTTAATGAATTTTTTGAAATGTTATGGTAAAACAATTTCAAAAACAAATAAGTAAATCATGAACCAATCTCATGCATAAATTTGTTTAACAAAATTTTTTATATGATACCAGTAATTGCACACAAATGGAAGCAAGGCTTTATGAATTAAGATACAAATGAAAGGCTAAGCATCATTAAAACTATAACAGCTCACTTGGATGAAAAAAGTTACCAGACTAAACCGAGTCCTCTATAGTTATTCTGAAAGACATTGAATCAGTTACGCTGAACAGGAAATTCTACAGGTATAATACAGGAATAAAAGATCAGCCTAGTGAGGCATTCTATGAAAACGATTCGTGATACTTTTAACATACATTGGTTTGGTTCAAATGAATGGAAAAGCCATAAAGTAAGCAGTGACACAACCCATAGGGTACAATGCCACAACAAAGACAAATAACTCTAATTAATAAAATAAGAGTAATTTAATTACAAATCCAATAAAAACATTATGATCTTACCCAGCCAGTCAAAAGCTATGGCATGATAGTCCTTGGAGAGTACTGGAAGAACTTTGCGTAAGAATATGCCTGGCAGCAGCATAAATTTTCCAGTAAAATTGTTGTTCCTCTGTATATCTTATATGTGTGGGATAAAACTATTCAGAATATCTTGAGAGTATTTTAGAATTTCTTCATATTCAGAATATATTAGTAGTATCTTTAAAATAAATCATGGAATCAATTATCTAACAGATGAAGCAATCTTAGGAGTCGTTTACTATTAATATGTTTCATTTCTTTTCCTTATCTATTTAGAATTAGTCATCGTATTTTATTACCCACAAAAGTGACTTCTTTTCTCATCAACAATCATTCCAGTAATGCTTGAGTACAAGAGCTAATCATGGAATAACTATTAAAGCAAATCAACAGCTATAAACTAAAGATATATGTAGTTGAGAAATGTTCCAACATGAGCTAATTAATGTAGAATTCTAGATTGCTATGCTAACATTCTGACCACAAATTAATAGCAAAAAAATGAAAATTTAAAATGAATCTTCGTCCGGCTATAATTTTATAGCATCTTTTCACAATTGTTTCACTCAACTATCATGAACTTGCATTAGATTTCTTAAAGAATTCAAATCAGAACATTCATGATTGGGGACACAAGCTTGCCATATGACTTAAATTATCTAATACATAAGGCAAACTAATGAAATCCATAACATTATGGTTTAAAAATTATGACAGCACTCGTTAAAATTTTCTACAGTAACACGATTCTCGAGGTCCTCTCATACATACATTGTTGACGAATAAAACTCACCTGTCAAGGGAAACCATGGATTAATATCACTGAAGGATTATCAGCACTTCCGACTTCAACACAAAACCATCTATTGTATAAAATCATATTGACAAAATGTGATTTAATTAGTAACCCTGAAAATAATACTATCTCTCATTTCTACTTGCAGCAGAGTGCCACAAATTCAAATAAACAAGTCCTTTGTCTTTATTTATTTATGTATGTGTTTATAGATACTCATGTCAACTCCAACTCCAAGATATCAGCTGCCAGTTTTCCAATTTCGTTTTTCATCAATTTTCCACTGTCCTTCAAAGTAAAGATAAAAGATCATTGCACATATAAAGAGGCATCCAATTTACCTGAAACGATCACCAGTAGCTTGAGAACCAGCACCCATCGTGAGGCCAAAAATTGGATCTTTTGCCTTTTCACCACAGCCAGAAATTGAATAGGCTTTAACCTGATAATATCACAAAATTGATGGATAAGACCATAAATGTGACTTGAAGTTACAATATTGCAACATCATGGAAATGAAGTTGAAATAATACAAGGAATAACTTCACAACCAATCTTGTCATATTTTAATAAAATGTATTTTCTGAAGTAATCATCAGTATACTTAAACATTTTAAATAAAAGGCACAATATTGCTCTAGGGTACTACTCAAAATCCCATTTTACAGCCTATTAAAAATAAAGAAAAAGAAAAGAAAAACCTAAGTAGCAGCAGCAATAAATACAAATACAGCAACAAGGTTTTTCCCCTCTAGGTGGCATCAGCTATACTAGATCAAATGAAGCCATTTTATCTTATTTTAAGATATAAAATCATTCATATATATATATATATATATATATATATATATATATATATATATCTACCCAAATGTCTATAAAAGCTATTTTGGCCATATATTAAGCAATGTGGGACTTAAAATTTATAAATAAAATTGGTTGAATTTTAGCACAAAGGAGACATGTTAAGAAATAAAGTCATTTATATATTTCTACTCAATAACTTAAATTTTCAGGAAAATGGTCTATGATACCTAATACCTATTATAGACCATGTCTATTGATAAGTCATTTAAATTAATATAAATCCTACAAAAGAGTCTAATCAACAGATGAAAAAACAATTATTAGTTACCATTTTCTCTTGCTTAAACCACTCATCACTTGGACTTGGCCCATCTAAATATTTTCCTGTCAGAACAAAGACACCACAACTCTCCAATAAATTTCTCATATAATTACATAAAATCACATGCATGTGAACTAGTTTCCAACACATGCATTAGAAAAGTACCTCCACTGAAAGAGAACCCACCTCCAGCAGAAACTGGAGCATCCCTGCACTAGAACCAAACCAACGGTTGGGAACAAAGTTTCAAGAGGAGATAAACCCCATTAACAAGTTGAACATTACTTGGTCCCCGTTTTTGCTGTTTGAACTGCATGTCAACTTGAGGAGAGGCTTTCTTGAAGGGTGTGTGTAGAAAGTCTCTGAGTCAGAGACAAAATAGAAAGATGAGAACGAGAGAACAGAGAAGGAAAGTGTCGTGAGAACAGAGAGTTTGGAAAAATGAATTCTCATTCTAAGGAAGAGTATTGTACGGTGTATCTTATATACAAGTGGATCCTATACTATTTACATAATTAACAACTGGTAATCTAGCTTAAACAACCTAACTACTTCTCTAACAGAATTACTAACAGACCATTGGCAACTAATTTAGTCATGTGCTCATATCCTGTAACACCCCCCACAAGCTGGATCATGAAGATTCTTCATGGCCAACTTGGATTTGAACTCCAGAAAAGCTGCAGGTGCCAGTGGCTTAGTCAGAATATCAGCCACCTGGAGTTTGGTAGAAACCGGAAGGAGATAGATAACACCTTCATGGACCTTGTCCCGGACGAGGTGACAGTCAATCTCTATATGTATTGTTCATTCATGAAACACAGGATTAGCAGCAATATGTATTGCGGACTGGCTGTCACAGAAAATGGCCACAGGAGTAAAGTGCAGAACATGAAAATCAGCAAGTAGATACAAGAGCCATTGTGCCTCACATGTGGCTTGTGCCAGAGCTCGGTATTCCACCTTTGAAGAAGAGTAGGAGACAGTTGGTTGTTTCTTACTTTTTCAGGAAACCAAAGAGGATCCAAGAAAAAAACATAAACTAGTAACTGAACGACGAGTATCGGGACAAGCTCCCCAATCAGAATCATTATAGCCACGAAGCTTCAGATCAGATTCAGCATTAAGGAACAAACCAGTGGCAGGAGCACCTTTCAAATACCGAAGGATGCGTGTAGCAGCTTTGTGATGGATATTAGAAGGAGCTTCAAGGAACTAACTGAGACTATTAACCGCAAATGCAATATCAGGTCTGGTATGAGAAAGATACAGGAGCTTCCCAATTAGACGCCGATATGCAGAAATATCAGATAAGGGAGTTCCTTAATTCTTGGAGAGCTTGAGAATGTAATCCACTGAAGTAGAAACAAGTTTGGCACCCAACATACCAGTGTCCTGAAGAAGGTCTAAAGTATACTTGCTTTGGTATAAGGAAATGCCCTCTTTGGACCGAGCAATCTCCATACCCAAAAAGTACTTCAAATTGCCTAAGTCCTTAATTTGAACTTGTTGTCTAGTAGCTGTTTGATGCCACGGATCTCTTCTAAATCATTCCCAGCAAGTACCAAATCATCGACATACACCAAGATGGCAGTAAAGATACATGAAGACTATTTGGTAAAGAGGGAATAATTTGATTTTGACTGAATGAACCCAGAAGAGACTAAAACAGCTATGAGCTTAGCATTCCATTGCCGGCTAGCCTGCTTCAACCTATATAAAGATTTCTCAAGTTTGCAAACTTGGGAGCACTTAAGGCCAGGAGGCGCATGCATGTAAACCTATTCATGTAGATCGCCATGAAGAAAGGCAGTGTTGACGTCAAGTTGGTGCAAATACTAGTTGTTAGCAGCTGCAAGAGACAGCAGGAGATGGATGGTGGTGATCTTGACTACCGGACTAAAGGTTTCTGAGTAATCCACACCGGCTATTTGGGTAAATCCCTTTGCAACTAGTCGGGCTTTGTGCCTTTCAATGGAGCCATCGCCCTTGAATTTTACCTTAAATACCCATTTGCACCCAATGGCTCTTTTTCCAGGAGGCAAAGGAGTGAGTTACCAAGTTCTGCTTTTAGCCAAAGCTGCTAGCTCAACCTTGATGCCTTGCCTCCAACAATCATGAGCAATGGCCTCTTGATAGGTAGCAGGCTTTGGTTAGGTTCTAATGGCTAAAGAAAAATGTTTATGGGAAGAAGAAAGGGAAGAGTAGGAAAGATAGTCAGTGAGTGGATATCTTTGAGTTGATGGTGGAACTAAAGAGGAAGTGGCTAGATAGCAGTGGTAGTCATGTAAGTAGGAAGGTGCTTACTTCTCCCTGACTGACCTTCTTAATGCAGGATGAGAATCAACTGTGGCAAGAGTAGATGGGGGGACTATGGGGTTAGGAAGAGTGGGTGATAAATCAGTGTAGGTGTGGGGAGGAGGAGAATGTGATGCATATGCATAATCATGATCAGAAAAATCAGGAAAGGGAATGTCAGAAACATTTTTAAAGGGAGAAATAAAATAAAGGACATCATGATCAATAGACTGAAATGGAAAAACATGTTCGTAGAAAGCCACATTTTTGCGAAACAAAGATTTCTTTGTTAGTTAAATCAAACAAAACAAAACCTTTGGCACCCAAATTGTAGCCAAGAAAAATACATTTGCAGGTCCTATTATCAAATTTTCTCCTATGAGAAATTAAGGTAGAAGCAAAAGCTAGACAACCAAACACCCTTAGATAGGACAAACTAGGTTTGTTCCCAAACAACACATCATAAGGTGATTGGTTGTCAAGAAAAGGAGTGGACTGCCGATTTATGAGATGGACTGCATGGGCAGATGCAAAATGCCACAAAAATTTTGGTAAATGTGAATGAAACATGAGTGTGCAAGTGACATTGAGAACATGCTGATGTTTACGTTCTACAATACGCTTTGTTGTAGAGTCTCTACACAGGTAGTGTGATGCAAAATGCCTTTTGACTGAAAGAACTTTGTCAATTTCAGCTCAGGTGCATTATCAGTTCTAATAGCTTTGACTTTAGCATTAAATTGGGTTTCGGCAAAAGTAACAAAATTGGGAATGAGACGTGCAACTTCAGACTTAAATTTCATGAAATAAAGCCATATGTATCTTGACTTGTCATCTACAATTGTGAGAAAGTATTTATAGCCAAAAACAGAAGTATGAGCAACCTGCTCCCAAGTATCAATGTGCAGTAAATAAAAACAATTTACAAATTTAGTATGACTGGAAGGGAAAGATAATCGTTTTTGTTTGGCAAAATGACAAACATTGCAAGGATCTTTACTGTCTATACTAATGATGTAAGGATGAGTTTGTTTCATGGCAAGTAACCTAGCATAAGAAGGGCGACCTAGCCGAAAATGCCACAAGTTGAAGTCTAGAATGCATGAATTCAGATCGGAGGAGACATTGCATGCTTGTACTTCAAGACCGTCCAGAGTATATAGTCCATTCCTCAATTTAGCTACACCAATCGTCCTCAAAGTATGTGTTTCTTGTATCTCACAGCCATCATCAGTAAACTTCAAATGACATTTTAAATTGGAAGTTAATTTGGATATTGAGATTAAATTGAGGTTGAATTGAGGTATGTAAAGAACATCAATAAGGAAAAGGTTAGCTGAGAAAAATACAGAACCTATAATGGTAGCTATAATCTAATTACCATCGAAAGGTTAACAGAAATGGGCCTAATATGTTTGAAACATTGAAAAAGGGATAGGGAGTGACATATGTGATCTATCGCACCCGTGTCTATTATCCAAAATGTGGGTTTTTGACGAGAAAATGAGCAGATATAGTGGTTTATACCTGAGGTTGGAAGAGTTGGGGGCGAACGCGTGGTGATTTGGTTGATAGTGTAAGATAGGGAACCCGAGGCTATAGACTCATGCTGCTGAAGTAGGGCCAACAAAGCCTTGCACTGCTGAGGACTAAAAATAGAATCAAGATCCTCACACACTTCCTTCTGAGACATGATACTGCTGCAGTCATCATCTTCATCCATAGCCACAGTATTGATAGCACCATTCTTTGGATTAGAATTGGGTGGATATCCATGCTTCTTATAGCAACTATCCACTAGGTGGCCATATTTGCCACAATGACTGCACAACTTGGAATAATATCCTCTTCCTCCTGAACCTTTACCACTATTTCTTCCTCTACCCCTGCCTCGTCCACCATTAGACTGAGCATCAATTGCACTCACCAACACTCGAGACTTGGAATGATCCTCATGACCCTGCCTCTCTTGTTGCGATAACAGGGAAAATACTCCAGCAATGTCCGGTAATGGCTTCATGAGCATGATCTGAGACCTCACATTCATATATTCATCATTCAGACCTCTCAGAAATCGCACAACATAATCTTTCTTTCTATAATCTCTAATTGGTGCTAGGACACATGTACATTCAACTAGTGGACAAGAACAGGGTGGAATAGGCCGAAAATTGTCTAATTCTTCCCAAATTATCTTCAATTGAGTGAAATAAGAAGTAATGGAGGAATCACCATGTTTCAGGGCAAACAAGTCTTCGTGTAGATCCGCAACTCTGAATAAATCTCCCTGCTAATATCTAGTGTGAAGATCTCGCCAAAGATCTGAAGAGTTCTCGATCCAAAGCACACTTTCACAAATCTCAGCACTGAGGGAGTTGAAGATCCAGGCCAGAATAAAGGTGTCGCAGCGATCCCACGCTACAAACAAAGGATCGGCTTCATCAGGTTTCGAAATGGTGCCTTCCACAAATCGAAGCTTGTTCTTGGATTTCAAGGCCATTCGCATGCCTCGAGCCCAAGAGTGATAGTTCTTCCTGGTCAAGATCGTAGGAGAGAGAACCGCGCCAGGGCTCTCACTCGATGCAAGAAGTATGGACTTGTCGGATCCAACGCCAAATTCACGACTAGAGGAGCATGAATCGCCACTCCATGAGCACGATGAGCCACCGCATGAACTGGATTCGCCGGAGCTTGATGCGGATTCTCCACCGCAGGAACTTCCATGGCAGGATTGTGAAAATCGTCTTCCATTGAAGAGAATCAGAGCGCACATAAAGCTCTTGATACCATGTAGAAAGTCTCTAAGACAGAGACAAAATAGAGAGATGAGAACGAGAGAACAGAGAAGGAAAGTGTCATGAGAACAGAGAGTTTGGAAAAATGAATTCTCATTCTAAGGAAAAGTACTGTACGGTGTATCTTATATACAAGTGGATCCTATACTATTTACATAATTAACAAGTGGTAATCTAGCTTAAACAACCTAACTACTTCTCTAACAGAATTACTAACAAACCGTTGGCAATTAATTTAGTCACGTGCTCATATCCTGTAACAATGTGGATGCAATGATAGGAACCTTGCAGCAAGGATTGATGATGATGATGATGATGATGATGATGGAGAACAGTAACAGAGGTGGGAATGGAAAGAAGAAAACCCGTGAAATGATGGTCTGGAGTGAAGTGTTTGAATGGCCATGGCGTGAAGTTAGTAGGAGCAAGCAAGGACAAGAGGCAGTGGTTGGTGTTGGAAAGTGGAGAGGGAACAAACAGCTTTAACGGAAAGACAGTTTGTTAGTACTTTTTGTTGGGTTCGGAAGGGATAGGGATTCTCCGGTCCTGACTCCTCAAAACATCTGGTCTTTGCAACTTTTTACATTAATGCTACCAACTCGTTTTTTTCAGATGTTCTAGGACATGAGTGGAACATGGCTAGGTGTAATCAGGAGAAGAATATCCCGTGAAAGTTGAGTAAAGTATTATTTTGGTTGTGAACTTTTACCTGTCGAGCAATTTAATCTCAAAAATTAAGAAAACAACTAGTTGATTCTTAGAGTTGTAAAATTAGTTCAAGTGAACTTTTGGGTGAGTTAAATTTTCATATTTGTAATTTTTTATTTTTTAATTTTGTTATATGTATATTTTTATGACTAATTTATTATATTTTTAAATTCTTTTTTTATCATGACTCTTTTTTTTGTTAATTTTTATACGTATAATTAGATTCTACGTAATTTACATATGGCAGGATATTCTTCTCATAATAATTAAGAATAGCCTACGTAGTTAACTTTTCGCTTATGTATCACTATAATTTGGATTTGATTATCAGTTTTTTTTCCTATTAACAGGTGATTTGTAAATACTTCTATAAGTATTGGACGAGTCTTCCCTTCAATCTAAAATTTTAATATCATCAAAAATAATAAAATCCGTAAAATGTCAATAAAGGTTGGTTCATCTGATCGACTTTTCACTCATGCAGATTTGAATGTAATTTTTAGAATTTTTTTGTTGGTAAATAATTTGTAAAAACCTCTAAAAATGTTTGATAAACCTGAAGGTGTACCTTAACCCTGAATTATAGCGAATCTTTCCTTTAATCTAAACGAATCTCGTAAAGTCAAAAAAATAAGTATTGAATTTTTTTTCGATTTTAGTTTATATATTAATTAATTAAATATTAACAAAGACATGCCCAAAAATATTTTTATAAGAACAAAATTTAGATTCATCCATATATATATATATATATATATATATATATATATATATAAGCAAAAGAATTATCTATGAATCAACTCTTGCCAACAATTGTATAGGGTATAGAGTCTTTATGCTTCACTATTTTAGTTTTAGCAAAATAATAAAGTAAAAAAAAGTGCTAATATGATGGAAAGGACTTCTAATTCTGTAAAGGTCCGTTTGTATGCTAGAATTAGAATTATAACATAGAATTTCAATTTTAATTCTAATTTATTTGAAATTAAAATTGATTTAAAATTTAAAATTTTATATTTGAATTCGATAAAGAATTATAGATTAATCGTAATTATAATTTTTATTTAAATTTATTATTTAAATTTATGATTCAAAATTTAAAATTAAAAAAATTACTAATAAACTATTTTGTATTATAGTAATTTTTTCATAAAAATTATTTGTATATAAAATAATATTTTTTTGGATTTGAATATATAAAATAATAAGTTAAAATTTAGAAAAAAATTTATATCATTATTTTAATAAATATGATAGATAGCATATAAATGGAAAAATGGAAAGAATCATACCGACTTTAATGAGGAGAGAAATATTTAATAAGTTTTAGAATTGATAATTTATATAGTATAGAATAGGAATTAAGAAGAGCTTATCTTAATTATTTTTTAATTTTATGGAATTGGAATTGAGAAGCTCAATTTCAATTTCAAACTCTAATTTCATATCAAATTTCATAGGCCAATTGAAATGTAAGTTTATTGTTTGAGTTGGAAGTGTGTAAATGAAATCTTAGTATGAACCCATTTTAGGTTTAAAATAAGAATTTAATTTTTATAATTGTCAGTATAAAAAAATTTTATACCGATATCTAATTATGTATTATCACATTAATAAATATATTTAATTTAATCATCTATTATCTTAAAAGTCTTTTAAATAGAAACTTATAATTGAATAACAGTATAAATGTATCAAAATTAATCTCTTAAAACAATTTATAATTGAACTTTCTTTCAAATAAATTTTTTAAAAAAATTATTTTTAGAAATAGGTTCAAATAATTTATACTTATTTTTTTGAATTATTTTTGAAAAAGAAAAACGATTATTTCTTAGAGGCTTGTGCCACCCGCAGATTAGTTCTATCATCAGACCTACACAGTGTTTCTGAAAAGCTTCATAAGTTCGCTCCTCTGTTGGGTATGCCACACAGTACAGAAGAATAACATTCAAATGGCGTTACAGTTTCTGAAGCATCCCGTAACCATCTCACGAGGTTTCCACAGCCAGACAACCTTAACTTTCCTGTCTCGGTTACGAAGTCTGAATCTCCCAGGTACACCTAACCTCTATTTGAAAATTTCGTTCAATGAACTTTTGTGTTAAATGTGAGCCAAAAAACACACTTTTTTTTTTTGTCCCTCTCTTTGGGGTATTCTGTTGAATCATTTGTGAACTAAACTGAAAATTTTCAAACCGGCAGCCCATTTTTGTAAATTGAAGATAAATTAACTTTGAACATGTTTATTTGAAACATGTGTGCTGCACTAATACTTTGCTGTTGTTATTCTTCATGGAAATTAACTTTAGTGAGATGGGTCAGTGCTCAAATTCCAACTACATTTAGGAGCTATGCTACTGCAAAGTCAGAGAAGATTTTACCAGTGAAGAAGTAAGCTTTTCTTGGCTTTAACCACTGTGTCAAATTTTCACATCTTATAGTTCAATAGGTTTATTCTTATGTAATTTGTCCATTGTTTTGTCATTGTTGATAACAAAATATGAAAATATTCACAGGCTACAATGATGGTTGTGGTTGTGATGAAATGCAAGTCTTTGAAGAGTACTGATGAAGTTACTGATGAAATGCTTTGTGTCTATTTGTGCATTTACCTTTCAGGAAAAAGAGGCTGGATGAAATATGTCTTGAAAAGTATCAGCAATATAGTAGATCCATTATCCAGTCATGGATTTTGCAAGGTAACTAGTTTTGATTTTCTGTTGCAATGTAATATGTATAAGCTCTGTTAGGCAGCTCACTCGGGCTGTACTAATTAATTGAATTAAATCATGTGGATCATGGATATGTCATGCTTCTATCATTTCTTATTCTAGCCTTTCTGTGATTTCAAAGATCAGTAGTAATGGAAAATTTTCTTTTGGGATGAATTGAAGTCTTTGATTTTGCAAACATTCGTTCTAAATTAACTAAGCAATTACCAAATGATTGCAAATATATCAAGTTGAAGATGATACATTCATTCTGTTTTGCATTGAATGTGGACTGTACTGTTCTGTAGCTTGTTTAAATTATGTACTAGCTCTTGCTATATGTTATTTTGGTTGCTTATCTTAATAATCATACTAAACTAAACTTGAATAATTGTCTGTGCTATGTGATTGGCAAAGATATCAATTTGAAGATGATATCAATTTAATGATCCTCTGTTGTTTTTAAAATTGTAACTGTAGCTGGCATTGGCATACGGTAATATGATTGTCATATGTTGTGTGGTTTGCACTGAGGTGGAACACATTATTTGTAACCTTTTCTTTTGCAGTTAGAGAAGGTCTGAGATCATGACCTAGCCTCTGGTTGCTTCCTTTTACCTGAATGAGCTAGAATGCTATGGTCTTAAATAAATTGATTTGTAAATCGGCATGGTCTTAAGTTTCCATTTAGCTTTCCTACCGCTCAATCAAATCTATCAAAGCCTCTTAAAACTTCACGTCATATCTAACAGAACTCAAAAATACTAAGGACAGCAACTAATCTAATCTCTTTATTATTTTTCTTTCTTTATCTATATTTTGTGCTATCCTTGCCTTAATACGCTCAATATGTATGTGAATGTTTATTTTAGCAATCATGAGTAGTTTGTTAACAAAACTATTTTTATGTACGTTCATTGTCATTGTGAAAGATAAAAGAAAATAAACTGTTAAATAGAACTGATAAAATATGTGATGTAGGCAAAGTATACGTGAATGGGAAGGTGGTAAATAAAGCTGGTACTCCTGTGTCCGAAAAAGCTGTTGTGGAGATAATAGCTGAAGTTCCGAAATATGTATGTAGGTGAAGCCATCAAGCTCTACTTGAAATAATATCTCTACAGCAACTTTGGTGAAACTGTATTGTCTTTGGCTTTATGAACACAGAGCTGGACATAAGTTGGAAGCTGCCATTGAACAACTTGGCGTTGATGTCGCTGGTAAAGTAGCTCTTGATTCTGGGCTGTCAACTGGAGGATTTACTGACTGCTTACTTCAGTATGGTGCATCACATGTTTATGGAGTTGACGTAGGATATGGACAGGTAACTTATTATATAATACATTTGTATTTACCTTTTTTTTTTTCCCAGTTACGATTACATTGGAGGTGGAACCACTCAGCAAGGGAGGGTGAAAAGTGACTTGGTGGATGATTGAACCTCAGGATTGAAATTTGTTTTTTGCAAGTTCAGTAAACTCATCTAAATAATTTATCTTATTTTATAAGTTCTGCAAGAATGTGGATACATGGTCATTGGAGTCTGTCTGTTACGCTGCTTTATATTTCCTTTAGAAGATTTATGCACTCTTCTTATTTTCCTCTGACCTTTCTGCAAGTATTGCATATCAATCTGCTTAGTGATTATATATTGTTAATGATTGTTAACTTATTTAGGTAGCTGAGAAAATTCGTAGAGATGATCGTGTATCTGTTATAGAGCGGACAAATTTAAGATATCTTACTGGACTCCCCCAAAATGTTGATTTGGTGACTTTAGACCTTTCATTCATCTCTATTCTTCTGGTAAGCTCTGAAATCAGGTTAAACATACCTCTATGCTCCTGTCATTGTGTATAGCTTTTCTGTTTTTGAAAATTGGATTGGACCAGCCAGTTGAAACAGGAAGTAGCCCATTAACCAGTCTGGTTCATCCTGTTCAACAAAACTTAGTCAAAACTGTTAAATACTTGGCAGAACCAGGTGGTTTATGGTTGACTGGTTACTGGTTAAGCCATTCTGGTTTTGTTGGTTGGACAAAGCACTCTTTTGACATGGCGACATTTTAAGATGCCATATTATGAAGTCAAAATTGGCATGGAAAGCTCAATGTGGGTATCAAACTTGTGCATCCATGGAAAGTAGTCAAGCCAGCAGCCACCAAGCCAAAAGCCCAAAACAGCTTGGTTTTAAAACAGGAACTTGTATATTTACATGTATTGTTTAAAACTAAAAATGGCTGAAATTACAAATTTCCTTATGGTTGATACACTGAATGTGAACTATCACTCTTCCAGTTTAATGCTCAGACTCGTTTTCAGACTTTGCTCTCCACTCCTAAATTTCCAGAAATTCTAAATCGCACTGGTTATTTTGTGTTTTGATTCTAAAACATTTTTTGAATTATTTAGAATATTTTCTATTTAAATAAGCTAACTCTTACTGTGAATAGTTTGGGTAAATAAGTGTGTGAGCAAGAAAGGCATTCGACCGGTTCCTTATTGGTGGACATTAACAATTTTCCATGTAACATTTCTTAAATTAAAATTTTAGCATCATCGCCTTGTTTTTTTATTCTCTTGATTATTAAGTGGCCAACTACTTCACTTAGTGACGATAGAAGGATGGAACATCTGAGATGATATTCACTGATCTTTTTAAGAGTTACCTGTATGATTAGCCTTCATGATCCACTACACATTATTTTAACAGGTCATGCCTGCTGTGGTCAATGTCATGAAGGAAGATGCAGCATTAGTTACCTTGGTTAAGCCACAATTTGAAGCTCGTAGATCTCAAGTAAGGAATACTAACTTCTATTTTATTCTTTTGCTGTTTGTTTTGATATTGCCAGCTATATTCTACAAGTAATATTCTCTACTTGGCTAATTTGATATGGAGTCAGGTGAGTATAATATTATGGGTGAACAAAAAGATAACAACTGCGGTTTTGTATTTTCTTCACTCACATTTTCCTCTTCTGCTTTTGTCTTGATTCATTGAGAGACTGCTTGGGTCTATTTGGTGAACTAAGATGTGCCCCATAGTTTGGAGCAGTTTCTTTAGATAAATTTCAGAGATTTTGATAGCAGCAAGCAGTGTAAAGTGCTATGTAGGTCTGGTTTGCATGGTATCTTTGGTTGGAGTGAAATGCTCCAAAATATAAGGGAATTATCTCCTTATATTTGTTATCTGATGGCCTTTCTTTGATGCTCAGCGCATGGATTCTATCAAGAACTTCCTTTGGTAGACATCCTGGAGGATTGATGCAGGAGCCCTTTTGGGCTTTTTGACCCCAATAATAATATTTTTCAAGAAAATTACTAAAATTTCACTCTTTTCAAAATATATTACCAATGTTGTGTTGAGTTTGCTGCGTAGAGTGTATCAGTCCATGTGGAATGCAGAAATGAAAATACATGTTGTCGAATATACACGTGTCAACGAGTCTCGTCTGGAATTGAAAAAGCATTAAAATATTATATATGCAAGCGAGCAGGATTTTGTTTTTTAATAAGATAATCATCATTTTCATCCCAGTCTCATGGAAATAAAGAGGAAACAAAATACTATTATTTCTAATTTGCAATATCATTTACTTTGTCCAGGTAGGAAGAGGAGGAATAGTGAAAGATCCCATTGTCCATCAAGAGGTATGTAATTTTCTGGTATATGATTATATTTAATGTTCTCAACATTGTTCAAGTTAGGATAAAGAGAACAATTTTAAGACAAGTGTCATGTGAAACCACATATACTCATTACGCAAACGCAACGCTTTATTTTCTGCCCTTTATTCAACTCTATTCCCTTGTAAATTTTTTATAATTTGAAATTGCTAAGCTAACACAAGCGTTCATACCTATTATGGGACCAAATAGTCTTTTTGGCTTCACTTTGGGATTCTGTTTATGTTGTTTTAGCGAAGTCTCTTGGATGGTTCTACAAAGGGATTGGAGAGCTCTTTTGAGCTGATAATGTAATTTCCTTTCAGTTGTTTTGCTTTGTTTGCTCAGTGGTTGTTCTAGGATTATTCCTTGTCCTCCTTTTTTGTACTGTTCATCATTCTCTATATAAATTCTTCCATTTAAAAAAAAAAATACACACACACAAGCATTTTTAAATGAAAAGTCAAACAACCTTTCAAAAGAAGATGTAATTCTAGGCAAGATCAGCTTTACTTTATAATAAACTGAAAGATGGAAGCAGGCTAAGAAAATGTTACCAATAAATGATGTTTTGATCTATGGTCTGTCTGTTGTGTTATTCATTTGACGTGTATTATGAAACTCGACCGATTAAGCAATATATTGACTGTTTGAAGATTCTTTCTTGATGACTGCAATAACTAGCAATCCTGGGTAATGAATAGGATCATACAGGAACATCAACTGTAGTATGGTGAGCATTTGTAAGGACTACATGCAATGTTAAAACTTCACTTACGTATACATGATTCTTAGTTCTCTACACAAAAGGTATTACATGCTATAGGAATAAAGTTCGGAGGAAATGAAAAGGTAAAAAATATAAGAACGTAGGAGAACAAACATCTGAGTAGTTTATCTGTCTCAATTTAAGTATTGAGGCCATTATACCATTAATGCTTACACAAAGACTTCCCTTGTTCACTAAAATTGAGTAGAGTAGAGTAGGCAATTCATAAATTGCTAAGATTTGCAGCTCTCTTTATCTGTTGTTAAATTGTTAAAACACCACACATTGAGTTGTTAATAGTATAACAAAATCTTAAAGTGATTGATTTCTGTAATTCAGGTTCTTGAGAAGATTATAAAGGGAGTAGAGGATTTTGGTTTCTGCAGTAAAGGTTGGATTGAGTCCCCTCTCAAAGGTGCTGAGGGTAATACAGAATTCTTGGTTCACTTCAACAGAATCCATAATAAAGTTTCCTGATGGATTTTGACAATTTATGCCTAATGCATTTCTTGAACCTTCAAAGAAGAAGATAGCCATTTGGAAGATGTAACATGTGGGAGAGCTGTATTCTTCTGTAGTGATGAGTTGTTGATGCCATTCAGTGGCGAAGTTTTGTATGAACCATTCAAAGAAATGACCAATGATCAGTGAAAAATGTGATGAGCGCTATAGTCACAGTATTTTGAGGCTGGAAATGTAACAACCAAACCTGCATCTTTTTTAGCTTCTTTAACCTATTATCTTAGACATATATTTTCCTTTGGTTTTCACCTATGGTTATGTATACATAGGCACATGTAAACCTAGTCAGAAGCTGCTCAATCCTCCTGAGAATTGGATATTGTAGTTTCTTTCTTTTGATCCCGTGATTATTGATTAAACATAATGCATAATGAAGTGAATTTTTGGATGTTTGAATCCTCTTCAAAGCTGAGTGTGTCCTTGATCTGGTCAGAAGGTAGTTTTATCAAATGGCTAAAATTTTTTGGAGTTAACTTTTGACATACTATTAGAGCCTTCAAATTTTAGCATATAATAAAAATGAGCTTTAGCATTGCCGGCACACAGTCAGGGATGTATTAAAGACAAACTATTTATGTGCCTGGTAACAGCAGGTATAGATTTCCCACACTCTTCCAAATTTGTCAACGACATATTTGTGCTAGATTCAAATTATCAGTTGCTTGAGTACCAAAGATTTCTGTCCTTATATATATCGAACCCTAAAATATTTTATAGGTTCGGTTTATTTAAACTGTCTATAAAACTTAATATAAAACTTAAGTTCATATGATTGTGAGAGCACGATATGTAAACTCTTATTTTTCTAGGAAGTGAACTTGCATCTTCATCTTAATCTTAACTCTTTGTATGTAGTTTTTAAATATCTATGTTAAACCTGAAGACATATAATGACTCCAAATAGAAGATTGAAATATTCTAAACTTAAATAATGTTAGGTTAGATCTTTCGTTGAACTGCTTAATCAAGGGAAATTAAAGAAATAACCCCTTCCACATGGGACGACTAGGATGGAATTTATAGTAAGAAAAATTATGTTTTCAAATGACATGAAACAAACTTATTGACATGAAAAATTATATATAGCTATCTTCAAAATTTCGAAGCAGTATACGTCTGTACGTATTATCTTTACCTATTTCCTTATCCTTATCAATATCTGCAAGAGCATGAACCAAATTTTCTTATAATTTGCTCTACTTAAACACCACGCGCTGTTCCCTTGATTTCTTATAAGGTGCTATTTCCTACACGAGTAGTGACAATGTATAAAGAATATAATAATCCGGTAAATTTTACTGATCTACGTAACTTCAGTTAGAAGTTTAGAAGAGCCTCATGCAGTTATCATCTTATCGTTGAAAACCATAGACGCATTTTTTAAAGGAATATTTTATTATAGAAAACAAAATTTTGCAGACCAAGATCCTCCGAGGTTTAAAATAAACTCCAGAATATTCTTATCCCCAATTAGTTTCTGTTTGCTAGCTCCTCTATTGTATACCAAACCAATATTTAATTAACCAAATATCAATTTAATTTGACCAATAATCTACATACCTCGCAAAATGAATGTGTCGCACATTCTTGCCCCAACTCCTTTTATGCATGCAGTAGTTGATTGTGCGTAGATTGTTACTTAAAGGAAATTAACATTTGGTTGAACCAAAAACTTGATAACTGGTTATTTTGGTTAAAATTGAAATGAAATACAATTTCCCAACCCGCATCCGAGTCACCTTCGCTTAGTAACAATTCAAAACAGGTTAATAATTCAGCAATTTTAACATAATTATCATGTTGCATACCACATTCACTTGGCAGCATTTGATAGTACAATTAACCAATCATTTAATACTTGACCTCCAGCACCAATCTCACTACAATGATAATCAACAATAGACTAATACTAAGTGGCGTGCAAAGACCTTTTTTTCTCTTTTCCTTCATTTCATTTTGAGTAAACATCAGTTAGCATGTTCGTTGGCAACTACAGTATCCCGCATTCCCAAAGGAATTTTTAGACCAACCACTTGTCCAATGACCGAAAACCAGGAAATCAGATATTGTTCAATAACAAAACCATTTTTATTTGAAGATGAATCACCATTGAATAGCAGCTTCATCCAGTCACTCACCCCACATGGATGTAATTTGTACCAAGGCCTGTTCAAATATGGGTGTTCCTACAAGATATGACATTGAAATCATTTAAATGTATATAGGACAGGGGTTATGAACAAAAACAAAACACTAGTGATAAGGTCTGCAGATACGTTATGGTTTTTTTCAATATAATATGTGATTACAAGCTGAAGCGAAAATATTTTTGCTAACTTCCTTCTATCTTGGAAGTATCCTTTCTATGTTCTATGAGTAGTGCTCAGCTTATAAAAGCAGAAGTTTATACCTAAGGCATATATTAACCTTGGTTTTCCACATTTTGCTTTCATATCTATTTATAAAATGCATTTCGTCAGAGAAATAATAACAAGCAAAGAACAGATGGACTGAATTGATATAGTTTTCAGCATATTTTCAACAGATACAACATTACAAGTACAAAAATAAAAAAATACATTAAAAGAAAAGGAAAGGAAAGAAAAGGACACAAGTTATTTACCTCCTGAGTTATAAATGTCCATTTGGATTCTGATTGTAACTTTGCAGAGTGACCAGGGAGGTCCTTTTCAATTTCATTGAATGGCAAAGGTTGTCCATCTACATGATCAAAATCAAACAGTATCATTGTATTAAATATATGGCGAAGATCATTTATTTCACTAAGTAAATTTACAATACAGTGACATATATAAGAACACAGATGTAGACAATGACAGTTCAGCATGCAGAAAGAAACAGTTGTTTTTCACAGCAATTAGATAAGAACATAAAATATAGAAGACTAAATATTAAAACAGGTTTTTCTCAAGAAAGTCAACACCATCAACCTAGGTGATAGAATCAAAAACTTTACTTCCCTCCATTTTCTAATAAAACTTCTTTTACTACCACAGGAAAACTCATGGGTCCTAAAATCCAACTACAGCTTCAATTATGGTGGCAATGTGGGCATGCCCTTTTGCCCTTCAACCTGACAAAGATAAAATGAGGTGCAGGATTCATTTAGACAGCATAAGGTAGTTTTGGTTTTCAAACCTAATTTTGATGAAAAGCGTAATTATGCATCCAATAAGATATTTATCACACAAACTCCATAGATTGAAAGGTGGACATACCACTATGGTATGAACGGAAATACAACACAGGAACTCTGTATGAAGGACTATAGACAATATGAAAATCATAGTGGTTTACTTCCGGACAACTGCTCTGGACCTGGAGCACGAAGAAAAGTGTTATTGTAAGTAGTCAGGAACAGTAGTGAAACAGCCATGAACGATAGCAAATATGTGTGACACAAACATAAGCTAGATTATGAATACCCCAATTCATACATACTAAAGTGGCATTGTCAAAGGGTTCTTCTTCCTCTGAGATGTTGCTCGCTTCTTTCCTTGGACTTCTACAACTCTGCTTTTCCTGTAACAGCAATTACCATCCACTAACTTACATTAACTCCACATTTAAGAAGCTAGTACCACATTAAATTGCTGACAGACCTCACTTGATTTGATGAGGCACATGTTCTCCAGTGATAAGTATCCTTCCTCCTGACAGAGACAGAGACAGAGACACAGAAAAACCATGAAAGCTGCTTAGCATAAAACAATAATGCAGTGGATGTAAAAATCTAATGACAAAAGATCCACCTTATGAGAAGATAACAGATGATGTTTTGGAGATGGGACCCACAGCCAAGGCGGAGCAGAAGGATTGAACGTTTTCCACTTCTCAGAAAAGGCACAAGCAGCACAGAAAAAATCACTTGAAGAAAGGGTCCCATCCCAACAGATTATGTCCCTAATAGATTCTTTTTGGTCCATACCTACAAAAAAGGAGATGCATTTCTTTTGATCAAGTAGACATTAGATGAGCTGATCATTTTTTTTTTTTTTTTTTGGGTGCAATGAAGGCCTAGGCTCAAAGCATTAGATGAGACAATATTTTTTTCTTTGATTATCAGTTTATATTCATGTTAACGTAAGATCCAATATCTGTTAAACACGAAGTCAGAGGTGCAATCTATAAGAAATTTAAAAGACATGTGAACCATATGGACACTGCAGAGATTTCATTTCAAGAAAATCATGATCTCAATGAGAGCCTAACAATCGTTAGTGCCAAGGGAAGAAGTTCAAAACTACCTTGAGGCCTTGGAATGGTGGTTGTGGTAACTGCTCCCCTAACCTGAAAACTATTGGCCATTTAAAAGGTCCATATTCAGTGAAAAACTTATTATTCCATAAAATATATGGATATTACACCCCCAACCTAATGCTTGTTCCGTTCCATCCCAAGTAAGTGCAAACCTCGGACTTGAACTTCCTGCAGGTAAACAAGAGACCAAACAGGACTCAACTGCCTAAACAAATGAAGGAAATGGCCACAGTTAAACTCATATAATGTATAACAAAACTAATGGCAATGATATGTTTCCTTTTCCTTTAATTCCCAACATCAACTTATTTTCTTAAATGCTTTAGGCTCTAAACCATCCAAACTTCAATCCAATAGGTTTTCTTCAGAGTTTGTTTATTACAGATAAATGCATAGGTTACTAAGTCAACCAAGGTTGTCAAACTCGTAGATCCTACCTTGGATCGGACAAGGAAGGTAAAAACGTAAAACGTGGGATCGTATCACGAGTCGAAAGTTCCTACCTATTATACAAAATTAAATTCAACAACATATATGTATCTATACAATAACACAAATAAGGCATAATAATAACAAAATCAAAATTACAAACATCTAAATATATTCTGTATCAAAATATTGTCATGTGGGTACTGGGTGAGTTTTTGTGATTGTTTTACAAGTCTTATAACAAAAACAAAGGCCTCTTAAGTCTTAACCTACCATAAACAAATTAAGATTTATATAAAAACAAAGGCTTCTAGAATAACATTTTTAATCTTAGAAAATGGTAGAAACCACAAGCACACAACACCCTGCCAGCACAAATGGTAGAGAGCAAAAGTAAATGGGATTCCCTAGCACGTAACAAAACCAACACCCACCCACCCAAAGCCAAAAAATGACACAGCTTCGCACAATGCCACTTCACACAACTCCCCCAGCTGCACTTTCCACAACCCAAGTAAAGAACAAAGTCAGGGGGTCACACAAACAAGGTCAAACTTGACCCAGGTTGCACAAGGTCGAACTCAACCCAGGTCGCATCACCACAGACAAGTCACAAATGAGGTCGCACCACCTAGTGGCCGCTATTGTGGTCACACCTTCAGCGAATGCGAGGGTGCTAGTAGCTTCAAATGATGTCGTGGAGCTCCAATCACATCGCACAATAGCGGAGTCGAGGTCGCAGAACAGCATAGTCATGGTCGCCCAGCAGCGGAGGAGTGTCGCGTCGCTCCGCTTACCGTTGCGTCCCTCCGGGGATCGCACGATTTCAGCAACACCACGGTGTTGCACGCGATTCTACAGCGATTCTAGCAAATCGTGATCCTACATGGGACGGGATCGGGGAACTTGTGCAAAGACGTAAAATCCTACAATTTTACGAGGTGAAGCACGATTTTGACAACACTGAAGTCAACACATAGCAACAACAAAGCATCAAAGAGACAACTAAGTACATAGATCAAATCTCGAATGTCCCAACTTCTAAATATTGAAGGATAGAAAAATCAAAAAGAAAAATATAAAGCAAAAAAACAATATTACAGATCATCAATACAATACAACCTACAAATCCTTCTTCATATCTAACACGGTTAATTCCTAAAGATGCCAATGAAATGAACAGAATACCAAACAGAAGTGAAGAATTCTATCTCAAAGTAAGAGACATGACAAATATTTGTCCTCAAAGATGCATGTATTTCACTCCAGCAATATGCACAAAATAACAGCATAAAAGTTCTTGCATGCACCTATGCATACCATGTTAGCTGATTGCTAGACCAACGCAACAGATAGTTGCTATTGATTTGACCAAAACATAATGGCAATACCCAAAATAGCAAATGCCAAACCAAGTGCCCATTCCAATGTACCTGGGGCAGAATTGATATGGTACCCCCAGTGCAATCAAGGATATCCTAATAAGCACAACATTGCAACCTGACCTACATCTCACCCATGCCAAAGCCACAAACTTACAGCCACAGAAGTTATTCCATATTCCAAGGACAAATCCTGATTTCCCTAAAAATATCAAAAATGCAAAATCTCAATACAACTAGTAGCAAGGCAATGTAAAGAATCAAAAACCTACAGACAAAGTGTTTTACGAGGTCTTGAATCATCAAGACATTAATGACTTGGTGTTGGCCATAATAAATCCATCTCTAGTGGGGGAGAGGGAAATTATCTAAAAGCAAGACTTGAATTAAAACCTCTCAGTGCTTGGTTGCTCATTATTTCTCATGCTATTCTTTTGATTGAAACCACAGATATCCTTTTACCTAAGGCAATCCTGTTCAAATATTCGAGATCCTACAAGGAGCATGACACTTCCAGCACTAGTTACTCCATACCTAGGACTCGAATTTGAAACAACTGGCTAAGGAGAAGGAGTATCTGCCACTCCAACCGACCATGTATTCGTTTTCTCATGCTATTCTTGATAGTTTTAAACTAAGAACTTAAACGAATAACAGGGGGGGCCAAAAAAATCACTAAGAACTTAGATTAGAGGTAAGCAAGGTTGTCAAACTCGAGAGTTTAAACAAATTCGTGGAGCCTCTATAAACTTGACTCGTAAACTTGTAAGAGTTTACCTGTTATAAAAAATTGTTTTTTAAAAAGATATTACACTATAAAAGTATAATCTAATATAACCTCAAGCAAAATTAAGCATTCCAACTTCAAAGCAAACACATGTTGACAACAAAATGAACATAGAATAGCAGATTTTAGAACATCAGAACCCACAAAATGAACATTGCATTAACCCAAAAAATAAAAATATTTTGCACCATGAAAGTTGAATTGAAACATAGCACATGTGCATAACCACATAAATAGCTCATAGCACAACCCACAAGAACAGATATCAGCGTAGTTGAAAACCATTGAAGGAAGCCCAAATTTCACAATCTCTATGCATAAACAATTGATTTGATATCACATTGAAGAAGAACCAAAATTCACAGCATCTATGCATAAACAATTTGAGAAAAAAAGCAAATAAATTAATATAGCGGAAGGAAGACCACAAATAAAGGAACTACCAAGCAGAACGAGGCGGAACAGAGGCGGCTGGGCAGCACTAGCGATGAGGAACGGGGGTGAACCAGGGGCTAGGCTCGAAAAGGAACGTGCAGCGGCGATGTAGCTTCAATGGTAGATCGTGAAGCTCGAAAATGGAGGTGAGATGCGAAGCCAAAGTGAGACAGCACTAGCGATGAAGGATAGGGCTCATTGTTGGAGAAGAGACTGATGAATGGGGCTGAAAATGAGACCGCGCCAACATGGCCTGAGGGGTTGAACAAAACGGCATCGTTTTGGCACCGCACTTTGCAATTTACGAACAACCCATCAAATTCATAAAATCCGGAATAAACTTGCCAGTTTATGTGATTTTACTTTAATTTACGGGAGTTTATCTACAAACAAATTTGTGAGCATCTAAGCTCGATTTTGCTGCCTGGACTTGTAAGCTCAGACGATATTACAAGTTAATTTGAGAGTTCAGATAAATTTATGAAATCTTATTATATTTGAATCGTAAAGTTGATTTATAAATTTATAAAAGTTTACATATTAAAAAATATCATTTAAAAAATATTTTTTGATAATTAAATATAATTAGATAACATAGATTAATAGTATAAAATTAATTATAATTTATAATTATTATATGGTTATACTCTTCTTAAAATTTAAATGATAAAAAATATAATAATTTGTGAAGTAGTAATATTTTAATTACAATTATAAGATATTCTATTAAAAAAAAGTATTGAAAAATATTCTACCATTTAAACTTCTAATGGTTCATTAGGTAATTTATTAAATAATGATGGACAAAAGTAATGATCATTAATTCTAATATTTTATCTTTTTTTCGTATATTTTATCTTTATTTTTTGAAGTAAATTACTTAATTCCTCTATTTATACATCTAGAATATATAATCAACTCTTTTTTTATAAAATAATATAATAATTAAAGTTATTGAACTAATCTTTCCCATTAAGTGACATAGATTTTTATGTTTTTTATCAATTTTAAAGTGAAACAAATTAAATATATAACTATTTTATTTCCAATAAATATACTATATTATTATTTGTAAAATTTATTTAAACTTGTATTCATCTTAATTTTTTTAAAAAACATATTGATTAATGATAATCAGCATACACTTCTTAGTAATTTGTCCTCAAGTATGGATGAATGAAAAATAAAAATGTGAGCTTCATTTGTTAACTTCCTATAAAAAATAATTAAAAAAATATATCAAAAGGAATCTTTTCATTTTTATTTCAGTTAAAATATGAAACTTATAAAAAAAATTAAAATCATATAATTTATCTAATTTTTCTATTTTATTTTTTTCTGTTTTACATTTTTATTTTTAATAAATATGTTATGTTGTATAATAACTTATAAAAGAAAATAACTATATAAGAGATTTTAAATTTTTTTTTAAATTACCAATCATAAAATATGAAAAAGAAATAATTTTTGCATGATATTTTGGATGGAGTAATTTTTAATTGTATATTTATGATGTTAGTCTTAAATTGAATAGATAATAAGTAAATTTTACATGTGAATAAAAAATAAATTTTACATAAAAACTTTAAAACTTCTAATCATATAATGTGAATGGGAAATAAACTTTACATAAAAATTCTAGATGAAAATATTATATATATGATTGTTTGAGAATTTTTGTTAAATTTTTTTTAAGATCAATTGTTTACAAATTGATTCATAACAAAATAAATTTAAACTCATAAATTCGCTAATAAAATCGAGAATTTATTAATTTTATTTGAGTTTACTTAAACTTGTGTGAATTTATCAAAAAGAGAATTTGTATACTAATTAACTTAATTTTAGGTGATAAGTTCATAAGCTCATAAAAGTTTAAATATTAAATAGAGAATTTAACCACTATACAAGTAAATATAGCAATGTCTTAAGCCTTTGTTGATTGCTATGTGATTTGCAACAAGTCACGTTAAGTATGTTGTTCCATGAAGAGGGGTAGCGTCTATCATTCATTTGTATTTTCACTGAATTTCATATATTTAAATTGAAACAAATTCATCTTTCTTTCTTAAAGATTAATGTTACAGTTACTGCAGTGTCAACGTAACATCCAATGGAATTAAATATAAAAGAAATAAATAAGAGAAAGAAAATGACAGTTGGGAATTGAGAATTAGAGGTGGCAGAGGTGAATTGAGGCTTATTGTGTCTTAGACTTCTGCCTTCCCTACTACGATTATAGATAGTAAAATAGATCGGATTCGAAAAGTTGATCCGTATAACCCGTAATTTTTGGTATTTTTAATTTATAAAAAAAATTTAACCCTTTTCGCTTAACCCGCGGATTAAAGCGGGACGGGCAGGTTGGGTTTGGTCCTCGAGTTAAATTTTTTTATTTTTTTCTTTTTTTTTAACATAATACATATAATATTAGGTATTTTTGTTGTTATTTATGTAATATTGGTAGACTCTATAGTTTATTTTTTTACTATATTATCGATTATATTTATGCTTTTATAGACTATGTTGCTATCTTATTAATTATGAATTTATACTTTATTGTGAACATAGTTAATTTATAGTATATGAATTTTTTAACATTTTTGGGTTTGAATATTAGCTTGTGAGCTTCTTTATTGTAGTTATTTTGGTTAGAAGTTCCATCTTATTCTTGTTGAAAATTATGATTTTTAACTATTTTAGAGCTGAGTAAATAGTTTAATACTTAATAAATAAATAAAATGAGATTCTTTGTATAGATATTCTTTTATTGCATTTAATTAAAAGTTCTTTTATTTTTTTTTTAAATTTAGATGAATTAATTTATGTAAAAAAATATTTTTTCCTTATTTCTCATTTTTTGACGGGTCAACCCGCCACCCCACTAACCCGCAGCGCAACGGGATGGGTTGGCATATTCAACCCACATTAGTAATGCGGATTGGCCCGCCCCGCCTCACTTAAAGCTTGACCCGCAGCCAGGGGGGTTGGCCTGTTTGCTATTACTGACTATGATGGTGGGGGATCACCGAGTAACAAGGGGAAGGGAATAGCGGATCATGTGTTCAAGCCTTGATGTATTGCAACTGGTTCAACATTGAATTTTTTTTTTTTTTGTTAATTTATGGAACCTCACAAAATTTATCGTAACTCTGCCAATTGGCCCAGCTCAGATTTATTATACATAACTTTAGAGCCCAACATAAAATTTGGTGAATTATTCAATTTTTTTTTCTATGGAAAGAGCTAGCACCTTCAAAGAAGAGGAGCAGGAGCAACAGAACACGATGCCAAATCAAATGCAAAAACAGCATCTCCAAAAAGATAGAAATAAAAGCAAAACTACTAAACAAATATACAGCGAAACAAACAAACAAACAAAAAGGACTAAAGACATTAGCGTACATGAGATATTCTTCAAACTCTAAAGACATAGTTGCTTGACAAATGACATTAGAGCACATGAGATATTCTCCAAGCTGCCTTCGAAATTTCGTTTCACCCTTTGTGTAGCATTTTGCATACCAAAGCTATTACACCTCTTCCATTAGTTGTTATCTCGGATAGCTATCTGATGGGATTCCCCTGAGGACACATGATGTTTCTTCAAAAAACATTTCTTCAATCTTCCCATAGTTGCAATTCTATCATTTGGTATTCCTCTATATTGACCTCCATTTGTTCAAAGAAGATGGATTAGAGCATAGATCTTCTGAGTATAGATGCTTCTTCTCAAGCCACACTTTTACGCAGTAGCCCCATGTAAATTTGATCTTCCTCTTTTCCAATTCCCAGTTTATATGCTCCTTCTCAAAAATCACTTTATTCCTAATATTCCATATGCTCCATATTGACCACTAAAAATAAGCAAAGCCACACTTTCTTTTCCACACCAAAGACAACAAAACCATTCCACGATTGAAATAAATTTATTGGCTTATAAAGACCTGACCACACAAACCCCCACCAGTTCAAAATATCTACCCAAATACTCCATGAGACATAGTAAGTGCAAAAGATATGTGCCACAGTTTCTACTTCCTTATTGCAAAAAGGACATATTGCTTCAATAGGTTGAAGAATACCCAATTTGCATAGCCTTTCCCTGGCATTAAGCCTTTCTTGCAAAACAAACTAGACTAGAATCTTTGCACGAAGAGGGGCGATACTTAACCATGCTTTACTAACCACTGAAGATGCCAAACTATTGTTTGCCAAGAATCTCTAAACCTATAAAACAGAAGATTTAACAGAAAAAAAATGCCATTGTTTTAAAGCTTCCATGCATATGTGTCCTCCTCTTTATCCATGAAAGGATTTTGAGGAAGATAGTCCTGTAATTGATGGAATGATTCTTGCTCTCACTGCAAAAATGGTCTTCTCTAGGAAAACGTCCATCTCTATATTTGCCCATCGCACAAACCCATGTCACTTACAAAGCTTCTCTTTTGGTTGGACATAGCATACAACCTTAGGAATTTATTCATAAGTGGATTATTACTGAGCCAAGTACTTTCCCAAAACAAGGTTGCATTCCCACAACCAATTTTCCTCCAGGAGCTACTTGCAAACATGTCTAAAATCTCTTTCTAAACATTAGAGACACTCACTATTTGATCCCAGATACCTTCCTTTTTCTTCCCTATATTTGAGATCTCTATAATATCTTTATCCTTATAATGATTTGACCATGCCACTTTCTTTCATAGTGGGTTACTTTTATTGAAGAACTTCCACCACCACTTAAATAGCAATATCGCAATCTTGATAATTAGATTGTCGACTGCTAAACCTCCTAATTCTTTTGGTTTTTGTATAGTTTCCCATGCCACTAAGGGAATGCCCCTCTTATTCTCATCCCTGGTCCAAAAAAAAAGTCCTTTGAATTTGAATGATTCTATTTGCTACTGCTTTTACTATGTTGAATAGGCTAAGGTAATACATTGGTAAGTTATTCAAAACCACCTTTATAAGGGTCAACCTCCCTGCTCTAGATTACGCTTTTGCCTTCCATAATGCCAATCTCTTTTCAATCTTTTCCATCACTAATTTCCAAGTTGAAACACGGCTAGGATTATTTGATACTCGACTTAATTTGGATGGAGAAGCCTAGGGCTTAAGTTTGGAGGGTTTTGGATGTTGGGATTAGTTTAAGTTAATAATTGGTTTTAAAAGTTAATGAGTGTCTAATTTATGACATTTATGATGCTAAATTTCTGTGTGGAACAACCCATTGGCTTCATGGAGTTGAATCTTCACCTCTTGGATTAAAAATTGTGAGTGAATAGTGTATCTACTATTGTTTTTCATATACATATGTATCTATATATATTTTTATAAATAGCTACAGATATGGTTTTTAAATTTATTGGTAAATGATTTGATTTTTTCATGGTTATGATACTTGTTATTGAGATTTCTATGAAATTGTTACCTTGGTAATTACTGACGAATTTTTTAGTTGTTGGTAACCTTTGATTGACATGTAGACGTGATTTATTATCATCCATAAGCCGTCGGTACGTCCATCAATATATATTTTTGCATCCATAAATCCATTGGTAATGTCTTCAATTTTGCTTATGTTTCCAATAGTGTATGTGGAGATGGTTATTGTGAGTTCTATTGTTTGTGGTTTTAGCATTTCTACATAACGTATAGAATAACAAGTGGAGAATGCCCTAATACGCTAAATTAAACTTGGTGTATCATACACTGGGTAATCTAATTGTGAGATAGAAGGGTGTATTTATACACCAAATCACATATGGTGCACTACACTATTTTTCTAGTTTTGCCAAATTTTCAAATAGTGGTTAAATGCATTTAAGAAGTGACCAAAATTTTTCTATATAATACCTCAAAAAATTCTATTTATTTACAAGATCACACATATAAAATTTGATGGCTTCTAAATTGATCAGATTTTATTTATGTGATATATTTTGTATTTCAAAAGCAATCAAATTTTATCTGTATAATATCTAAAAAATTTATATTAATTTTAGGATTATGTAGAAAAAATCTAGCCACTTCTGAAATATGCATTTAATCACTTTCTTTTAAATCTAGAAAAATTGAAAAAAATACTATAGTACATCACATGTGATTTGGTGTAAGTATACACTTCTCTCTTTCACCATTGGATTACCCCAATGTATCAAACACCAACATTAAGTCAATGTATTGTAGACGGACCCATAACAAGCATGGAAAGAGTCCTCACCATCAAGGATTTCAGTCAAGACTATGTATGCCAACGCCTAATTAGCAAGAGGTGAGTATGTCATTGTGATACATGGAGGAGGTAAGAGCCTACCTGTGAAAAGAACCAATACTCCTTTTCTTCTTTCTCCTCAAAATTCTCCCATGAAGCTCCACAAAATTAGCTTCCCCCTATGCTAGCCTTTTTTTTGCTTGTTGTGTGTTCCCTCTTTTTATTTTTGTTGAATTTTTGGTCAAAATAATTTTGTCTTTTTTTTTGTTAGTTTAATTTCTTCTCAACTTCAACTTCAACTCCTCTTCCTCTTTTCTGTTTCACTATGATTCCCCCTAATTTAGTGTTTAATTGCTTGCCCACCACTATAGGTTGTAGGGTTTGCCTTGACCACCCTATAATTTGTCATTTTTGTGTTGAAACCCCCTTTATAGCTTGTCATTTTGGTGTTGAATATTTTAAAAAAGATCTTATGAAGTTTTTTTTTTTGTTTTCTTCATCTTAATTCCTCTCCATTATATGAACTTGTTTCATATGTGTAACTGTTGCTGACAACTTTATGACAGCCAATTTCTAAAATCAACCCTAGTAAGTATACCAAGCCATAAGTAATAATAGTGAGTAAAGGATTGTCATTCTCTCGAGAACTAAGATCATTCAAGCAAATCACAGTTAAAGGAGATCGGGAAATTAAAGTAATGCAAAAATGAAAGTTAAAACATGAGAGCAATAGAAAGTGGCAGAAAAATAAATGAAAGACATTTTTAGGAAACAATTTCATTTAAATTCTCGGATTTTGTGTTATTTAATATTAATTTAATTTATTTCTCAATTCAATTGCTAGTTGAATTTCTCAAACTTGTAATCAAAATTCAATAGCTTGATATTGTTATCCTCTTAAAATAAAATTGAAGAAATTAATGTTTTAATGTTATTCTAAATTTATCTAAGGATCAAAAACAGGAATTCCTATGACCACACAAATGAATACTTCTATTTCTAGCTATTCTAATTCATGGTAAATTTTAGATTGGCTTATTTTATATAGTGAATTGACATGTATCAATATAAAACCATAGGACATTCAGGCATTAGCTAATTCCTAGAAAGTATTAAGCATATGAAAAACTACTGAATTGATTGAAAAAAAAAAATTAAACCAATAATAGGAATACAAAATCCATTCCTTCAAATTACATCATTCCTAACACCTAAAAAAAATGTAGCAAGCCATTAAAAATGAAAAGAAAATGATAAATTTTAGAGTCATATCAACTAAGTGAGGCATATGATAGCTCTCCAAAGTCTCTAGACCTTTGACTATATTCCTCTCCCTCACAATGGATTATCACCAATAAAAGATAAAAGAATTTATATCAAAACAGAAAGCAACCGATTTCTCTAATTTTCTCTGTTTTTTCAAATCTTCATGCCAATTCTCTTATCTTGATCTCTTTTAAATCTGATTCAAATCTTTTCAAATATTCAAATCTCTTCTTCAACTCTCTAAATCTTCAACAAAATATTTCCTTTTGATCATTTATCTATTGGTGCTATATTTATTCTATAGTTAAATCAAATATGATGAGAATATTTGTCAATTAAGATCAAAATAAATATATTCTCACTAAAAATATCAATAACTAAAATTTATTAAATTAATTTGAGAAAATCATAATTATGAGGATAAATTTAGAAAAATTCAACACAAAAATATAGGAAAAATAATATATTTTGATAAGTTATCTGTAACACCCTACTTATTTAATGTTATGCTTAAGTCATAGCATGAAATTAAGTAGTTTGTGTTACTGTGTTAATATTCTATTTACGTTTCTTTTATCCGAATCATTTGGGGGAAATGGGATGTCATACAATGAACGTGATAGAGTTTTTCTCGTTATAACCACACAGTAAGCATAAATAACGCACATACTATCAACTGCATATAGGTATATATATATATATATATATATATATATATATATATATATATATATATATACTGAGAACCATTGTTTTGATTCTGACAAGTTTCAAAATAGGATACATAAGTGGGGTCGGGTACCAAAAAGAAACATAAGACCCATGTCAGTCGATTCGATCCTACGTGGTCCTCAGTAGACGTTTCAAATCTATCACTACATGTATGACCCAAAGCCACATACTACCAAAACAGGGTCATGCTGTACAATATGGCCTGTGGCTGACCTACTCAGTCAGGTAGCCGTTGGCCACACCCGGCCCGGCTGGTGAGTAGTCAAGAATTGATCCGGAGGAGGAGGAAGATGAGCCGGTGGCCTCCGAGGGGTCGCTCTCGGAGCTGAGCGGGATATCTGGTACTACCTGCGGAGGTGACTCGAGGTCGGTCGGGGGGCTACAGCTGCAGTGCAGGGCAGTGGGGGGATGTGCTGCATACAACGGGACCTCAAAGTATGGGGTGGTAGGATCAAAAGCAGGATGATGTAAGGGGACAGTAAAATCCCTATCACTAAATAGATACAAGCGGCGGCAAGAGCCAGGCTATTTACAATGAGCCTCATCACGGATCATGGTGGAGCTGCAAGTCCGGAATCTCAACGAAAGGGTAGCTGTCGTGTCCATCGCCCACGCCCGAGAATGAAGCGGAAATGCGGCGAGGTGAGAATTTGGAGAAATTCTCAGTAGGGTTTGCATATAGTGTATACTGACCTCGCGTTCATTCTCAGTTGCCTCGGGTTTTATGAAATTTTCTTAAATCATGAGATTAAACTTAACTGTATATACTTGGTAATGTTGGGAAAAATGTCTAGTCCGAGGCAAGGTTCAGTTTTACTCAAATAACATAAGAAACAGAATGGACCATCAACACTACTACACAGGACAAAGGGGCAAGATAGTGTATATACAACCACAAGTAAACACAACGAACAAACTGCAAACAGTATGCAATGATATGTTAAATGCAGCCATGCACTTGATGTAATTATGCAAATCTCATTCTTCATAACTTTTCCTCTTACTTTTCATCATTTTCCATCACTTGGTCCCCTGGGAGTTCTTGGCCATTTTAGACTCCTGGGTAATAGTCTGCTTATCAGGATCGAGCTCGTTCCTATCTGAGGAATGCCAGTTTACTTCCCCGACCTTCCCACCGATCTATTCCCCTTAACTTTTTATCCGGGGCTGGCCCAAGTAGCATGGAAATCTCATCATAACATGTTCTTTGAGTTCATCATCACATAGCTTTCATAGCTTTCTTGAAAATGCATATGCCTCTACATGTTTCTCATAATTCATGCATAAGCTTTACTGCAATTTCGGCAGCATAACGGAACGTGTCCGCTTCCCCATGAATAGTGCCAGTATTTAGCATATCAATTTGTCAAGAGAAACACTTCATTTCATACATAAATTAGCATATTTCATTCATGCTTCAATTCTCAAGTCAGGATATAAGTATTGCACTTTAGAATATGCCTACTGCCTCACTGTTTGTACTCAACCCGGTTCTTGTAAATTATGCCATAATTTCTATTTAGGTCGTTTGGACCTAAAGTTTGGATATGTTGAAGTATTATGTGTCTATTTTCTAACCTCTTTGGTCCCATCTGATTTGGATAATCATAACTCAAGATATTCGGGTTTTATCCCGGTCTGTCCTGTGGGTGGCCAGAATTGCACACTTGGAAGTAAAAATCTACTAAAAATCGAAAACTGGCTCAAATCATATGAAATTGGCCTCATATTAAAGCTAACAGGACGAATTTTCAGATACAAAAAGTTCCATTTCATTTGCCTTAGTAGGGCTCGAGTTACAGGCCCCAAAACTTAGCCTTCCTGAACTGCCCTGTGTTGGCCCAGTTTGGATATAGGGTAACTTCTTCAAATCACAGGGAACAATTGAGATGATAACAAACTCGGAATCTCTGTGGATATTGTTCTCCTATGTGTAAGCTTTCCAACAAAATTAGTTTCACTCGATTTGGAGTTGTATAGGGTGAGTTACACCCTTCTCAACCCATACTGCCCGGGTGAATGTTCTGATTCCTAGGTTGAACTTCAAAAATTCATATCTCTCTCAATATTACTCCAATGGTCTTATATGATATATGTGTGGAAATCCCTAGATGTCTATTTTCACGTAAAAATGGTTTCATTAATTTTGAACGGCGGACGGCGAAGCCGTACACTCTGCCGTACGGACGGCCGAGGGTTTTGAGTCTTCCAGCCTCTCAACTCTTCCTATCTTCATCCTTCTTTGTGTCTAATTCAGTTTTAATCTCATAGACAGCCAATAAACCAGCTACAATTCATCATAATCAATCAATCAACATATCAAAATTAAGGATTTAAATCACCATCAATCATCCAAGAGTCAGAAAATCAAGCAAGAAGAAAACCTCTACCTCTATGATCAGGTTAAGCTTGTTGAGTTGGTAGCTGAAATGAGAGTTGGATGGAGTGGAGAAGAGAAAAGAGAGTTGAATTGAGGAAGAGAAGACAACGTGGGAAGAGTGAAGAGGCAGGACGAGGATATATATATACACAAGGCTCTGAAGTGGTAGTTAGGATATGTGGCTTTGATTGGGTGAAATTCTTGTGGGTAAAATTCAGCCATGTCTCCTTCTTGTGTGACAAAAATGCTCTCCACGTCGCTTAAGAAGGGAAACTCGCTGCCAGCGCATAGGAATGTGACATCGGAACTCGTTAGATTGTTAAAGTCGGAATTCATGCATAGCTATTTGGATGAAGTTGGAACTCGTAATTATCTTCTCATTTAGAGAGAATTTGAGTATGAAGTCGTAATCCGGAGATCACAAGGCACAGCTACCTTAAAAGCGAAAGTCAGGGCCAGAACGTGAAACCAAAACACTTAAACCCGGAAGTCGGGGTCATCCTTGAATCGATTTTTAAGCATAGCACCGGATATAGGGATTCAAAACAAAATGCTGTGTACCCGGAACTCGGAATTCATAAAACCTGGCACTCCAACTCGATCTCAGAACTCGGGAACGAGAGAAAAGATCTTGGTAATGAACTTGGAATCCAATTTAGTTAAACTCGGAGGTCACATTTCGTGTTTATTTTGAATCACTTAATATCGGAACTCGTATATCACGTTCGTTCCCATTTGAGCATAAGGTCGGAAATCGTAAGCTACATGCATGAGGTCGGAAATCGAAATAAATCCCTTGTAGGCCTTGGAACGAAATCGGAAGTCGAAGATACTACTAAGGTCGGAAGCGGAATTATAAGACAAACTCGGATCTCGAAATTTTTAACATTGGATGGGATCGGAAGTCGGAAATCGGACGTTACATTACTACCCTCCTTTAAAAATTTTGTCCTCAAAATTTAGTGCCTGTGAATAACTCAGGATATCCTTTTCTCATCTCTGACTCCAGTTCCCAAGTGTAATCTTCAGCACCTTCTTTTCCCCATGCTACCTTCACTAGTTGCACAGATTTATTTCGGAGTTGTCTGCTGCTTTTGTCTACAATCCGTATTGGTTGAACATGGAAAGTCAGGTTCTCCTTCAGCTTTATTGATTCGGGTTCTAGGGAGTGCGTAGGGTCAGGTTGATACTTTCTGAGTTGGGAGACATGAAAAACATCATGGAGGTTTGATAGATGTGGAGGCAAAGCGACTTGGTACGCCACTGACCCGATTCGCTTTAGGATTTGGAAGGGACCAATAAAACGAGGATTTAGCTTCTTGATTTTGACAGCTCTACCAATCCCTGTGGTAGGAGTAACCTTCAGAAATACATGGTCTCCTTCCTGAAATTCCAGAGGTTTCCTCCTGGTATCCGCGTAACTCTTACGCGACTACGGCGGTAAGCATCTTGCCTCGTATTTTCTTGATCTGCTCGGTGGTCTGCTCAACTAAATCAGGCCCCAATAAAGTTGATTCTCCTGTCTCATACCAACATAAGGGAGATTGGCACTTTCGTCCATATAGTGCTTCATAAGGAGCCATACCAATACTAGCATGATAGCTATTGTTGTATGCGAACTCGGCCAATGGTAAATATCGATCCCAATTTCCGCGTTGCTCCAGTATATAAGCTCGTAACATATCCTCCAAGGTTTGAATTGTCCTTCTGCTTGGCCATCCGTTTGCGGGTGGTATGCGATCTTAGGCATAACTTAGCACCGAATGCCTTTTGTAAGGCTCCCCAAAACCTCGAAGTAAACCTTGGGTCTCGATCGGAGATAATGGTTGAAGGGGTTCCATGCAGCCTTATAATCTCTTGAATATACAGTTGTGCCAATTTTTCCAACGGATAATTCGCTCGGATGGGTAGAAAGTGGGCAGACTTAGTCAATCTATCCACGATGACCCATATGGCATCGTATCCTGTTGGCGTTCTTGGCAATCCCATCACAAAATCCATGGAAATACTTTCCCATTTCCATTCAGGAATTTCCAAGGGTTGAAGCGTCCCAGAGGGTTTCTGATGTTCTGCTTTCACCTTTTGACAGACCAAGCATTTGCTTACGAAGCTCGCTACATCTGATTTCATGCCTGGCCACCAAAACATTTTCTTGAGATCCTGGTACATTTTAGTAATGCCAGGATGTGCAGTGAACTCACCCTTATGTGCTTCCTCCAAGATTCTTTTCCGGAGATTGTCCCCCTCGGGTATACATACCCTATCATGATGTCGCCAAATACCTTCTTTATCCTGAGTAAAACCCGTTAATTTTCCTGATTGCACGAGCTTGATCATACGTTGGAGATTAGCATCTTGCTGCTGAGCTTGCCGAATCTGGTCCTTGAAACTACTGATTATCTGAATCTGGTGTAGCTGAAGAGTCTTGGGAGTTATAAGAATTCCCAATTTAAGATTTCGGAAACTTTCAATAAGTTCCGTCTCTTTAATCATCATCCACGCAACAGACAATGATTTTCTGCTTAACGCATCTGCCACGATGTTTGCCTTACCTGGGTGGTATTTCAATTCAAATTCGTAGTCTTTAAGGAGTTCCATCCATCTCCGCTGCCTCATATTCAATTCTTTCTGATCGAAAAGGTACTTCAAACTCTTATGATCAGAAAAGACCTCGAACTTTACTCCATACAGGTGATGTCTCCATATTTTCAAAGTAAACACTACTGCTGCTAATTCAAGATCATGAGTCGGGTAATTCCTTTCGTGTGGCTTCAATTGCCTGGAGGCATACGCGATCACCCTTCCAGCTTGCATCAACACACATCCTAACCCTTGTTGGGAAGCGTCGCAATAGACCTCAAATGGTCCTTGAGGGTCTGGTAAAGCTAGAATTGGTGTCGTGGTTAACCTTCTCTTCAAATCCTGAAAACTCTGTTCACACTCCGGCGTCCACTCGAAAGGGACATTCTTTCTGGTTAGCTTGGTCAAGGGCAAGGCTATTCGAGAAAAATCCTTAACGAATCGCCTATAATATCCAACTAAGCCCAGAAAACTTCTGACTTCAGAGACTGTAGTTGGCCTCTCCCGATTGAATCGCTTTACTTTGTCGGGTCGACAGAGATTCCCCTAGATGACACTACGTGGCCGAGAAATCTTACCTCCTTCATCCAAAATTCACATTTGGATAATTTTGCGTAAAGTCTCTTTTCTCTTAAAATTTGCAGAACTAACCGTAAGTGTTTCGCATGCTCTTGCTCCGTCTTCGAGTAGACAAGTATATCATTGATGAAGACCACTACAAATTTGTCCAGATATGGGCGGAATATTCGATTCATGTAATCCATGAATACTGCTGGTGCGTTCGTCAGCCCAAACGACATTACGGTATACTCGTAGTGTCCGTAACGAGTCCGAAAAGCTGTCTTAGGAATATCTTGTTCCCGAACTCGAATTTGGTGATATCCAGAACGCAAGTCGATCTTGGAAAATACTGCTGCACCTTGTAGTTGGTCCATGAGGTCATCAATCCTTGGCAGCGGATACTTGTTCTTAATTGTCACTTTGTTCAGTTGTCTATAATCCACGCATAAGCGCATGCTTCCATCTTTCTTTTTGACCAACAAGACCGGAGCTCCCCATGGCGATGCGCTTGGTCGTATGAATCCCTTTTCTAAAAGCTCCTCGATCTGTCTTTTTAATTCTGTCAGCTCCATAGGCGACATTCGGTACGGAGCTATAGATATTGGTCCCACACCCGGAACCAACTCAATGGTAAATTCAATTTCTCTCGGAGAAATTCAGGGATGTCTTCTGGAAAAACATCCGGATATTCTCTGACAACGGGAATTTCCTCTAGTTCTTGCTCAGCTTCAGTCACATTAGCCGGCAAGAGGATATACCCTTGCTTCTTTGGCCCAAAAGAATTCAAATAGAGGAGGGTTGCCGTCTGGGATGCAAAAGGTGAGACAGAGGGAAGTACCACTGTCTTATCAGAGCAATTGAGTACAACTCGATTGGCAGAAAGCCAATCCATACCCAGAATTATGTCAAGTCTAGATAGAGGAAGACAAATCAAATTGGCGGCAAAAGTCCTACCCTCAATTCGAAGAGGGACGTTGGGGCATATTTGGCTAGTCCTAACAGGCCCATTAGTAGGAGTAGAAACCAATAGATCATAAGGTAACTCAGAGGTTGGCAATTGCAAGGCAGCTACACAGCTATGAGAAATAAATAAATGAGAAGCACCCGAATCGTAGAGTACAGTTAGAGCCTCACCGTTCACGTCACAGGTGTCTTGGATTAGTCCCTCAGACTTATCAACTTCCTTCGTATTCATAGTAAAGACTCGTCCTTGACGTTGTGGTCGGGACGACTGTGGTGGATTCCTGGTTGGGCATTCATAAACCTTGTGGCCTGGCTTGCCACACCCAAAGCAAACATTCTGGCCTGCCAAGCACGGCCGATCACCATGATTCCCACCGCACTTCTTGCAAGTTGGATTCGGAGGGGGCCTGTGAGGCTGCTTGCCTTTGTTTCCCGTCGGCAGGAATCTCCTATGTTGTTGAAAGTTGGGCTTGAATCTTGGGCCTTGCGGGGCTAACCTCTTCCTGAATCCACCGCTAGATGTCCTAGCTGCCACTAGTTTCGAGTTGCAATCTTCCACCAGTCGGCATTTGTTTACCAACGTGGGAAAATCTCTAATCTCCATTGGCCCGATTGCGGTAAGAATATCTTCTCGTAATCCTCCTTCAAACTTAATACACTTCCAGGTTTCATCTGGGTTCCTCTGATAAATTATAGAAAATTTGCATAGCTCCTCAAATCGGGCAATATATTCGGATACTGTCCGATTTCCTTGACGCAGCTGCATAAATTCAAGTTCCTTGGCATTTCGAATCAAGAGGAAGTACTTACGGTAGAATACATCCTTGAACATCGCCCAGGTGACTATCGCCCGAGATCCTCGAACAATCTTCGTGCGCTGCCCACCAAAACTTCGTGTCCTTCAAGCATGTAAGTGGCAAAAGTCACCTTCTGGTGATCCGAGCAATCTAGGACAGAGAAAATTTTCTCCATGGCTTTGATCCACTCGTCAGCTTTGTCCGGGTCATACACCCCTCAAAAACTTGGCGGATTTGCCTTTCTAAATTCAGCAAATTTGAGATACTCCAGGTTAGCCTCTGGGCCATGTGGGTTCCCTTCACAACCGGTTGCAGGTCGCCTGCCTAGTTGTTCCATCATCTGGTGGGCTGCCGCGGCTTGTTCCCGCATCGCATGGGCCATTTCTTGCATTGTGGCCATGAAGTCAGTCGGGACCTCTGGAGCAGGTTCTGAACGTGGCCTACCTCGTCTTCCGGAAGCCATTAAGTTCTGAGCACACAAAACAAAAGTTATTGAATTGATCAGGCTCAATACTATGCCTAATGTGCTAGTAAATAACGGCTCACACGGTCAGACACTTCCCACACATGCACCATTATATCTCAACCATAATGGCAGGATTTAGTGCATGTCATCAACTAAAAACACAGAATATGCGCGAAGCATAGTCAGTCCAATCCTCAAGCCTTAGCTAGGACGAACTGCTCTGATACCAAAATGTAACACCCTACTTATTTAATGTTATGCTTAAGTCATAGCATGAAATTAAGTAGTTTGTGTTACTGTGTTAATATTCTATTTACGTTTCTTTTATCCGAATCATTTGGGGGAAATGGGATGTCATACAATGAACGTGATAGAGTTTTTCTCGTTATAACCACACAGTAAGCATAAATAACGCACATACTATCAACTGCATATAGGTATATGTATATATATATATATATATATATATATATATATATATATATATATACAGGAACCACTGTTTTGATTTTCAGACAAGTTTCAAAATAGGATACATAAGTGGGGTCGGGTACCAAAAAGAAACATAAGACCCATGTCAGTCGATCCGATCCTACGTGGTCCTCAGTAGACGTTTCAAATCTATCACTACATGTATGACCCAAAGCCGCATACTACCAAAACAGGGCCATGCTGTACAATACGGCCTGTGGCTGACCTACTCAGTCAGGTAGCCATTGGCCACACCCGGCCCGGCTGGTGAGTAGTCAGGAACTGATCCGGAGGAGGAGGAAGATGAGCCGGTGGCCTCAGGGGTCGCTCTCGGGTGAGCGGGATATCCGGTACTACTGCGAGGTGACTCGGTGCAGGTCGGCCAGGGCTACAGTGCTGCAGTGCGGCGCTGGTGGGGGATGTGCCGCATACAACGGGACCTCAAAGTATGGGGTGGTAGGATCAAAAGCAGGATGATGTAAGGGGACAGTAAAATCCCTATCACTAAATAGATACAAGCGAAACTGGCAAGAGCCGGCTATATACAATGAGCCTCATCACGGGATCATGGTGGAGCTGCAAGTCTGGAATCTCAACGAAAAGGGTAGCTGTCGTGTCCATCGTCCACGTCTGAGAATGAAGCGGAAATGCGAAGCGAGGTGAGAATTTGGAGAAATTCTCAGTAGGGTTTGCATATAGTGTATACTGACCTCGCGTTCATTCTCAGTTGCCTCGGGTTTTATGAAATTTTCTTAAATCATGAGATTAAACTTAACTGTATATACTTGGTAATGTTGGGAAAAATGTCTAGTCCGAGGCAAGGTTCAGTTTTACTCAAATAACATAAGAAACAGAATGGACCATCAACACTACTACACAGGACAAAGGGGCAAGATAGTGTATATACAACCACAAGTAAACACAACGAACAAACTGCAAACAGTATGCAATGATATGTTAAATGCAGCCATGCACTTGATGTAATTATGCAAATCTCATTCTTCATAACTTTTCCTCTTACTTTTCATCATTTTCCATCACTTGGTCCCCTGGGAGTTCTTGGCCATTTTAGACTCCTGGGTAATAGTCTGCTTATCAGGATCGAGCTCGTTCCTATACAGGAATGCCGGGTTTACTTTCCTCGACCTTCCCACCGATCTATTCCCCTTAACTTTTTATCCGGGGTTGGCCCAAGTAGCATGGAAATCTCATCATAACATGTTCTTTGAGTTCATCATCACATAGCTTTCATAGCTTTCTTGAAAATGCACATGCCTCTACATGTTTCTCATAATTCATGCATAAGCTTTACCGCAATTTCGGCGGCATAACGGAACGTGTCCGCTTCCCCATGAATAGTGCCAGTATTTAGCATATCAATTTGTCAAGAGAAACACTTCATTTCATACATAAATCAGCATATTTCATTCATGCTTCAATTCTCAAGTCAGGATATAAGTATTGCACTTTAGAATATGCCTACTGCCTCACTGCTTGTACTCAACCCGGTTCTTGTAAATTATGCCATAATTTCTATTTAGGTCATTTGGACCTAAAGTTTGGATATGTTGAAGTATTATGTGTCTATTTTCTAACCTCTTTGGTCCCATCTGATTTGGATAATCATAACTCAAGATATTCGGGTTTTATCCCGGTCTGTCCTGTGGGTGGCCAGAATTGCACACTTGGAAGTAAAAATCTACTAAAAATCGAAAACTGGCTCAAATCATATGAAATTGGCCTCATATTAAAGCTAACAGGACGAATTTTCAGATACAAAAAGTTCCATTTCATTTGCCTTAGTAGGGCTCGAGTTACAGGCCCCAAAACTTAGCCTTCCTGAACTACCCTGTGTTGGCCCTGTTTGGACATAGGGTAACTTCTTCAAATCACAGGGAACAACTGAGATGATAACAAACTCGGAATCTCTGTGGATATTGTTCTCCTATGTGTAAGCTTTCCAACAAAATTAGTTTCACTCGATTTGGAGTTGTATAGGGTGAGTTACACCCTTCTCAACCCATACTGCCCGGGTGGATGTTCTGATTCCTAGGTTGAACTTCAAAAATTCATATCTCTCTCAATATTACTCCAATGGTCTTATATGATATATGTGTGGAAAGCCCTAGATGTCTATTTTCACGTAAAAATGGTTTCATTAATTTTGAACGGCGGACGGCGGAGCCGTACACTCCGCCGTACAGACGGCCGAGGGTTTTGAGTCTTCCAGCCTCTCAACTCTTCCTATCTTCATCCTTCTTTGTGTCTAATTCAGTTTTAATCTCATAGACAGCCAATAAACCAGCTACAATTCATCATAATCAATCAATCAACATATCAAAATTAAGGATTTAAATCACCATCAATCATCCAAGAGTCAGAAAATCAAGCAAGAAGAAAACCTCTACCTCTATGATCAGGTTAAGCTTGTTGAGTTGGTAGCTGAAATGAGAGTTGGATGGAGTGGAGAAGAGAAAAGAGAGTTGAATTGAGGAAGAGAAGACAACGTGGGAAGAGTGGGGCTGAAGAGGCAGGAGGAGGATATATATATACACAAGGCTCTGAAGTGGTAGTTAGGATATGTGGCTTTGATTAGGTGAAATTCTTGTGGGTAAAATCCAGCCATGTCTCCTTCTTGTGTGACAAAAATGCTCTCCACGTCGCTTAAGAAGGGAAACTCGCTGCCAGCGCATAGGAATGTGACATCGGATCTCGTTAGATTGTTAAAGTCGGAATTCATGCATAGCTATTTGGATGAAGTCGGAACTAGTAATTATCTTCTCATTTAGAGAGAATTTGAGTATGAAGTCGTAATCCGGAGATCGCAAGGCACAGCTACCTTAAAAGCGAAAGTCAGGGCCAGAACGTGAAACCAAAACACTTAAACCCGGAAGTCGGGGTCATCCTTGAATCGATTTTTAAGCATAGCACCGGATATAGGGATTCAAAACAAAATGCTGTGTACCCGGAACTCAGAATTCATAAAACCTGGCACTCCAACTCGATCTCGGAACTCGGGAACGAGAGAAAAGATCTTGGTAATGAACTCGGAATCCAATTTAGTTAAACTCGGAGGTCGCATTTCGTGTCTATTTTGAATCACTTAATATCGAAACTCGTATATCACGTTCGTTCCCATTTGAGCATAAGGTCGGAAATCGTAAGCTACATGCATGAGGTTGGAAATCGAAATAAATCCCTTGTAGGCCTTGGAACGAAATCGGAAGTCGAAGATACTACTGAGGTCGGAAGCGGAATTATAAGACAAACTCGGATCTCGGAATTTTTAACATTGGATGGGATCGGAAGTCGGAAATCGGACGTTACATTATCACTCTACACGTTCATTTTTTAATTTGGTAGTTTTAATTTTTGTTTATTTTATTTATTTTTTGAAAGATGATGATTTTTTTGTTATGGACTAGACAAAAATCATTTCTTTCTTTTTTTTTTTAGCTTGGATCAATTATGAAACATGGCCAAAAAATAAGCTTTCATTTTAGGGAAAAATATATTTTATCCTCCTGAGTTATAGTAAAATATGCAATGTGATCCTTAAACTTTTATGAATGTGCGCTTTAATCCTTCTATTAAGTATTCCATCCATTGTTAATGAAAAACAAATACATCTTATCCTATAAACTTTGGTCATTTCGACTTTAATACTTAAACTAAAAAATAAGTGCAACCCAATTTCTAAGCTTTCTTGATTTGTTAATAATGGGCAAAAAAAAATTTAACATAAGGACTAAAATATATATTTAGAAAAATTTAGTGGTCACATTGCACAATTTGTAATTTTAGGGACTAAAGTATAAAAACATATTTTTCAAAAGAGTAAAATGCATTTTCTTTTGCTTTATTATAATTTTCCAATTTTTTTTATCTTAATTTTTTTTATTTTTGTTATTAATTCTTCATAAATTGTATAACAAGAAAATAAATAATAAATAAAATAAAATAAAGTATAAAAAATGTGATTTAAGATGATATGTAATTAGAATAAGATGAAAAAAAAATTATAGCTAAAAGTTATTTACAAATCATGCAGAGTAGATAAGAAAAATGTATTATGGTACAAGATTGCTTCATATTGCTATGCGAACCACACTAATTGGTTATTCAACCCATGATTTCCACCCACTTTCTATTTTCTCTCTTCCTTTTTATTTTTACTTACTTCTAATAAGTTAATAGAGCATTCGAATAATTTACCAATAAGGGTGTTGACATAATGGTAAAGGCACACTACAATCTCAGAAAAAACCTTGATTCGATTTTTGGAGAGAATACTAGTTAAGAGGACAAACCTAACTATGTCTGGAAGAGATTAGCCTTATTCCCTAATAATAAGAAGGGAAGTATCCTCTATAAACCAAAAATAAAAAGAGCATTCGTATAATTTTTTCACGAAATAGGCTCGTACCAAATATTGATGTTTTGTGGATAAAAATAATTGGACAAAAAGCAAAAAGCAAGAACAAGAACAGACTTAAAAACGTAGATAATTAAAACAAAACCTCACGAAAACTTTCATTACAACAATATGAAACTAACCTCAAAGCCTCTTTATTGTTGTCACATATAAATATCGCGGCATATATATTTAACATCAACTAATGGAGAGAGGCTAATGATTTCCATTTTACCAAACACGACTAAATAAACTCAACTTATCTTGGCATACTCAACTGTCATCTTCCCGTCATGAGCTTTCCTAAAGAAATGCTTCACATAATCCGAATACAACACATGTTTGTACATTGCCTTCTCCCCACTTGCAAGCACTTCAGCCAAAGGGCCTATGACATCTGAGGGTCTAGGGTTCACAAAAATTGGCATTGACACCCTAGTCTTGGTTCCATTAGCCGCCACTCGATGCTCAATACTCTTGTATCTCCCATTGCTCATTATTTGTAGTGCATCACCAATGTTGATCACAAGGGCGCCGGGGATCGGCGGCACGTGGATCCAACCGTGGCGGTCCTCAGCCCGGACATAGAGGCCACCAGTTTGGTCTTGGAGGAGAACTGTGAGGGTTGAGACATCTGAATGGCGCCCTATTGCTACCGTCAAGTCATGGTTAGGGCATATAGGATAATAGTTGAGGTTGATCCTCTTTGAACCCATCAAGAGTGCTTCTTTTGTTTGATCGATTTCACTCACGTCTAGTCTCTTCATTAATACACTTAGAAGCCGTTTGATTAAAGTTTCGGACCTCTTCATGTATTCTAGTGCTTCTTCCCTGCAAATTAACGTGCCATGCAATAAACTTAGTGTGCATGCTTTTTGAAATCATTAGTTAAATAGAAGGCTGGTAACCCTCCACAATTAGAAAATAACAAACATGAATTATTCAAAGCACTGCCAAAATTTTAAGTTATCCAATAAATGAATTCTGTTTTTGAGAAAGGGAGAAGTAATTTTTTTTTTCAGTCACTGTTGAGTAATTATTATATTTTCTAAGGACTTCTTTAATAATTACTACTTCTACATAAAAAATAATTTTTTTCTATTATAATGATGACTCATAAGTTTGAACTTAGAGAAATATTTTTTTTGAATATTATTCTTGTTCATCTTCTTTGACACCCTTGGATTTAGTGACAATAAAGAGAATAAAAAATTTGAAAAGAATGACAACTTAACTGCTATTTTTCATAGTATTCTCTTAATTAATGTCTCCAACATATATATGTCCGAATAACATTTCTCTTAAACTTATGACTTACGGCTAAGTATTTAGATATCCTTTTCTATTAACTTACTTCTAGTGGCTTAAAATAATCATATAATTTCTACAATCAAAAAGAGAGAATGATTAGCTTGTATTTTTACTAAACCTCACAAATAGAGAAAGAAAACTACATAAAGTTATACTTTTTTCAAACAAAGTCAACCGAAGATGCTTTGGTTTCATGATGAGAAACTCTAAATGTCCTATTACAAAGATTGCAATATTGTTAGGATAGTAGCATTGTTGGCCAAAGAAAAAGGTGTTATGATATTGTTAACAAGCTAAATATTTGAATATTATACCTGCATGCAGGGGGCCATGTAGCCACAGCCTCATCCTCAGAAACATAGAAGAGGCTGAGATAATCTTTCCACTCTAGAGCCTTCTCTGCATCAGGGCTAAAGCTAGACCCATACCTCACATGCTTAGATGGGGAGTTTTCTTTTGTGTACTTAACTTTCTCCTCAGGTGGCAGCCCATAGAACCTATAAGTTGCATCCTTGACATTGTCAAGCACTTGGATGGGGACCCCATGGTTGATGATTTGGAAGAATCCCCAGTTCTCAGCTGCATCACAAATTGCATCTCTCACTTTTGGGTCATCCCAATTGGACATGTCAATGATGGGAATGGACTCTTGAGGCGCAACTTGGATCATACTCGTCCTCTCGTCCACTGGTTGGATATATTGCTTTGGGAGGTTCTTTAGGCCCATTTCATAGAGACCCTTTACTCCGTTGCCTTGAAGCATCACAAATTCAGTGAGATCTGAGGGTTTGGTCATGATGGTTGGTGCCATTGCTTTAGACAATATAGCTCTGGTGCTTGGGAATTGCTTTGAGAATTGCTTGAGTTTTGGTGCTTGGAAAAAACTCATGCTATGCACAACTATTTATATGCGAACATTTGATCCTACAGTTCAACAATTGGATCAGTACGTAGTCACAATTGAAAAGATAGAAGCACAAAGCAAAATAAATAAAAGTTGCCACACCATAACTTGCTTTGATGTTTGCCTCACCAACTCAAATGGCAAGTTACGCGTATGATTGCAAATATGATTAGCTACGAAAACACGCATGGAGCATGCATGTCAGCAGAGTGTGGGAGAATAGAGAATACGATCGAGACCAGGTCAATATGAAATTAGCACCACACATTAGCAAGGCACATGTATAAGTGGGGAAAAGAATTATTTATGCTCAACTTCATAATGATTCTATATATATATTTTTTTTTTTTACGATTATATAGGCAATAGCTCACCCCAAAACAGGGGAGCAAAGATTACGTCAGTTGAGCAACACATGCCACATTCAAACATGGGACACGGATAGCTACAAGCCTACAAACGGAGCAAAACAAAGCAACAATAAACATCATCCTATAGCCTATAAATCATAAGCCATTACATTCAGAAAATAAACCAGAAATAAACCGGAACAAGCATCCATTATCTCATGTTGTGTTGCTAATCTCAACCTCAGTATAGTTGCTGTCCTTGCGTATGCTGTTGAGTACATTTACCTTCCTTTGTATAGCCACGCCACTTTCTTAAAGCAGGAGGATTGGATTCTATGTCCTCCGCCATACCATACTTCTATCCAGCCATGATTCTATTTGTCACACCTTTCAAAATTAGATGTAACTTTTTAGTACGTATTGGTGAATTTTAAATTATGCTACGATTTCTTTTATGCCATGAAAAACTTGTCCTCTAAGAATGTAATATCCGTCTTTAATAAAGTTAATGGTACAAATTTATATAAAAAGTTTAAAATTGAATATTAATATATATAAATATATAAAAGTGTTCTTGAAAAGATGTAGTGTGTTATCGGCTAAAGGCTAGACATAAGATATTAAAAGAAACTATATTTTATTTAAATATAAGTTCGTATGTTCCTAATAGTCGGAGGAGCCTATCTTTCTCTGGGTATTACTTGACCAATCTAAAACTATCAAGAATAAAATAAGCATTGAAAATTCTCAATAAATAATAAATAATTTTAAAATATTTAAACTATAATAGTTCTAGTTGTGTCTTAGTAGAGAAAATCATATAGCTATTGTATTATATATAATTACTTTAAATCATTTGTAGAAAAAATAATATCTTATAATAATATGAGCAATAGATGCTTAAAAGAAATATGTCATGCAATTCATATTTCAACAAGCCTTATTAAAATTATGATCTCTTTACTTTAGTTTCAATTTTCGTTTATCTACTTGTCTTACACATATTCAAATGTCTTATTTTATAAAATTCTCATTCTTTGGTGCTACTCATAATATCATGACGACAAAGCAAGACCTTTGTACTATACTAATCAAGATAGGTAATATAAAAAGATCTTATATCTTATCTTTCTACATTCTTGATAATTAGAAGCAAATCTTAAATGTCTTCTTTTTGAAATTATTTGCTTACTAATATGCATAATTCATAATAAATACAGATATGCATAAATTTAACCAATAAATAGAACTTAAATAAAAATTCAAATAACATAAAATAAACAATAAACTTGAATAATATAAATAAATTCATCACATAATAAATTAAATAGTAAAATATAAAATTAAGCAATAAAATAAATTAAATAAAGTGCACAAGATAAAATTAATTCATAAACTTAAAATAAATAAAGTACACAAGAATAGAAATAATATAAGATTGAATAAAATAAATAAAATAAAAGAATAGAGTTGTCATATCTAAATGTTAATTTCTAAATAGACCAAATTTAAAATCATTTCTATTAAATTTCTTTTAAAACTTTCTTTTCATGATCCATGAGTCTATCCTTATCATTATGGAATATTTAGCATATACAATCATATTCTTGCAATAATCATTAGAGTTACAGTAATGTCTATAAGTCAAAGATCATTATACTATCCATAAGTCAAAATATAAAATTCTAAGTAAATGTATAATAATTTAAGTCTATGTATAATAAATTTTATTTATTTTAAGTATTAGATACAATATTTTACTCTTAACATTAGTCTTCTAGAGAAATTACAATAAAAATTGACAACTTAAAGTAATATATCATTACATAAAGAATATCTTAATAATAAATAATAATGAACAATAATATAAACAAATATTAAATAAAATAATTTGAAATAAATAATTAAATAAATTATAATAATAATAAGTAATAATATAAAAAATATTGAATAAAATAACTTAGATTTATTAAACGAAGCTCTAAACTCTCCAAAATGGAGAGGAGTAGCTCAAAAATAATACACCACCAAAACACCTAAGAAATCAGAAGCTACACCACAAATAAAAGATAACACCAATAAACTGACAAAAAGGGACACAAACTGAAACACCTAAGAAATAAGCCCATAATTAAGAAAATAACACCAAAAAAAAAAATCCAATAACTACACATTCCAAAAGAGGGATTATATATTTTAATGGTATTTGAATTATGTATGTACCAAGATATGAGAATTGAGAGAAATTTACACTAATATAAGATCTACTAAAATTAGAATTTCCGATTTTAAAAAAGGTAAATTACGAAATTTCGAATTCAATTGAAAAAATATTTTATGTTTTGTCTATATACTAAAGTAGATCCATATTAATCTAATATGGTATATTTTCCACCCAAATACAATACAAAAAAAAAAAACACCGTCCAAAAGAAAGACCACCAAAGATTTTCAGAGTTAGTCAAGTCCTTTACGTCACTAGTGACGTGAGTCTTATGTTTGTTTTATTTTATATTGTAAAGCGATATGGCCATCTATTCAAAACGGTACAGCATACAGCTTTCATGGGTTGCAGGACTTTAACTTGATATTAGGTGGGTTCTTAAATGGGTACAATGAGTTTGTCACCACCAAAGTGATTAAATCTTAACCATTGAATATTGAATCTAATGGTGAGAAACTAATCTAATAAATAATTAAATTTTAATTTTAATTTGCATCTTCCTACTCCACCCTTATTGCCAACATCCCATCATTTCCCTCCTTCTTCCCGCAAATCTGCCCACTCCTGTTTCCGGCACCGATGCCACCCCACCTCTCTCCTTGACACCACCGTCCCCTTCCACCCCACTAACGCGCCACCGTGTCCCCCTCTCCCACTTTGTCACTGCAACATTGCTCCTGTACCTATGGTTCTTGTTAGCGGCCCAGGAGTTCCTGTAAGGTGTTGGCCCAGTGTTGTTAACGACACTTCTCCAGCAACTTAATGTCACAGGTTATCTAGGAAAAAAAATGTGTCACAAAATTGTGCCACTTGTCTCAGCCTAGCTCCCATTGCATCACCAGATTGCTCGTTGTCATCATTGTTTTAAACTTTGGTCCCCCCTGTACCGGAGATGCAATTATTGTTCATGGTTTTTATGGTTCTTGTCACCTTATTTTTGACGTGGGTTCTTATCTTATTTTGTTCTTGCTAGGTTCTATGGGTTTAAATGAAGTGGGCACATGAGGACAATTGTAATGCCATGCGGATATATCATCGAATCTCATTTATATTACAAATTTATAGCATTTTGAACTATAAACAAATACGGTTACAATCACTTGACCATTTTAAGAGCAAATTAATTTTTTTCCAGTTGTCCTCAACATATCCAAAATGTTTAAAGAGAAGAGAGTTGTTATGTGCAGAAATTGTGTAACACCCTCCCAAGTATAGTACTATACTTAAGTCATAGTACCACACTCAAGAGTTGTCAATATTGCCTGAGCGGATCTTATTTCATAGCAACTTCAGCCGTCTTCAAAATCTTTCAAGCTATCTGGAGATAACACAGAAAATAGGAGTGAGAATTATAAAAATTTCCAGTAGGATTCATTAATAAATTTCACACTATGTCATTGTTAATATCTTCAGCTGCTTCGGTTTATTATGAAAAAAAGTGAACATCTTAACAGACTTTTTAGTTTTATAGTTTGAAAATGTATTATCCGAAGCAGAGTTCATTTTATTCACGCGCTTGAATCACATTGGCAATATTTCATATTTAGAAAATAATCACAGCATAAATAGATAGTACCGCTTCAGCATTAATAAAACATGGGATGTCATTATGCAAATTCTCATCTTTGAATTCATGTAAATATCCTGATGCCTTTCTTTAACTTTCTTTGCTCTGTAATGAGTTAATGTCATGGATGTTGCCACCATACATTTTCATTGCTTACACTAGCTGGGTCATGCCATACATCGTGTAAGTCCTATCTCCTATACTCACACTAGCTGGGTCGATGCCATGCCTCATGTAAGCGAGGGTTACTTGTCACACATATTCCAGAGTATGATCGCCATGTCATACTCCATTGGGATGTGATCATCATGTCACATTCCTTCGGAATATATTCTTCCTGCCACGTCCCAGAGTATGATCGCCATGTTATACTCCATCAGAATATGATTGTTATGTCACATTTCTTAGGGTGTGGGATCATCATGCCACATTCCAGAGTATGATTGTCATGTCATACCCCATCAGAGCGTGATCGTCATGTCACGTTCCTTAGGAATATGAGGGCTTCGTTATATCTTTTAACTGCCTTCACGAGGAGGGATTTAAAGTACAACTGCCTCTAGGTGAAGGGACTCAATCTTATCTCATTTAGTTGCCTTCACAAGGAGGGATCTCATAACTGCCTCTAGGTGAAAGGACCCACATTCAATATATTCATATGCTTTCACTCTCATACATAGTCATGCGTAGGCATCCTTAGGAATATACTTTCACATATTCTTGCATACTTGATTTCCACATACATATTCATAACACATAAATGCTTATAACCTTCTTACAATTCTGCCGAAAATTCGGAAGTATAACGGATCAGATCTGCTTCCCTGTGAATAGTGCCAGTCCACCATACAGTCACTCATACAAAAAAAAAAATCAATGCAAAGTATAGATGCTCCAACAATCAAATAAAGTTCCATAACCTTGATCTTGAATTAGTTTTCTGCCACTTCTCTTTGATTCTACTTGGTTTTTAGAAATTAAACCTTAAATTCATTTTAACTTATTTGGATCTCAATTTTGGATATGTTAAAGTGTTATGTGTCTATTTTCTAACCTCTTTGGTCCTATCTAATTTTGATTTGTATAACTCAAGTTATTTAAGTTTTATCTCGGCCTGTCCTGTGGCTGGCCAGAATTACACTCTTAAAAGTAAAAATCCACTAAAAATCGAAAATTGGCTCAAATCATACGAAATTAGTCTCATATTAAAGCTAACAGGACAAAGTTTCGTTTACAGAAAGTTTCATTCCATTTGACTTAGTAGGGCTCGAGTTATAAGCCCTGAAATCTGACCTTCCTAAACTGCCCTATTCTATCCCGGTTGGAACTTAGGGCAACTTTCTTGGATCACTGGGAGCAAATGGGACCTTATCTAATTCTGAAATTTTTATAGAATATTCTCCTATGTGTAAGATCTCTAACAAAGTTAGTTTCATTCATTTCCAAGTAGTATAGGGCGAGTTCTATCCTGAACAACCCAGTCTGCCCAGAATCAAAGTAAAAAACCTAGGTTGAAATTCAAAAATTCATAACTCGCTCAATACTAATCCAAAAGACTTATATGATATACGTATGAAAAGCCCTACATGTATAGTTTCATATAAAAATAGTTTCATTGAATTTAATCGGCAGTAGGTGGAGTCGTACACTCCACCGTACTGATTGCCGAGGGTTTTTGGTTCTCCAGCCCTTTAGCTCTTCATATTTTCATCCTTTGTTGCTTCCAATTCGAATTTAACCTCACAAACAACCAATAATCCAGCCATATATCATTATAATCATTCAATCAATACATCAAAAATTGAGAAAATAAACCACCACCAGCCACCCAAATTAGAAAATCAAGACAAGAATTGGAATCCTACCTCTAGATTGAAGGATAGCTTGACTAGATAAAGAGTTTTGGTGTTGGAGGTGCTTGGAGCTTAGAAATGGAAGAGAAATGAAGTAAAAAGGAAGGAAGATGAGAGGAAATGATGGGAGGTCTGTGGGGGGGGGGGGAGAGGCCAAAAATTTGGTGAAATAAGAAAGGATTATATAAGAAAGATCTAGAGGTGGTGGGTGGAAGGAGTGGCTCATAAGTGAGCCAACAATGCTCCCTCTTTGTGGCTTGGGTGGCACCACTTTGGTGAGGGAGGTGGCTGAATTTTTAGCCATTGAATTAAGGGTTTTCATCATATAATTCTACGGATTTGGTTCCAGCAGTTTAAAATACCATAATCTTACCGATTTCCTTTAAATCGATAAAACGGTTTTGAAGAAATTTGTGAAGTTTTATATCCTTCTATTCTAATTATTTCTAATTCTAATCTCTCTAATCTAATATCTAATTAACTCTTAATCAACCTTTAATTAATTTCTAATTAATCTTAAAGATTCAATAAAATCGAATAAATCAATTAACAGTGTAAATTAAACGTTTTGCAAGTTGAGAGCCTTTCTGGTTTTTGTTTTTAATGGTTAATGGCATTTTCATAATTATGGATAAGTCTAGGGGCATTCCATGTCATTTCACAGATGGATACCTCCGTGGATCAATTAGCTGAGGTTTAGATTTCTAAGTTTTCAGTACGTGATTCTACTTCATTTAAAACTTTATTCTGCTAATTCTATTGATCGAGGGACCTAAATGTCATTTTCTAAAAAGTTTAGGGGCAAGGTTGTGAATAATAAAAGTTTGTTTTTATTATTTTCTATTACGTTATATGGGGATGTTACAAATTGTGTGGACCAAGGGTGGATGCAATCGATTTTTCTTTCTATGATGCAGGAGGAGAGAGGTGGAAAAGAAGGGTGTGGAGCGAGGGGCAAAAAAGTTATTTCGGTACTAGTCACCATGATAGTGCAAACCCATTGTCCCCATCTAAGACATCTCCCTTATACACCAACTAAACCAAAAGATATGAAAAAGATAGAAATCATCAACCAAATAAAAAAAAGGGTAGAAATTAAAGATTTAATTTGAATGTATTGTTTGTGAAAAAACTTTTATACAGACATCTAATTATATATTGTTATATCAGCAAAACTCTTTGACATAATCACTTACTACTTGGATGGTCATACAAATAGAAGGTTTTGATTGGATGACAGTGCACCAAAATTAAACTTAGAAACTAATTGGTTACAACAGCATTTTGCTAAGTGTCAATATTCTAGGGAGCATATAGGATACCAATAATTATCTCATTAGTTTTATATATCATTATTTCTCTATTTTACTTTTGCTATTAGTATAGTATTACGTATAGAGTTAGCGTGATAATAATTATCTTAATATATGTATATATTTATTGCTTTAAATCTTTATTTAAATAAATTTATTATTATATAATTGTTATGCAAAAATTTGATATTATTATTTTTTCTCAATTTAATTTGTTGTCTTATTTTAAATAGTTAATATCTAAGATTTATCTATTTAATCAATTGTTGTTACAAATTGAACTCAAATAAATTGAACTCTAATGCTCAAAATCAACTTAGAGAAAGCCTATGATATGATAAATTGGGACTTCCTAAGGGAAACCCTTATGATGTTTGGCTTCCCTCTGAGAATTGTGAATCTTATCCTCAATTATGTTACCTCAAATTCCTCAATTGTGAATCTTATCCTTAACATGCAGAGGTGTACCATATAATTATAGTAAATTTATAACAAGTGAAAATTACTAAATTAATATATGTTCATATCAAAATTTCAATTAAGACAATGATGTTTATATGACAAAAGAAATTGAGCATATAACATTTCTTTTCACTAATATTAATATCTAAAATGAATGATACCAAGTATATATATCGCATAGGAGATACCAAAGATGTTCATTATACAAATAATGGGTTACCTATCTTATAATTATTATCAACATATAATAAATAAAAACTGATAAATTAATATATGTTTATATTTTTATTTAAGACAATGATACTTATATGACAAAAAAATTTAGATATAAAACAATTTTCTTATATTGATATGTAAAATGGATAATACCGAACATATATACTGCAAGAGAGACGTGAAAGATATTCATTATATGAGTAATGACTTATCTACTTTATAATATTAAGCATAAACCCCCAAAGTGATCCCTATCAATTTTCATATCAGATAAATTAATCCCTAACAAAAAAATAAACTGACAAATTGGTCCCTAACCATTCAAAAATAAGATAATTTAATCTTTCAATCAAGTCTCTTCATTAAATACTATAAAGGACTAAATTGTCTAATTTTAAAAGATTGTGGACCAATTTGTCAATTTATTTTTATTAGGAGCTAATTTGTTTGATGTTTTAAAAGATTAGAGACCAATTTATCAATTTATTTTTATTAGGGATTGATTTATCCGATATAAAAATTGATAAAGACCACTTTGGAGGTTTACTCTAATATTAATTATTATTAATTTATGACAAATAAAAATTAATAACAGAGAAAGTTAGGGCAACACCAAAATCCTTTTGGTGGTCAATGGATTGGTGGTTTGGGATAGCTATGATAGATTTTGGGTTGGCTATTGCTTGGTTTGAGTGGTGGGTCATAGGAAGGGATGATGAAGGGCGAAAAGAGAGATGGAGATAAAATATTCCAAGAATAGTCTCTTTGTTTTGTAATAGTTGTTATTTATAAGGGTTTGATGGAAAAATTTTATGTAATATATGGACCCAATTATAAATTTTTAAATTATAAGAATTTAATTAAAAATTAAGTAATATTATAGGGACCTAGAGAGTAATTAAATCTATTTTAAACTAAAATATAAAAAAATTATTTTTTTTGCCAAGCCTTTTTTTTAACTGATTTATATTATGACTAAAAATTCAAACAAATTAAAAAAAATGAAATTGAAAAAGGGAAATTTGCATTTTATCCTGTTAAACTATAAATCATATATACTTTAATTTCTATATTTTAAAAAATACAAAACAGCCTCCTAAATTTTTTTCTAATGTGCATTTTAACTAAATTGAATGTATTATATCTTTCTGAACTTTGGTTATCTACAAATTGATCCCTTGAACTTTCCTAAATATGTAATCCAATACCCTTAATTCTTTTGAATATATGATATTTTTATTAATAATTGATAAAAAAATTAATAAAAAGATCAATTTGTAAATTCAAAAAGTTTAAGGGGTCAATTTTCACCCTTTCACAATACAGGAGCTAAAACACCCGAGCTATATTTTGGGGTAAAGTGCATTTTGCTCAATGAAAAAAAAATCAAAAAACCAAACCCAATCAAGTCACCTCAAGTAGCAGAGAACAATACAGCTCCCACAGAATGTTCCTCAAATCGGTAAGTTCTCTGGTGAAGCGCATTTTAACTTCTTCATGGTGAAGTAGCTAAACCAAGACTACACAAATGGACCCTTCATAATATGCTGAAACAAGTTGGAAACCGAATTCGATAGAGCACATCTCTTTTCTGCATGAGTGGGACCTGCAGCACCAAACTTTTATGCTAACACTTGATGGCAGGAATGACAGAGATAGGCAGTGAACTCCACTCACTTGTCTCTCTCTTATTTTTCACCATGTAAACTTTTTTATTTCCTTTTTTTTTCCTTTTCAGCAAAAAAAAAAAAGGCTAAATGTAATGTATTTTCGAAAAGTATTATATTGGATAAACAAAAGTATTATTTTCATTTCAGCATGCAGTAATTGGTATGCATTACAATGATTATTTTTTATTATAAAATAATTGTAAAAGGCTATAATAAGTTACTTATACTCCAAAGTGTTGTATTATCATTTGAATGTACAATTTATTGCATTATTTCTTTAGTAATTTACACTCTCCCATTTTAAAAAATAACTTTTTTACATAATATTTCTCTCTATTTTTAAAATATATACTTTAGTCCAAATGCTTTATTAATTAAAATAAATATGTAAATTGACTAAAATACTCATTATAATTATTTCATTAACCAGTATTAATATTATATTAATATTATTGCAATTATTTATTGTTATTGATTTTTTATAATTTAACATTATTAAAATTATTTTTTTTCTATAAATTCTTGAGAATATCACATGTAACTTCATTCTAAAATTTTATCATTTTAAAATTTTAATTTATATGAAAATTAAACAATAGAAAGACATCATCGTGAGAATGTCATATCTATATCTGTCTACATGTTTAATAATCCAGATGTGTTAATAAGGAATGTTTTACTTGTATGACTTTCCTATGCATTTGCCTCTTCACTACTTTGAAAATCTTTCTCATTATGGAAACTTTAATAAAATGTATTGTCTATCTTCCATTAGTTGAATGTAATGCCACCTATTTATTTTTCAACTCACTTTTTAAAAATTTTCATTATATTTATTACCTCCACTACTTCCACTAGCACCTTTTTTAATAAAAATTAAAATATTGTTGCTTCCACCAACAGGTTTGATTTATTTTAATTTAAGAGTTTAAATATAATTGCACCTTAATATTTTTAAACATATAATTTAATTTTTAAGATAAATAAGTTTAATTTTTCAAAAAAGTTTGTATATATATGTGTTAATTTTTTTTCAAATTTCAAAATATAATATAATACAAAAATATTATTGATTAATTGTAAACAATTGTCTCCAATTGTTTATGTAATTTAAAAGGATGTAATTATACAAAAAGCCAGTGAGTTATCATATGGAACCAAATTATATATGTTTTTATTAAAAATTACTTTAATATGAGGCCAAAGAATATAGAGGGAAAAGGAAATGGAATAAATTTTTTCTAAGTTCAATCCTCACCAAAGAATTATTTTGTAATATTCTTATAAAAAAATTATTTTTTTCAACAATTAGTTATATAAAATATTTTTGTAAAATTTCTTTTTTAAAATTATTTTACTATGAATTTGATTGAAATAAGGGGAAAAAAGAGAGAGAAATTAATTTTTTAATTGCCTATTTCTCACTTAAAAGTTGAAAGTGTATGTTCATATATATAGAATAGTTTTATACATTTTTTTTTCAATGAATTACTTTATGGGAGGGAGAGGGAAACTAAATTCTCTTTTAGTTGTTCAATTTTTATTTAAAAATTTAAAGTGAATATCCTTATAATAAAATTATATGTTTAATAACGAGTGTATGAAGTATTTTTTTTACATTTTTTTAATTTCTTTACCATAGGTTGGATAAAAGGTAGACAAAAATCAATTGATTTTTTTATGAGTTGTTTTATCCTTACTTAATGGGTTACATGTATATATCTTTATCAAGTGAATTACACTTTCAATGACAAGTTATAAAATAAAATATTTATTTGAAATTTTTTCTTTAAAGTCACTTTATTATAAAGTTGAAAAATGAGAACAATAAAAAAAATTTAATTTTTTAGTTATTCAATACTCACTTAAAATTTGAATGCAGATTTTCTTATAGAAACAAATTATATTTTTAGTAATAAGTAACTGAAGAAATGGGAGGGGAGGGAAAATTTTTTAGTTGTTCAATCCTTATATAAAAATTAGAAGTAAATATATTTATAAAAATAATACTTTTAATAATAAGTTATTATATGATATAAATATTTACAAATATTATTTAAAATAATTTATTCAATACAAATTTCATAATTATATTTTCTTATTTATATAATTATTTCATTTTACATAATTTTAGTTTTATAATATTTTAAATTAATTTATATAATATTTTTGTAATACAAATTTTATAATTTTTTTATTAAACCTATACAATAAAATAAAATCTCAACAACAAATTAGTACATTAAATTATATTATATATATTTCATATAATTTACACACATGTACAATATCATATATGCATGGAAGTCATTAATTGTCCACATCAAACAAGCCTTCATGACAAAATTTTGCTTCAATGAAGCATCATAAGTTATGACACCAGTATTCCACAAAAGTTTCAAATCATCTATAAGTGGCTGCAAGTGTACATTAATTCGACTCTTAAGACCGGATGGACTAGGAATCAAGATAGTCACAAATAAGAACTCTTTTCTCACGCACATCCATGGAGGAAGATTGTAAAGGGTAATAATTACAGGCCAATATGAATAAATTCTACCAATTTTGTCAAATGGAGCAAATGCATCAGCACATAACCCTAATCTCACATTTCTAGGGTCTTACACAAATTCAAGATAAGTTGAGTCAAAATGTTTTCAAGCTTCTCCATCAGATGGATGAGACAAAGAGCCTAGCTCTCTTTGATTCTCACGATGCCATCTCATTTCAGCTACTGTTTACATCAAAGAATAAAGCCTTTGCAATGTTGGGATAAGTGGAAAATACCACATTTTTTCCAAAGGAATTTCTCAATGTTTACCATTTTTATTGATGGTTTTATAGCAATTCTACCCACAAAATTTACAATTTTGAAGGTTCTTATCAAGAGAATAATGATAAATCATACATCCATTTGGACAACAATCAATCTTTATGCGACCTAACCCTAATTGCTTGACTGATTTCTTTGCATGATAGAAGTTTCTTGGTATTCGATTACCATCTGGTAATGCTTTTCCCATGAAATCCACCCATCGATTAAAATATGTTTGAGAGCTATTGAAGTCACTTTTGATACTTAGAGCTTCTATTGCAACTAATAGCTTGGAGTATTATTCACAACCTTCATATAAAGAAGCTTGTGCAGTTGATAGCATTTCAAAAAACCTTTTGGCACTAGGATTAGGGTCTTCAATAATTTGGTCTCCCAACCCAAACCCCTGACACTCAATATAATTACCAATAGACGATCCAATAGCATCCATTATCATTTGCTCATAACTATTGAATTCTTGTGTAACCTTACTACTTCCATAATACGAGTTGTTTATAATTATTGGGGGAATAGGAGGCCTTTGCCCACCATGACTAGTCCAATAATAGTAATCACTCATAAACCCCCTCATACACAAGTGTCCTTAACTTCATCAATGGAGTGAAATGCCATACACTTGCATTTTTTGCAAGGACATCTCAAACTCCATGTGGGATTGTGACAATGCACACAAGCAAACTCAATAACCCCCATCATAAATTCATCACTAACTGTTCTTTGATCAGGGCCCACCCTTTGGTCCATCCACTTGCAATGATCAAACGATCGAGACTGGGTAATGGCATTGGACGAGGTTGCTGATAACACGCACAAGATAGAAGGAAGAACCAAAATCAGGAGAAAAACACTTAATGTAAGACTAAATTTGGGAATAAGGTTTTTTATTTGAGAATATACGAAAACAGGAAATTTTTTTTTAAGAGAAAGGAATTATTTGGTGGGAATATTAAAATTAGTGGGAGTTTTATAGACTACGTTTTTAAAGTGTAACTTAAATTTAAGGGTAAAAATGGGGATGTTATTTTTGAGAAAAAAAGAAATATAAATAAAATGTGAAATGTCTAAAATATATTTATTGAACTAATTATTTGATGTGATTAGTAGGTGCTCTCAATTTTATCGCTTTGGAGCATAGCGAAACTATGGTTTGGAAAAAGGCATAATGTAGGCTTGAAGTTAAAAATTAAATTGAAGTCTAATAGCTACTCTGCTTTAGTTTCATTTTATTTATTAGTTAGTATAGAAAATTTGAGTTTTCCTATTAATTTTTTTATATATTTTAGTTTTTGTGAAAAAATGCTAATTTTCACCATTTAATGTATACAAGTCTATTTTTTGTCTTTATGTAATATTTTATGTTATTAAAGCATTATTTTTAGGTGTCACTCTTTATTTCCTTTATTAACGATGAATAGACATTTATATAAGAAGAACATGCATAATATATTAGATAATTGGTTTATAAGTGGAGGAACCAAGAAGTATGGTCTTGGAAAAAAAGATGACTAATACTCAATTGCCAACAAGGTGAAAACGCTATAATCTGCATCATATATTGGAAAGTCAGTTCAATGAAGAAGTAGATTGATCTAATGATGAATTGGGGAGATTTGTAATGAGGGGATATTAACTCAAAGAAATAAATCTATAATGTGTTATTTGCTAGAGTATATGCTGTGTGGTTTCCAACTTGATGTAGATTTTATGGCTATTATAAATATATTGCAACTCTCATGTCAGTATCCTTAAATTTTGATGCTTACTTTTGTTGTCCACTCTTATTTTCGCAGGATTGTGCTATGGTCAAACAAATTGGATTTTGCAGTTTTTATGGACAAATTTCACTATGTAAGTTGCTAATTATAGAATTTATTGTTTGTGCATAGGAAAAGATATATGAAATCTATCAAGAAATAGTGAAATCGAATGCAAACGACTCGTGAGAGGGTGATAATTGAACTAAATGGTTTATTTCTACAAAATAATTACTATCTATGATTGATATCATGCATTCATAATATGCATTATTTATTTTATTTTATTTTATTTTTACTGCTCATCTATTCTCTAACTTGAGTTTTTTTTATTGTTATTATTATCAATTTAATATATATATATATATATATATATATCTTAAAATAAATTATTTTTCTTTAATAAGAATATATTTATATATTTATATATTTTTAGTTTTTTAAATTATTTTTAATAATTATAAAACCCTACAAAATTTCAATGACTACGATTTTTAATTTTATTATAATTTTTTATTTTTTTATGTGCTCGCTATTTTTTTTTTTTTTGAGAACTTGCACAGATTCGAAGAGTGGAGAAACGGTATTAGTGCATATTTTATGGCTATTATTTTAATTATTTTTACATTTATGATTTAAGTTAAATTATTAGTATATATTCTAACTCTTTTTTTTTTAGTCTACTATATATATTTTTTATTTAAGCAGGATTGTAAGATAGATAGTTGATATAGTGCTCTATTAAAGTTTATTTGGTTAATTTTTGTATCATAGTTACAATTGATGTATCTCTTATTTCTCCATATTAAAGCATTAAAAATATTATACATTAATCTATAACTATATTTTATTATTATATATAAATTTTGTTATATTCCAATTTTTAATTATTCTTAAATTAATTTTAATTATGATAATTTTCTTTATACTTAAGTGTTACGGACTAGCCTATATAGGCCTAATAGGCATGGCTAGAATGATGACACCTGTGACTCAAGTCAAAAGTCTTGACTCAAATAAGACCCTATATCCATCAACCAATCTTATTTTATTATTTGAAAAGATATCTTAAAGTGGTTAAAGGGAATTTTAACTAAAGAAGAATCTCACGAAAAGAGGAGATAATATCTCTCATTCCCTATTTATACATTATCTCCGGACCCCTGCTAATTAAATCTCGGAATCCTTATAGGTACACTCTAACAACTTGGAATAAGAATTAATGATAGTTTCATATTTTCTACCCTATATCAGAGATTAGGCAATCTCTATCCAATTTCCTAGCTCCGAGCATTAATATTCCTTAATTGTAATATAATTAAAAAAATTACATTATCCCGTGATACTAGTTTCTCAAAGTCGACTTCATAGGAAGACATCAAATGATTTAATTGAATGAAAGTCGTACCTATCGAATGACTTCATTTATTTTTATAATTTTAAAAGTATGATCTTCACAAAAACATTTTAACCAAATGAAAGTCGTAACTATCAAAGACGACTTCGATTTTAATTTTAATTTATATAAAAAATTAAAAAAATGAAAAGACAAAGTTATACTTATCAAATACAATTTTATTTTTAAATTTTAAAAATAATATCTTTACAAAATTATTCAAAATAATAAATTTTTAAACTGAACAAAAGTCTTAACTACCAAATATGGATTCATTTATTTTTAAAATAATACCTTAAATAATAAATATTTTAATTCGATAAAATCGTAACTATCAACTACAACTTCCTTATGTTGGAAAATTGGGAGCCTCTGTCGTGCACCATTAAGTATGTGAGTATTAGTTTTCTGCCGCCTTATTTATTTTTCTTTGGCATCTGCCTGTGTATGTGATAAATAAGACCTAATTTACAACATACTTTCGTACATGCCAAGACTCGTTTACTGTCAATTAAATAAATTTTATTTTTTCTACCTTCATTAGCCTGCTATCATTACTAGAAATTTGCGAAAAATCAATGGATATTACTGACGGCAACTATCCATCGGTATTACCGACGAATATTTCATCGATAAAATTTAAATAAACCAATGACGCATGAATTTACCAACAGAAAAATATCTGTCGATAAAAACATCGATATACCTTCTTACCATATTGCACCAAACAATTATTAATGGAAAAAAAGTCAATATATAACATTCATTTTTTTAAATGAATTAAAAATATTGTTATTACTTATCGACGGATTATCCGTTGGTAAAATTGAAATAAATTAATTTTTTATTTTTTATTATCACAAATTTGTATTTTTGTATTACCGACGAATAATCTATCAGTATTTGAAAATTGGGTTTCACTGTCATTGACTGTTCATATTCTAAATTAGCAACGGATTATCCATAGGTAATATTCGATTAATGAAACGAATCGTTTCATTAATTTTTTATTGATAGATAATTTATCGGTAAAAAAAAAAAAATCCTTAAAGCACGTGCCGCTTCTTCTTCCTCACTTCTCTCTTGTTCTCTCTCACTCTCTCTTGTTGTCTCTGCTATTTCACCACCCACCACCGAAGCCCCTATTCACGATGCGAGACTGCCATTATGTTCTTGGTATGTTTTTTTAACATTTTAATCGGTTTAGTTTTTTACTTTAACATTTTCTTTCATTTCCATTTCTTTACTCAAAGTTTTATATTTTTTTTAATTAGTTAATTGAGTTATTTTTTTGTTAGAAATTGAAATTTTCTAGGATAAAATTGTAGAATTCAATTGCATGACAGGGGAAAGGCTTTGAGTTTCTTCCCATTATTTGAATTTGTGTGCTGTGATGTTATGCGCTATAGAACATTTATTATGATTAATTTTAGAATGCTATGATTATGCAAGTTATTTTGGTTGTATTGTGGTGTTGAAATGCTGAATTATATTTTGAATTAAAATACTGAATTAATTTTTGTGGAGGCTCTAAATTTTAAGAGGAGATTTTGTCCAATTTTTTTTGCTATTAAAATATTATTAAAATTAAATAATTATTAACATGATAAATGTGTTATGTATTTATTTAATTAATATATGTCTTATATTTTCAATTTTGTATATGTTATACAGATCAGTTATAACAGTATGAACACCTGGTTCTGGACAAGGTAGGGGTAGACCTAAGAAGCATAGTCTACCCTTTCGCATCTGTGCCCCACCCACCACCTCCACTATGCTTGTATCCACCACTCCTGTGATTAATGGCTCCTTCATCTCTCGTAGTCCACATATCGAAGAATTGGTTATGGTACCCGACCCTAGGCATCATAACTCAGGGCCTCAGCTTTCATTTCCCTAGCAAGCTTCTCCACCTCCACCCCTACCTACAAGAGGAGAGGCTTGTAGTTAGCTTGCTTCTGTGCGTTCCTCTACCTCCAGTTAGTCTGGTTCATAAGGTGCCCAAGCCCCCTCGTCCATCCTGTCACAAGGCTCTATGAACCAACAAGTGGAGCTTAGATATAATGGTAAATCTTGGTAAGTAATTTAAAATTTAAATTTATTATAAACTTTTAATTGTGATAGAAAATTTAACTAACAAATAACTGACATAATCTATTATTTTATGATATAGTTAGATTCCACCACAGCTAGGGCTGCATAAGATTACCAAGGTATTCGAGGAGAATTTGTATGTCCCCCATCCCAATTTTGTGCAGGTCCCAAATGTCACACAAGAGTTGTGGTGGAAAAAGTGGAAGATAAAATAATTATTTTTTATTATTAGTTTTGATTTTTACTTCACCTACTGACTATTGTGTTACATGTATGTAGCATATGTTTATTATTGATTCACACGAGGAGGCTGCCATCTACAGGGTGTAGAGGACTAGGGCCAGCAAGCGCTTCCATGACATATTTCATGATATTCATGAGAACGGCGTGAGCACCCACTAGCTCACGAAGGAGATCCTTCAGACCTTGAGGGACCATTGAAACTCACCTGCATGTAAGGCGAAGTAAGTGAAGGCCCAAACTAACAGAGGATTAGCCCATGGTGGCTCTCTGCACACTTGTCACAACCCACCTCGAAGTCGTGACCAGCACTTGAAGGTAACAGACTTTTAGCAAGCCTATGACATCAAATTTTTCATGAAAAATGCATAGAGTTTGCCCTATTTTTCAGCTTCTCTGTAATAGCTAGACTTGTACCAATAGTCAATCAACATATATCTAAAATTGAAGCAAATAATTTGCACATATATCTATATATATTTGATAGCATAAGTACAAAGGGAACATAGTTTCCAAAATAGAAAAATTCATATATGTGTATCCCATCCAAAAGAATATCAAGTAGCAGGACCCCATCTGTGGATCATGGAGCAACTCTAAAGTGGCAGATATATCTAAAACATCAAAATAAGAGTATACGGAAGGCCCTCACGTGTAGAAGGGGCTATCAAAAGATGTTTATACTTCACAAAATTGGACGAACTAAATTAGGTGCAACACTATGATCTGAAACAGAAAAGGAAAGTGGGTGAATCTAACTGACTCAGTGAGGGACAATGAGATTATAACATATAAGGACAAACTCTAAAAATAAAGCAAACTATGCATAAATAAAGAGTTAATATCACAAGCTAAATATAATTAAGGAATCAACATAAAACTAAGCATGTATATAAAAATTTATATTATTTCATAGTTTGAAACCATAATTCTCAATATAAATAGAATTAATATTGCCTCACAAACTTGAAAATATATTTCTCAAATCTAAATACCAAACGGGGAGATTTCCAATTCTGAGAAACTTCCAGATAAGGGTTAATCTCTTTAGATTTGACTAAATCGGCGGTGTGCATAGGCCTAACGCACACACACACACACGCACATTGAGCTAGCAACACCCCTGCTGGTTGGGTTTAAACCAAGGTGCACCAAAGCTAGCGTTAGCGACCGCTAGCTACCGTTAAGCAAAGAATCCTCCCACAAGATATGTAAAAACCAAAGTACTAAATATTAATAAAAAGTTGAAATAGCAAATATCAAATCAAATTTCCGAAAAAAAACAAGAGCATTCTTTGAGATTTGAAAATCCAAAATAAAATGTACTCAACAATTCAATAATCCAAACAAAAAAATTAGAGCTTGCCCTTCCGTTTGTAAAATTTGTAATTAGTTTATAAGGATCCTTTTCAATGAATAATAAAATTATTCGAATTAGTTTTCCACAAATTTTAAAACAATGCCCACAATTAATTGGGCGTTCCAATTTAGATCAGAAATTTATATCAACTATATGTAAATTATATCATTAGATAAGATATTTATAATTAACTAGATAAATAAAAATATAAGCTGTCAATATATGTTAAAATCAACTAAAACCAATTGCATAAAAACCATATGATATAGAGGTATTGTCCACTTACAAAATGACCAAGAAAGTCCAATTTATGTCCTGGGAACCGCTGAACTCGCAAGTTGATTTCGGGGAAATCTGAAATCATACCTAAGTGATTATTTTTCATTTAAGCATGAATTACGATTTAGAATCTAATCTTCACCCTCTTTATCCAACCTTACAAATAAAATTTAATCAGAAGCTACTAACATACGTACCATAATAAACTTTATAAAATATCAAATTATATAACATAGGAATTTAAAATCTACATTTATGAAGGTCTAGTAACACTATTTTCCTATTAATTCCTTTAGGGGCTAAGACATTTAAATAACTCTAACCATAATCCGAAATTACACTAATTAACTCATAATTTCTTTTAATCCATCCAATTTAAAATTAAAATTTCCAGTTCTGTTTCACTCTTTAGAACAAACTCACCACCATATCTATTAAACATCATCAAAAATCAACCTAACACTCCTTAATAATACATACTCGGTAATAACACAAACCAACATACACAAAAATAGTGCAGTCCATGTGTAAGGAGTGACCAATTAGAAACTAAATGCCAAAAGCCATGCAAAAATAAATAGAGAGAGGCTCTTACACAGAGAGGGAAATGAGAGATAGAAGAATTGCAAGAAGGAGCTATGGTGAGAGAAAACCAGCGAGATATGGTGGAGAGGGAGTGGTATAGCACGGGAGGAAGAGACGGAACAGTTGGGTGAGGGAGAGACAAAATGAGAGAGGGAGAGATTTAGGGGGAGAGAACGAGGAAGAGATGAAACAAGAGTGAGAGGAATGACTGAGATGAAAGAAAAAGAGAGAGACATGCGGAGGGGAAGCAATGAGAAGGTGGAAGAAAAAGTTTAGGAGGCGCCTGGGTTACACCACACCATTTAAGGTATTAGTGGTCTAGCGCTCTTTCTTTCTTTCTTTCTTTTCTTGGCTACATACTCATATGTACTTTGAATTTTATTCCTTTCTAATTACTATAATTCCTCTATTTCTATAAAATGCAATAAACCCTAAATCCTAAACCCTAAACATTTTATTTTAAATGAGAATTTTATTTTAAATTGGATATTACAATACCGGAGGCTCTACCACCATCGAGAGCACACGGCTGAGAATAGTAAATATCATTTTCTTCTCATTTAGTTTTTCTATTTTCGTATTAAATATTATGTATATAATTATGTGAAAATTTTTTGAAATGGAGGAGAATATGATGAATAGGCCGCTGACTCTGGGAGAGCTATTCTAGGAGACCCACATTCGAAAGTGGGACAAGTCCTAGTGGATTAATACATGGTCAAAGACTACATATGTAAGTACTTAAAATTTTAGTTTTCAATATTTTTAATTTATTATATTTATTATTATCTAAATCTATTTTTTTTTTTCTATTTGCAGCGTGAGTTCACCTAGCAGTTGATTAAAGCCCAATCGTAGCAGTTGCAACAAGGGAACGGGAGCACTCCTACAGGCCCACTTGTTAGCGACGATTAGTTATAGGCCCAGACGGTTGGTTACCGTTACAAGAGGTAGATCTCCGAGATGGGAAACTCTTACAACAGGTCATATTCTCCAAGTTTTGTGTCTTGAGTTGGGCCTGCTGGGACCAATCCGGAGTCCATGCACTAAATGAGTCAGTATAGAGATAGCTTGAGGAGGTCGACTAGAGGTACATGAAGCTGTATGAGCACTATGAGAGAGATAAGCATCAATGGTTGCAATAGATACAGTCTGTGGAGCAGAGGATGATGATTTTGTATAGCTTCTATGAGCAAATGCGGAGCGGTAGTTCTTCATCCATTGCACCACCTCCTCCACGACCTCCGCCCCCACCTCCACCAAGACAGCCTTCTCTACACCACCACCTATCCGGAGTCAAAGAAGACGACGACAACAACGGCATCTCAGATATTGATGATGAACAATATTCGTAGATTTTAGGTTTTTTTTTTAAATTGTTTTGTAAATATTTTTGAATAATATTGTATATATTTTTATTTAATTAATATTTTTTTAATTTTTTCTATATTTAAAACAAAAAGTTAATTAATATTAAAAAAATTAATTTTATTTTACCGATGGATTTTGCGTCAGTAAATTTACAATTAATATTTTATTTTTAAACTTATCGATAGATTATCCGTTGGTATATATAAAAAATATGTCGGTATTATTTTGTCAGTAACTTTTTTACGCTATTATTACCGATGTATTTATGTTTTTACCAACAAATTTGATCCATTGAAAAAATTATAAATTTATTGATGAATGATTCTTCTGCCAGTAATATTTTTTTAACTGATGGATTTTTTATGTTGGTTAATCTGTTGGTAAAATTAATACCGATAAATTTTTCTTTATTTTCCGTCAATAAATCCGTCATTAATTAACACATTTCTAGTAGTGTATATACTGAATACATTAAGTATTTAAAAAATAAAAATTTTATTTTGAAATTTATTCTTTTTGCATTGAAAATTTATATTTTTAGTATTGAATGCGTTCCTTCCTTCATTTTTTTTTTTTTGTTTGTAGTGGCAGGCGTGAAGTGAAAATCCACAAGATTTAAAGAAGGGGGGGGGGGATTTGGTTACATTTACCTTTTTTGGTTGAAAAGAAAAAAAAAAGGAGAGAAAAAAAGTTACAAGAATGAAAAACAAGAGGGAGACAAGTGAGTCTACTTAATTACCTATCTCTGCCATTTCTGCCGTCAAGTGTCAGCTTAAAAGTTTGGGGTTGCAGATCCCACTTGTGCAAAAGAGATGTGATTTATCAAATGCAGTTCTCGCCCTATTTTGGCATGCACTGTAGGGAGTCATTTGTGTGGTCTTGGTTTAGCCATCTAACTACTTCACCATGAAGCAATTAAAGTGCAGCTACATTTGTGTGGTCTTGGTTTAGCCATCTAACTACTTCACCGTGAAGCAATTAAAGTGCGCTTCACCAGAGAATCCCCCACTCAGAATTTGGTCGGTGTTAATGGAATGTTATATATATATATAGAGGATTCTGAACAGAGAAGAGACACCAGAGGATGAGCGAAAAAATACTCTAAAAACACACAGAGAAGAATGTACGCAAAAGAGTGAAAATAAGTAGTGAGACACTTAACATTCACATAAAGCAACAGAAGGGAGAAGGAGGAGCACTCAACAGGTATAAAATCCAATAGTTACTCCAAATGTTGAAGTCATTGTTGATTGATTAAAATTATTATGTTGTGATATGTTTCAATTCACTTCAAATGAGACTGTTAACTTCTAAGAAACATTCATGTAGAGTCGAGTGGTACCCAGAGCAAAAATTGCAACATATGAACCGAAGCATATAGAATTCAGTGAACAAATAATCACTCTCATCTCACACATGTATATCACATCTGCATTTTCACACGCAACACACCTTAGTTTTGCACATCTACAAAATCCATATATAAATAATAACGACGAACAAATTCATATAGCCACAACACTATAACTATGCTGAGTTGAAATTTTTCTTCAAATACTCATTTAAAATAAAAGTAATCTCTTTCACAAAGATTTTAATTTCTAATTTATTTTCTTTTTAGTATTTTTTATTTTTAAGTTAATGAGGTGAAAATTATATCATCTAATCAATCAAGAAAGATAAATAAGTAATATAGCAATATACTAACATGTTATCTGGGATAAATCATAACAGAAATTTATGATGATTTGATGCAAAGACAAAATTAATGTCAAAACTTTTTTCAGGATCAAATTGATCATTTCAACTTTAAAATATTTGAATTAAAAAAGATATTTATTTTAAATAATATTTTGTTTTGTTTTTGACTTTTTATGGTCAAGTCTTCTGATGAAACTAATTGATATCTCCCAATAATATTAAAGAATAAGGGACAATGGCCAATGCCACCATTATTATTTTTTTAATCATTTTCAGTCGTTCTAAGTGCATCATATTTCTAAACTATGAAGTACAGCCTACTAGATTTTAACTTCGTGTGGGGTTTGTTAATTTTTTTGTTACATTGAATTGCTTTTTTATTTGTTATATACATAAAATGAATTAAAAGTAATTACATTGAGAAACATTGAACACTTTACTGTAGATAACATTTTTAATGTAGTTTGTATATTTTTCATCCTTCTCAACTATAAGAATTTCCACTCCTTTTGGTGAGCTATTACGAGCTATCAGATTAATATAATAATTTAGACTTCAACATAATAAAAGCCAAAGATAAAAGATAAAATATGGTTACGGGTAACTAAATAAATTTTTATGTGAATTAATTTTTTTTTTTTGAGAATGTCAAGTTGTCTCTTCCTTTGAAGTTGACTGTTAAATTTTTTTTTCGATACATATTGAAAGTGCTCAAGACTCTCATAAGAGAGGAGCTTAGGAGCAAGTCAAAAGCCAAAATAATAATAATAATAATAATAATAATAATAACTCAGGGCTCCACAAACTAAAAAGAGCCCACCCAAGTCAAAATAGAAACAATAGCAGCTGATAACATCAAACCCAACTATCCTATCAGTTCGAAACAAATGCCTACACTGATATGAAGTTGATTCCATTAGATCCTTTGTGACAGCAATCCGATAACATCTCTAGCTGATGAAGTACCATTCATTTGCATTCTTCCTAATTAACCAACACGGGCTTGATTTTGACGCACCAAGTAGACTACACTACAGCAGCAAAAACTGATGGCCATGCCTTTGAGTTAATCTCAGAACTCTTAACCTCATGCCAGGAATCAAAGAAACAACACATATCATTTGGAACCACCCAATGAGCCCCAATCTGATACATTCAATCCATATCATTTGGCCTTCTATATCTTGATTTTGTATTAACTCTCCCCAAGTTACCACACAGTTGTTAATCAGTAAATCAGCTAAGATACTCTGTGGAGAAGTCACTAAGCGAGCTAAGGTTGCAGTCATAATAAGTCGTGGCCAGAGACAGTCGACTAGCCAACAAACTCGAGGGGAAGAGTTAAGTACTCCAGTATTTCCACCTATTCCACAATTCAATCATAAAAGAATCCAAGCAAGCTGACTTGTTATGGAAAATCACCTTGTTTCTCAGATCCCATAAGGACCAAATCACCAGATAGAAACACAAAATCCACTGCTTCTTATTCCGTGCTGACGAATTTATAGCAATCCAGGAATCGAAGTTTACAGCAGGATTGTCAAAGAAGACCCAAGCAATGCCCCACCATTGGCAACAAGCACCCCAAACTTTCCATGAAAAAGGATAAGTGAAAAATAGAAGGGGCAAGTTTTCATCTTCATCAGAACAGAGCACACACCTACAATCAGTAGATGACAGCAAATTCATTCTCCTTAGTCTGTCTTTCGTGTTTAAGCGCCCTTGAACAACAAACCACAACAGAAGTTCAGCTTTGGGAGGAACCAAGCCATGCCAAACTTTGCTTACAATAATTGAGTTTTGAACACAACAATCTTTTTCCAAGATCAGCTTTTCTAAAAATGAACGTACAGAGAGCACACCAGACTTGTCAAAAGACCAACAAACTCGATCGGACTGATCATCAATTAGTCTAACGTTGTTTAACAAATTCTGCAGCTGGTTTAGATGTTCAGTCTCCCATTGGAAAAATTCCCTATGCCATGATAGATTCCAATGCCACGAACAACCATCCCAAGAGCCACATTCAGAGATTGGAGTAAATTTCTGGAGTGTTATGGAATGCAACCTAGGGAATGTACCTTTTAATTTCATCTCCCCAAGCCATAGGTCTTCCCAAAATGAGGTATTACAGCCATCACCAACCAGTCTTCTAATTCCACATGTGGTCAGCTTAATAACATCTTTATCCAAACCATTGATATTGCAAATTAAACCCCAAAGGCCTCCACAAGTACAAGAAAACTGATCAGAAATTGGTTTTCTTGGGTCAAGATCATAACATGAGCAGATAACCTGTTTCCAAAGAGAAGAGTTTTCATTTGAAAATCGCCACCACCACTTGAAGAGAAGAGTTGCATTCTTCAAAATTAGGCTGCCAACGCCCAATCCACCAAATTTTTTTGGCCTCTGAATCACCTCCCAGCTTATTAATGGCAGATTATGACCATCCTCCTTCGAGCCCCAGAAGAATTTTGATTGGAGAGAAATGATCTTTTTGGCTACAAGTTTGGGCATTTTAAAGATGCCCAAATAGTACATTGGAAGGTTATTCAGAACAACTTTGATGAGAGTCAACCTGCCAGCTCTAGATAGAAGGTTTATCTTCCACCCACTCAATTTCTTCTTAATTCTGTTGATGATGGGATTCCAAGTATCAACTTTCCTTGGATTGGTGCCCAATGGGATACCCAGATAAGTGGTTGGCAAAGAGGAAACCACACAATTCAGTTTACATTTAATATTAGAAATAACATCCTTACTACAGTTCAGATGGAAAAGAACAAATTTGTCATAGTTGATCCGCAGCCCAGACATTAGACCAAAACAGTCTAGAATTCTGTTCAAATTTTGCGCAGTTTCTACCTCTGGGGGCATGAAGAGGATGGTATCATCCGCAAACTAAAGGTGACTCAAAGAAATTTCATGCTTTCCAACAATTACATGGTCAATCAGATTTTTGTTCACCGCCTTGTTCAACAGTCTATTAAGAATATCTCCTACTAATACAAAGAGAAAGGGAGAAAGTAGGTCACCTTGACGTAGCCCACGCTCCATCTTGAAAGGTCTGGTTAGTGAACCATTGATTATTAAAGACATTTCAGCAGATGAGAGGCAACAAGCAATCCATTTTCTCTATAAACTTCCGAAACCCATCTTTTTAAGGACTTGGTCAAGTTGACTGTTAAATCATTTAGAAGTAAAAATATTTTAATTATTAAAACAAAATTAATTTTAAACTTTTTATTTTAAGAAGATTAATTTTCAAAATAAAAAATTATGTTATCATGGGTTAAGAGATTAATTTCACTATTTAAATTTTAATGTAATTAACTTCGAAAATAAATTATTAAAATTACTATATGCAACTAAATTATTTCAAATTAGAATGACTTTTGAATGATGTACCTATAATTGTAAATAAAAATAAGCATAAAGCAATGTGAATAAATAGAAGTGATTTACAACTATCTTTAGGTTTTAGAGGAGGAAAGCTACAAAAAGATTCAAGTAGAAAAGCTCCATATCTTGAATTTGAGATAGGATTTCTTGGGTTGATTATTTTCTAGGGTTTTGGGCTATTATGGTTTCCATATGTCATCCTTTATTTCATCTTATATGATGTTAATATGACTCATTTCTAGTAAATTGAGATAAGAAAACTTAGTTTAGGTTGAAAATTAGACCAAAAGATCAAAAGGAAACCAAAATAGAGAAGCTATGAGATGGAACTCTAATACAACATCCGTATAATGAATGGTATTCCTCACTCTATAGGCCTCACATTCACTTGAAACTAATTTTAGATAAAACTAAACTTCAAGATCAATCTAGGGATATAAATTATAAGACATTGGACTTGAAATGAATTAATTATGATTTTTAGAATTAAGGTGCTGAAATCCGCTTCCTGTCATGACTAGCATGTGTTGTGAAGAGAATAACTCGTCCTATACAACTTCAAATTGAGTGCAACTAATTTTGTTAGGAAGCTAACACATATAAGACCATGTGATAAAAACTTTATACTTAGATCTTAAGAACATCGCTTCCCGTAATTCCTTGAAGTTATCCTACGTTTTATTTGAGTTGAGATAGGGTAGTCTATTTGAGGAGCTCATAACTTGAGCTCTAATTGCCAATGAGTATGAAACTTGTTGGGATTGAAAGATATCAAATTAGCTACAATTTGATACACATTTCGGATAAAACTATTATAGGATGAATTTTTAGTAATTTTATAAAGTTAAGTGTACAAGTCTATGATGAAATAGGGCAACTTTTAGCAAAACTTTAATAATTCAACTTATACACCTCAAAACTTAATGGGTCAAAGATATTTAAAAGTAGACTAATAAAACTACAACATATTAAATTTTCATATTAAAATGAGTTACAATGAAATTTTGTACAATTTATAAAAATAGGATAAAATTCAAGAAATTAAAATGACTTGGCAATTTCAAGGGTTAGAAGCCTCATAAGCCATCATGAGTCAATGGTTGAATCATTGATGAAATTCTTTATCATAATAATGTGAAATTGATATATAAAGATGATGATTTTGTTTATAGTGGCTGGCTAGCTAAAATTATACTATTTGTATGTCATAAATATCTTATGTTTCAACTGTTATACTGTCAAATTTTTGGCAGAAGTATATGAAGCTATGAGTACTATGTGTTATGTACATAGAAAATTATTCATGCAAGATGTTTGAAAATAAGATATGAAGCATGTGAATAAATCTCTCAAGCATATTCATACGTGAATACATGAGCATATGAACCATGCAAGAATATGAATAAACAAGATATGAATCCCTTCACTTGGAGGCAGTTATTGGATCCCTCCTTGTGAAGGTAGTTAAGCAAATAAGATGCGGATTCCTTTACTTTGAGACAAATACAAGATCCCTCCCTATGAAGGCAATTAAAACTATGAGATCCCTATATTGTAATTCCCGATATAAAGATTTAGTGTTATAGAGGCAAGATTTTGAGTTTGTTTGGTATGGATCTTAAGAGGGATATTTTTGCAATTCAATTCATGATATATTCATTGATTCTAGACTTGGAACATAGTTAAGAATGATTTTTGAGCCTTGTGAATGCATATTGTGTTGTGAGTTAAAAGAGGAAATGAAAGTTAACAAGATGATTTAGAATTCTAACATGGTTTTGGCCTTAGAAAATTTCTCCTGGAAGATTTTTCTTGGATTGTTGGGGGAGTTTTCGGAGTGAAAGTATGTGTAGAAATGTTTTTTGGAGTTTTGAATTATATGCTACAATTGTATAAAAAAATTGGAAGAATTTTTTATCTAGGAGCCACCGCCCAAGTGCTCAAATGCAACGCCTAGGCGGTGGTTGTGTGGAGATGGAATGTTGTCTGCCCAAGGAGCGTTGGGCGATGGATTGCGGTGGTGGCGCGATTTTAAATAAAGCCTCGTGAAGCTTCTCTTTCTCTCCATCATTTTCATTCCTTTCCTTTCCTCCTTTCTTCTTCTATCCTTCCCTACTTTTCCATTAAAGATCCCCCACCTTTAACCTCTATTTCTTCAAGATTTTGGCACCCCTACAAGAGATTTATGCTGTTTTAAGTGCACAAAGACCGAGGGCCGCGATTTGTCATCTTGGAGGAGCTTGGGGGTGGCGGGTTTGGAGTTCTATTGGTGACCCATTTCCTCTTTTCACTCCTTTTGGCTTCCTAAGGTAAGTATTGAGAGCTCATGTGTTCCTACTTCAAGGATTTGTTAAGTTTGTCATAAATATTGGTGTTTGAGTAAAAAAGACTTGGAATTTGGAGGTTTTAGTGTTTGGAAGTTTGTATAATTAAATCCTTATGATTTGAAGCTAATTTATGGTTGGTTAATATTGATTGTAGTGTTAGATATCATAGAAGATCACCCTTGGCTATGGGACACAACAAATTGGGACTTCCTCCTGTTGGCTTAGTATTGTGAGTGATAGTATATCTATAGCTTGCTTCATATCCTTAATTTCCTAAGTACATGCCTAAAATGTATTTTAGTGATGTTTTATTGAAAGAATTGATTAATGTGTTTTATTCCATATTTATAGAACTCTCGAGGTAGCCATGTTACTTATCTGTATACATATATATATATATATATATATATATATATATATATATATATATATATATATATATATATATGTGTGTGTGTGTGTGTGTGTGTGTGGGGGGGGGGGGACAAGCTTTTATAGCAATTAATTTATGATATTTGAGTAATATGATAGAAAAATATGAGGTTTTCAAGTTAGTAAAAATTGTTATGTTCTTAAAGTCAATGTTTTGAGCTATTTAATAGAAAAGAGAATTAAATTTTTCAATAAATTGAGAAAGAGCTCTAGATACTTAAGTTGAACAGTTTGATAGTGTAATTATTTTGAATATTTGAAAATTTTGATAACTATGTTTGCTGAGAATACGAAAGTTTTCTTGGATATCATTTTGCATTTAAAGTTATGAGCAATAATATATATGATTTGAGCTAAAGAAAAGTTCTAATGACAAGGATTTAGTAAAGAGTAAGTTTACCTAAGGGGAGGAACTCTAGCAGAATTGTTTGCTAATCGAAGCAACATTAGCCTTGGTGTACCTTGAGTAACCCGGCTAGTAGGGTGATTACTAGCCCGGTATATTTGGCCGACATGTCTGAAAGATATAGCCACGTTGGGCAAGCTTAGACATGAGATTTATTAGTTACTGCTGGGCAATCCCAGTCAGGTAGTTATTTTCTGAAATAGAATTCTCCCTTAAGTTTTATGATGATTTAATTTGAAATAAGTATTTACTCTTCATATTATGAAAAAGTATTTCTATTTGTTATGTCCAATTTTATATATTTATTACACATGATTTATCACAGTTAATTTTATATGTATTATGCTTGTATATTCATAAAGAAGTTATATCCATATGAATTAAAAAGGTGATGTAACGAGCTATATATGTTATACCGAAAATTTTATGGTATTTGATATATAGATGGAGTACTTTACTTATTAAGAAACGAGGTTACTAAGAAACTTATAAAGCTATATTTTGCTAAATGCTTGTATTTCGGATTGTCCCATTTCTATTATAAATATATAATCGTTCATTGAGTCTTTATGATTCACTCTTCTTTTCTTTCCATGTTTTTAGGCAAGTGCGAGGTCATGCTTAGGCTTCCACAGCTAACTAGAAGTTTTAGCATTTAGGTTTATTTGTTTAATCTATATAAATGCTCCAATAACCCACAAGCAGGGTCCTTCCTGTGTCAGTTTATAGTTTTATAGTAAAAGTATGCTGTTTTTAATTATGTTAAGTCTGAATTTTGATGACGATTGATTAGTATTCTAGATTCATATATGTATATATATATATTTCATAAGCATGTAAATGTTTTAAACACCTATGAAGTGTATTGCGGGGTGCATTATAAGAATGCATGGTGTAACACCCTCTCTTATATGAGCCATGCTCGAGTCACGGAGTATATTAAGAGGTTGTCACTGTGCTAAGAGAATCTTTAAAATATGGAAAATATAATACATAGCCCTTCAACTGTACACTTTATTACTAAAAAGTAGTTCATAAATTTCATTGTCTTTGATACCTAGAGAATAAAATAATTATAATTTAAAAGAATTTTGTGACTAACTGTCACGTAGAACTTGCTCCCACTTGCCATCAACTAGCTTCACTAGTCTCTTGATTTAGTTTGCTTCCAAGTCTTGCTCTGTGAACGTCCTAGTTTTCCAACTCACACTTGATTTTCAACTTAAGTGTTCGAATGTTTATGGAAAAGAAAAACATACAAGCAGGCAGTGAGAACCTATGGTTCTCAGTAGATAAATTTAAATCATGCGGTGTCATCATAAACATTAGCCATTTCGGTTTCTTAAAAAAAAATGTGAGTATATATACACAACCAGTGGTTCAGTTTTAAGTTGAAAACATCTGTCTCGAAGCGGGTTATATTTTAACAATCACTTGCCATATCATATGATAGTGATAAAAATATGAATAGTATAATATGCTTCCACAAGGAACATAATAACATTATGCCTTAACCAGATAATTGAATATGCATATAAGGATGCTTATACTTGACTGTATGCAAGTGCATTTGACTTAATTCGTATCTTTCTTTAACTTGCAACTTGATCTTCATAAACTTTTCTATTACTTGGTCCCCTGGGAGTTCTTGGCCATTTTTAAACTCCTGGGTAATAGTCTGCTTATCAGGATTGAGCTCATTCCTATACAGGGATGCTGGGTTTACTTTTCCTGAGCTTTCCACCAATCTATTCCCCTTAACTTTAATCCGGAGCTGGCCCAAGCATTATGGAACTTTCATCATAACATAATCTTTATGCTCATCATAACATAACCTTTATGTTCAACATAACATAGCCTTTGTGAACTTCATGCAAAATGCACGTGGATTTCAATATATATTATAACTCATGCATAAGACTTACCGAAGTTTCGGCAACATAACGGAACATGTCCGCTTCCTCATGAGTAGTGCCAGTAATTAGAACACCAAATTCTAAGAAATCTCATAACATTTTATTCATATGTCATATATCAAATTCATGACACAATCATTGTAATTAAAAACATAGTTGCTATCTACATGGTTGCTGTCTCAACAATTGCATTCAACCTAGTTTTTGTAAATCAGGCTATAACTTCATTTCAACTCATCTGAACCTCAATTTTGGATATATTATAGTCTATGTGTTTATTTTCTAGCCTCATTGGTCCCATCTCATTTTGACTTGTATAGCTCAAGATATTCAAGTTTTATCCCGGCCTGCCTTGTAGCTAGCTAGAATTTCACACCTAAAAGTAAAAATTCACTAAAAATCGAAAACCAACTCAAATCATACGAAGTTGGTACCATATTAAATCTAATAGAACAAGCTTTCATTTGCAAAAAGTTTCATTTCATTTGCTTTAGTAGGGCTCGAGTTATAAGTCTTGAGATTTGACCTTCCTGAACTGCCCTGTTTTGGCCTGGTTTGGATACAGGGCAACTTCTTTGAATCACTGGGAGCAAACAGGACTATATCTAACTTTAAAATTTTTATGGGATGTTTTTCTATGTGTAGCTTTCTAAAAAAGTTGGTTTCATCTAATTCTAAGTTGTATAGAGCAAGTTATGCCCTGAATAACCCAGTCTGCCCAATATCAACCTCTACAATCTAGGTCAAATTTCCAAAATTTATATCTCCCTCAATACTAATCCAATGGCCTTATAGATATATGTATGGAAAGCCCTAAATGTCTAGTTTCATATAAAAATAGTCTCATTGGATTTGACCAGCCGTAGGCGGAGCCGTACACTACGCCGCACGGACTGCCGAGGGAAATTTGGTTTTCTAGCCCCTCACATCTTCTTATTCTCACCCTTTTCTACTCCATAATCAATCAAATTTAAACACAAACCAACCAATAACTAGTCCAAAATCATCATATTCATTCACTAATCACATTAAGAAGTGGGAAAATAAAGCCAAAAATCAATCACCCACTATTAGAATAATAAGAACAAAAATTAAACCTCTACCTCTTTGTGTGTGGTTTTGCTAAGTGTTAGAGGTTGGTTGAGAAGAGAAGAGAAGAGGAAAATGAGAAGAGAAAAGGAGACTGAAGTAAAGAGAGAAAGAGGCGTGTAAATCAGCTGAATGAAGAAAGAAAAATCTAATTTAAACATAAGAAGGGTAGTTGGAATTGTGAGTATTGATTGGCTGAATTTCTTGTGGCTGATTTCCCGCCATGCTTCTTTCTTTTTGTGACTTAATGTGGCTTAATTATCCTCCAAGCAAAATGAGAACTCGTTTGCACTCTGTCTGAACTCGGAACTCGTATCGATTCTGCGTAAAGTTGGAACTTATGTCCATCTTATTTGAACTTGGAGATTAATTCAGATATCGGAACTCGAGTCACTTCGAAATAGATTATTAGATTGGAAATCTTGTCTATTTTATTTGAAACTTGGAAACAAAGTCGGACGTCAGAAATCATGCACAATTTATTTGAATCATAAGGTCCGAGGTTAGAAATCATATAGCACACAATCACCTTAAAATCGAAAGTCAAGGACAAGAAGGTGAAACCTAAAATTCTTAAACTTCGAAAGTCGAGGATATTATCATAAACTCGGAAGTTAGTACTAGAGCATAAAACCTCATACCTGCATCTCGGAAGTCGAGAACTAGCCCATAAAACTCTTAGACATATAGTTGCGAAACTCGATCCAATAATCAATCTCAGAGATCGATTCACAACCACGAAAGTCGGAAGTCAAAACATTCACCTTAAGAACCGAGAAGTCGGAACTTAAATAATTCCGGAGCTCAATTCAATCTCGAAAGTCGGTCCTAAGCTCAAACTCGGGATCATCAATAGAAATGAAAAGCTCTTAGAAATAAGCATAGAAATCGGAATGCGTATGTTATTGGGAACGCGTATGTTATTGGGACATCAATTCTTAGGTCGGAAGTCGTGCACATTTAGTTGAGCTTGGAGATCACTTCAAAGGTCGGAACTCATGCTTATTCTAATTGAACTTGGAGATAGACTTAGAGGTCGGACCTCGTGTCCATTCTAGTTTTTCTTGAACATCAAGTATGAGATCGGAACTCGGGTACATTTTAGTTGAACCTTAATTAACATCAATTATTTGATAAAAATCCGAACAAATAGGTGAAAAATGATAAGACAATTCCGGGGGATGTTACACATGGATCCCCAATAATTTTTGCATGTTTGTACATTTTATGCAAGGTAAGGATCTTTATTTGGGAATAATCCTAAATACAGAGAAGACTCTGCTTGATTTTTTTTTTTGAAAAAAATCTTGTGTAAGGTTGCTAAGGTCATGTCCCTATGCGCCAGTCATGTCCTGGGTTTGGGTCATGACATCTACCTTAAAGGTAGTTGGCCAAAATGAGATCCCTCAAATGTAGAGGCATGTAGGTCCCTTGGTGGATTAGTACTGTGTGACAACGGTCACGAGTTGAGCTCACTCCCAGATTAGGCTATCTAAGGACAGTAAAAATTAAAGATACAACAGACATCCTAGGGACGGCGATATATAATATCTAGGTGTGTCAAGTATAGAAAGTAAAGAAAGTTAAAGAAAGTATAAGTGCATTTGCATGATTATATGATGTGCATCTACATACAGATAAGTTAATTCCTTTTTATTATTGTCATGAGACTATTTCCTCAATTGTCAAGTGTGTGAATGAAATTAACCTGTTTCGAAAGGACATTTTTGAACTGTATAAAATAAAATTTATCATTTATATAGCATAATCACCTTTTTTTATAGTAAATCGAAGTAGCTAGAGATAATAACAATGATACTGTGTGTGATAGTCTAGGAAATCCTACTAAGAATTTATAATTTTTATCCCTATATATGTTCCTATGTTATTTTCAGATAGCTCAAGAAATATTGAAGATGGTCATCTTGGACGAAATTGATTAGGATGATTGAAGATTGCTGAAGGTTGTTATTAGACAAGGTTCGTATAAATACTAATAACAACTCCTAAGTATGGTATTATGACTTAAGCATAGTATTGTACTTGAAGGGTATAACAAATAATATAAAGGAATATTAAATAAAATAAGTTAGAATAATAAATAATAATGAACAATAATGTAAAGAAATATTAAATAGACAAACTTGGAATAATATATAAACTACAATGGATAATATGCAGCTTTCTCTCAAAAAAATTTTGAATAAAAAAATAATAAGTAACTTTAATATAAAAATAATAAATAAATAATTTAAAATAATAAATTGCGATACTAAACACTAAGAAGTAGTGACATAAAATAACTTAGAATAATAAATTACAATAATAATAATGAGTAACTTTAACATTAAAAAAATAATAAATAACTTATAATAAATGAATGTAAAAATAATTTTATTTCACAAATAATTTTATTATTTTTTTTAAAATTGTGTGCCAAGTGTCAACTAAACTTTTGGTCAATTTCTAGATAAATACTTACATGATCTGGGAGCATCACGTGGTTCTGCTCCCAGATCAATTATATAAGTATATTTTATATAAGATTCATCATTAATACACAAACCCATGAAAATACACTTATATGATTAGCCAGGAGCACAGCCATGTGGTGCTTCTAGACCATATAAGAATTTCCTCAATTTCTAACTCTTCCTTTCGTTTTCTCTCTCGCTCCCCCAGCACCCTTCTTCCTGCTTCTCTCTTCCTCCCTCCCCTCTCTTTGCAAGTTGTTCCCTCTCTTTCATATTTTTTTTTTAAGGTGCTTCAAAGTAATTACAGCCCTCCTTCATTTCATCTCTAAAGGGCAATTCATCCCCCCCAAAAAAAAAACCCTTCTTTTTTTTTATAATTGTTAAATAAAGCTCTAAACTCTCGAAAATGGAGAGGAACAACTCAAAGATAATGCACAACCAAAACACCTAACAAACCAAAAGTTCAACCACAAAGAAAAGATAACACCTAATAAACTGGCAAGATGGGACACAAACTGAAACACGTGAGACACGAGACAAGCCCCATAATTAAGAATAAAACACCGAAAAAAAACCCCCCACAGCCATGTGTTTGGTTTGGCGATTGTGCAGCCAAACCCACATTCAATGCATTTTAAACTTGATTTTGGAAAAAAATTATCTTGTTTGGATATCCCATCACAGAATTGATTATGTTGTCGAACGCCAGTTAGAGTAGAAGCAATTTATAGTAGCTTTTCCGTTGAGTTTTTCGCGTTCAATGATTGTTAAGAATTAGATTTCCTATACGGTCCTCAAATAATTATTGCTGACACTATTTTACATTTTTTCTATTTTTTTTTTTCTCCATGAACTCCAACGTGTATTAGCAGGTGGTTCTTGTATCAAACAAGTAAAGATGACTCTAGTTGCGAGTACCTTTCCATAATATGTTACATGTTTTAAAACCTTTATTTATAATTCAAATAATATTTTGTTCTTAAGTTTTATATATTATATATTTTATTTATATTTTATATATTTAGTTGTAGATTTTTTATTTATAATTTAATATTAATATCCTCAATCAAGTAGCTTAAAAAAATATTATTTATAATCATATTAATCTAGATTTATTTAAATATGTTTAATATTTATATAATATCTTTAAATAATATTCATATAATTTTCCTTAAAATAATATTAATATATTCTATTTAAATATATTAAAAAAATAAAATAAAATGAATTATAAATATAATATTATATTTACATCCTTTCAATAATTATATATTTAAAAGTGATTTTGGTTAATATTATTCAAATAATATTTATTTTATCAAAATTACTTTTAAAATAAAAATATTCAAATATAAATCAAGTTAATATCAATATATTTTTAGTTAAAATCAATTTTAATAAAATCAGGTTAACACAAACTCAAATTTACTAACGCCAACCCAAACAACTTCCAAAAGAAGGACCGCCAAAGATTTTGAGAGTTGGTCAAGTCCTTCACGTCACTGGTCACGTGAGTCGTATGTTTGTTTTTTACATATATATATATATATATATAACCGTCAAAGCATGGTTAAATTTTTTCTTCATTTCATTTTATATTGTAAAGCAATATGGTCATCTATTCAAAATAGTACTGATATATAAATATATCTTTTATATAATACTATATCAATTTATATTTTATTTATTATTAAATAAAATATAAGTTCAATTTAAATAAAATCTATATTTTATTTAATAATAAATAAAATATAAATCAATACAATATCTCTTACAAAATATATGCAATCAGCATTACTCTATTCAAAGGGGTACAACAGACAGCTTTTATGGGTTACAAGACTTTAACTTGATATTATACACCGATAAATCGAAAGATATGAAAAAGATAGAAATTACAACAGTATTTTGCTAAGTGTCAATATCTAGGGAGGATATAGGTTAACAATAATCATCTCATTAGTTTTATATATCATTATTTCTATATTTTACTGTTGCTATCGGTATAGTATTTCGTATAGAGTTAGCATGATAATAATTATCTTAGTATATGTATATATTTATTGCTTTAAATCTTTATTTAAATAAATTTATTATTATATAAACTTTTATGCAAAAATTTAATATTATTATTTTTTTCTCAATTTAATTTATTGTCTTATTTTAAGGGGTTAATATCCAAGATTTATCTATTTAATCAATTGTTATTACAAACTAAACTCAAATAAATTGAACTCTAATATTCAAAATCAATATGGAGAAAGCCTATAATATCATAAATTGGGACTTCCTAAGGGAAACCCTTACAATGTTTGGCTTCCCTCGGAGCGTGGGAATCTTATTCTCAATTGTGTTACCTCGAATTAACAAAAGGCCTTCATTAGGGTGACCCACTTTCCCCTTATCTATTCTATGCATAGAGAGAGTGGGTCATATGATAATAAATAAGGTTGAAACCAAGAGCGGAAGCCAATTCAACTGACAAGAAATAGCCCTAAAATTTCTCGCTTGTTTTTTGCCTATGATTTCTTCCTGTTTATCAAGGCAAAGTCTTCCCGAGTTCGGCTGTTTTCCCAAGAAATATTTTGATCTTTTTCCATTTTTTTTTCAGTATTTCTGTTACAATTGGTCGTACATGAATATTTGTTATATATTCCATTGTTTGTTTTCTTATATGAATTAACTAATAAAAAATTTCAGAAGTATCAAATGCATTAAATCTGTTTTCTTTTTTAAAATATTTTTAAAAGTATTGATTGTTATTCTATACTTGTTTGCTTTTCAAAAATATTTTCATAATTATTCCATATTTTATATCAAAACTGTGATGCACTTCTTCGAAGAAAAAGTATGAAATCTGCTTCCGTTTTTAAAATATTTTCAAAAGATTTTTCTTTATTAAAATATATTTAGTTAAAAATTACTGTTTCTAGAAAAAAATCTTAAAAATGCAAATATTAGTTTGAAAAATTAATTATACTATTAACTATCATTTTCATGATTAAATAATATTTTTTAATAATAACCCAAAATTTGGCTTTTACGTAAACTAATATATTATTATTATTATTATTAACTATTCTTCCAAATTCAAATATAGACTCTTGCCCTTTTCTTGCGGTAATTCAAAATTCAAATTTATAAGAATGTTCCATATTTAAAGTATGTTGATATATATTAATAGATATTAATTGATTAACTTTTTCAATAGAATTCATGGCAGCTTATTATTATTATGAATTATTATTAATTACTCTTACAAAAAATACAGCCAATTTCCCTTTTTGGTCGCTGATTCGAAATTTAAGTTTATAAGAATTTGAATTTAAGTTAAAATTTAAATTTCACTTGATTTATTTTAAAATTTAATTTTATTAGAAGATGTATGTATTCAAACATTCAAGTAATAAAAATGATAAAATTTATTAACTAAAAATTTTTGTAACCAAAATTATCAACAAATTTGTGATTTCCTAATTATTAGGAATATTTTCAATATATCACAACATAAATTTTATGATTATATTTTTTGAAAACAATATATAGTTAATGTCTTTTAATAGTAATTTGACTTTTTTGCTTATATTTATTACCACTAATTTAGTAAATACATTTAACATGCATAGGTGTACCATACGAGTATAATAAATTTATAACAAGTGAAAATTACTAAATTAATATATGTTCATATCAAAATTTCAATTAAGACAATGATGTTTGTATGACAAAAGAAATTAAGCATATAATATAGTTATTTTACTAATATTAATACCTAAAATTGATGATATCAAATATAGATATAGCATAGGAGATGCCAAAGATGTTCATTATACAAATAATGGGTTGCATACCTTATAATTATTATCAGCATATAATAAATAAAAATTAATATATGTTTATATTAAAATTTTATTTAAGACAATAATATTTGTGTGACAAAAGAATTTAGACATAGAACAATTTTCTAATATTCATATTTTAAATAGGTGATATCAAACATATATATTGCACGAGAGATGTGAAAGATGTTCATTACATGAGTAACGACTTATCTACTTTATAATATTAAGAGTAAACCCCCAAGGTGGTCTCTATCGATTTTTACATCTAACAAATTAGTTCTTAACCAAAAATAAATTGATAAATTGGTTTCTAACTTTTCAAAAATTAGACGATTTAATCCCTCAATCAAGTCTCTTAATTAAATATTATGAGAGACTAAATTGTTTGATTTTTAAAATATTAGAGACTAATTTGTTGATTTATTTTTGTTAGGGACTAATTTATTCTATATAAAAATTGATAGAGACTACTTTGGGATAGCACTGAAATCCTTGTGGTGGTTGGGGGTATCTATGGGGGATTTTGGGATGACTATTGCTTAGTTTTGGTGGTTGGGGTGATGGACCATAGGGAAGGGAGGATGAAGGGTGAAGAGGGAGACAGAGATGGGGATAGAATATTTCAAAAATATTTCTTTTTGTTTTGTAATTGTTGTTATTTGTAGGGACCTAATGAAAAATTTTTATTCAATATATGGACCTAATTATAAATTTTTAAATTATAAGAATTTAATTGAAAATTGAGTGATATTAGAGAGATCTAGACAGTAATTAAATCTATTTAAAACTAAAATTTAAAAATATAAGATTTTTTTTGCCGAGCATTTTTTTATCTTTACTGATTTAATATTATGACTAAAAATTCAAACAAATTAAAAAAATGAATGAAGAGGGAGAATAGTATTTTACTTTCTTGAATTATAGATCATGTGTGTTTTAATCTCTATATTTTAAAAAGTACAAAACAACCCCCTAATATTTCGAAATGTGCATTTTAAATAAATTAAGTGTATTATATCTCCTTGAATTTTGGGTTATCTGTTAATTGATCCCTTAAATTTTTTTAAATGTATAATTCAATACTCTAAATTTTTTTAAATATGTGATATTTTTATTGATAATTGATAGAAAAATTAATGCAAGGGTCAATTTATATATTTAAAAAAATTTAATGAATCAATTTATACTTTTTTTAAATATAAGAGCTACAGTACACATAGCTTATATTTCGGAGGTAAAGTACACTTTTCTCGACGAAAAAAAAAAAAAACACAAAACCCAACCCAGGCAAGTCACCTCAAGTAGTAGAGAACAGCTACGCAAAATGAGCTTCTCCAGTTGGCCACGTTGCTCAAATTTGGTCGGTGTCGGTGGGATGTGTTATATATAGAGGAGTCTGAACGGAGACGAGACACCGGGGAATGAGCGAAAAAAATACTCTGAAAACACAGAGAGAAGAGCGTACGTAAAAGGGTGAAAATAAGTTCTGAGGCACTTAACAATCACATAAAGCAGCAGAAGGGAGAAGGAGGAGCACTCAACGGGTATAAAATCCGTTACTTACTCCAAATGTTGAAGTCATCGTTGATTGATTAAAATTATTTTGTTGTGATATGTTCCAATTCACTTCAAATGAGACTGTTAACTTTTAAGAAACATTCATGTAGAGTAAGAGAGTGATACACAGAGGAAAAATTGCAACATATGAAACAAAGCATATAGAACTCAGTGAACAAATAATCACTCTCATCCCACACATGTATAGCACATCTGCATCTTCACACGCAGCACACCTCAGTTAATAATAACAATAATAATGGAGAGGGAAGAATCAAAGCAAGAATATGAGCCTGCGCTATTTTTCTTCTTTCTCTGCATGCGGTGCCGTTACCCGTGATTCTCTGTTGCTATCTTTCCGTAATTTGAGATAAGAGGTTGCGCTTTTTATTTATTTGTTTATTACTGAAAAGGTATTTGGGGCTTGTCTTCTTCATTAGCTGCCCCTCTCTCTCTTTTTTGATGGCATGGGATTGATGAGTTTAATTTTCTAATGAATCTTGGGCTCTTTCCCTCTTGTTTTTCTAAAGAAAAGAAGACTATCTGAGTGTATTTTCTTTTTTTCGTTTTGTTTCTTTTAGTTTTCGTTTCTATTTTTATTTTTTTATTAATCACTAACATGATAAAATCTGAATGTCATCTTTAGTGTTGGACTGATGCGTATTCCTCTAATAATAGTCTTTATTTTCGTAATTGATTTGATTCACTTTTAAATAGTTATAGTTATATTTATGTTAGTTATAATTTTTTTTTCGACGTAGGAGTTTTAAATTAGACTTCAATTTTGAATTATATTAATATATTATTTATTTCCCATTTGGAACCGTTGCACACATGCAATAAATGTCCGAACTTTGATAAATTTATTTGTGTTTTTATTCTTTGGCGGTCTTTTTATCCTTGTCTAAAATATCCTTTTTTTTTTTTTTTTTGGAGTTTGGTCCATCTTTTCACCTTTCAATTCATGTCAACATCCATATAGGACGCCCCTCAATGGTGACAACTAATCAAAGGCAAATAGAGAGATTAAACGAAAATGAAAAGAATTTTGATGAACTAAATAGAAACATTTTAAAGAAAATAAATCAAATAGAAAAATCATAATATTTTGAGAAAACAAAAACATAACCGAGTGATTGAAATTTTATTGATCCATCCACCACACGCCGATAAAAGTTACATCATCGTAGGACTATCTATAACTTTTGTAACTCCCATATTTTTCCCCTAAGAAATTTGTTTGGTTTTTAATTAACTGTAAGACCAATATCTTTCAAATATGAGACAATATAGTTTAGCCTTTTTCATAAGTGAAATGTCTCGCCTTCATCGTTCCCTAATTCCAACCCGATGTTGCCCACTTTTGGCTTTACAAAACTAAAACCTCGGTGGTTGATTTGCGGTTTGAATTAATTGAAGAGTTATATTATTTGTATATAATTTTTTAACATTAGATATAACATTTTTTACATAACTATATACAACACTTTTTTATATCAATATACATATTTCTCAATATTCACTAATACTCATATTCACATACTATATCTATACTGTGTTCAACTAATATCTCATTTCATGGAAAGATGAAATTCTCACTTTCTTTCTAACACGCATGTGGTACCGTGAGAAGGAATAAGTGAAGCTAGTTGGGCAGTATAAAAATTTTCCTGCTCTCTTTTCAATGAAGCGCCATATTAAGGAGGAGATTCTCTTGTAAATAGAGACCTCCTCTCCAATGTATTTGACGCACCATTACAAGTAGAAAAATATATATTCTTTTGGTCATTTTTCCAATTTTATATGTAGAGAGGTACATTCTCCTATTTCATAAGAAAGTTTCATTGTTGTCTTTTTATATTAACAGAAGAGTTATAATTTTTTTTCACACAATAAAAACCTTTTCTTACTATTTTTCCTTCATCATTAGATAGTTTTTTGTTTTTATATTGTGTGCCAGTTATAAGTTTTTAACTCTATTTTAGATACATAATGTTGTTTTCATAATTCTATTATCCGACACAAACATCGGTAAAGAGCTTGGTTGTGTTCTTAGGATCTAAATAAAAGGCTTGGTTTTGGTTTAGTAAGCAAAACAAAATCCACATAAAGCAAACAACATTTCCCAGTTATTGATATTCCTATTTTCCATCAAGGCAATGGCTCATTTCCAACATGCTTCACTCCCAATCAGTTCCACCGAAATTCATGTTCCAAGTCCAATCAAGTGCAAGGCTTCGAATAACGTTGAGATTCACAGCCAAACAATTCTTCGTCGATCTGCAAATTTCCAACCTTCAATTTGGCATTATGATTATATCCAATCACTGAGTAATGAATATAAGGTATGGTTTCTTTCTTCTAGCATTATACACTTGTCCATATCTCATGCAACTACAAGTCCCGAGTTTATAGCTTCATATCTTTGAAAAATATTGAGGCTAACACAATTCTTACATCAATGCAGAATGAATCGTACGTAGAGCAAAGAAGACTATTAAAGGAAGAAGTAAAATCGATGCTTTGCAAAGTGGTAAATCATCTTGATCAACTTGAGATGATTGATGTCTTACAAAGGCTTGGAGTGGCTTATCATTTTAAGGATGAAATAAAGAACATGTTGGACAATATTTACAACATGGAGGCATTCAAAGGGGAGAACAATTTACATGCTACAGCCCTCAAGTTCAGGCTCTTAAGACAACATGGATATGATATATCCACAGGTTTTCTGACATCACTTACTCATAATCTTATTAAATAAGATTCTTTTCTCCCACTCGAACAATCATGTTATGCAAATAGAAAGAGAATTTTTCTAACACAATTATTTAATTCTACTTAACACTAAACACAAAACATCATTGCACAACCTATTGGGAAATTTCTTCAATAAAATACTAGAAAAATAAAATAAAGCAAAGGATTACAAGAGCAAAGATTCAGTGACGGGTGTTGGGGCAGCAAGTTGTAGATGCAAACTTAATCGGTTTTTGCAAATCGGTGAGATGTATAGGTATAGGTGGTGCAACTTGTGATTAATTTTAATTGTTTGAAAAATCTAAGTGGCACAGATTAGCAAGTGGTGACATTAAATGATTTCATTAGTAACATTTTCAAACTTTTATAAGACAATATGAACATCCAAAAAATGAGAAATTCTTAGATGTTCATAAAATACTATGTGAATATGCTTATAGCAATACAATAAAATTTTAAAATAGAATCAATTACTAATTTATATTTTTATTTAAAATATTATTTTACTATTGGCTGCGACCACAATTCACGTAGCACTTAAGGAATACCTAAGAATTTCTCGCAAAAAATACCTAGAAATATGATTGAGACTACTGCACAGCAATTAACGTTTTTTTTTGTATTATTGTTGTAGATGTTTTTGATTGCTTTTGCGAAGGAACGAATAATTTCAAAGAATATCAATCTATTAATGTTGAGGGAGTTCTATCACTATATGAAGCTTCATTTCATTCAGTGGGAGATGAAACCATATTGGATGATGCAAAAAATTTCACTTCAAAATTTCTCGAAGAATATGTGAACAAAAGTAGTGGTAGCTACATATTCCTCCTAATCAATCATGCTTTGGAGTTTCCATTACATTGGAGGGTGCCAAGATGGGAGGCTCACTGGTTCATCAGAGTATATGAAAGAAGACACAATATGTGTCCCGCATTATTCCGATTTGCTAAATTGGATTTCAACATGCTTCAAAGCATTTACCAAGAAGAACTCAAGGACGCATCAAGGTGACGGCATTTATCAATTAACCTTATGATTTCATACGCAAATTACGTGAACTACTATTTATTGCGATTCTCAATTATTTATGTTTTACACTTTAACTTAAGCTAAACCTAAATTAATTGTAGTCAAGTTTTTCTATTAGACTGTCATAAATTCAATTATTTATATTTATATATTTACAAGCTTAAACTCACAATTTTTCGTTATTTATCTCTCTCTCAAAAACATAGCATTTCAAAGCAAAACACTATCAATATGTCACACTTATAAAAGGTCTATTCATATTTCTTCCTTTCTTTATATTTCTTGCCTTTATCCATATCTTTCTAATTCTTCTAGTACATGCCACCATATATGCTTTATAGGTTATTTTATTTTGTTCTATATATGCATTTCTTATTATTATTTTATAGCTCTAATAAATAATTCTATTATTTTATAAATATTTTAGTTTATAATTTTTCTTTAAGGTAACATTAAAAATATAGATCCAGGTTGCTAATATATTGACATTATTCATAGAATAAGCCTATAGTAAACAATGAAATATGACTATGATAGATAATGCGATACAATATTCCCAATAACCAAAATCTTTTAACTTCGAAATTGAAAATCGTCGAATCAATGGCAAGCAAGTTGGGGGTTAACAGAAAAGAAGTAATCATCATCAACCAACATATACCGCTTAAATAACTATCAAATTGAAGATAATTTAGGAATTGGAATTCAAATTAGTTAATGAGGAGAGGAAATATGCAAATAGTCGTGATAATAGATCCGCCCTATATAGTTTTGCTTTAATTAATTAAAGCTTTTAATAAACTTGCAACAGCGAAAGGGGGCAATGAAATTTTGTACTAATGCTGATTTTCTTCCAATATGATAGAATTGAACTGGCTTAGTAGAAAAGTTGAGTTTTGCTACAGATTGGTTGATGGAAATTTTGTTTTGGGTTGAGGAAAAAAACTGGAGTCCAAACCTTGGTTATTTAAGAAGAGTTATAACAATGGTCCACTGTTAACTACCTAAATAGATGATATGTATGACGTGAATGGTATTTTGGAATAAATGGAGCTATTCACCGAAGCAGTTGATAAGTTACCACTATTGCAACTTCATCGTATTTGATTTTGTCTTATTGAAAACTGTGGACCGTTAATACGTGATTCTTATTATTTCGTTCATGATTCTAGATGGGATCTAAGTTATGGCATGGATAATGTTCCTGAGTACATGAAAATATGCTTCCTTGAACTCAACAATTATGCTTCTTGACTATTTTTTCAACTGATCTTTGAGAAAAGGGAAAAAAAAAAAAAATGATATCATATATTAATAGTGCTCAATATTTCTTCCATTTGAAGATGGTGGAAAACAGTTGGCCTAGCGGACAAGTTGAGTAGCAGGGATAGGTTGGTGGAGGGCTACTTTGCGGGTGTCGGAATGAATTTTGGGCCAGATCTCGGATATTTCAGAAGAGTCATAACAAAGGTGAATGGCCTTATAACCACAATTGATGACATTTATGATGCGTACGGTAAGTTGGATGAATTAGAGCTCTTCACAGAAGCAATTGACAGGTTAGCATTATTGCTTTCCCCATTTTTGTTAAAACTTTTCTACTGTTAATTTGATGGTTGTTGTTATTTTGATTGTGATTCTAGATGGGATCTAGATGCCATGAAGAGTCTCCCAATGTATATGAAAATATGCTTCCTTGCACTTTATAACTTTGTCAATGAAGTGGCTTTTGAAACCTTAAAAGAGAATGGAAATCTCATCATTCCGTATCTAAGAAAATCGGTAATTCAATATATATTTTTTTTCCATCTTAATAAATTAGTTGTTTATTATAAATCTTTATGAATATAGAATTAAATATAATCAAATTATAATTATTCTCAAATTTTTCAGTGGACAGATTTATGTAAAACATATTTCAAGGAGGCAAAGTGGTATCATAGTGGACACACCCCAAATTTCGGAGAATACATGGAAAGGGCTTGGGTTTCCATAGGTGCACCTGTAATTCTTGTGCATGCTTACTTTTTGGTTCCAAATCCATCCAAAATGGAAGACTTGTTTATCTTGGACGAATACCCGAACTTGATTCGTTTTTCATCAATGCTTTTACGTCTGGCTAATGACCTTGGAACATCACAAGTATGCTGCCAATATTGTTCTTTTTCTTTAGAAAAACTCTCCTGAAATCAATACGTTAATACTAACTTTCTTTTTTGGCTCATAATTTTCTTATTTTGGTGTTGTAGCGTGAGAGTGAAACAGGAGATGTGCCTAAAGCCGTTGAATGCTACATGAATGAAACTGGAGCTTCTGAAACAGATGCTCGTGAGCATGTAAAGAGAATGATATATTCAACTTGGAAAATGATGAATAAGGAAGTTCGTAACTCCACTTGCAATCAAAGTTTCTTAGATATTGTCGAAAACGTTCCTACGACAGCACTATTCTATTACCAATATGAAGATGGCTACACTACTCAAGATCCTGAAACAACGAGTCGCCTATCATCCTTGATTATGCAACCCATCCCTGTGGAAGATTCAGATAAAATTGTTGAAAAATGATTACTACAGTTTCCTAGATTACTAGCACTAATGGGTTTGTGGTGGCTACAAAAGTTTTGAGTTTGTATTTCTTGAATAAATGTTTAGAGTTTAGTATGTTAAAAGTGGTCCAGTGTTGTGTATAAAAGTAATCTTTAATACGTTAAGACTTGAATGAATGCTTCCATTATGTTGGCTAAAATTACATCTTTCGGTATGAATTGTTTTCTATTGATATAAAGATCAAACAAATTTTTTTTTCTAAAACATGCTGGGTGAAGTGGTAAATAATTTTGATTCTTGGGATGAGAATGCAAATTTCAATTTCAAGAAAGTAACAACTTTAAGAATATTGCATTGTGCTTTCATAATAAAGTGTGAATTAGTTTTGACTGGTTCAAATGAGCACAATCTATCAAAATAACTTGTTATTTTAAAAAAAATTATGTTAGAAAGGAAGAGATAGATAATAACTTTTAATGTAATTAGTGGACCTTGTAAATTGTGGTGGGTTCCTATATATATAAAAAAAAAATAAAACGATTACATCTCTCTCCAACGAGAGGTCCTGTTACATGACAGGGTCTTAATCCTTACCAATCATATATCTAAAAAAGGGCGCATGCTATTATGTACTTCGGCGGTCAATATGCATGATGTATTTTATGATCTAATGGTGAAAATCTAATGATATACTAATACATTAATTACCTATGATATATTGTAGTAATTTTCTAATTTGAATCAAACTTAAAATGTATGGTTAGATATATTTTTAGAGTAACCAAAATTTATCTATGTAATCTTAAAATTGATGAGAATATCTTAAAAAAATTAATAATTTTGTTTAATTTTATGTCACTATATTTTGACCCAAAACATTAAAATAATGAGTCTATGAGTCTTTCCACTTGTATATCTTCACTAAATCTATTCCTATTCAATGTGGGACTTCATCACATTTGAAATTGTGTCATTTTCATCCTAAAATGTGAATCCCAATATTAGTACATTTCCCTCAACAGAAGTCATTCTAAGTATTCATAGGGAACCATGGCCAACATTCCATGGGTTAGGACCAAACCTAAACATCAACCAACCACAATATTAGAATACTCAACCTAGTCAAATTAGTGACTATGATACCTAGTGGCGGAGCTTGAAAAAAATTTTTAAGGGACCAAAAGAATGGAAGAGTTAAGATAAGGGAAATCCATCTATTAATCAAGTAATATATATAGGTTTCTACTAAATATCTGCACAATATATGAATAGTTGATTAATTCTTCAATTCTAATTAAAGACGGACATCAAGAATAAAATGTCAAAGTTGAAAACATAAATTAATCTTCTCATTTTAAGTGAAGTCCATGCAGTAGTATTTGCCAACAAAAGTACAAATACTAGTGTGTGTTTGAGCACATTAGCTATAAAATTAAAATTATTTCGATGATTGATCATAAGTATAATCAATTTTATGTTTCAATATGTTAACAAAGTAATTTTAAAGTAGTGTATTTTGTCTAGATTATATGAAAATAATTGCTTTTATATGATAAATTATTAAAAATGTATAAAATGATTTGTTTCTATTTTATAATATTTGATACTTAAAGTTATTTTGGATATTATAATTCTAAAATAATTAAATTTTGATTTATTGAAAAGTTTTAAAAATCTGCTTTCACTTATAAGTAGATTAATCTAGCTTAAAATTAGATTTTTTTTTTTTTTTTTTTGCTTATAATCCATTTAAACTTTTTACTTAAACATATGAAATTATTTCAAAACAGCTTTTATTGAGAAAAAAAAAAGTTATTTTCTTGCATTTCCAAACACACATCTAACAAAGTCAAAATTTTCGTAAGTATCCTTAGGAATCAAAACAATGTTTAGAGTTGACAAATCTATAAATTGATCATGAACCTGTTATTTATCTCTTATAGTTGCTTATATATTATAACAAAAAAAAAATATTTTCACTCTAAATTGATGCTCAATTGTGATGTGATCTTTTTGGGTTTTATTTCTTTAATTAAAAAAATAAGTTAATGAGCTTTTAAGTTAGAGAAGCCCATATATTAGAGGAATATGCTTAGACTTAAGTATGTTTATGTGTGTGTGTGTGTTAATCTTTTTAAAAAAATTGTGTGCTGGGGCAGGGGGTGTTGGCTCCTGTTGTCTTGTGTAAGCTCCGCCCTTGATGATACCACCACTTACAGGATTAACTGGATCTAGATTAGGATTTAGAACATCAAAAAGTAGGAATATAAATTAATGACATCATGTACATCTTTGGTTCATATTTCCAAAAACACAATCTACTAATCCTATTATAGAAGATAATGTACACACTTGAATAAACCAAGTATAAGTTTTTCCACTTCGTCTCTTTCTCCTTACAGAAGTCACAACAATAGAGCAATAAGCCGTAAATGATGCCTAGAGTGGAGTGAGATCCTGCTCATAGTATGAACATATAATAACCTATTTTTATCCATCAAAGACCTACACTAATTACCGAGGGCCCTACACCATAATCTAACACACACACAATTGAGCCAAAGCCTAATAATATATGATGATTCCCAAACCCATAATGGATTGCATAATAATAGCATGGGTCTATAGGGAACTATCAAACTATCCATTCAATCTATTTTATAAAACCAAAATAGCTACCAATCAATAGAGCCCGAATATAAAAATTTCTAACATTCTTCCACTTAGGCAATAACATTGATTGGTTTTATTTAGTTTTAAAACATTAATTTGAAAATGACTCTTAAGTTGAATAACTGTACAACAAATCATAACCTCAAAATAATCATTGCAACACCAAATCATAACAAAGTTATCGGCTAAGAGTCATAGATGAATGATAAACTATATACAGTCTAGCTCACCAATGACCACATAACTAATAACATCATTAGCGATGATGACAAAACATGAGTGACCAAGGTGTAGACATACTTATCACATCATACATGTGATCCTCTCTATGCCACTATATATGGATCCTTATTGTACCTTTTTAAAAAGACGCAACCAACCTTCCAAAAGGAGATCACATGTTTCTCACAAAACACTATTCCAAAAAGGGAAATAATAAAAATTTTCTTATGAAAGACCAATGTTCTCTAAAGAAAACATCCATATAGCAAGATATATTTATAATACCACCAACATGGGGTCGATTGAGGCGGCAGGTGCCTTATTCCCTTAACCAGTGGTGTCAGGTTCGAGTTTTGGAATAGAAAAAATTATCATTGCGAGACCCCTTCCCCATTTGGGGACCTCAATCAGGTTGGACTAAATTAGTCAGGTTCTTGGTCATAAGGGCTCAGATACCGGTGATTCTATCGAGATATATTCATAGTACAAAAATAATACTATAACATGGTAAGACCAAATTTCCATGAAATTATCATCATGTGCATATAACATAATTCATACTCATTGGAGTCCCAATTACATACAAACCCAATGCAATCACAATGTTAACAAATCCCACTAAACAATCAAATTAAAATACATATAATAACCATTAAAGTTTGAATATATCATCTTAGTAGGCTAACCTAACTCCATTGTTATCCAACATTAATCAATTCCAAAACAAATTGATTAAATGTCATTAATTCACAGATGGGATTAAATAATTGGCTCCCACCCAAATTGTCATGACCCCCATCCGGCCGTGACTGGCACGTAGGGAATCTTCATTCCCTAGCAAGCCTAACAAATAAATTTTTCATAAAAATAGTTTCCCTTAAAATTAGGACATTTCTAAGTAATCAAGACTTGCCAATGTCCAACCAGACAAGTAATCAATTTTAGAAAGCTACACAAGTCTAGCCCTCTATACAAAACTAACCAGAAAGATCATGAACAAAATACAACTCATAGCGTATGTCAGGATCCTGCTTATGTTTCATGGAGCTCTATACAAAATGTAAGCCATATCAAGCTATACAAGTTTCTCAAAAAGAACAAACAGGCCCCCTTTTGTGGCTCACTAGACGAAACTGACAAGAGTCCTATGGAGCAGGAGAAGTAGCACTCATCTTTACAGCTGGATCTGAAATAGAGAAGGAAACCATGGAGTGAGTTATACAACTCAGTGAGGAATAATATGCTTACAATTAGCATGAGACAAGTTTACATTCAAACCATATTTGAAACTATGCTTAAAGGTATAAAATGAATTCTTACATTATGAGAAACAATGTTCTAATTTAGTTTTATAATAAAACTCATCTCTATTGATTTCATAATTTTGCTGGCGATGCTAAGTTGAATGCTACAAGTGTTGGAGTTGTTTTAGAAGAGCATGCACCTGATAATGTTGATTTCATTTTAGTGATAAATTTTGTGGATTTGGTAAGGCCAACTAGGCTTCTCCCTTCTATTGTGCAACCACTAAAGTTGGAGCTAAAGCCACTACCTACTGACTTAAAATATGCCTATTTAGAGAAGAATGAGAAGCTTCCGGTGATTATGGCCAAGGACCTTCAACCTGACCAAGAAGAGAGACCGTTGCATATTTTGAGGCAAAAGAAGAAGGCAATTGGTTGGTCAATTGCAGACATTCCTGGCATTAGTCCTTCTATGTGCATGCGCCGGATTTTGCTAGAATACGGAGCTAAGCCAATAAGGCATCCCCAAAGGAGATTGAATCCTTTGATCATAGATACAGTGAAGGAGTTCACCAAGCTGCTACAAGCTGGCATCATATATCCTATCTTGGATAGCCAGTGGGTGAGCCCAGTGCAAGTGGTCTAAAAGAAATCTGTGTCACAGTGGTAGCCAACTAGAAAAATGGACCTATTCTTACTAGAGTTCAAAACAATTGGAGAGTTTGCAAGCAAGCCATCGGAAAATACCATTATCCTTTGCCCTTCATTGATCAGATATTAGAGCAACTAGCTGGCAAGTCCCATTATTGCTTCTTGGATGGCTACACAGGGTACTTTCAGATCCACATTGCACCTAAGAATCAAGAGAAGACTACCTTCACCCATCCCTTTGGCAATTTTGCCCACCAGAGAATGTCATTTGGTCTTTGCAATGCACTTGGCACCTTTCAAAAGTGCATAGTAAGCATCTTCTCTAACTTTTTAGAGGACTGTATGGAAGTTTTTATGGATGATTTCACAGTATATGGTTCCTCTTGTAATGCATGCTTAGCTAGTCTTACTAGAGTGTTGAATAGGTGCATAGAGAGTAATCTTGTTCTAAACTTTGAAAAGTGTCATTTTATGGTAGAACAAAGTATTGTCTTAGGCCATGTTGTGTCTAGTAATGATAAAGTTAGATATGAAATTTTTGAAATTGTAATAAATTCAATGGATTATTGTATATGAGATTAAGCTATGAGGAAATAACAAACATGAGCTCAAATGTTTGAAAACTAAATTGTTACTTGTGTATATTGCTAATAACATTATTTTCGTCAGGAGACCTAAAGCCCCTTTTAGGACCTTTACGAATCGAGCCAGATTAGTTAGGTTCCTAGTAATAAGGCTTGATGAACCGGTGGACTTCACCCAAAAATTATAGCATTATTTGTCTTGGAACTCTTTATCTTCTTGGTCTAAACCACCAATACCCAGAGTCCGCTCGACTCTAGCTAATTTGGCTCAAGGCCGAGTCAACCCCACTATGAGAGTAAGGCTCTCCTAATGCTAAATTTTTTTTTTTTTATCCATAAGACTTGAAACTAAGACCTTATCTAAGATAAACATATATCGAACCACTTGAACTAACTAAGAGTTAGTATTGGAACTCTTTCTCTATAATTCCTTTTTTAATCCTTTCCCTTTTTCTTCCATTACTTTATGTACCTAACTTGACATCGTAATCCTTAGATTCATCTATAGAGGGATATTATACCTAACATGCCAAGCAGTTATAAACACAATTATATAGAAAGATAGCCTAAAACTCCCAAACATAGCTTTTATGGATATGGCTTTACATTGGTCTGAAGCTTTCCTTTCTAAGCTTAACTTCTCTCTTTTTTTCGCTTGTGTCTTTGATCAATTTCTCCCATTTGGTGATATGTCGAGCCTTAGGGGTTGTAGGGTTATATATGCCATGCTTGTGATCTCTATGTTATGAATTTGAAAAGCTTTGGAAGACCCTTATTCATTGTTTTATAGGTAAATTACATTGACCTTTTCCAATGTTAGGTGATAGTAGACACGGCACTCTTTGATTTTTCATACCTAAGGGAGATCAGGGTCATGTTTACAATAGTGTTTAGTGTCATGTTTTACAAGATATGAAGGTGTTATGTATAGTATTATCTACACTTTAGGGGATGTCAATGTATATTTTTAAAAATTGAGAGATATCATATGTAATATCATTTAACCTCAGGAGAGGTCAGTATAATTTATTCTTATTTTATTTTGTTTTACTAGTGTTTCTTCCCCATTAGGCATAGCTTCATAAGCCATTTCCAGCTTATCATATGATTGAAAACTTTTCCTATGTTACTAATTTGGTAATCCGATTTTAGGTTGAATGGTGGTGCAACGAAATTTAAAATTTGGGCTAAAAAATTGACATCTCTTCTATCAACATATTTTTTTTATTATCCTCTTTTCCTTTTTTTTTAACTTTTATCTATTTCCTTTTTGTTTTTGATATTTAATTTTTTTAAAATCATGAAAGAAAAGGAAAGAAGAATAAACAAACAAAATGAGGTAAACTATAATCAAACCTGTGAAAAGAAGTGAGTTCAGATGACATGTAATTAAACTAGGATATAAAAAAATTACATCTGAAAGTTATTTAGAAATCATGCAATGTGAATAAAAATGATTCAAATGAAATTGTGTTTATAGTGAACATCTAATACCATAATTGTAACTTTTTTTGACGTAGAATATAACTTTTTTAGGAAGTAGTATCGTGCTTTCTCTAAAGAAGAGAATCCCAAAACAGGTAAGGTCCCTCAAATTAAAAGAGAGGAAAAGCTTTTTCAATATCATGAATGAACCAATAAAATCACAAAAAAAAAAATAACTCTAAATAATTTTATTAACATCAGTTAATCCAAATGACCTCGATAATTATTATCATACCTTGCATATCTTTAATCTAATAATGCAGTCACACGACGGCCACCCTGTCTTCAGTCACATGCAATCTAATAATGCAGTGCACAAATATCGCGCACAAAGAACCTCAAAAGAAAAGAAATTTGCCTAAAATCTTTTGGGTTATGTATAAAAATGAGAGATGAAATTCCTCATCCGTTGGAAGATTATGTGAAGCACTTACTTTTTGAAAATAACGCTGCTCAATGGAGAGCAGCCGTAAATTTTTATTTTTTATTTTTTTTCAAAATCTAAATTTCACACAACTCTGTTCAGCTCGCCTCGCTTGAAACCTTGTTCTGCCAAAATAAAATGGATCCATAAGTGCTCATTTAAATAGACTAGTTCGCAACTAATTACTCAGTTCTACAATTGGTGAACGGCACCGGCATGAAAAGATGTTGAAAACGGGAATTCTAGAAAAGAGAAAGTGCAATTTTTTAAGAAGCATTGACAGCCACAAAGCTGAGACAAGAAGAATATAGTACAAAAGGCATCAAGGTAAGCTAAAAGGCATCAAGGTAAGCTTGTACAAAACGAGAACAGAGTTCATACATTAGAGAATCAGAATATCTTCTAGTACAGAAGTTAAATTTTAACATGAAGTTTTACCGGGCGATTCTTAAAGGCTACACCTAAAAAAGTGCAACATACAACAGCTTAAAAGGTTAAGACTAAACATTAAACATAAGGATCATAATCTGTTCACATCTCTGCTAACTAGTGGAGATATGTAGGCTGGTACTGATAGCCATTTCCAAAGTAGTTGCCATGACTAGGGGTGAGGTTATATGTTACAGACCGCATGAGAGGGGGGCAGTGACTGTCAGTTGGTCCAGGGTACACATAAGGTCGGTCGAACACATACTGAGGGTACCTGTCAGCAGCTCTAGGATAGGAAGCTTTGTCAGAAGGAATGTTAGTGGCACAGGGACCATATCCCACACCATTGGCACGGGGTCTCTTGGGTTGAGGCTTTGTTGCTTCAGTTTCCCTCTTCTTGTCAGCTTTGGCCTTCTCAAGTTGGACCACTCGTTTCAGGAGGGGATCCAGAGGATACTGTTGTTCAAGTTTATGTTCTTCAATGCACTTGATTACAGCCTTGAGAGCAACCAGCTCTCGCTCATTAACCTCAATCTGAGCCAAGTCATTAGGAGTATTCAGAAAAAGAAAAAGATATTATTACTGCAAAAATCGATTAGGCATCAAACAATACACACACATTTCATAGAAGGTATCTTGAAGCATGCCAATATGGACCTGATGAAGACATGGAACATATGCTTGAATACATGTGTAGGCACGCTTAGACACAGCCATTAAAAAGACAGTAAATATCTTCAATCAATATATTTCTTTTATTAAATTGCACTTCTCATCCATCTAACTTTTATAATCAAGCAATTTGTCCCTATTGTTTCAATTGCACCAATGACACTTGAGACATATCCAATGGACCAATTAAGTAAAATCCATCAATTGCCATCATATCTATTCACTGAATGAGGTGCTGTGTCCATTTTTTTGATTCTGATTTGGCATGACAAAAGTTGACTCAGGTATACAAATGATGAGTAGATCCATGTAATCCTGTCAGCATCCTCAGTATTCTAAAGATATTCCAAGTTAGAATACATTCAGAATATCTTCTTCAGATTATCTTACAATATCTTTAGAACATATGGTCCAATTCAATTAGTCATGCAATTGATATTTCCCTATTAAATAAGTTATTGTTAGTAGGCTTGGGCTTGTACTAGTAGTCTTAGTACTTGACCTAATTATTAGCATAAGGAAAATTAGAGTAGGGCATTGCATTACATAACATCGTATCAATTACTGATAGTTGTCTTTCTCTCTTTTTCTTTCTTCAACCTAAACCTTAATACAGTATCAAAGCAATACCATCCACCATGACTTGTGTATGTTTATGCTAAATTGAGTTCATGAAACTGTGTATATGCATTCATTCTTTTTCCCTTATCTCCCTTTTCCTTATTCTTTTTTTAATATATTGCAAATAATTTGTGTTTTAAAAAGAAAACAATAACAGGTCACGGTTTGGCTTCTGCACAGCCAAGAGTGGCAGGCTTGTGAATGATCAGGCAACCCACAGGCAGTTGCGGGTAACGCTCGGGGTAACCGGTGGTAGATAGGTTGAGCAGTGGTGGCTTGGCAGTGATGGTAGGTCCAAATATTGGTGGTACTAAGTTGTGCTTCAGTAAGTGCAGACATGATGCAGGACATATCTGTGGCTGGGGCCAACTGGCGACCCAGCAGCCTGAAGAAGTCATCGATGGTCAGAGCTCTGGTGACATCTCCAGCAAGCCCAGTCTCCGGGGTAGAATTGGATTCCGGGTGCTGTTCTTCTGTTCCTGGTTTTAGCTCCCTTTTGATGGCTTCTTGACAATGTTGTGATCCAGGGGATAGTACTGTTTGAGGCACGACCAATGTGTGCCTTTGTGTTAAGCCTGGTGGAGATTTCAGAGTCTTCTGTGTTCAGTGATGGTCTCTAGTTTGACTAGAGGAGATTCTAGTGAGATGGTTCAGGTTTAACACATTGTCTTATCACACAACTAGTCTTTACTACAGCAAACATTCCTATGCAACTACCAAGCTCAATGTTGCATGCTGGCAATAAGACTATTAATTAGGGAACATCAACTAAAGGTAGACATAATATCAGAAGAACTCAACAATATTTCAGATCACTAGTTCAAATCATTAAAGGGAAACAATGAGAGAGGGAATAATTACTCAATGGTTTAAATACAATTTTGGTCCCTTTAGTTTGGTTTTGGTCCCTCTTCTTTTTATTTTTTTATTTTTTTATTTTTTTTTTTTGGGTGTAGGTTGTTATGGTTTCCTACCAATTAGGTTTTGATCCTATAGAGACCAAAACCAAAATAAATTAAACTATAAAGACCAATCCATAATGAAAAAAATAGGGACCAATTCTTTATGAAAAATAACAAATATAGGGATTAAAACATATAAAAATAAAAAATACAAGTACAATAATTAGGCATAGGGACCAAAAACCAAACTTGTGAGCATAAGGACTAAAACCTAAAAAATAAAAATATAGGGATCAAAACCAAGATGAAGGAAATGGTAGGGACCAAAATCTTGTTTAAACCTTACTATAGCTGAGACTCAACAACACACCTGTGCAGTCCGAGATGAGTTAACACTTCTGACGGGTGAGGCAGCTTTTTTTGCATCCTTCAAGTAAGACTTCAATAAATGCGTGGGAGAAAACTGTTCTGTAAGATCAAATGCAAAAGCCAAGTTAACTGCATCAATTTGCCGCCCACTGTTCACCAATACTTCAATTACACCTGCACATCCAAAAAGTAAAATGAAGCAGTAAAACAAACAGATGCAATAGTTTAGTTGCTTCGCTCTATCATTGGTATAAATGCTAGATTCATGCATGAGAGTCGCATGTTAAAAACCATGTTAAGCTCTTTGGTTCACATAAAAAAGTCAATTCCAGCAGCATTGTAATCTGTTAAGTTCCATAAAACCTTTTACCATATAATTTATATCAGATTCATCTTTCTAGGTATGAAGAACAAGATTGAGGTACTAAATTAATACTATTTTCTATTACCAAGGGACTAAATTAAAGTCTATTAAATATGATTGAGGGACTAAATTGATGCTATTTTCCATAATTGTGGGATTAAATTGACTCCATTTTATTTGGAGGACCAAATTGGTTTCACTTTTTTTGGTTGAGGAACTAAATTGATGACAAAAATCTTTCAAAGACAAAATTGATTTCACCTATATCTTTGAGGGACTAAAATGAGTGTATACTCTTTATCTAATCATTGTAGAATCCCGCTTGTACTAGCACCAAAAATATTTGAGAAGCATCCATCATTCACGAAATGTATCCGACACCAATATTAAAACAATTTTTAAGTGTCGGTGTTTCATATACTAGAATTAGCTCAATATTGTTAAAATCTCAGGTGGATTTTATAAGATTTTAAACCATCTTGAACATTACAACAAATACGCACCAGGCATCTTCTCTGACAACCCAAGGCAACGACACAAATCAGCAGTTTGGCGACGACGAGACACCATTGGAATGAGCCTGGATAACTCCTCCTCGTTAAATTCAGAGGCAATATCAAAACTTGCTAGAAGTTGCAAAAATGCATGCGCCTCCAAGGAATTGCCATTGCCAGCATCCACGTCCAGAGTATCCAATCTAGGTTTCCACTCTTCAGCAACTGCTTTTGCCCTGTCCTTGATATCATCTGGTATTACATTAGGAACATAGTCTGAGTTGGTCAGGAAAACACTTAGACATTCCATCAGCATGATACAGGTTCGGCGAAGACCCAATAAGTTAGCATCCTTCTTGACATCCTGATTCGACGCTTCCATAGAGTAGAACCCTTCCAAAGAATCTAAAACTAAACAGGCAGCATTAGGAGCAGCTCTTAATGCATTTGGTATTTCCTCCCTTACAGCAGCAAGATTCTTACGGTTATCAGATATGAATTTGTGAAGGCCTCCAGCATCCATCTCTTTACATAGTTTTACCAACTCTGGATACGACATCAGCTCCACACTTCCGCTTTCAGGAGAAAGTTTTACACCTTCTAAGTTACTTTCAGCAGCAACAGAAACAGAATCCACTGGTTTCTCCTCCCCTCCAGGTGTCCCTTGACTCCCACCAGAGATAATACCCGATTCTTTTGATGAAACCTTCCTGTGCTTCTCTCGGGCATTAGCAATGGCAAATACAGCAGTATCTCTTTTCTCTTGAAGTTTCTGCAAAGAAGCTTGCTCCTTGGCAAACACAGCAGCTTCCCGCTTCTTCAACATTTCACGAGTTTTCACTATTTTGTTTTCAAACTCTTTCTCTTGGTCTTCCAATTCATGAAAGCGTCTCTTCAGGGATTTCTCAAGCCCATGAAAATGTTCCTCAAGCTCTTTCCATTTCAAGTTAAGTGTAACAGCTCGATAGCTTTCAAGTTCAGCAAATGCCTTTTGGAGCTGTTGTATCTTAGAACTTGTAGAATCTATCAGTGTAGCAACTGAATCTGCGTCTTCCATGGCAAAGAAGCTGAAAAATACAAAACAATTAAACAATACCAAAATTAAGCTACATATGCAGGAACCATGCTCAGTATAACGAACTAAACACTTATCAGCAATTAAAGATATTCATCATCTTGATGTGAAAATTCATACTCATGCTATCCAAATGCAGGAAAGTAAACCAATGAAAAACATATTAAGGCTTGCAATTTAGGACTTCATTAAAATGCTAGCAGTTGAAAGGGAAAGCTGCTATTATTTTGGGACATTATAGTATATAATTACCTAAAATAGGATCGTTCTTGGTATAGTTGAGTAATTGGAAATGCCACTAAAATGGCTCTTAAAACAAATCTCAGTGAGTGTATAGCTTTAGGGCTTTAAGTTTGAACTTTGTAAAAGCCTATTTTGCAGTAATTTCAAGACTATACATACAACTCCAAATATCAAAAAATAACCATCAGATTTCAATTATTTCTGCTACAGACTATAGAGTGAGTACATATTATAGGTTTGTTCTAAAACCTTAGCAAAGAACATGTCCCAAGTTTAGGATCCAAACCTTTTCGAGTCACAATAATAAAACCCTAAAAATAGAAACGGGAGCAAAATCGGCCCCAACAATTAAGACAATTAAATAAAAAAAAAAAAGACAGTACAATTAAACTTAAAAGTTCTAATACTCTAAAGTAACAAACAGATTTTTCTTACAGCAAAGAAATGAATTTCCGGAAAAATAAAATAAAATTACAAAGCTCTGTGCAGTGCCGTACGGAGTAAAATTTGAGGGCAATGTCTACGAACCCACTCGCACAGAAAATCTCAATGATAAAATGTAAAAGTGGATTGTTGGTCCACACAAACAAACTAAGCCGATCTAAGCTGATAGCAAGAAAATTAAACCCCAAAAAAAAGACAGAAAAAAAAAATTAGAAGGATGTAAAAAAAAAAAAAAAAAACAAAAAAAAACAAAAACAAAAACAAAAGCAAAAACAAAAACAAGAGTCACCTCACCTGATTGATCTGTGAAGGAAAATAAATTAGCCACAGAGAGAGAGAGAGAGAGAGTTCTCAATCCATTTTCGTCTCTTCAACAGGAATTCTCTAGAGAGAGAGAGAGAGAGAGAGAGAGAAAGAGAGAGAGAGGTCAGTGGGCGTGGTGTTGTGTTGTTTAATCAAGAGAGTCACAAGCCTGTCACTCTAACTCTGTGTGCCACTGTGCGTCTTTCTTTTTTCTTTCTTTCTTTTTTTGTTTCCTTGTTGTTTTTTTTGGGTTACTTCCGTTCCGTTCCGTCCCGTTTTGGTTTTGGCGTCTCAGCGTTTACGGTGTTTAGCAGCTAGTGAGCGGAGAGTTTGTCTGAGCGCGCGTTCGACAAACATTCCTATGGGCTGACAGCTGACTACTCGCCGCACCCAATCTATCTATATAGAGTATTATTTTAACATAATATTAAAAAAAAAAAATTGGATCAAGCTTTTTTTATACATAGTATCTAATTTCTAAATTAAAAAATAATAAGTAAATTTTTTTAAGAAAAGTATATATTTTTAATATTTAAATTACCTTATTCAGAAAAAAAAATATTCACATATTATCCTTTAATTTGAAATTTGATTAAAATAGATATAAAAAATTTGATACATGTCTCGTCCTAAAATATATTGATCACTAAAACAATGGGTTTCACTAATACTTTTATGTTCATAGGTGAGTTATCCGAACCTGAAAATTAGATAAGCTCCAAATGAATTTGGGACACCAAGGTTGCTCCGATTTGATTGCTGGAAAGCTAAGACTAAACTTCTACGGCGGAGGGGAATGTACCTGCAATGACTCCAACGCTTAAGTCAGGAAGTGCAAAAGATATTAGGTTTAGGGTAGATTATACATACCTGATTTCTAAAGTTAATCACTTATTTATAGATGGAAATGGATGAGGACGAGTAGGTGCACCCATGATCCTTAGAAATGGCCTCCGGATCCTTCAATGGCCTTTTGGGTGTAGGTGAATCCAAGATACACAGCCGCACTTTGGGGGGTGGGTGCGATTTCTTCTCTCACCGAGGTTTGCTCTAAGCTTCTTGTCTTACACCACCAAGTGCTACCGCTAAGTGAATTTCGGGTTGGGCCCCGGCCTTGTATTATGTTAGTTCCAACTTGGGCTTAGTTGGCCCAAGTGTGGATTGAGCTAAATAGCTTAGTTTGGTCTCCAAGATCCTAGTCCGAAACACTTTCAATTTTTTCAAAAAAGATTAATTTTGATATACTGTCAGTATAACAGAATTTTATATTACCATCTAATTATATATTTCTATTTATAAGATATTTAACATAATAGCTAGTCGAGTCAAACACTTTTTATTGATGTAATAATACACAATTAGATATCTATGTAAAATATTTTTACACTAATAATGTATCAAAATTAAATTTAAAAATACTAATATTTTATATGAATTAGTAGTTATTGAGTTATATATTCTATTTTTTGCAATAAAAATATAAAAAGACAAAATGTATTACAAATCGGTTTTTAATTATTAATATGGTAAATGGTTAGATTAAATGCATAAATATGGGATTAAGGGCAAAATTACGGTAATATGGTTTCGTTAAAAACTACCGTTGGCGATTTTTGCTGGTTCAAACTAGCATGCATGCATGCATTTGCAGAAGTAAGGCGTGGCAACTCCCCATAAAACCGCTAGTGGCGATTTTTGAAGAATCTCTACGAAAGCCAGCAAAAGTTGGGAATCTCTGCATTGGATAGCGCAAACCGCCAATGGCGGTTTTTGATGCAGGAATCTCTACAACACATCAAATCCTTCTCCTTCTATTGCAACGTACCAAACTATATATATATATATATATATATATATATATATATAAATATATATATATATATATATATAGTTTGTGAATGTTTGAGAAAAGACGCATTCCGAAGAGAAATAAAAGAGTGTTTGAGACGTGAATAAAAAAGTGAGAAAGAGGAAGTGAGGAAGGGTAGACTACAGTGCATTTGTTTGAAAAAAAAATAAAGAGAAGAAGAGAAATATTGAGGGATTAAAAATGATTCATGACTCAATAATGAATCCACACAGACATATTTCAGAACAAATTCGTGCTAAAAATGTAAGTACTATTTGTTCAAAATAAATTCTTGACATGTGAAATTTTATTATTAGCAATGATAGATGAATTAATTTTATTATTAATTATCAAAATTATGAAAAATAATTAATAAAAATTGATTAATAACATTGTAAAAAAATATTTGTTTTGTTATGGACATATGTAATTTTATTAGTATCAAATTTTTTGCTTTTAATTGAATGTCTACTATTGACTTTTTTGTTAAAATTCAAAATTAAGCAATTAATATATATATATATATATATATATATATGGTTGCACTCCAAGTGCATAGTTTTTTTCAAATACTATATACGAAAAAAAGACCCACAAATTAACTTGCCAAACCTATGTTAACTAATTTAGTTTATCTTTAAGTATTTTAAGGAAGCTTTTTCAAAGATGTTCTATTTTAGTTTTTTATATTTTTAAACAAATAATAATAAAAAAATATCATAGTGTATGCTTTATTAATCTCAGTTTGTTTACTGTTTGTAACAGGAAAAGAGGTCATTGCAACTTCATCACTTACAGATGATGTTTTACAGATGATGTCACCTAGGGCCGAAATATGTGAGCATTTACAGCAGGTTGGTCTTGATTATGCTGCATAGATTTGCCAAATGCAAATAAACAGCTCCATTATTAATGCACTTATTAAATGGTGGAGGCTGGAGACACACATATTTCACTTTCATTGTGGGGAATGCATGGTCACTTTGGAAGATGTAGCTATTTTATTCGAACTCTGCATGGATAGTCTACTGGTCATTGGATCTACTAGTTCCAGCACCATAGCTTTTCAAAATATGCGTGAATAGCTACTTGGCAGCCGACCTGGCCAATATGATATTGATGAATGTGAAATAAAATTAACAAGGCTCACATAGCATCTTAGTTCACTTCGTATTGATTTTGACATCGCAAGAGCACAACATGTTCGTGGATATATATTATCTTTGTTGGGGCATATTCTGATGCCAACCAAGAGCAATTCAATAAGTCATGGAAATTTCTTGCAACTATTAATGAATTTAAATCAAATTGGGCTTTATAGCTGGGGATCAGCAAGCCTGGCTTTTCTGTATAGAGGGCTAGATCATGCTACACGTAATGATGTGAGAGAAATTTGTGGTTGCACAATATTGCTACAAGTGTGGGTGTGGAATGGGATCCCATGGTTGGCTCCAATACCAACTGAACCAATGGCTTTTCCTCTTGCTCTTAGGTAATTTACATTTAAACAAATTATTAGTCAGGTATAGTCAAAATTGGCTTTAATTAATATAAATTTTCACATATGGAGACAACAGCAGTATCCACATAATACTTCATTTAGAGATCTTGGAAATATCATATTGGCATTAGATCAGATGGGAGTTCATCAAGTTTGCATTAATATATCGTAGTATCTCTTGCAATATCACATATAATATTATTTGTATATCTAATTTATTTTTAATAATGCAGTTTGTATGGCAATCATATGGGGATGACGTTATTAATGCCCATATTCTAGATAACGTTAGAGGCGAGCAGCTATTATGGTCAACTGTTAGCCCATTGATTTACTTTGAGATAATAGAGTGGCACACAGATGGCCGAGTAATGCATCAGTTTTGATTTGTTCAACATATTCCTCTCCCTCCCCAAAGTCTAGAGGGATTCCACAATAAAGACTTACAAGGATTAAGAGAACTAAGGAATTCGAGAGCCTTGCATGATTATTGGGTCACTCTGTGGGACCATCGATATCATCATATATTACAGAGATTTCCCATTGACAATTATAACCCTTTTGCTGAATATTGGGAATGGTACATAATATGCAATTGATTGGCTTTGGTTGTCCCCGTAGATGCAACAGCCAACCCTGCAGCAACAACAATTTCCTATGCAGCCACCCCCTCCTCAACAGCAACAGTTCCTTATAGAGCCACCACCCCCCAGTAGCATCATTATCCCATGCACGGGTATGTCGAGTAGCAGTTTCCTACACTTTCAGCACAATCGAATGAGGAGTTGTATTGGTCTCTATGGTGAGAACAATGGCAGCCATTTCAATAGGATCAACAACCCCCACAATAGCAACCAGCACGAATGTCCGTAAATGCAACTTGTATCTATCGTGGTTCAAGAAGCAGGAAATTGTAACGTCCTATTTCCGACTTCTGACCTAATTTGATGTTGAAATTTTCCGATTTCCGACCTTGTGTAAGCATGTATGAATTTCCACCTCATCAGTATGAATTCCGATTTCCGATTTAATTTTAAGTGGCTGATGTTTCCAATTTCTGATCTTAAGACTTCCGACTTAACACTAAGTCCGACGTCCGATTTTATCAGACCAGAAATGGACACGAGAATCAAATTTTTTGAACTTGTCTCCAGGTCCGAGTCAAATTTTCACGAGTTCCGGTCTCGAGTTTAATACCAAGTGTTCTCATTTCTCTATCCCACCAAGTTCCGATATCGAGGTCCTACAATTCACGACTTCCAACTTTGAGTGCTTGGCTTCACATCAGGCTTTGCTTTCAAGTTTTGAAATAAACTGAAATACGTTTCCCGGGTTCCGACTTCATATGCAGGATGTTCACGAATTCCGTTTTTATAAAGAGTACGAGTTCCGATTTCATTTTCAGAATGTACTGGAAACTAGTTCCACTTTAGGCAACGTGGAGAGCAAATCTACCGCACAAATAAGACAATGTGGAGAGTAGTTTGGTCACAAGAAGAGGGCAAGGTTGGCTGAAACTCAGCCTTATGTTTAGAGGCCAATCAAAACCTTCCAAGTTAACTACTACTCATACTTATATAACACACTCTCCTTCTCTTCTTCAGATTTTTTTTCTCTCACGTTACATACTTCACTCCAACTCTCTCTTTTCTTTTCATCTCTCACCCAACTCTATCATACCTTGAAATTCTACCAAGTTGCAGCTACAAACTTAAACCAAAATCATTCATAATAAGAGGTAGGGGTTCTAAATTCTTACTTGACTTTTAGATTCTTGAAGTATTGATGGTGGTCTAATTTTATTTTGATGTGTTGATTGAATAATTATGATGAATTATAGCTGAACTATGGGTTGTTTATGAGGTTAAAACTTGAATTGAAAGAGAGAAAGGATGAAGATATGAAAAAGTTGAGAGGCTGGAAAACTCAAAACCCTCGGCAGTCCGTACGGCGGAGTGTACGGCTTTGCCTCCTACCGTTTAAAATTAATGAGACCATTTTTATGTGAAACTAGACATCTAGGGCTTTCAATACATATATCATATAAGACCATTGGAGTAGTATTGAGGGAGATACAAATTTTTGAAGTTCAACCTAGGAATCAAGACATTCATCCGGGCAGTAGGGGTTGAAAAGGGTGTAACTCACCCTATACAACTCCAAATTGAGTGAAACCAGTTTTGTTAGAAAGCTTACACATAGGGGAACATACTAGTATAAAATTTCAAGTTTGTTATGATCCCAATTGTTCCCAGTGAACTAACGAAGTTACCCTATGTCAACACCAAGCCAAAACAGAGCAGTTAAGGAAGGTGAAAATTCGGGGCTTATAACTCGAACCCCACTAAGTCAAATGGAATGGGACTTTTTGCAAATGAAAGATGGTTCTATCAAATTTAATAAGAGACCAATTTCGTATGATTTGAGTTAGTTTTCGATTTTTAGTGGATTTTTACTTTTAGTTGCCTAATTCTGGCTAGCCAATAGGCAGGCCGAGATAAAATCTAGATATCTTGAGTTGTAGATACCAAAATTGGATGTGACCAAAGAGGTTAGAAAATAGACACATAACACTTGAACATACTCAAATTTGAGGTCCAAAGGAGTTAAATAGGAATTATGGCTTGAATTATAAAAATCGAGTTGGTTGGATATGCTAAGGCAGGAATTCTGCCTTAATGAATTTGATGTTGATATGAATTATATGTTGGAATATCAATATGATGTAAGGTTCTTTGTGATAAATTGATATACTGATTGGCTGGCACTATTCATGGGAAAGCGGACACGTTCCGTTATGCTGCCGAAATTTCGGTAGAACCCATGTACAAGCTATGAATTTCATGTTAGTGCATATACATTCTTATGAAAGTCATGAAAGTTATGAAAAGGATTTTATTGCTATGAAAGTTCCATGCTACTTGGGCCAGCTCCGGATAAGAAGTTAAGGGAAATAGATCGGTGGGAAGGTCAGGGAAAGTAAACCCGGCATTCCTGTATAGGAACGAGCTCGATCCTGATAAGCAGACTATTACCTAGGAGTATATGGCCAATGACTCCCAGGGGACCAAGTATGGAAATAAGTTATAAAAGGCAAAAGCCTCCAATAAAAAGATGCATCTTCTCATTATACATGCATATGTATAGTGTAATACTTTTCTATTGATTGTTCTAGATCTCTGCTTATTATTTATAAGATGTTATTGTTCCACTCTGATTACTGTGTGAGTCCACTAGTATATCCGTTAATTAAAAAACTGAACTTGTTTCGGTGTATGATTTACAAATGAATATTAGAGTTAAATAGTATCATTTTACTGTACTATGTGAACATTTTGTATGACCAAAACAACCGGGAATGACAGCGATGACAGATGTATGGAAGTTAGGATTCTCTACTGAGAAATATTCATTTATCACCCTTTTGTATGTTTCGCGTCATTCTCAAACCATGGAGCACACAAATGACGTGAGTTCTGCTTATTGAGTTTCGAGCTTCACATCCACCTCGACCCTTTTCTAGATTCTGTATACATATCAGGTAGATGCCAGTTTCGTTTATACTTCTTCTTCCAGAGGGACTTTGCTGTACCCCTTATGCATCCTCTTTTTGATCCTGCTGTCCCCTACATTGATATACCTCTTCATATGACCCATCCATTTCCACCACCACCACCAGCAGAAGACCACCGCACTCGCAGTTCCAGTTCCCATGGCTCCCCCTGCTTCGCCGCCACAGCCGATGTCATCGGCCTCGGCCTCAGATGAGGATCCGTCCGAGGCTGCTAGTTCTTCGTCGTCATCTGCTCCCAGCGCCGGGCACCCTCCAGCTGACGCCGCCATGGTGAACGGTTTCCTTTCTTCAGACTCTGTTTAGATAGCGTGCATGCTGTAGTGGGATTGGATGTACAGAATGACCCTCTTTTGGCAGTTTGGGTCATGATGGGATGGGCGGTATTAGGAATGTACATGAAATGTCCCATGGGGACGGTTAGGTCTTGTCCATAGGTACTGGCCGTCTCATTTTGTATTAACGGCCTCATCTTGACACCTTGTACTTTTTAACAAACTTTGAAATCAGAAATCTATATACATACCTATGACGTCATTTGCAGTTATTCTGTTCTTATTATAATTTTTATTATGTATTAAATTATTTACAGTTTGCCGATTGATTTGTATTTATTCCACCATTCTGCAGAAAATTTTGTGATGAGATCAGGTAATCTTATTCGAGCAATTAATACTAATACTGAAAGAGATATTTATTCAGTGTTACACGTAATCTCTTATCAGATAGATTATTATGACTTAAGTATAGTACTTTGTCTGGTAAGGTGTTACAAAAATCACGAGGGAGAAGGTCTGTTGACTGCAACAATAACAGTGGAATATCTCCTGAGTTACTATGCACCTATAATTTTGTCATTGATGATGCTCAATTTACCCAACGAGCAGCTCCTCCTTGTGAGTTTGACCTGAATGCGGAGGCGTCTAATGACGAGGTGCCCATACAGGAGCTGCCTAAGCATCCGGTGGCCATACAGGAGGATGTGTACTGACCAGAGATGGTAACACCTAATTATGGGATTACATCTTAGTCAATATTTTCCCCGAATAATCAATGATCGGTGCCACTTATGTAGTGGGAGATGACCCCGCATGACACATCTGTATTTGCCCCTGTAGTGGAGCTTGAAGTTGGCGGACATAAGGCTAGGGGGAATGAGGTTAAGGGAGATGAGGCTAGGGGAGATGAGGGTGCAAGGGATAATGGTGGCAGAGGAAAAAGACGAAGGGGATTACTTTCTTATGTTCTATGTCCATTTACATATTCCCTTGTTAGATATACCCCCTAGATGATACACAAGCTAGTAGTGTTCTTTATTACAGTTCACAATAATATTTTAGTGTTTAATTTATTATAATGTAGATATTCATTTAGTTTCCATGTCTGTGTATAATTAATGTGGTGTTGTTATTCTTATACTTATTTTACCAATTTATTGTAATTGAATTAAAGGTTTACATTTGTTCCTAACTAATGGATTTCTTCTTCTTTTTTTTTTTTTACTATCTACTTTTTTGAAAAAGATTAAAAGCTCCTCAATTATAATATATATAATCGTTTTGCTTGGTTATAAAAACTAATGATTATCCATTATACAATATTAAATAAAGTGATAATAATTAATTAAGAACTCAATTATACAATTAATATAACAGCTTAATTCAACAATACACAAATTCATTAATAATAACAACTTAATTCAATCACCACAGAATAAAAAATAGAAACAATCTATAAATAACTACTCAATACTATGAACTAGACCCAGGAGCGTTTGAACATCGGTTGCGACTATGGCCCTCGCCTCGACAAAGACCGCACTGTCATGGTCCTCACATCGCATGCATGTCCATTTCATTCAAGAAACAGGTTGATTTGGGATGTCCTTTTACTGTGCGCTTCAATGTAGGATTAGGGCAAAATCTTGGGCCTCTATACTAGTGCCATGTACTTTCATTACCTATGACCCCAAACACATTCTTGTAAACTTTACATATCTCACTGATTCTGTAGATATCATCAACATAAGTTTGCCAATGAACATTCTAGCTAGAGCAACAAGTAATCACATGATGACACGGAAATCAATCTATTTGGAAGTCACCACAATTACAATACCTCTGCCTTAGGTCAACTCTATAATCTTGGCTGTTAGATAGCTCCTGAACATGGAAAACTTCATTTCGTCTATCGGATTAACTGACACGGAGGTTTCTAGATGTCTGCTCCTTTGATTGAAGTCGAGTCATCACAGCTTCAAAGAAAATATGTCCAAGATATTTCGCACATGTGCCTCACTACCTTTATGTGCAAATAGCACTGCCAACTGAAAATAAGTTGCTCAAACCAGTGCAATGATGGAAAGATTGCGAGCCCTCTTTAGCACAAAGTTCACGCACTCAACTAGATTCGTGGTTATGTGACCCCATCAATGTCCACCATCATATGCTTACACCCACTTTTCTCGTGGAATTTCATTAAGCCAATCTGTATATACCTCTCCACATTCCTGCATCGGCTCGTAATGAATTTTAAATTCACGCTTCGTCCTAGAATACCCTGCAAAACACAATATGGTTGATATAGTATTTCTCAAAATGGCATTCACAAGTTTAAACAAAATATCAATTACCTATGTGGACGACAAGTTTGTGTAAGTACGGTGCTTTAAATCTCCGCAAGAAATTGGCAGTGATGTGTCTAATACAATATATGTGGAATGCTTTCGGAGGTTCCTACTAGCCATTACTTCACCTTATTGCTGCATTAATTGACTCGTAGCAATCAAATATAATGCCAACTCCATCTCGAGTCACAACATGTCTACGTAAATTATCCAAGAAAAAATGCCATGCATCTACAGTCTCACCTTCAATAATAGCAAAAACATTTAGCAATATATTTTGATTGCCATCTTATGCAACTGCCACCAAAAGAGCCCCTTTATATTTTCTATACAAATGTGTCCCATGAACCTGTACAAGTGGTTTGCAATGTCTGAATACTCTAATATAGGGACCAAAACTCCAAAACACCGGACGTCATATTCGCATGTCCGGAACTAGTTCATCTCCACAATAAGCCTTTGCAGCATCTAGCTAAACAATTGATCCTCGAACAACATCACATATTGCTACACACCATTGCAGCAAAGCTTCAAACGAGGCTTCCTACTGACCAAATACTTTCTTGATGGTCTTTTGCTTTGCCATCTATGCTTTTCAGTATGTAGTTGTATATCCATACCGAGATTGAATTTCTGCAATTACAGATTTTATCTTAAAAGAAGGATCAAATTCTACCATAGGTTTGATACATTCTGCAATTGTGTCTGAATCTAACTTTGTGTGATCCTATGAAATCCTTGTCTTAGTGCAAATATGTGGGCCATTGTACTTCCTAATTTCCCAATAGTACTTATTCTTCCTGAAACTGGCTCCAACAAGCCATCTGTAATCTATGCCAAAGTGTACACATTTACAATAAGACGTCGTTGCTTCTGACTTATATACTTTGTAGTCCACTCTTTTTAATATATTGTAATGCTTAATTGCCCATATAATAGCTTTTCTGTCACTAAATTGCATTTCAACACCCAATTCTCCATCTATAGCAGGATCATCTATAAAATATTAAACATAATAAATTAAATGAAATTAAAATGGTAACAAATTAAATACATAACAATTAATACGGTAACATAATAGAACTACATCTATAATCTAACATCATAACTAACAATTTTTAAATCTCATATAATAAATTTTTAACAAAAAATAATGATTAAAATGAAATGTCAGTGACTACATACCTAGATTCGCATATTCTAGAAACTCAGGTATATGCATAGTTTCAAGATCTAAAGCACGCATAAATAATGGCTCCCCAAATGCATGCTGACTAGTCACCATTATGTTTGATATGTGCAACTGCTCGTCATTTGCATCATTATTCACTTCATCATCTGTAGTATTATCATCGCTTTTATATTGGCCTTCAAAGGCTTCATCATCACTTTCACTAATGTTTTGTTCCTATTCTATCTCTCTTTTTGGAATTGTGCCTGGCTCAAGTTCTTCCTCCTCATCGTCAACTTGATGATAAAAGGCAACAGCAACTTCTGTAAAATTGATGTACAACTCAACAATAGAAATTTGTGCTTGATGTTATTGATGTATCCAAAATATTTGTTGAAGGTCACCATCATCACATACTGGAATTGCTTAGTATTTCATGAAATTGTTAAAAATCGAGATCGAACATCTATATGTTATTTTCTCCACTATTTTCTGGGTCTCAGCTTCTATGTATCAACAAAACCCACTCTCTAGATCCACAAATGAAATAGTATATAGAATAGAAAAATATGTTGGTTTCTCACATATAAATGTCACACATTCACTTATGTTTGTAAGAATATCACCATTAAAATATATCACTATATTTGCACTCATTTTTTTCTCTTTTTCTATGCTCTATTCTCCAGTCCTTCTCTTAGATTCACAACGCAAACATCTACAGACGAGTAATAAAGAGAAATTGAGTTTAGCAAAGGAATTAAAAACTGCTAATGGCATTTTTTGACCTCAATAGTAGCATGCCCATGAAAATTTAAAAACTTAGCCAAAACCCGCCAGTGGCAATTTTTATTAAAATATTTTTCATCCTCAAAACCTGCCACTGGCAGTTTTTCGACCAACAGCAATTTTCAATCAAAATCCGCCAATGGCGATTTTTCCCTGCTTCCCCGTAACCTCGTAAATAACCCCTAAATCCCATATTTATGTATATATTTTTTTCAAATCCCATATACATAAAAAAGACCTTACAAATCAGCAAATTAAAATATAAAAAGATAAAACATTTAAAATTAGTAGAATTAAAGTTAAATGTTAACTGCTCCTTAATTATAAAATATTTATACTACCAAAAGAATTTATTTGAAACAATTATATAAATTGATAATCTATAATTAATAGTTTATATAAAAAAATTTATATTCGCAATAAATTAAAATTAAATTCTTTTTTTTCATTTTGGAAATTTTTTTATATTCAAAAGAAATTAATTTTAATTTTTTATAGAATAATTTGTAATTTTTTGTGCTATATTCTTTCTATATTTATGTTTATTATTTTTAGGTTAAATTAATCTATCAGTTTCTGAACATTTTGAAAAAATTTAAATAAATTCGTATATTTTAAAAGTTTGTAATTGAACCCCTAAATTTATTAAATATTTGTAATGGGTCATCGATCACAAATATTTCCAAAAAATCTGTCAATAAAATTAAAATATTCTTAAATACTAACTCAACAAGTAGATAATGGATATGACAACATTTTATAATATTTCATTTTCATAGACAAAATTATTTCAGGCTTTTGTGTTTAGCAACTCATTTACAAATATTTTATAAATTTAGGAATCTAACTATAATTTTTTAAATTATAAGGATCTAATTAAGTTTCTTCAAAATGTTCAAGATTAACAAATTAATTTAACCTTATTTTTATCTTACTTTTAATTATTTACTACTGGAAATTCATTCAATATTTTAAATTTTTATCTCAATAGATATTTTTTTTTTTTGGTTAAAATGCACTCCTATCCAATCCGTCCCGTTTTGGCTTTGGCGTTTAGCGTTTATGGACTGTTGCTGTAGCAGCTAGTAACTTAACTACAAGCCACAGAGTTTCTCTTAGCGCGTCCACGACAAACATTCTTCCGAGCTGACTAGTCGCATCATGTAATCTATATATTATTTTAAAGATTTAATTTAAGATATGAATATGATCCTAACCGCCAAAAATAAAATAAAATAAAATATCTTAATATTAAAATATTATACCTAATGGCCATCTATACGCCATGTTCTTATATATTTTTCACGTTCCATTCCACGGCCACTAGCTTTTTTTTTTTTTTTTAATACGGAAGAGATCTTCAGCTCTAATTCTTTTGAACGGACTTTTTTTATTTTTTTGTATTATATTCTTTTTATATTTAAGTTTATCATTGTAGCTGATTTTAATTATTATATAAGAGTAGTTTAAATTTCTATCGCAATAAATTGTTCCATGAATATTATAATTTTAGGGCTACCAAATTGAAAATCAATTTTGGAAATAAAAAAAATGAAAATTACTTTTACTATTCAAGAAAGTAAAGAATAACCAAAATAATTCAAAGAGTAGTATTACATCATTAAAGACATGTTTCACCACTAAGAATGAGTTTAGTAAGGAGTGAAAATAGAAGTAAAAATTTTATAAGGTAAAATTACATGTAATTTTGCTTATAAATTTAATTTATATAATTTTATACCCTATTTTTACTCGCTTACCAAACTTATCCTCAAAGTGAAAGTAAAAGGCAAACTAAAAACTAGTATTGTGACATCGTCTCACTTCAATACTGAAATTATTCTAATGCAAACTAACAATTAAAAGGGCGCTGACTTGTATATGTATAACTTTGGCTAAAAATTAGACAAAAGAATAACTCAGCATCGAAAATATAAGTAAAAAATTTAAAATATTATCAAGAAATTTGTAAAATAAAAGAAAAAAGGGAAAGCGTGAGAATGTCACAATCCAAGCCCAAGAAGATAACTTATCCGATAACATATTGGAAGGAAGAACTATGGCCTAACCGCCTAAATACTAGATTAGCACAATTCACAAAACATAAACACACAACATTATGGCCGGAAAAAATAAAAATAAAAAACCCAACACAACATTGAACCTCTATCTTTAGCTAACTATACAATCCTACAATTAGTGGACAGCACTGCCTAAGAAAATATTTAAAACAAGGACGTGAGGCAACCCACAGGGGCTCAGTAGTTCCTAAAGTTGATCTATGCTTTTCAACTTAGAAAACACATGCAGTCAAATGAGAAAGTGCAGTTCTCCAGAAACAGTGACAGTCACAAAACTAAGAAACAAGAAAAATATACAAGTCAACGAGGTAAGCTTGTACAAAACTAAACAGAGTGCATACATTAGAGGATCAGAATATCTTCTACAGCCAAAGTTAAATTTTAACATGTCATTTTACCTCTTTTTCAGGATTCTTAAATATTACATGGATAAAGTGCAACATACAATACAACAGCTTAAGGGTTAAGACTTAAGGCTAAATATTAAAGGAAAGGATCAAAGTCATCCGTTCACCATCTCTGCTAACTAGTGGAGATATGTAGCTTGATACTGATAGCCATTTCCAAAGTAGTTGCCATGACTAGGAGAGATGTTATAGGTTGCGGAACCAAGGAGAGGAGGGCAATGATTGTCAGTTGGTCCAGGATACATGTAAGGTCGGTCATAGACATACTGCGGGTACCTGTCAGCAACTCTAGCATAGGAGGTTTTGTCAAAAGGAATGTTAGTGACACGGGGACCATATCCCACGCCATTGGCGCGGGGTCTTTTGGGTTGAGGCTTTGTCGCTTCGGTTTCCCTCTTCTTGTCAGCTTTGGCCTTCTCTAGTTGAACCACTCGTTTCTGGAGAGGATCCAGAGGATATTGCTCATCAAGTTTATGTTCTTCAATGCACTTGATTACAGCCTTAAGAGCAACCAGCTCTCTATCATTAACCTCAATCTGAAACAACAGTATGTCATTAAGAATATTCAGAAAGAACATATATCCACAGAAAACAATTGAAAATCAAACATTAAGAAGATAACTTGAAGGCTGCAAATAAGGATCGAACAGAAACAAAAAATATATGCTTCTGTAAAGAAACTGTGGGTTGCAAATGGGCATTTAGTATAAATTACATTTCAGATGGAATTCCAGAGAGATATAAGACACAGCTGGTGGCAAAAAGGTTCCCACAAATCTATGGCATTATAGCATAGAAACCTTTGCACCTGTAGCTATACTCAACACAGTTAGAGTACTACTTTCCATGGCTGCAAATTTGTGCATTCCTTCAACAACTGTATATAATTATGTGGAAAAGGTTTTCCACAACTGTAAATAATTATTCAGCATCGACTAACTGATAATAAGATACAATCACACAAAAAGATTTTTCCCTTCATTTATAGCTTATTTGGCCAGTTAAACACATTCCTCTCTACAAGATCTTGCTTAATGACAAGGCTAATACTTCACTGTCTGATCTCTGATAAACTCATGGAATCCTATTTAGGGAACTTCAAATTTGGACTTTAACTTAATTTGTATTTCTATTTACTGATCTTACTCTCCAGAACTAATTTCTCACATAGTGTAGTCATTTATGCATGAAAGTAGAGTAAGTGTTGAAGCTAAGGACACAAATACAAGAGATCAAAACAAGGGTTAGAGGCAGGGGGACAACCAAACCTTCCCCATTGCCCCCAAGCCTATAACATTTTCTTAGGACACCACTAGTAAGTTACAATTAGTTAGTTAGTTAGTAGTTACAATTAGTTAGGGATTAGTATAAAAAAGAGAGAATTAGAGAGGGCAAAAGGGATCAGATGAGAAATTAGTAATTGAGAGTTTAAGAGAGCAAAGAATCTCTCGAATATCCCTAACCATTGTATTTTCATATTCAATAATATACACTACTCTGATCCAATTCTTATCAACTGGTATTAGAGCCCTAACCAATCCAGGGAAGGGCTTTTCATTGGAGCAACCAGAGCAATGGAGGCAATTCCAATGTTTGATGGGAAAAATGTGCTCGGGAATGGGATGCATAGGGTCTTTTCCTTGAGCATGAGAAACTTGGGCATGAATCACCAGAAGCACACAGTTTAGAAGAGGCAGGAGCAACACTAAGAAGACGACATTACTAGTGGTACGTGCTTTCGAAGATAGATAACCCAACCAGGAAATGGTGGGAATTTCTTAGGGCATTTGTTGTCAAGGAAAAAGAAGAAGAAGAAGAAGAGCTTAGGGAGAGATAGAGACGAGCAAATGGTTCTTGACTGTTCAAGATCCAGAAAAAGGTGCAAGAAAGGTAGAACAGAGCGAGAAGATGATGATCGAAAATGGAGCAAAAAAGGAGGACGCTCTTGATGGGTTAGCCTAAGATCAAGAAAGACCCCCACACTTGATCATGCATAAGGAAACTGGAGAGCCAGAGTTGGAATTGCGACCAAAGGAGGACGTTCTGGGATTCAAGAATACAGTGGGGAGAGGTGGCGTCAACAGCACTAACACGTACAACAGACACGCCGTGGGGTCAAGGAACACAACGGAAATGCATAAGAAAGGGTAGCTATTGGAGGAAGAAGTGAAAAGGGAGGCGAAGGCAGAATGAGCAGTAGCGGTCCAGCACTAGAAGTAGTGCAACCCTCAACCATCGCCGAAATCACTCATTCGAGATTCAAGGTTGGTGGCAATCAAAACTGTCACGATGGTGGGAACGAGGAAGGGACGTCGGAGGACAACGGTTATCGACCATCCCAGTGAGTCCACTAGAGCCAATGAGCAAGGGGTCGTTCTTGAAGGTGGCGATGGCACGAGCAGAGATAGCGAGGGCAGCACGTCACACTTCTAGTGGTGGCAACGTTATGAGAAAGGAGAATGAAGCAGAGGCAAAAGTGGATGAGTCCACATGGGGCGCATTGTCCACCCAAATGGACTAGGCCCACAAAAAGGCAGAGTGGAATGGAGGATTACCTCAGTTCAGACCGGTTTTCATCATTTTAGGCAAAGCCCACTTTACAAAAGAGCAGATATTGAGTTTTAAGGAAAGCCACTATTTTTCCGAGCTCGTGGCTCAAGCCCACTTCAACCAAGAACAAGTAGCAACTTCTTTTATGATGTTAATGGGCCCAAATAAATTTGTTGTTATCCCAATTAGACAATGGGATCCTAGAAGAATTTATTTGTAAATATCTAGTAATAAGTTCTTGTACCCCCACCCTGAGGACAACGTGGATATTTACGCGCGTGCGCATGCGCGTGCGCCAGGAAGGGGGAGTAGTGTTAGGACACCATGAGTTAGTTAGTTCATAGTTAAAATTAGTTAGGGATTAGTATAAAAAAGAGAAAATTAGAGAGGGAGAAAGCGATCAGTTGAGAATTTAGTAATTAAGAGTCTAGGAGAGGAAGGATCTCTCGAATATCCCTAACCATTGTATTTTCATATTCAATAATACACACTATTCTGATCTGGTTCTTATCACATTTCTAAATTTTCCTGAAGTTCGAGACACTTTTCCCTGAACAGAATTTTAAACTTTTATCAAAATAGCACAGCGGGGCTATCAATTTTATGTTTCTGTCTTCACCCCTGATAACATACATTGCAATAGGTGAAGCTGAACACCTACACATAAAATAAAAGGACATTCGAGTTCAACAACCAGTACAAACTGATTACTGATCCACAGCATTGTTGCAATAAATTCATGCAATGAGCAAGTCACATTAAACAAAGTGGAAATTCAAATTAATTTAATGAACGGGCCATTGCCCATATAGGCTACCAGCAAAGTCTGACTGGTCCAAATAGCACCATATAGCAAGGGTAAAATTTTTTGTCATAGTTGCAAATAATGTTAGCATATGGTCTCGCCACACAACTAGTTTCCAGGCATGGAAGGAGGAAAAGATAATAAAGACTATAACATGAGATTGGATTGATTTGATGTGTTACAACAAACTAACCCAAGGGTTATATTTACACTACTAATTAGGTCAAATAGTAATACTAGTGTAATACTGCAAGTGCAAGTCCAAGCCCACTAATACAATAAGACTCCTAACCCTAGCACCCATTCAAATAAGTAAACACATAGGGTGTGTTTGTGAGTTTTGATGTTGAAGAAGAAGAGAGAGAAGGGAAGGGATTTGAGGAGTAAAATGGACTCATGGCTACTCTTCAAACCCCTTCCTTACCCTCCCTTCCCCTTCAAAATCAAATTCACAAACACACCCATAAGGAAGACATAATAAATTAATAACATAAGGAAGCAACTCCTAAGAATTGTCATCGGTTAGAACTGATTTGACAATACATTATGAACATAATCTAAAAATATTCTAATACAATAATTTCTCTGCGACTACCAAGGTCAATATTTCATGATGACAATAAAACTATTAGGTAACCTCAATTAAAAATGGACATAAATCAGACCTCAGAAGTACTCGACAATATTTCAGATCACTAATTAAAATCATTAAAAGAATACAACAACAGAGGGAATAATTACTTAATATATCAGAGACTTATCGACGCACCTGCGCAGTGGGAGATGAGTTAACACTTTTGACTGGAGAAGAAGCTTTTCTAGCATCTTTCAAATAAGACTTCAGTAAAGGAATGGGCGAAAACTGCTCCTTAAGATCAAATGCAAAAGCCAAGTTAATTGCATCAATTTGCCGCCCACTGTTGACCAAAACTTCGATTACACCTGCACGCAATAGGGGAAAAAGAAGCACTAAATGAAGTATTAAAATGAAGAGATTCAATAGCTTAGTTGCTTCACTCTTACTTAATAGAAATGCTACATTCATGCATGTTTCCATGCCATAAGCCATTTTGGGATGCTTGTTAGAAAATAAGGTCTAGTTTTCTCATTAAAGTCCATCATCACTGTTTGCATTGTAATCTGCTAACTTCAAGTAAGTCTCTTGTCACATGATTTATATGAGATTGATAATTTACATTGATCAGTTTTCCTTGAACACCCTAGCATACTAAGCACACCATTGGATCGCCTTCAATCACTTTCAGGAAAGCATAAGAGTCATTGTAATTCACATTTGCTTTGGCTTTTCCTTCAATAATTCAACAAGAAGCACCAAGCAGGCACATCCATCAAGACCGGCATAATACAATACACCAATTATTCGAAGATTGTAGGATTTGGAGAGATGTTATTTCAAATGGAGAGTTTTGACAGGCACTGGATGCTTTAACAATGTGCCATATTATCACAAAAAGATAACAAAGGAAACAACTCTTTTATGATGAAAATCAACATTAGTTTAAAGATAAAGATACATTAGACAATTAGATGAAAAAAGATGTGTATTGAATAAAAAGAATAATAAAAAACAACCTTTTTCTTCGGTCAAATCAGATTTAGCACAATATTGTTCAAAGTTTCAGATGATCTTTATAAGGTTTTGATCTATGTTGAGCATTATAAACAACTTGAAAAAAATACACACCAGGCATCTTCTCTGACAACCCAAGGCTACGACATAAATCAGCAGTTTGGCGACGCCGGGACAACATTGGAATTAGCCTGGATAACTCCTCCGGGTTAAAATCAGAGGCAATACCAAAGCTGGCAAGAAGTTGCAAAAAGGCATGAGCCTCCAAGGAATTCCCGTTGCTAGCATCCATGTCAAGAGCATCCAATCTAGGCTTCCAGTCTTCAGCAACTGCCTTTGCCCTCTTCTTGATATCTTCTGAAATTACTTTAGAAACACAGTCTGAGTTAGCCAGGAAAACACTCAGACATTCCATCAACATGATACAGGTTCGGCGAAGACCCAATAAATTAGCATCCTTCTTTGCATCCTGATTTGACACTTCCATACAGTAAAATCCTTCCAGAGAATCCAGGACCAAATGGGCAGCATTAGGAGCAGCTCTTAATGCATGTAGTATTTCCTCCCTTACAGCAGCAAGGTTCTTGCGATTATCAGATATGAATTTGTGAAGACCTCCAGCATCCATCTCTTTACATAGTTTAACCAACTCTGGATAAGACATAGGCTCCACATTTCCTTTCACATCTTTAAAGTTACATTCACCAGCAACGGACACAGCATCCACTGGTTTCTCCTCCACTCCTGGTGTCCCTTGGACCCCATCAAAAACAACAGCTGATTCTTTTGACGAAACCTTCCTTTGCTTCTCTCGTGCATTAACAATGGCAAATAAAGCGGCATCCCTTTTCTCTTGAAGCCTCTGCAACGAAGTTTGCTCCTTGGCGAAAACAGCCGCTTCCCGCTTCTCCAACATTTCGCGAGCTTTCATTGTTTTGTTTTCAAACTCTTTCTCTTGGTCTTCCAACTCGTGAAAGCGTCTCTTCAAGGATTTCTCAAGCCCATGAAAATGTTCCTCAAGCTCTTTCCATTTCAAGTTAAGCGTAACAGCTCGATAGCTTTCAAGTTCAGCAAATGCCTTTTGCAGCTGTTGTATCTTAGAACTTGTAGAATCTATCAGCGTAGCAACTGAATCTGTGTCTTCCATAGCAAAGCAGCTGAAAAATATAAAATAATGAGACAAAAACCAAAATTAAAGCTACATAAGCAGGAACCATGCTCAGTAGAATGAACTTTATCAGCAATTACAGATATCCATCATCTTGATGTGAAAATTCATACTCATGCTATCCAAATGCAGCCATGCAGGTAAGTAAACCAATGAAAAACGTATAAAAGCTTGCAAATTTAGGACTTCATTAAAATGCTAGCAGTTGAAAGGGAAAGCTACTATTATCTTGAGGTATTATCATATATAACTACCTAAAATAGGATCCTTCTTGGTATAGTTGAGTAATTGTATGTCACTAAAACGCATCATAAAACAAGTCTCAGAAAGTGTATAATTTTAGGGCTTTAAGTTTGAAGTTTATAACATCCCATTTTGCAATAATTTCAGAACTAGGTTGCTGTACAAATTTCAGACAATGAACCAGAACTTGTGCGTGTCGCGAGCACCTGCTTCATATAACACTACATAACCATCCCATTTTCATTGCCCACACAAATCCAAATATCCAAAAAATAGAAATAAAAATTACCACCAGATTTGAACTATCCCCCCCCCCCTCTTTTTTGATAGAAAAACAGATTTCAACTATATGTCATATAGATTATAGGGTGAGTAACATATTACAGGTTTGTTCTCAAACCTTACCAAAGAACATGTCCCAAGTTTAGGATCCAAACCTTCTGAGTCACAATAACTAATAAAACCCTAAAAATAGAAACAGGAGCAAAATCGGCCCCAACATATATATTCAACAATTAAGACAATTAAAAAAAAGACAACACACTAACACTTAAACTCCCATCCTCTAAGTTAGAAACAGATTTTTCTTCAAGCAGGGTAATGAATTTCAGAAAATAAAATAAAATTACAAAAGCTCTGTGCAGTGCCGTACAGAGCAAAATTTGAGCACAATGTGTACGAAACCACTCGCACAGAAAATCAAAATGATAAATTGGAAAAGTGAATTGTTGTTGCAGCGAAGCAAACTAAGCCGATCTAAACGAAAGCATGAAAATAAAAAAATTAAAAAAAAAGATACAGAAAAAATTATAATGACAAAATAAAAGCAAGAAAGCAAAAAAAAGAGTCACCTGGTTGATCTGTGAGAAGGAAAATATATTTAGGCAGAGAAAGAGAAAGAGAATTCTCTCAATCCATTTTCTTCGCTCTTCAACCGCAGCTCTTTAGAGAGAGAAAGAGGAAAGAAGGAAGAAGAAGGAGAAAGAAAAGGGGCAAAGAAGTGGGTGTGGCGTTGTTTAATCATAAGAGGGAGGCTTCTAACATGGTCTTGGTGAATTAAGGATCATCATAGTCCTTGAAATCCAACGGTGAGATATAATGATGTAATCTACCTATTTTAAAATAACTCTCTAATTTTAAATACAAATAATTGGAACAGTCTTCATATATTAAGATCATGTTTATAGATTTTATTTTGAAGAAAAAGGAAAAAAATAAAGAGTTTTTAAGTATAATTGTGAATTTATTTTATTTTTCAAACATTTTATTTTTCTTCCTTCATATTTAAAATCAAAATTTACAAATATATCTTAAAAAAATTTAGATATATTTTACAAAATTATAATTTCTTCTTTATTTAATAGAGATATAATTAAAAAAATAATTAATATTATTTAAATTTTTAATAGATAATTATTTATGAAAAATAAAATTTTAAAATAGATAATTATTTAAAAACAGAGATATTATCAACATACTAATTATTTATATTTATAATATATTATAGTAATATTTCAATTTTAATATATTTTTAATATATGATTAAATGTATTTTAAAAATAACCAAAATTTATGTGAGTAATTTTAAAATACTTTTAAAAATTTCTATTTAATTTCGTGATATATAAATTAATTCTGTTTAATTTTAAAAGTATATAGATAAATTTTAGAATTATAATAATACATCATAGATTATTAAAGGTGTATTTATTTATGATTTTTTTAGTAACAAATTATTTTTTATTTAAAAATGAAATTTTTATATTTAAATAATTTTTTAAAAATAATCAAACTTTAAAAAAATTTGTTTTCATTTTTTTATAAAAAATGAAAATAATAACTTATAAAAAAATTAAATATATAAACTTTAAATTTTATAATTATTTGTTTTTAAAAGTTAAATCTATAACACCCTAAACATGTCGATATAGTATTAATTTCATTCATCAGATTATAAGGACTATGATGGTCCTTTAACTCCGCATGAACCATTTAAGAAACCTCCTCAAAGGAGAGTCACAAGCCCGTCACTCTGAATCTATGTGCCAGTGTGCGTCTTTCTTTTTCTTTCTTTTTTTCTTTTTTTTAATTTTCTTTTTACCGATTACTTTATTTCCGTCCCGTTTTGGATTTGGCGTTCAGCGTTTTATGGAGTGTAGCAGCGAGCAAGAGAGTTTCTCTGATCTTAAAAAATCGAAAAGCAAAGGGGGTAAAAAATAAAAAAAAAAAACAGAACAATATTAAAATGAACATAAGAGGAAAAAAAAAAGAGTAGATAAAGAAGAGGTACCTGATTGATCTGAAAGGACACAAATTAAGCAAAGAGAGAAAGAGTTCTCAATCCATTTCGTCACTGCCACAACCCTTGGACGGAGAATGGTGAGAGAAGACGACGAAAAAAAGAAGAAAAGAGCAATGTGTGCTGTGTGGGTTTGTTAACGATGGACCTTGTGATTAAGGTCTAGGACTGATCATTCCTTTTCTTAACCATTAATTGCAAAGAAAATAGTATGTAATTAAAAGATTTTCTAATCCAACGATAAGTAGATCAGTGACCATAACTGGACCCTGTATTGAGGGTTCAGAATAAAATGACCCTGTGTGTGTTGTTTAATGAGAGAGTCTCATGAGTTTTTATTTATTTATTTATATAAATTTTACATTACTATTTGATAGAAATAAAAAAAAATAAAAAATTATGATAGATTTCTCATTATAATAGATAATTATTTATATATATTAATTTTTTTTATTATTTTTATTAATTAATAATATAAAATTATTTTATATTATAAATATATTTAAATTAAATTTTATTTATATTTATTTATTGTTTTTATTTTTGGGTTTATGTTTGTGGGCACTCCTGTATTGGCTAACCACGCACCGACACCCTCTTTTGTCTGAGCATATATCTTGTCTGTAAAGTTACTTGCAGCAGCCTTGTTGTCTGCCAAAACGGAGGGCTTTCGCCGTTTGCGGACTCTACCAACTACGCATTTTTTTTTTTCGACAAAATTAAGAAACACGTATCATTTTTTGGCTTTCAGCTTTGAGTGAACTCCTGGAAGTCGTCCTTATCAATTTTAATATCAGAAAATTTAATTTTTAATATAAATAAATCAATAAATTGATCTTTAACTTTTTATACTATCAGATAAATTAATTTTTAACAAAAATAAATTAATAAATTAACTTCAAATTTTTTAAAATATTGGGCAAGTTACTTTTTTATCCATAAATTAATAAGACTTCCTTACAAGTGCCTTTATGATATTTATTGGTGATTAAAAAAGATAATATAGGAAATAGATATTAAAATATTTATGTATCAAAACAATTATTAAAGTCTTTAATACATTAAAATTTTAAATATTTCTGTAATTTTTCAACCGAAATAGTAGTTCAGCCACTACTAAAAGTATATTAATAGTAAGTGGTTTAAATTATGAGTTCAAATGCTATGTAATAGGAATATAAAAGAGTTTTATATTACCACATAATTAAATATGTTTATAAGACTTTTAAGGTAGTGGGTGGTTGAATTGAATATTTTTGCTAATATCACAATATATGATTAGATATTTATATAAAAAAATTTTATGCTAATAAATAAGATAAAAATAGGCCATGATAGGCCACACTCTAAATAAGCCAGACCTGTATCATAATTATTTGGTCTAAGCCTGACCTGTTACCTGTTAAAAGCTTTATTTTTCGTCTGACTTATCATGTTTGGGTGGCTTAACCTGGCATAGAACCTATTAACAAAGTTTGTTGCAGTCAAAAAAAAAAAAAAAAAGAAGAACCTCTTAATACTTAACAGGAAGTCAAACCTAAGCTAGCATGTCAGTCTAAACAGATCTAGGCCTTCACATTGCCATAAAAAAATTTGCTAAAATAGAAAAATTAAATGATAAAAGTGATAATATCATCACCTATACTATACCACTAGCCCACAACAAAACCGTTAAGCTATTTATTAAGACGAATTTCGTAACTTTTGAATATGCCACCACAAGTCTGCTATGCTATGTTATCATAAGTTGAGCCGTCAAAACAAGTAAAGCCTAATGGGCCAGCCCAAATGACCCAATAAAATATGCGAGCTGGGTTATATAAACGGGAGTAAAAAAAATTTTAGCCTAGCCTCGCCAAACCCAATTTAGCTTGGCCTAAACTAAGCCAACCCACTTTGGGTCAAGTCAGCCTAATTAACCGAACATATTTTTTAATTTGAATAATTAGTTGTTGTAATTTTAAAAAAAAAAATGCCCATTTTTACATTCTAAAATGAGCCATCAATTTTGGTCCATTGGACAAGTTTTGATTAAAGTAGACCCCAAAAAAAAAAAACAATATTGACCCTAAAAAAAGGAAAACAAAACTGTAACCCAAAAAAAAAAAAAAAGTGAAAGGAGAAAAAAGAGTTAAAAAAGCCTTGTAAATCATGAACCCATATTTCGTGTTTCTATTCTATGCACCCAAGCACCCACAAATCTCATTTAAAAAAGTGCCTAAGTTTGTAGATTTTTTTTTTAAAAAAAAAGTAAGTTGGCCCGTTCTTTAGCTGGTGACCTGCAAATGATTGGGCTAGGCTAGTATTTTGCTATCCCGAAACTAACTTAACCCAATCAAACCTGGCCAAAAAATGGACATGTCCGAATGGGCCGGGTCGGCTCGTTTTGATAGCTTTAATCACAAGTTCACAATAAGAGAAATTTAATATGTAATCATCCACAAATTCACAACAATATAATTATACAATAAAAAATTTAACGAACAAAGTTTAACATTCAACAACAGCAATCTAGAAACATCACATCATTGAACTAAGTGCAACATCCAATGAATCAACAAAGCATCAAATCTTCAAAATAATCTTCCCTTCTTGTTCAAGCTCAATTACCTTAAAAAAAATTACTTATATTATTAGATCATGACATAACAAGTATAGGGAAAAAAATTACTTTGTAATATATAAAATTTATACCGTTTGCATTTCTTCAAATTAGTCAATGCATGTCTATTATCTTCAAGATTGGGTGTAATTGAAGACAAGACAACATTTACCACTGCATGCCTAATTCACAAGTACATACATGCTTTGACTCATACAATCTATCTATACTACTAATAATTGAGACTCATTTCATAAAAAATTTTGCCATGTGTCAATTTTTCAACAATCCTTTTTTTTTATGATTAACTTCTCAGCAATTCAATTCCAACCATAATCCTAGATTTACTATTTTGAGAAACTTTTTATTTGTAGTTTTATTTTATTTTTCAAAAAAATAATAAATTACTGTCACCAATAGTTGTAACCCAGTAACCCTCTTCAATGAGCCCTTCTTGTCACTAATAATTTAACGTAATTAATAAATTGCTATATTTCCAAGTCCACTACACTCTTTTAAGTTGGAATGCTAAATTAGAATACGTGTAAGTTTAATTCACATGCAATTATCTCTTCTGACTACTAAGTTTTTATCAACTTTTTACAATTACAATTCTAATGAAATTATTTTTTTTATGGTCAAGTTGGAAAGCTCATTTTTTAATGACTATCCTTACGTAATATTATATTTTGAATGAGGTCAAGAAACTTTGTGAAATATGATAATATACCTAAAATACAGTATGATAATTTTCTTAACACATTTTGGCTTTTGTTTGATTTTTCTTCTTAAATAACTTATGTGTGGATACTTATTTACCTTTTAGTGTTCTAGAATTTTTTTGCTAATTTATGAAGCAAAATATGAATGATTGTATTGACATGATTTTTGCATAATAGATGGACGCAATTTCATGTGTTGCATTAGGATAAGAAATTTGTACACCAAAAAGGCCTTTAGCTACTGCCAAATATACTTAATAGAGTTACACATGCTGGCCACAATGCCCACAAGCATTAAAACCATAAGGCCTTGCTGCTGGATATTTCATCTACTAATTAATTTGTTATAGTAGTTAGATGAGACAAGAGGAGGCTTTTATGTAATGGTGTCTGAAGCAAATCAACTATGTTAATCTCATGTCATGGTGAACTTGTGTAACTCAATATTCAACTTGTGACATTTTAGATTAGGACACCCATTTCATGAAAACTAGTTGTAATACAGAAACAATATCATTTTATCACATATAATAAGAGTAAAGAACCTTGTGAATCCTATTTGGCCAAACAAAAGAAGTTACTTTTTTTTTTTTTGGTTTAGTGATACTTCATCTTTACATGTTTTTTTTTTATCTTATTCATGTCGATATTTGGGAGCTACTATCTTCTCCATCAATCTTTCGTCGGTACTTCTTGACCATCATATATGATAAATCTATGGCATTATTTGGATAAATAACTTAATTAAATCATTCTGGGAAAAGAGTTTCTTACAAAAAAAAAACTTGTATAAAAGGTAATCTATGAGTAAGTTATTTTGTATTTCAATGCGGAATAATAGAAGTATTTGTTTTAGTTTGTAGTGCTTGTTCCTAGAAAATTGTGTATGATATAAAGTGCCTTTTAACTATTGAAAAGTTTAAAAAAGGCCATAAGTAGTATTATCTAAATGCACCTTATGTGTATTTAGCTCTACTTCACGAAATTGAAGTCAGAAACCTCAATTCATATTCAAACATTTGTTATCTTAGTTGAGACATAATTTGAAACTAAAATAAGTGTGTTTGGTCGGACAATAGTAGACCAGAACTTAAGTTGTCCAAATTTTACGAATCCAAGGGCATTGTACATCAAACCACTTGTATGGAAATTCCACAATAAATAACCTGTTCGATTGGCATCTTCATAGCTAAATGGTGGCTTCCCAAGGTTATGGTGATAGAAAGAAGCTCTCATGCTCCTTTTGTAAAAAAATTCGGGATGTCCCCTTTGCGTTGCTCAACCAAACAAGCTGAAAATGGTATAGTTGAACTAATGTTGAGTACAAAAGGAACAAGCATGGGTAAAGTATTCCACAAACTAGAGGTAAATCCTGTGTGTTGCATGAGTTTATTAGTTTGTTATTGATAGTTGTTTTAATTGAGAAAACTTATAAAAGGAAAATGTGCTATTGATTTTAATGACAAAGCAGTCTTCTTTATTTTGTTTTACGTTTTATTATTAGTTTAGTGTATTATTATTTATTTAGTTTATTTTTAAGAATAGATTAAGGATATAGGGTTCAAGGTACATTTAGGGATATAAACCGTAAATTCTAAAACAAACTAAGTGAATTTACATTAAAAGAATCTTTGGAATCTAGAGAAAAAAAAAAGGTTAATATATTTTGTCTTATAAGTTATTAAATTTAATATGCTTTAATTATTTTATCTATTAATTTATTTTTTGATCTAAACTACTAGTATTCAAAGTTGAATAGACTCCAACTAATCTGACTAATGCTATAAAAGTAAAACTTCTGCAGTGCTAGTTTATTCTAAAATCATATAACCCAGTTATTAAATTAGTTGTTAATATTTTTTTATTATATTTTCATACATGATATATCATAATTAAGAGAAGTATAAGAAATTAGATTCTTTTATGATGGAAAAGTAATGTAAAATTGATGCATTATGACAGATAAAAACCTGGCATCCAACATCCAAAAATTAGATATGTGAAGTGCATATATCGATATGAAAGATACCATGATAAAATAAGGAACAATAATTTCTCCAATTATATAACCAATATAAAAGCTAATTGTTTACAACATAAATAATGGTTAATTATCTAAATAACATATAAACGTGATAATAGATAATAATAGAAATAATTAAAAAAGAAATCCACATCACCATAAGCAACTGAACTAACAAGAGAAACATTAATGCAAACAATAATATAAGAAAAAAAAAGTAGATATTTCACATTATACAAAAAGTATATTAAATTAAAATATAAAACAGATGTTTACTGCAATAAAGTGCAAATAGTCCACATATATAAGAAAAAAATCAAAAAGGACAATAAGTTTAAAAAGATAAAAAAGAAAGGTATCATCCCCACTTACGCGTTCCCTTCTCCATCTCCCCCTAATTTCATTAGGAGTTCTTTAAAACTGAAAAAAAAAAAGGACAATTATTATCAAAGGAGATATATCTCCTATTACGGACAATATACGCCCTTAAAACACTATGATTCTCATGCGCCCTGAAATAAATTTAATCCTTTTCTTTAAGTCCAAATTCTATCACGACTTCCGCCCTTAAATAAATTGAATCATTTTCTTTAAGTCTAAAATCTATTAGCACTCCACCCAACTTTCAATGTAGCAAACTTCTTATTCATGTCCATCACCTTCTATTGATATGTGTATTTGCTGTCGTCATTTGAAACTTTTATGACAACTTCGTTGGTTCATCCCTCAAAAGGAATCTAAAGATCTTCGGCAAAAGAATTTAAAAAAAGAATAAAGGTGAAATAACAAAAAATAGAAAACCAACCAAACAAATAAAGCATTGAAATAAAACCTCAATAAACGTAGCACTAATTGAAAAAAGAAAATTACCAATGGATCCTTTTACACATGCCACAATGTTATTATTAACCTCACCATACTATGTAAACCAATGCTATCCTCATAATCCAACTTCGGTTCAAGGTCAAACACGTAAAGTCTTGTAATGGTCTAGGGTGATCAGTCCTACCTCATAGTGGATTAGTGGTATGATCACTCGTGGCATATTAGGCCCCTTTGTTGTGCACTAATTATGCAACCATCGATTTGACTAAGGGACACTCAAGTGTTGAGAGCTCTCGTACATCCGTATGTTATGGAGTTCCCACGAATAACAAACATCAATATAGAATGGATACTTATGATGACAGTTATACTAATATATTTCATTGAGATTTGCCTATTACATTATTATTGTTAAACAGGTTGGGAATTACCTTAAAAGACAATTCATTATCTGTTTACTATTTTCTAATTAAATGTTTTTGCTCGCAGATAGATGTATTATTTCCACTATATTGCTTTAATGTAAGCCCTGGAGGATTTTGGCCAACCACAGTATACTTTTGAAAACACTGCTCCTACTGAGAGTTTGTCTCTCACCTAGTTTTCTTTGGTGCATTTGAAGGTGACATGGTATGATTCTAGATTTTTGTTAAGCTAGAGGTGGTATGGGAACATGACCTAGAGCTAGACTTGATTAGATTAGTGGTGCAAAACTGTTACACCATTATCTATTTCATACCATTCTGATGGAAGGATGGACGCTGCACTAAGGTAGATAATTTGATTTCTAATTTTGAAGTCTCCGCTTGATAGATGGACAGAAACATGTTGTCCACTGTTTTTGGTTCTGTTTATAGATCAAGTGGAGGATAGGTGACATGATTTGTCTAAGTGTGTTTTGGGGATGACTTTATCTAACTTTGGATACTTGTATATTTTGGATGATTTTACTTAACTTTCTAACTCTAAAGTACCAAAGATGCATATACCTATATTTCTATATTTGATCCATATTCAATTTATCTGATTGACAACTAGAACTATTTAACCAAATTAAATTTTCAATAGCTTTTGCCAACACAAGGTAAATAAAAAAGAAATAAGAATAATGAATAAACCAGTCATTAGACAAAAAAATTACACTAAAATAATGGAGAAGGAGTTAGTAACACCTGACTAGTTTAATTGTTAAGATAATCTAATTTGGGAAAAGTAAATTAATAATTAACTAGTTAGTTTTACGTTGGTGGTTTCAAAGCAATTGTTTGGGTAGGCGATTGGCTATGGGTAGGACTAGTATAGCCATACTTCTCTAAGGGCTTACTTTACATGCATAAGTACTTTAGGTATAGTTTATATGTATACTTCTATCTATGTGTGGTATGTGTTTCTAGCTACTAGAAAATAGAATTGAGCTTGATCATCTCATTCAACGGCAAGTAATTATCCTAATTACCTTGGTATTCCCACACACACTTTGTTTCACTTAAACAACATCTCATATTCAAGTCTTATAAATGGGAAAACGAACATTAGGAGAGTTTTACTCTCTAATGAACCAAATCAATTCGAGTCAAATTAATTAGAGTCTAATAAACTCTTGATATTGATAGTCTTAGGGGTGTGCGCGGGTACGAGTCAACCCGCGAACTCGAGCAACCCGACAAAACTCGCGGTAAAAAAATCGATTTGGGTTGGATTATCGGGTATTTTGAGTAAAAACCCGATTGACCCGCCCAATATTCGGGTCAGGTAATGGGTTTAAAAATTGAACCTGTTACCCGACCCAAAGACCCGAACCCCCACTTCTTTTTTTTTTTTAAATACAAAATCATTGACTTATTCTCTCCGTCTCTTGAGTCTGTCTTTCCCCTAACTCACAGTGCCACTAAAGTTACCCTAACTTTTTCCCTTTCCTTTTCCCTTTCCCCTTCCTCTTATACACCGCCGCTCCTCACCCCTCCATCATCCACCCCCTCCCCTCATCGGTCTTTCCTTATCCTCCGCCACATATCGTCCCCTATTATCGTCGACCAGCCACACGTCATCGAAGGAAGCATCGTCTGTAGCCACTGTAAGAGTGCACGAACTCACATAGGAAGCCACTGTTTGCGCCACAGCCAAGAAGGAAGCCGCCTCCGAGAATGGCGAGAAGGAAGCCACCGTAGGTCAGCCGTGAAGAAACTCTCTCACGAAGGGTAGCCTCCGTCGCCATGAATCTCTCTACCACCCAGAAGGGAGAGGCCCTCATCAATCATTTAATGTGAGATTTTGACCTCATCAACACATTATCCTTGATATTTTGTTGATTTGCTCAACCTACTTGTTTACTTGTTTTGACTATTTGAGATTTTTGCCATAATGGCTTTTGGATTGGATTGATGAATGTTGTTAGATTATTGATATTGGACCAAATGTGAACATGCCAAGATTGAGACTTGAGAGTAATACATCTTTGTTTTGGTGTTTGACCTTCTGATTATGTAATATGTGAGAAGTGAGCCACCTTTGCATTCGAATTAATTTTGATTTATGTTAAAGTATAGTTAGATTTATTGATGATTGATATTTTATAATTTATAATATTTTTTATGGTTATGATCATGGAATTATCAATTATGTGTGTATTTTTTTCTAAATATCTTTGATTATCTTAAGATAGCAAAAATACAATTTACAGTTTGAAAAATGTCACAAAATTTGGGGGTGTTCGATCTATTTTTCATCCTTTAAAACAAAAAAAAGGGAAGCTAGTGCCTGCCCAACTACCCGACCTGATCCAACACAAAAATATTTGGGTTGGGGGTAAAAGAACAAAAAATCGACCCAACCCAACCCGAACTTGTTTGATTGGTTTGGATAGTTTTTCCCTTTGAACCCGACCCGACCTAACCGAACTTGTGCACACTTAGTCTAAAAAAAATAAGTCTAATAAGATATTCAAAGGTCTTGTTATTAAACATGCCTTTAAATATACTTTAAACCAGAAATGATGGTGTAGGCAAAAATTAGAGCACAGAAAAAAAGGGCTCACTAGATAGAAAACAAGAAGTGGTGGTCTAGACAAAAGTTAGAGCAAAATCAAAAATGAAGGAAAAATCCAAAGCATGACAAGACGATCAATCAATTGAAAATAGAGATCAAGACATAAACTTATGGGACAAACAGTTCACAAGAGAAGTTCTTCAGCACACAAGACCAAGAATTAGTTGAAAATAAAGGTCAAAATAGAAATTCAAGAAGCAAGTAATTCATTGAGAGGTTCTTCAGCATATAAAGCCACGGGTCAGAAGCCAAAGTGAGGTTACGACAAACAGTTCAAAAGAGTGGTCAAACACAATAACTCTTCAAATAGAACAACTTACTTGAATCCAATAAGGATTTTTCCAAAAGTACGATGTTTAGAAACTGTAAACTGGCGCAATTTTTTCCACTTTCTCATCATTCATCTTTTTGCATCATCATATCATCTAGGTCAATTTACATATCATTAACACTAACTCATTTTTTATATCACCTTCACCATATCATTCACTTTTCATATCATTTCACAAACTGGGGCAATATTTTCTTTTCATTTTTTCTCCTTATGTAAAGTCATACATCTTTTGCATCATTAAGTCATCTAGGTCTTGTAGTCAATACACACATCATTCTTCATATCATCATCACCATATCATTCATTTTTCATATCATTTTATAAATTGGGGCAATTTTCTTGGTAAAATCTTCTCATTATCATTGATCATTCAATTTTTTTATACATTATCAAAATCATGACATCATTCATCATATCATTGTCACATCATCATCCTTAGACATCTTTCAAAACACAAATCATTTTCTTTTCTATAAATATCGCATATCATAGATCATTCATTTTCAACAGTTGTCACGAATCATCTCCTTTTGTTAATATCCCATATCATAAATCATCTACTTTTCTGCAATTGTCACGACCCACCCCGTAGTTGTGACTGGCGTTTAGAGATAGCAGACCTCTAGCAAGCCTACTATAACTATTCTTACAAAAACGAACAAAACTTCCTCTATTTTTTTTTTTCATCATTCTAGCCAGGCTTATTCCAGACCACCACTCAACAAATATAAATTGAGGCTCTCAGAGCACTTTTCAGTATTTCATATTTATACACATAACACCCGCTTATATGCCCGCCATTTATACTAGTTATTTATATTCTGTTCACTAAATAAAACAAATTCCCTAACACATAAGGCCTATAGATACCTATCAAAAAAAATAAATCATCAGCTTGTGATATCCTGCCTGTGGATAGTTGAGCAACTCTAAGAAGTTGGAAGATCTGAGTCAGGAGCTACACCGGAGTCTGAAATGGAAAAGGAAAAAGGGGGGTGAGTCCAACCGACTCAGTGAGGGGGCAATGAAACTATAACATATGAGGTCAAACTCTAGAAATAAAATAACTATGATTAAATAAGAAATTAATATCATAAATCACGTTTAAATAAGAAATCGTTATTTTAAATAATATATATGCAAAGAATAAAAATTAAATACTATGCATGTATAAAAAGAAGAAACATTATTTCATAACCTCAAAACATAATTCTCAAATATAAATCCAAGGCAGGGAGGCTTCCAATTCAAAGAAATTTTCAAATGAGGGTTAACCCCGTCAGATTTGACTAAGTCGGCAGTATGCATAGGCCTCAACACACACGCACCGAGCTAGCAACACCTCTGCTAGCTGGGTTCGAACCAAGGTGCACCAAGACTAATGTCAGCGACCGCTAGCTACCGATTAACTGAGAATCCTCCCGCAAGGTATATAAAAACTAAAATAATATATATCAATAAAAGCTAAAGTTACAAATATCAAACCAAATTCCGAAGAACAGAAGAAGTATTCATCAAAATTTAAAATTCCAAAATATAAGTTACTCAATAAGTCGAGTTAGTAATCAAAACAAAAGATTAGAACTTGTCCTTTCGATTATACAATTCGTAATCTCTTCTAAAAACTTCCAGAATATTCAACAATTGCTTACCAGAAAATTTCTTCAAAACCAAAATAGACGTTCACAAATAGATAGATATTTCAAACTAGATGATAACTATACCGCAAAACAAAACAATCATAATTAACTAAATAAATAAAAATAAGCTGTCAACATATTAAAATCAAAATAATACTAATAGCATAAAACGCATATGCTATAGAAGCCTTGTCCACTCATTGAGCAACACAAATCGCCAAATTTATATCCTGGGCAGCTGAACCAGAAGGTTAGTCTCCTCGAGGATCTGAAACCAACACATCCATTTATCTAAGATATAACTAATAATGACATTCAAATATTATCTCAGATAGTACCCCCTTCATAGTCATCCAACAAGGTACAACCATACAGATAAAAAAAAATTTATTCAATTAAATTCATATAATCTTACAACCAGAAACTTTTATGCATGACCTCAGGTCCTATAGTTTTAGATTCTAAACTTTAAGTTCCCTAAATACAACCTATTACGAACCTAGAAAGAGGGAATGATATCAATCAATCAACGAGATGCCAGTTAATCTGTTTGACCAAAATGAACTTCAACAAACTTTCATAAATTATAATTTATTAATTAAATTTCAAGCACATAAATAAGAATTCAAATGAACAAAAGGATATCACAAGGAATTTAACTTATTTCAACAACCACCAAACACAAATAGGAATAAAATTAGGAATAACTTAACAAGGGGCGATGAATTGGTTGAAGGAAGCAGAACCGGAGCTCCATTGCCAAAGCTCCATTGCCAAAGAGAGAGCAAAACCAAGAGAGGGGGCATGCAAAGAGTGAGGCACAGTGGGAAGAGACAACGGAGAGAAAAACACGAGACCAAAGGAAAGGAGTCGTAGATGGTGGTGGTGACGGAAAAAGGTGCGTTTGATGGTGGTGGCGAACAAAGAAAAAATGAAAACAGAGAGGCTGAGGGAAAGGAGAAAGCAAGTGAAGAGAGAGAGACAGAGAGAGAGAGTGAAGCTCGAAGAAAGAAAACAAAGAGGGCACGTAGAGGAGGAAAGAGGATAAGAGGAATAGTGAGAAAGGGAAGCTCCTCGACGTGAAATAAAGGAGGAGAGGGGTCTAGAGTGCACTATAGCACTTATGGTGCACTGTGATCCCTCATTTTCATCTTTTTTTTTTTTTTATTTATTTTTTTTTCAAACACTTTAAAAATGTTACCTTAACAATTTTTTTTTTCCTCCTATCACTTTATTCCTAAAAGCAATTAAAGAAAATACCAAAGCACAAGCTATGAAGAATTTTAAAAGTTCCCAATTTCTAATATTTTATTTTAAATAGATATTTTATTTTATGTAAGGTATCACAACAATTATCACCATCATTTTACTTTTCAGCAAATTATCACAATGCATTTCAACTCTGTATAGCTGCATTTTCAAATTTCAATTTTTCATAGCTGCATCATCAAATTCAATTTTAAATCTATTTCGATTCTACAAAGCTGTTTTTTCAATTTCAATTTCAAATCTATTTTAATTCTACAAGTTGCATTTTTCAAATCTATTTCAACTCTGCAAGTTGCATTTTCCAAATCTATTTCAATTCTGCAAATTTACATTTTTAATTTCAATTTCAAATTTCAATTTCAATTTCAGATCTATTTCAATTATGCAGAGTTGCATTTTCAATTTCAATATTTCAAATTCTGCAAAATTGCATTTTCAATTTCAATTTCAATTCTATTTTAATTCTACCTGTATCTTCAAATTCAATTTCAAAGCTATTTCAATTCTACAAAACTGCATCTTCAATTTCAAATCTATTTTAATTCTGTTTGAATCTTCAAATTCAATTTCAAATTTATTTCAATTCTGCAAAACTGTATTCTCAATTTCAAATCTATTTCAATTTTTCAAAGCTGCATTTTCAAATTCAATTTTAAATCTATTTTGATTTTGTAAAGCTGTATTTTCAAATTTTAAGACTGCATCTTCAAATTCAAATTTAATTTCAAATTACGCAAGGCTACATTTCATTTTGCAAGACTGCATTTCATTCACATGGTTGCATTTCATTTTTATCCACAAAGCTGCATTGCATTTGCATGGTTGTATTTCATTTTCCCAAGCATCTGGTCCCATCATCTTCTTAACTCGAACAAAAATATATGTTTATATCTTTACTAGTTTCTTACTACGAAAATATCAAAACCTAAGGTTTTATATTTTCTAGTAAGAAACAAGTAAAGAGGGGAATTGTGAACACCATATTTTATCTGAGATACAAAAAAAAAATCAAATCAAAAAATCAGAAAATCAGAAAATAAAAAAATTAAATCAGAATAAATGAGAACAAATTTAGATAAATATCTTAATTGTGGCATTTGTATCCAAATTAGATCAAAACTGATAATCATCATTAAGGCAAAATTTCAATTAGAATCAATCAGATTTAATTACAATTAATTTCCTTCAACATATATAAATAGAGCAAGCTAATCAGAAAGGAGGGATTTTTTTTGGGAGTCATAAAAATCACTGGAGAAGTAGGAAGAATTAGGAGAGTGTGCGTCCAAAGAGAATTATTGCTACAGTTAACACTTCATTTACTTAGGGGTATTGCTGGTATGTCTCTTTAACCTTTTTATCTCCGTTGCTGGTCCTGGCGTCTCTTATGCGTTGCACTGCCGAGCTTTGCCTCCGTTCATATGTCCCTTCTGAATGATGTCATTACCTCTGCTTCCTTTACATCTTTAGTTTAAAAAATTGAGATTTCTTGTGGGTCATAATCGTCCCAGCCTTTGTTTTTATGTTGCTAAGGGTGTTGCCTATGGTATACCATCGTCATTGTGGCATTTTTGTGTTACTTTCTCATTTCACTTTTTTCGGGTCAATCATTTTAAAAATAAAATAAAATAAAGCGAAACATTTATTTTTGGAATGACTAAGACGTGGTCCGTGCTTGTTACTTTTTCTTGTGTCAATAGTATTTTCTATGGTGCATTGCCATTATATTGGAGCACACGTGGGCCTCTTTTTTATCATTTTAAAATTTTTTAAACGTCGGACTTTTCTTCTTTTGGGTGTTACTTTCTTCCTTTTATTTTATTTTATTTTTTTGTAAATATACATAATATAAGTTTTCTTTTTACTCAAATAATAAAAACAATTTTTTCCAAGTCTTTAAAATTCATGCAACAATTTCTAGCATTGATGTGTGGTCTGGCCATCCTCAAAGGTTATGAGAATTATAAGGATTTATTATATAACCCATATTATCTTGAACTCTGTGCAATAGTGGATTTGTTTTCTTTCTTTTCTTAAATAAAATCTTTTCATAAATAAAATCAATCCAATTCACAATTATTTTCTATAAGAACTACGTGATTTTGAATTACTCATTACATCAGAGGATATGTAGGAGCAAATAATCTCCGTCAAATCAAAATTTAAATCTTCTTAAATTTGGTTCGATTTTAATTTCTTAAATAACTGTAACATTAATTTTACTTTCTTTTCCGTTTATAAATAATTGTTATATCAATTTCTATTTCTTTGTAAATAATTATAATATTAATTTTACTCTCTTTTTCGCGTGTAAATAATTATTATATTAATTTCTGTTTCTGTTCTAAATAATTATCATACTAATTTTATTTTTCTTCTCTTTTATAAATAATTACCATATTAATTTTTTCTTTTTTTCTTTTATAAATAATTGTATATCTATCTTTTTCTTTTATAAATAATTGTATATCTATCTTTTTCTTTTATAAATAATTGTATATCTATCTTTTTCTTTTCCTTTTTTTCGAAATAATTATCACATAAATCTTGTATTTCTTGCCTATTGTAAATAATTATCATATTAATTTTTTCTTTTACAAATAATTATTATATTAATTTTGTATTTATATTATTTTGTAAATAATTATCATCTTAATTTTGTATATTCTCTTTTGTAAATAATTGTTATATTTTGCTTCTATGATCTTTTGTAAATAATTTTTATATTAGTTTTGCTTTGCTTTTCTCTTGTAAATATATAATATATTAATTTTATTTTTCTTTTGTAAATAATTATTATATTGTTCTTTTGTAAATAAGTGTTATATTAGTTTGCTTCTCCTTCTTTTATGTAAATAATTATCAATTTTATTTTTCTTCTCCAATAATTATTATACTAATCTTGCTTAATTTTTCTTTTGGAAATAATTATTATATTCTTAAGGGGAAAAATAAATATTATTATAGTTATTAATTAATTTGTATGACAAGCTCTAGGGTAACTGTTATCAAACAGATATATTAGGGGTACAGTAGGATTAAGTTTCCACCCTATGCATAATAAGACTCCCGAATTCAATCTCTTTAAAAGACCAATTTTGCAAAATTTAAAGGTTTTTCCGATTTTTTCTATAAATAAAAATTGGTGACGACTCTATTTAAAATTATTTTTCAATTTTTTGTTGCCTCTCGTTGCGATGCCCTCCGGGTACATTATGACAGTTATTATATCACACACACACACACACACACATATATATATACAAAAGAATATTTATGTAATTTCATATTTAAGTAGGGATTTCGCGGATCTCTATGGGGCAGGGACCTCACCACCTGCCCCTGCCTCAATTAGCTAAATGGGGATATCCCCCTATCTCCGTAGGGATCAAATCTATCCCCATCTCCATCCCCGTTCCTGTTCCCACCTCTGTTATGGGTAATCTCTGCCGATACATGCTTTAATAGGTATTTTTACCATCCCTAGTTTATATCAAGTAAACAAGACGTTTTCAGATCAAGCATTTAAGAAACAGGGCGTCGAATATGTTTAACGAAAACACCTTAGGCTAACTTAATCTATTTCTACCCTTAGCTTCAAGGGGCCATCTACATTGCTCCTTACTGATTAAGGAGCATGGTATACCTTATAATCTGATAGTGAGATTATGAGGTGCATCAATGCACCAATCACCTATAGTACACTATAACAATATTTAATTTTAAGAAAATTTAAAAATATAATTAAATATATTTTAAAAATTAATTATCATATATTGATAGTATAAAATTATACTAGTAGTATAAAATAATTTTATATTGTTAATGTAATCAAAAAAATTTTATCAATGTAATTTTACTCTGTCAGTGAAATTTTACACTGATAATATAAAATAATTTTATACTGTCAGTATAATTTTACACCATTATTGTATTGAATTAATTTCTAAAAATCATAAAAATTTGATCAATGTAATTTTACTCTGTCAGTATAATTTTATACTATTTATTAGTGTAATATTATACTGATAATATAAAATTATTTTATATTGTCAATATAATTTTATATTGTTAATATATAAAAATTAATTTTTAAAATATATTTAATCATATTTTTAAATTTTTTAAAAATTAATATATTACTACAATATATTATAGGTGATTGATATATCGATACATCTTATAAATTTCAATCATCTGATGTAGTCACGACCGAACTAGGGCCATGACTGGCGCTTGAGGAATACTATTCCCCAGCAAGCCCAACCCAAGAATTTCCTATGAAACGAGCAAAATTTTCCCTAGAAATTGGGTACTTCCCAAAATACAAAAAGTTCCTAATATAGACAAAAACATACAGTCCAGCCACAAAAACCAGAATATCAACAATACTCAAACACAGAATTGAAAACAACGAATATTCTCAGAATACTTTCAAAGTTCAGAACATATAAAACCTACATAAATGAACATGTATACACTTTTCAAAACTAAATCTATTATAGATATATATTTACAATGAAAGCCAGACCCTACTTGTGGATTGTGGAGCATATCTAAAAATATTTAGAATAATTACTCCGTTATACACCAATGAAAATACAATGACAACCTGGAGGCTCGCATGAATTAGTGCATTGCTTACGGAGCTTCCATACTATTGAGATGAACCACTCGCAACCTGTGCCTAGCTTTGAAATAGAGGAAGAGTGAGGAATGAGTCAAATCGACCCAGTGAGAGATAATATACTTATAACGGGAAGCGGGATAAGTGCACGCACGCACTTTTCATAAAATAAACATATTCAGGTAATAATTCTCTCATCTTAAGATCCATATTATATATATACATATACATATACATATACACATACACACACACACACAAAAAAAAAGATATTCCAATTCAAACATAAGTAGAATACGATAAAGCAGGAAAATAAAACAAAATTTAGAATAAATTTATCGTTAACAAATTAATACTTTCAAGAATCAATAATTTAAGCACGTAAGCACCAAAATCCATTTTAAATATGATATTAAAATTGGCTTTAAAAAAAATATATACATCTGAAGTTCGAGGAGAGGGTGAGTTCTCAATTAAAGAATCAGAACAAAACAGAACAGACACGTCTTACCAACGGGCGTCCCCGAAGGATTGACGAGAATAGATATCTCACCAACGGTCCTATGCCAAAGGATCGACAAATAGAGCCGGACATATGGCCATCACGCCGGACTAGCAACACCCCTGCTAGCTGGGTTGGCCAAACCAAGGTGCACGCAGGGCTAACGTTTACTGTCGTTAGCATATAGTTCTGTTAAAGATCTCTCCTAAGAAAAAAAAACCATTTATCCAAAGCTTAAAGAAAGTTTTTAAACAACTTTATTTCAGAAATCAAATTCATCAAGTCTTAAACTACTATAATATTAAAATCCAATATAGTCCCCATGCATATCAAATTTTAGAATCTAATATACAGGTTCCAAACATTTTCAATCATACCAATAATATTAAAATTAGTTTACTGAAATCAATTTCAAAACTTACTATACCAAAATCTGTAAACTTCTATTGTCCGAGTTCATCATATCAAAACAGCATGTCAGTTCCAAAGTAATTAGATATTCGGTTTCCAAACATCAATTGATAACAACAAATGAAATTCTTAAAATAAACTAGAGCATAGGAGAGTAAATTCCTCAAAATACTTGTCTCTCCTGTGAATGTCTAAAACTATATAACATAATACTAATATAAGCAATTTCAAAAGTTCGATTTGAAAATGAGTAGCTATCAAAATATATATTTAGGAAAATAAGAATAGAAAATAAGTTATAAATATACTATCACTCACAGATGGAACCAAGGAGGAGTAGGCGGAGATTATGGTGTTTCGGAACCTCAGTCATTACCCTAGGGGAATCCAGTACAAAAACATTACCATTCACCTATTAATTAGTTTGTAAAGCCAGGAGTTAACCCAAGATATCTCTTTTCGCTAAGAAAGGTCACATGAATTCTAATTTACACGTAATTACCACCACCAATAACTACCTGATTACAACTTATAAATGAATCAATAACAAAACTAACAAGTCAACTCAATTAGCTTCCAAAGTTAAAATAAAATTCAATTACCTAATTCCGAATTCCTAGTTCTTTTTATTCATTTTAAAGTTACTTTTCCCATAACTTATCATTTTCAAGACTTATCTCATTCTCTAGTTCTAACTCTTCACTATGTCCGCATCCAACCAATCGCCACAACACTGATTCAAAATAAGCCAATTAAAACCTAAAAGTACATATATATACGAAAGACATGAGTTAATTAACAACCCTATAAAGCACTCGAAAATTCCAAAATCCAACCAAAAAAATTAAGAACAAACATTACTTACCAAAGCCAAATTAAGGGTCCCAATTGCCATGGTGGACTGGGCACAACAGAAAATGAAACAAGCTATAGCAGAAAGGCAAGCAAACGATGACAGAGAAGGAAGACACCCACAGCGGAGGAGGAAGCAACAGGCGATGGAGTGAGGAGCCAGGCCGCAGCAATGAGAAGGGGCAGAATCAGGTGGAACAAGAGGCAGAATCATGGCAAAGAAAGAAGCAGGACTGCGGTGGAAAGATAGACAAACCGCGGCGAAGAGAGAGATGGACCGTGGTGGAGAGAGAGAGAAACAGACGGCGGCAGAGAGGAAAAAAATTAGAGAATAAGGCCAGTTGAGAGAGGGAGAAGAATGGTGAGAATGAGAGTGAGAGATAGAAAAGTGAGAATAATGAGAGACGGGGAGAACCATCGAGAAAAGGAAGAAAGGAAAAAAAGAGAGGGGCTTAACATATACCCTTCCACTTAAAGTCTTGGTGGTCTTTCCTTCTTTTATTCTACTTTTAAAATAATATACAACTAATTTGAGTTAAATTCATCTATCCCAATATAATTTAAAGTGAATAGAAATATATCCCTAAGACTTAGGCTATGAAATTTTATTTTATTTATTTATTTTTTTCTATTACTAATATTTTATTTTCAGTCAATATTTTATTTTAAATTAAGATATTATAGATATACTACAATCACAAAGTATACTAAGTACTTGGACCACGAATTACGTTGCAGACCGTGCCTAGCTTCAAAACCCAATTTATAAGTTTTCAAAATTTGGAAGTTTTCGAGTAACTTTAAACAAGTATAGATTACTATATGAGAGATGATGTATTATTTGTAATTAATTTATTGACTTATTTCTCGAGTACTAGCTAGTAAAAAAAAAAAAACAGAAACAAAAAAAAGGGGAAAAGAGACCTTGTTAATTCATTAAAAAACACTTTATACACGGTCATATCTCCTCCCAAATTTAATAAAGGTTACTTTATGAAATATCCAAGTGTATGCGCACCCGTTGGAGAATATTTATACAGTTTCGGAATACCATATGATTATATTTTTAAATCAATCATATAAGTATATTTTATATGAAATTCATTACTAACACATAATCTTATAAAAATACATTTACACAATTGATCGAGAGCACAACCCACATAGTATTCCTGAATTATGTAAAAATTTCTCAAGCTGTTGTATATAGAAAATGAAATAAAACAAAATATGCAAAAAGAATTCTAATTTCCACACGTCTCGAAACGATTAGGCGAAAATCATAAAGATAAATCTCTAGCACATTAAGATAAAAAAAAAAAACTCTAGCACATTCAACTGCCCAACAACAATAAATTTACTAAAAGGTATTTAAATGTAAAATAATATGTGATTAATTTTAATGCATTATTAATTAATCACATATTATTGATATACCAATATTTGACTAGTTTAAGTGATTCACTACTTATATTATTCAAATAAGATTTTGAATTCAATTTTTATAAATAAAAATATTAGTATTGAAAGAATTTTATTCTTATAATAAAGCTGATCTAGTTAGAATTTAGATTAGTTGGGTCTAATATATTCTAAATATTGATGATTTAAATAAAAAATAAATATTTTTATTAATATAATAATACATAATTAAATAAATATTTAATTTTGATATATTATTATATAAAATTTTTTACACTATCTAATTATATATTATAATGTTATTAAAAATATTTAATTTTTATCATAATAACTTTAAAAGTTATTCAAATGATAATACATTATTGTCCAACAATATAAAATACTTTAAATTGGCAATATATTAAAAGCATGGTTGGATTTCAATTTGGGGGGTTAAAATCAATTTTGATCCTCTAAAATTAATTTTGGCAAATTTTGATAATATTTAGTTTTCAGGTTTCAAAAACAATTCTTGCCTTTGAAATTGATTCTGGGAGAAATGAAAAATTGTTACTTTCTGTTAGAATCACTTTTAGATGTACTACTAAATATAAATTACTTTAATTTAAAATTAATTCTATCTAAAATTAATTTTACAAATATAGAACTAAATATGCACTAAAACTAATTTTATTACATAATTATGTAAAAAATTTTTATACAAAAATAATAAAATTACATTCAAAGTCGATGAAAAATAATTATACAGATATTTAATTATATATTATTATATTAATAAAAATATTTAACTTAATTACTTATTAAAATGTTATAAATAAAAATATATAATTAAATAATAATATATAAATCTCAATAATATATATGTTAACGTATACAAGCCGTTAGCGATAACACATTAGTTAGCGATAGCACATTACTAACGTATACAAGCCGTCAGCGATAACATATTGCTTTTTTAGTTTAATTGGTATATATGAATAATATAAAATAATTTTATATTATCAATTAATTAAATAAAAAAATAAAAAATTATGATAAATTTTTTATTATAATAAATAATTATTTATATAAATTAATATTTTTTATTATTTTTATTAATTAATAATATAAAATTATTTTATATTCTTAATATATTTAAATTAAATTCTTACCTTTTTTGTATTTTTATTCTCCGCGGGACAGTGATATTACTGTACTTTATTATATACATTCTTTGCCGTCTGAGCTTCCGCCCACTTGCCAAAAGATTATTTTAATAAATGAAAGAAAAATGCTCACCTTTTTCTCTCTTCATTTTTCTTTGGTCCAATAACATAGCCCCATTTTTTCTCCCTCGAACAAAAGGCAAGTCAGCAACACTTTCACAAGTCTTCGCGTTCTTACAGTCCAAGTCTTCTCTCAATCGAGCTTGGAAATTTTTGGCGTTCCTTCTTTGACCCGTTCCCACTTCCCACATATCCCCCTCTCTTTCTTCCCCCATTTCACAACCACGCTATCAGTATCATCACACAAAACTCAAACACAAAGAGGTAACTTCTTTGTTCTCTTTTTGGTCGCCTCTTCATTTTCTAAACTTCACTAAGTTTCCCTTTTTTTTTTTTGGGCCTTATTTCTTTGTTTTCTGTTAAGGGAAGTGTTTCCTTTTAAGCTTCATGGGTTTTCCTCAGTTAGGTTGTTCAAAATCCCAGGTGGGTATCCGAGTACTTATGCTGCGGAAAAACTCATGTTTTTTCATTCGTATATTAAGTCAACTTAAATGGGTTTCTCAGGGCTTGGATGATGTGCTTTCCTTCTGTCAACTAGTCTTTGTTCTATTTTGTGTGTGTGTGTGTGTGTGTGTGTGTGTGTGTGTTTTTTTCTGTTTTAAACTGAAGAATTGTTGTCTTGGTTATTGACTTATTGTTGGTTTGGTTTTTGATTAATTGTTGGATGGTTGAGGTTGACTTGGTTTCTGTGAATGTTTTCTTTCGCAGGTTGTGTTCTTAGAAGGGTTGTAGTAGTACTATGGAGTTAATGTTTTGTGCTGTGGCTTGAATTTTGAATACCAATTTGAGTGAGGTGTTTTTGGAGTATTTGTTTTGGTGGTTGGTGTTTATAGGATCTTTGGTGAAGATGGTTGTGAGTATTGTTAGTTTCTGGCTGCTGGTTAGTTGTGGCATCACCTATGGGACTCAGACTGATATCTTCTGCTTGAAGAGTATCAAGGATTCCCTCGAAGACCCTTACAATTATTTGCGGTCTTCTTGGAATTTCAACAACAATACTGAAGGGTTTATCTGCAGATTCAATGGGGTTGAGTGTTGGCACCCTGATGAGAACAGGGTCTTGAATCTCAAGCTGTCAAATATGGGGCTCAAGGGCCAGTTTCCTCGTGCGATTCAAAACTGCTCGAGCTTAACGGGGGTGGATCTTTCGATTAACAAGCTCTCTGGAACCATTCCAGGAGATATATCTACTCTTCTGCAATATGTGACGACTCTTGATCTATCGTCAAACGATTTTTCTGGTCCGATACCTAATAGTCTTGCAAATTGTACCTATCTCAATAGCCTTAAACTTGATCAGAATAGACTCACTGGTCAAATTCCTGGACAATTTGCCAGTCTTTCACGGCTTAAGACATTCAGTGTATCGAACAATCTTTTGACGGGGCCAGTTCCGAGCTTCAGTGGTAAAGTTGAGCTAAATTATGCAAACAATCAAGGCCTATGTGGAGGTACCTTGCCAGCTTGTGAGGCCCAGTCTTCCAAAAGTAACACTGCAGTTATAGCTGGAGCAGCTGTTGGTGGGGTGACTCTTGCAGCATTAGGATTAGGTGTTGCAATGTTCTTCTATGTGCGCCGTGTAGCTTTCAAGAAGAAGGAAGAGGACCCTGAAGGAAACAAATGGGCAAGAAGTATAAAGGGAGCCAAAGCAATAAAGGCAAGCTATATTGATGCATTGGATAGTACCTATATGATTAGACTTAGCCAGCTATTAATTTTTCTTCTTAGATCTGTCTGTGTTTTAGAGCACTAGATAATTGTTTTAAATAGTTTTAATAGAAAATAGTTTATTGCAAAACATTTCCAAAAAACATTCATAATACCTTTAACAGAAGCATTTTCTAATAAATATTATATTTCCTTGACATTATTGATTATATATTCTGGGAAAACTTGTTTTGCATACCTCTGCTTCACACATGCGAAAATAATATATTTTATAAACCAAACTCATTAAGTGTAAAATTAGAAAATGCAGAATATGTAAAATTTCTGTAAAATTTATGGAGTCTTAGTTCATATGGCTTTCTGTAGCATTGAATTGTTATGACGATATTTTCCCTAACTCTACTGAATTGGACATCAGGTTTCCATGTTTGAGAAATCAGTTTCAAAAATGAAATTGAGTGATCTCATGAAGGCTACTAACAACTTCAGTAATACCAATATCATTGGGTCAGGAAGAACAGGAACTGTTTACAAAGCTGTTCTTGATGATGGCACATCGCTTATGGTTAAGAGATTGCAGCAATCTCAACACTCTGAGAAAGAATTTCTGTCTGAGATGTCTACACTCGGGACTGTCAAACATCGTAACCTGGTTCCTCTTTTAGGTTTTTGCATGGCCAAAAAGGAGAGGCTTCTGGTGTATAAAAATATGCCGAACGGCAACCTCCATGATCAGCTACATCCTGCTGCTGGTGCCAGCACCCTTGACTGGACTTTGAGGCTCAAAATTGCAATCGGAGCAGCCAAAGGATTAGCATGGCTTCATCATAGCTGCAATCCTCGTATTATCCACCGAAACATAAGCTCTAAGTGCATATTGTTGGATGCAGATTTCGAGCCCAAAATTTCCGGTTTTGGCCTCGCCAGACTGATGAACCCAATTGACACACATTTGAGTACTTTTGTCAATGGCGAGTTTGGGGACTTAGGTTATGTTGCTCCTGAGTACACAAGAACTTTGGTTGCTACACCAAAGGGGGATGTTTATAGCTTTGGGACTGTGCTTCTTGAGTTGGTGACCGGTGAAAGACCTACCAATGTGTCTAAAGCTCCAGAAACGTTCAAAGGAAATCTGGTTGAGTGGATTATGCAGCTCTCGAGCAACTCACAACTCCACGATGCCATCGATGAATCGCTAGCTGGCAAGGGTGTCGATAACGAGCTTTTCCAATTTCTGAAGGTTGCATGCAACTGTGTTTCATTAACTCCAAAGGAGAGGCCCACCATGTTTGAAGTATACCAGTTTTTAAGAGCCATTGGGAGTAGGTACAATTTCACTACTGAGGATGAGATATTGGTGCCTGTAGATATTGACAGTCCTGATAACTTGGAGGAACTTATCGTAGCTCGAGAAGAATATGATTGAAAAGGTATGTCAGATATACAGGTAATATATATATAATCAGTTTGAAAAATTGTAATTAACTATCTCACTTGGTGGTCCCAAAATAAGTGTTAGTGTTATATATAGTTTTGAGAATCTAGATTCAGTTGTGTGCTGTTGATATCGAAACATCAATTGAAGATCATTAATCATGGATAATATATGGTTTACCCTTTTCTAATTCATTTTTTTTTTAAATCTGATTTCCTTGTTCTAACCCTTGTATGCTGACATGTATGCCCTTGTATGCTGACATGTATGCTCAAGTAGTTTCTCAAATCAGTGATTTGAGTTGCAATTTTGTTTCGTTAATTACTCTGTTCTCGTGTGGAGGGTGCTCTTTTTAAACTTGTAATTCTTTTTGTTATTTTACATTATATTATTTAATCACATAGTAGAGAAAAGTAAATATTCAATATCTTTTTTCCAAAGTTTCTGTAGTCCATTTGCTTCTATGCATGTTGAGGGTCAACAGTATGTGTTCTGAGATGCAGTCTTGGGCCAATTTTTCCATTGAAGAATGTATACCTCAAGAGTAATAATGTATCCTACTAAAACATGCTCCTCATCATCTTCCTAATTTCTAAACAAGGAACATAATGAATGCTTTTTATGATTTAAAGATAACGAATACATTTGCAAGACAATCAGGACTCGTTTGATATATCTAATAGTATAAAGCCTTATAGGATAAGGGCTGATAGTATAAAGCTTGATTGTATAAGGTCTAATAAAAATTTAATACTATACAGTATTTAGTATGCCATTATATAAGATATTGTATTATATAAAATATAACTAGAAGAAGATATTATAATAAATATAATTTTTAAATAAATATTAAATTTAAAAATTAAGAATTAATATAATTGTTTAAATAGTTATTATAATTATTTTAGCTATTTTTTATTATATATAAAAATAATTTTATATTAAAATTTATTTATTTGTTTTTAATATTTTTTCATAAATATAAAAAATATGAGAGAGAGAGAGAGAGAGAGAGAGAGAGAGAGAGATGGAGTATTTATACATTGAAATCTAAATAGGCTTAGTATTACATTTCTATATTTGGTTGTGTTTTTTATTATATACAATTAAATTTATATTAAATATTATTATTTATATATTTTAATAATAAATTTTTATTCCTATATTTTTATTTTAGTTTGAATAGTTATTTTACAATTATTTTTAAAAAAGTATTTATTTATTATTGAATCATATTAGTTTTTATTTATATATTTTTATTTTTAATATTTATTTAATAATTAATTTTATTTGAATAAATAATATTAAAAATAAAAAAAATGAGAGAACTCTTATATATTAAAAGCTAATCAAGCCTGATACGGCCTTCTTATACTGTATTAAGTTATCCATCGTTATAACGCATAAGGGACGTTTGATGAATAAGTTTATACAATACGTTGACTGTACCAAACAACGGATAAGGTCATAATGTATTGTATTACCTTATCGTATCATACTTAATACGGCATACCAAACACCCCTTCAATATTTTCAAGTTTAGTAATTAGGAGGATATATCATTTCATCTATCAATGCTTGCAATTTTGTACTAAAATCAGATTTTTTTTTTTTGGGTGCATAAAAATAAATATTTTTTAACAAGCCTATCAGAGAGATTACTATCATTTTGGAAACAGTGTATTAATGAACTAGTACTTGGCATTTAGAGATGGTCAAGTACCTATGTTCAGAGTTCCACAAGTATTTAAAGACCAGGAACTTAAAAGAAAGAGGATGAGAGCGGAAAATCAAACCTACTGAGGATATACACGTTACGCCCCTTTTTTCGATCTTTACGGAAAAATTTCTTTGTTGTGGGTACAAGAAATGGTAAAGGTTTTAAGAAAAAAAGATAAGTTCCCTTATCTGACTTAACTAATAGAAAAAGATATTATATAATTATAAATTCATGTAATATTATTATATGCTGAATAAATACATTTTAATACTAATTCAATTAAATATTTCTTTATAAAATTCATAAATAATTGCCATTTTAAAATTTCTAATAGATATGTTTGAAGTGATCAGATTTAAGAAAACTAAATAATTCAAGAATTCATTAGAAAAAGGAAGTCAATTGGCACTGTTGCATGGTAAAGATTATGCGTTGATGGAAAGGAGGCAGCAATATGCCAAGAGGTTGGAGTTGTATAGGTTCGCCAGGTTGAGATTGATGCAACTTGTTGCTTGGGAAGAGATGAATCAATTAATCAAAATAAGGACAATGATAGAGTTGAGACTATTGGCAGCAAAAGATTGGTTGGTTTTCTCTGCTTACTCTCATGTCTGATAAGAGTTGTGGGGGTATGTATTGCTTTTTGCCATGGTAGTATTTGCATGTTAAAATAATGTTTTGACTCATGAAGAGAAAATGGAATTTAAAAAAAAACCTATTCATGTAGATATAAATAGTGAAGAATGGATATTAATTAGGTAAGAAAAAAATTAGAGTAAAAATTAATATGAATAAAATAAAATTATAAAGTTACCCAAAATTATAAATTAATAACTAATTCAAGAAAGAGGAGAGTGAATTTTATGTCTAAAACAAAATGTGGAGCTTGCTAATATCTATACTTTCATGTGGAGGTTAGCAATTCTCTATTTGAATTATCTTTCTCTATTGCCCAATTATTACGTCAAATAATGTTATATTAAATGGTATTTCCATTTTCTATATTACTTAACAATAATTGCAATTCATCTGAATGAAGTGATAAAATAAGTTTATTTGACATAAGTAAGCTTCATCACAAATAAATACAAAATTTACAGAATTTTGGATCGCAATAAAATCGTCAATTAACAAATGATTATGCTTTCCCATGCAATTGTAATCTTCTCTACAGTCTTAAGTTATAATACGTCGATAGATGATCATGTTCATAGAGCTAGTAGTGAGAGGATACAAAGCCCATAAAGCCTACGACGTAATTAACAAAACGGATTCAAGTCATAATTGTCTCACATAAGCAAGCTCGCAATTATGCAAAGAGTTACACAATTTTCCAATATCACAAAAGTCACTCCCAATATTATATTGCGCAATATTTCACAAAGGCATAATAATTTCCAACATATCACATGACATTATGTTTTTTAAATCTAGATCACTAGTATCTGGAATTCATTAGATCCCAATCAATTTGGTTTAAACCAAGTTGGCCCATGGATGATTAAGGGCTCAACAAAGTGTCTTTTCGGGATAAGGTTTTGGGAGGGAGAGTTTCACCACAGCCATAGTGGAAGGATTTTTATCTTCTATTGGAGAATTCAACCCATATTGAGTTGGAGGATAATGATCCACTTAAACCTAAGGTGTTTTTTGCTAATTCAGTCATTAGCCAAGCTTCTGAATCTTGGAGGGATGCATTCATAGTCAAGCTGTTGGGAAAGTCACTAGGCTTTTCCATGATGAAGGCCAAGCTTGCTAATATGTGAAACCTTAGAGTGGGTTTTGACATCATGAGTGAGATAATTGGGTACTTGATGGTGAAATTTGATTTGTCGGAGGATAGAGCATGGGTTATGGAGGGAGGTCCGTGGATGATTCAAGGTCACTATCTTGCAACGAAGCAATAGATGGCTTGATTCAACCCAAGTGATTCTCTTTTTGGTCACACCATTGTATAGGTGCAGCCGTTGGCACTTAATTTGTTGTATTATGATGAGCGCATGTTATGTGTCATTGCTAAGGCAATTAGGAAACCAATGAAATTTGACATGACTATTACTAAGCTGGATCGAGGCAATTTTGCATGTATTTTTGTCGAGGTCAACTTTGCAGAATCGGGTAAGAGGAGAGTTTGGATAAAGGATCATTGGCATGAGGTTGAGTTTGAAAGCCTCAATCTTATTTGTTTAGCATGTAATAGTTTTGGTCATGTATCTAGAAATTGTTGTTTCACTTCGATGGCCAAGTCAAGGGTGGAGCAATCAGTAGAACAGTCACCTATGTTGGAGGAGAGAGAAGGGACAAACAAGCCTGATGTGGTAATAAAAAAGTTTTGAATTCTGGAGAGATTTTCGAGGTTGTTAAAGATACGTGTAATCAAGAGGATCATAACGGAGAATGGCATTTGTTGCAAAATAAACAAAAATAAAATTAGAAGAAAAAAGGGAAAGAATTTGCGAATTCGAATCGTGATTCATGTATCACGAATAAAGGTTCTCATGCCATGCAGCCACAGTCCACTCCATCATGTGGGAAGTCTAAGAATGGGTAACGCTTTGGAAACGGGTCGAAGACAGCAACTGGCACAAAGTAGAACACAAAATATGATGGGCCAAGTTTTGTGTTTGGAGTGTTGAAGCCTGATAATGGGCAAGGGAGGTAGGATTTTCAAGCACAAGCATGAAGAACAAGTGAAAAGCAATAGCAGGGTGCATGAGAATACATCACCCCCGTTGCTTAAACTGTGAGTGAAGAGGCATCGTAGAGATAGCTCAGAAGGGGCTTTCACTGGTAATAATAAGGATCGCTTTAAGGAAGTCCAATAAGTTGCGAAGTCGCTAGTAAAGGGGAGGGCATTGCATCCAATAGTGGAGAAAAGGAGGGAGTGCAGCATGTTGACAAGGTATAGGATAGAAAGAAGACCATGTAGCTGGTCTTGAGACTGCATCCCTTTTTTTCCTTGGATTTTTTTAAATGATTATTATTAGTTGGAACATAAAGGGGGGCAATGAATGCCGCTGGAAAGAGGGTGGTGAAGTCCATGGTGGAGAAGGTTAGACTTGATATTTTCATTGGTGATTTTAGAGGCAAATGGACATTCAAGAGGTATCTGGGTTTTAGGTTTGAGGGGGATTAAGTACACTATGGTGGACATTTTCTAGCAGGCTATTACAATGCAGCATGGCATGGGTATGCCATCTTGGGCTTGGTCTACAATATATGGTAGTCCTATTCCTTCATGCAGGGAAGCAGTTTGGGATTATCTTTGCTCTCTGAGACAAAGAATTCCCATGTCGTTTTGGAGATTTTAATGAGATTTTGTTACATCAGGAGGTTAGGGGGTGAGTATTCCATCTGTAGAGTTGGGAAATTTGTTGAGGTAGTTGATATGTGTAATCTCATGGACATTGGGACATCAAGCAGTCAATTTACTTGATGTCACATTGATCAAGGGAGACAATAGGTTGCTAAATGCCTGGGTAGAGCGTTAGTTGATGTGGTTTGGCATCACAATTTTTTGGAAGCCTTTGTTGAGACTTTGCCGACATTTTATTTTGATCATCACCCAATTTTATTGAGGTGTGAGAGTTTGGGTGTTCCATTTGGGCCTAGGTCATTCCGTTTCGAGGCTGCTTAGACTTTGCATGAAGATTATGAAGCTGGAGTGGCTAATGCTTGACCTTGTCAAAATGACGATGTTTTTGGCAAGTTGGTTAGAGTTAAGGAGGATTATCTTGTTTTTAACAAAAGTATCTTTGAGAATATTTCTAGAAGGAAGAGATCTCTTGAGAACAAATTGAGGGGTGTTTGGGAAAAATTGAGAGAGTTGATGTAGCTTCCTTTTTTTTTTATTCCTATCTTGGAGAGAGACCTTCAAAAAGAGTATGGGGAACTGTTAAAGCTGGAAGAGATGTTATGGCTCTAGAAGTCAAATGAGAAATGGGTAAAGTTTGGCGATAGAAATGCAATCTTTTTTCACACTCAAACTATTGTTATAAGAAAAAGAAACAAAGTTTCTAAGTTGTTTTTCTCTGATGCTTCTTGGAGTAATGATGTAGATTTGTTGGAATAGGAAGTCTTGAAATTTTTTCAGTGGTTTATTTTACTCCTCTGAGATGGTGGATACCTCTTTTTTAACTAATATGGTTTTCCCTTAGCTTGGAGAAAAGAATAGTCTGTTGCTTTTGAAATCTGTTTCTAAGGGTGAGGTTTTCAAAGCTTTCAAGAGATATGCCTTCCTTCAATGCACCGGGGGTAGATGGTTTCTGGCCTTTTTTCTTTAAAAAATATTGGCATGTTGTTGGAGATGAGGTTTGATATTTAGTCAAAGATACTTTTATTTATGGTTTCTTTAATTTTGCTCTTGTTGAAACTCTTATTACACTTATTCCTAAAGAGGATCAGCCTATGAGGATTAGAGACTTTCAGCTTATCAACCTTTGTATTGTTTTGTATAAATTGATTACCAATGTCTTGATAAATCCTTTCATTGGGGATTTGATTGGTCCTATGTAAAGTGCCTTTGTTCCTAGCAGAAGCACTCAAGATGATGCCATTGTTGCTCAAGAAGTTTTGCATTATATGCAGAAAGCTAAAGATCGTAATGGTCTAATTGCTTTCAAGATTGATTTGAAAAAAGCTTATGATAAGGTGCACTAGCATTACTTGAAATTTGTTCTTTCAAAGTTTGGTTTCCCATCCTTCATAATCAACCTCATTATGTTATGTTACATCTTCTTCTCTATTTATTTTATGGAATAGGGTTAAATTGCCTACTTTTTCTCCATCTATATACCTAAGGGAGGATGATCCGATTGTCACCTTATCTTTTTGTGCTATGTATGGAAGGCCCAAGCTATTTAATTGGTAGTAAAGTGAATATGGGTGATTGGTAGCCTGTGCGGGTTTCTAGAGGTGGGCCTTATCTTTCCCATTTACTATTTGCTGATGATGTTTTTGTTATTCTCTAAAGCCATTACTTCTAATTTGAGAACAATTGGTGTGGTTTTAGATTCCTTTTGTAAAGCTTATAGATTGAAAGTAAATTTGCATAAATCCAAAGCTATGTGTTCTAAGAAAGTTTCTAGACAAAGACAAGAAGTCCTCCCTTCTATTCGTTTTGCCTCTGATTTGGGCAGATATCTAGGGTTTCTGCTTTTTCATCACAGGCCTAAGAAGATTGATTTTTATTTCCTTGTGGACAAATTGAATTAAAGGCTGGCTTCTTGGAAAGGCAAATTATTAAATCGAGTAGGAAGATTAAAATTGACTAGATTAGTGTCGGCTTCTATTCCTATCTATCCCATGCAGTCCTTTTGGCTTCCCATAGCTATTTGTGATAAGATAGATAAGGTAACCAGAACATTCTTGTGGAGTAAATCTAATTTGTAGAGAGGCTAGCACCCAGTTGATTGGGAGGTTGTGACCCAACCTTTTAATTTTGGCGAGTTAGGAATTCGAAAATCTAGAGATGTTAATACTGCCTTACTTAGTAAGCTAGTGTGGAGCCTCTTGCATGAGAATGACAAGTTGTGGGTGGAAGTCTTTTCTCACAAGTATTTGAAGGATAAATCTATCTTGAAGAGTGAGTGTTCCAATTCTTGTTCTTATGTTTATTGCACTATTCACAAGACTATTGCTATTCTCAAAGATGGCTTTCAACTGTGCTTGGGGGATGGATCCTCTTCTTTTTGGTATGATACTTAGACTAGAGAAGGCCCCCTCTGTAGTTTGGTTGATTTTATCCACATTTCAAACACCCAAGTAAAGGTCCATGATTGTTGGGTTAGGGTCAATGGAACCTGAATTTTCTTTCCACTATCCTTGATAGTCATGTGGTTAACTTAATGAAAGAGATTCCAGTTCCTCTTTAGCCTAATTTACAGATTCTGTGGTTTGGCTGGAATCTCTTGCTACTACTTATTCTGCTTCTTTTGGCTACTGCTGGTTGTTTAGATCCAATCAGTTTCATGCTCTCATTATTGGAGGTGGGTTTGGAAACTTAAGACTACTTTCAAGATTTGTTTTCTATTCTGGCTTTCTCTCCATGACTGCCTTCCTACTAATTATCTCCTCTGTCATAGAGGTCTGTCAAGTTTTGCAATATGTTCTCAGTGTAATATGAGCCTAGAGACTACTATTCATTGCTTGCGAGATTGTTCCTATGCTAGAGCCATTTGGTTTCTAGTGAAGCCTAATATGCCAGCATCCTTTTTCAATATGTCCCTCCAAGATTGGTTGTATTTGTTCTCCTCAAGCTCTTGTGCAAACTTATTTTGTGCAACTTTGTGGTAGATTTGGAAATCCTCGGTGTGTTTTGTTGCACAATGTTTTGACTTTTTTTGACAATTGTAGACAAGTTTTCCCTAATTCTTTGATGCTTAAGCCTACTATTATGGTTACTTGGTCTCCCCCCCATATGTTTATTAAGATTAATACTAATGGAAGCTCTTTGGGAAATCCTAGTCAGGCTGGTTTGGAGGTCTACTGTGTGGTGAGAATGGCAAATGGGTCATTAGTTATGCTGGTTATATCCCTTGGGCTGACAACCTTTGTGTTGAATTGTTGGCTATGAGGAATCGTCTTGATTTGGCTTGGAGGTTAGGCTTTAAGAAAGTTATTTGTGAGTGTGATTGCACTGAAGCTTTGAGGTTGTTTCATGGTCAATCATCAAAGTTTCATGTTTATGGAACTACAATTCATCATATTAGTCTATTACTAGACTGAGACTAGGATTGCGCTCTTCAAAACATATATAGGAAAGGCAATCAAGCTACAAACTTTTTGGCCAAGTATGGTGCTACATCGAGTATGGGTTTCACACTTTAGGACAAACCTTTGGCTGGGATCGATGGAGCATATTCTTCTTGTTGATTTTGTTGGGACTATCCATTTGAGATAAGTTTTTTGCTGGTTTTGTTTTGTTTTTTTTTTCTTTTCTCCTTTAGCTTATGTGCCCAAAAAAAAAAAAAAAAACTAGGCTAGCCTACTATGGATTTAAAACTCTCCCAATGCTAATTTTTACCATTCACATAAGACTCAAACTAAAAGCCTTGCTTAAGCAAAATAAATGATAAATCACTTAAACCAACCAAGTATTAGCATATTAGATTCTATTAAATGCACAAAATCAACATGAAAAAATTTCTTAAATGTTTAAACAAGTTTCCTATGGGAGTGTGAAACATATTATAGCGCTAACAATAACATAATTGTGTTTTGAAATTTTAGTAATTTTGTTTTTCTTTTACTCAATTGTCTAATAATATATTACAATATCAAGAAAATTATATGACTTCTACAATTATTATTTTTAAAAAATATATTAATAGTATATGATCAAATGATAATATAAAACCCTTTATACTCAGTGTATCAAAATTAATCTACAATAATATATAAAGATGTTAAAAAAAAATAGGGTGCAAAATAATGTTTGCAGATAATTGAAGATTGTTCAGAATTATTCTCTTGATGACCCATTAAACGGGCTAGCCCAACAAGTAGATGAACTTGATTATTATTATTTTTGCTATTAAAAAAATAATTAAGACTTATGTTTGATAATGTAATGTTGAACTTTGAAACTTGGGACTTTGTATTTGGATTTTGATATTTAGTTTGATTTGTATTTTTGTCATTTGATTTGTAATGTGTTGGACTTGAACTCTTGAAGTTTGGACTTAAGTTTGCTTAAGTAATGTGTTGAACTTTGACACTTGAGACTTTGGGTTTGAAAACTTTTTTATTTTTTTGCTACATCAATGACAATGAGGTTTGAACCCCTTACGTTGTGGGTACTATCCAAATCCTTCACCACTAGACCACTCCTAATAGTTTTTGGATTTGACTTTTGATGTTTAGTTTAATTTCAATTTAAATAATTTAATATTTAATATATTGAAATTGAAGTTTAGACTTTTGATAATATTTGTGATGTAATAATGTTAAAAAAATTTTGATTTGAAAAAATTGATCGATTAAACTCGTGGACTAGCCTTAAATGGGTTGCATCGACATTATGTCAGCGCGTTAACACTTGCTATAGATTGGTTTGACCAATCTAACTCTCATACCTAAATGGGCCTGGTCAAATGGGTTAGTCTAAACATTTTAGGTCTTAACAGGTTGGGTTGGTAGGTTTAACAGCCATATGGGTCAATTTGGCCTATTGTTGGCCGGCTCGCACTGGGGCGTGTCAAAATATATAGGGTTAAGTGAGCCTAGAATTACTTTTACTTTAAATTTATTTGTTTGGCCCACCCCTTTTGTCAGATTATTTAAGCTGATATATCAAGTTTGGCCCATTTGATACTTCTATTGACAACCTAAATGTATATTGTGATATTTTTTATAAAACTAAAAATTAAGATTCATTTTTTATACATTTTTTTATGTACTATTTTGCAAAATTGAATATATTAACATAAACACAATTGATATACCATTATTATAAATATGCATGGATGTTTTTTATTGGTCCATATATGTAAGGGTTTTAAAATCTAAAGTTATGCAAGTGTTTCATAAAATTTCCCAAATGTATACATATAGATGGAGAAAAAGAACTAGCATTTTTAAAACACTAGAAGTGAGAGTGGTGAGAGACTTGAGTAACATGTATAATGTTATAGATTCTAATCTGAGTACTACCGGTGAAAATAAAAATAAAAAGCTAGCACATTTAGTGAAAACAATGGACGAAAAAAAAAATGAAAAATGTTTGACCAAAAATTGCTGTTGAATATTTCAAACCATTAAATTGATAGAATAATTACACTATAAACCCATTTCAATCATAATAGCCACTAATAAAAAAAAGATTTTATTCAAAAAGAGTCACAAGGTATGTATGTATATATACAGAAAGGGTATGAGAAGAGGGATTGTTTATGAAAGTTAGATGAGTAAATTTGACTATTGGTTTGCCATAAGTAGTCAATATTAAAATATAAAATTATGTGATAACTTTTTAAAATAATCATATGATCTTTAAATACTTTTAATAACTTTTGATCTTATCTATTCATGTATATATTATTTACTTGGAGAGTACATTTTGTATACTTATTCTATTAAATAATTTTTTTTTATAAATATTGGATTTCGTCAATTCAATCGTTAAATAATATGATATTATTTTAATTATCAATCATAACAAATTTAAAAATAAATTTGGACATTAATAGATATGTAACTAATAGTAAGCATTTATCTATATTTTTGAAAGTGTATACATAAAAATAATTTGGGATAAGTAAGTACTAAATCGGTTTTAAATTGAAAGAGATTTTATACTCATGATTGATTTAGTTGGAATTTTTAATTTAATGGTTGGATTAATAAAATTTAATATTTATAAAAAATCATTTAATGAAGTAAATATACTAGTACTTATTTTTGCAGTAAATGAGTTTTCACCCATATATATTATATGCGTTTTTATTTATTAGTCTAAAGTTGGAAGTTATTATTTTCTGGATTAAAAAGTTAGAAGTTACTTGTATTTCAATATTTCCAAAAAGAATTCTTTTTAATTCTTTTTGTAAGTTTGGATGCTTTTATAGAATTGCTTATGTGGCAATTGTTGAAATTGAGTTGAATGGCGGCGGAAGGTGAAACAAAGTTAAAGAAGTTCGTCTAAGTATGTTTAATTGGAGTGCTCTGTGAAGGGATCAATACAATATACGAGGTTTTTAATTTTTAATATAGTAGATGAGTGTGATATATACAAGAATATAAATTTATGGGTCAAATACATGGATATGGGACTCAAAAATCGCCAGTGGCGATTTTTACTTTTTCAAAAAATGCTAATGACGGTTTTTGCCTTTTTCTGGTACGGTGCACGAAGATACATAATTTATTTTTTGGTTTTTCAAAAATCGTCAATAACGATTTTTGCTTTTTAAAAAAACTGTTGCATTCTGAAAAGCCACCGATAGCAGTTTTTCTTAAATTCTCATATTCTTGTAATTCACTCCAAAATCCCATATTTTGGTATAAATTAATTTTAAATACCATATAAAAAAAAAGACCATTACGATCATTACTTTTTTATTTCTCTTCTGGCTAAAAATAAATAGAGCACATTTAATGACAACTTTTACTATTATAAATAAGAAATATGTATATACTGTGCATCACACACACGAGAAAAAGAGTAACTGCGTATACTTATATAAACTAAACTAATAAGCAGCGCCATTGCATCTAACATTTGTCATAGTTCCTTGCACTTCCATTCTTTGGGACACCAAACCCAGATCATGGATGATAAAAATTGTGGCAACAAGGTTTATCATATGGTTCTCGGTAGACTCGACTCACTTCATTAGTAGCTCTTCCCCTCCTGTATGGACCTGGTAGCTCTTGGCCAAAGAGTCTCCTAATTCGAGCATTTTCATATGAAAAACCTATAAAGTAACATATGGTGGGAGCACTTATTTTCTTTTCTCCATAACTATGGTAAATGGAAAAAATGGAGACAAAAAAAAAAAAAAAAGAGATCACACAGAAGACAAATAAATATTATCTCCAATCTATTTTATTTGTCATTTTAATCATATATATAAGAATTAAGGAATTCAAAATCAAGAATTAATTATAAAAATATTTCTTAAAATATTTTTATTTAATTTTTAATATCTATAATTACTTCATCTTATTAAACTTATAAAAAGTACGTTGTACTTAGAAGTCGGGAAAAGGATAAAATTAGAAATTAATAATAAATTCTTTATTGATATACGAAAATAATAAATAAAATAAATTAAAATTTTTTACTCAAAATGAAGGATAGAATAAAATAAAAATAGTATATAACAAGATAATGAGACCTACCTGAGGGATTCACATAGTTGCATAATGCCCAGAAGCACCAGCAAGACTCCTTGCCGCCATTGACTTGGGAGACAAACAAAACACACAAAGAAATAAAAGTACAACCCAAACAAGTGAGATCCTCTTAGAAGCCAATAGTTTGGTGCACCTCGCAATGAATGCCAACATATCCTAATTTATAGCTAAACATCGGTTGATGGTGCTTGCCTTTCAAGCATTATATTAATTATTAAGTCTAATTTTGGCGATGTGTTTGTCTTTACTACACAGGTTTTGTCATTGGTATCCTTTTGTCAACGGTGTTTTTTTGGTGGGTGGGGGGGGGGGGGTGGGATTTGTGTCATGCTTCCGCCTATTCGAGGTCGAGGGCTGACATGGATGACACGGTCAAATCGCCATTGTAATTTCAATAATGATATCGGCATATCAATTTTTCACATACCATTTTCACATTTAGGGAATTATTATTATCCCTACTAGAAATTTAAGATTTAAAGACAAAAAAAAATCCATCTTTAAATTGTGAAAATTCCATCTCTAAACGAATTAAAGATGGATTTTGAGACAAAAATGCTTCTGTCTCTAATATATGATGAAGTTTGATCATTTTTTTTTTCAAAAAAAAGGCAACAGACCTAGGTAGTTGATTGGAAGTAATCCATCTCTAATTAGCAAACGGAAATAATTCCATTTCTATTTTCATCTCTAAATTAATTTCGTCTCTAATTTAGATTTAGAGAAAGATACATAAATATGCCAAAAATAGCAATATAATAAGAGGAAAGTATTTGACACAACTAATGATGGTAAAGCCAAGCCCCAAATTCGTGTCATATGCATCTATATAGTTACAATAAGCTAGAATTGTATAATCACAACGACGTTAAAGAAAAGATAGGTTGTCCTAACTCTTGAGTAATATATTATACATGAGTTCCATGAACAATATTTAAAACGCTATCTGGCAATCTAGGTTTGTCAACTCCAGTTAGGTAGAATTTTGCTTTGCTAGCGCCCATAATGTTTGTCTAAAACAATATCAAACCAAAAATTCACATATCATAGGTGAAAAGAGCCCTCCAAATTTCTTTGTCATGATTTTGCATTTGTAAGATACAACGTGTTGAAAAATAAGGGGTAAACCAATCTGAAATATTCCATTGACACAGAAGTGCAAATTTATATGAAATAAAGTTCCGCTTAACATGTTGGTCTAGTTGTGTGCATTTCTGGAAGAAGAGAACATATATGAGGCATAAATTCAAAGTGATTATTGATATCAAACAACATAAAAAAAATGAATTCTATATTTGACCTTTTCATCAAAACATAAAATTTAGGCAAATATATGCATCCTTTTTCAATAATTGTACGAGTTTTATATAATGCAAGTAACTCTATCTTTTTTATAGCTTCTTATCAACTAAATTGACCGGTTTGGATTTTCTACCCATTGGTCGGCCATCTTACCACACACACAAGGGAAAAATATCCCTCTCCTCAATCTAGCCGCCAATCTCTGATCCCCAATCCACTTCTTGACATGTGTCTCTTATTTGTGGCATATATCTCCTCCACCCCCTATAAATATCATAGTATGGGAATAGGTTAAGAAAGTTAATCTGAACTTAGATACTAAAGCCCCCTCTCTACCTCTAGTACACACGCACACTCTTTTCTCTTTGGGAGAGCTCTATTTCTCTCTTTTTTTAGCTCTCTACCACCATGTCTAGTTACTCTCAGGTTGAGATAAATAAAACTGCTCTTACTATATAACCCAATGTATAAGCTACACGCAATATCTCACCATCAATACGGCCGCAATGCGCAACACACGGAATCCTACCTACGAAAACCAAAATGCAAATGCCACAAGCAATTTGCACGTATCTTCTTCTTTCTCATCTTTCACGTTTTGTCATTCGGTCGTGGCCTTCGGATATGTACTTGATCTGTGTAAAAAGAATCTAAAGGTGCCTTCTATGTTGCTTGTCATTTGTTTCATAAGCTTTGTGAAAGATGCCAACAGGAGGTAGCCTGTCTCTATTTTAAGTCTTTGAATTTGTTTTTATGAGACGCATTGCATTTTTATTTGTATGAGATACTTTGCGTTTTTATTTAGCATTATTATCCTTATTTCCAGTTATGTCTCTTTAATTAGGATGATGCTTATATTTGCGATTTTTTCCTGTTATAGCGCTTGACTATAATTTTATGACTATTTGTGTTGTAGTCTTTTAGATTAATTGATATTCCTGTTTTCTCCCACATTTAAAATATGTATACTTCTTACAACATAATTGAAATGATTTATACCATTTTATCATATACATTTAATTATAGTTATATATATTATTTTAATAAATGTAAAAAACATAATTTCAGCACAATAGTAAGCATTAGTGTTTGTAACTGACATCCAATTCACGGTAATTAGCATTAATGTTGAGATTTCCTGCTATAATTTGTAGGCCATTAATTGTACTTATTTAAATGTGTTCATAGTATTTTTATCACTTTTTTTTCCCTCTCCCATCATTTCTAACATGTGGTCAAAATAATTTTGAAAAAGGTTTTTGGTACGGTTGTCGAAAGGGGCATTCGAGGAAAAATCTCGATTCCAAGAATATGTGGGTTCCAAGACACTAGTGCATAAGTAATATACTTATAATAATTTTATAAATAATGTTTTTATGCACAAGATTTTAAATAAAAATGTGGGATCACTCATACACGTAAATATCATCTTGAGTGATTTAAAGTACTCGAATTAATTACCAAATACCTTGAATTAATCCTAAAAGATCCCATATTATTTTTGAACATGACAAATCAAAGGAAATAATTCTACAAAAATTAGATAGACATGTCATAAGAGTAGTCATAGTAAGTGGTTAAAAATAAGTCACACCATATGTTAAGTAAACGAGTGGATATGATCGTGCCGCATCAACCCCAATCGATGGATTAATCACCACCACTCCTTCCAATGAATATCACAATACTCTTATCCTTGCTTTTCTCTCCCTCATCCATGGTCAAAGCACCTACACATACATCATCATCACATTCTCCGCCTTTTTCCTCACCACCACAATAACCATGAGCTTCAAGCTCATGGTTGATGGCTTTCTTGGCCTCAAAATACTTTGCTCCTTTTATGACAACTAATTCTCATATCTTCTTCTTCAAAACCCCTGAAATAATTAAAGGATTTAAGTTATTTATGGAGCTCTTCTCGTCCCTTAAAAGTTGCAGCCATTAAAGGGGGATAAAGTTAGGAGTTGCTTTTGTGGTCTTTACTTCCATCGTTCAAAGAACCGTGAGGTAGGTAACTCAAATCCTAGTTTCTTTCTTCTAATTTTTGGGACCGTATATGCTGCCAAACTTTAGGTCTTTCACCTAATTTTGATGATGGTTTTGCTGGTTTGTTGTTGATTGATATGGATATGTCATAGTTTTGAGTCTATGAAGGTGTGTGGAACTTGTTTATGAGCATGGTTGGTTTATTATGTGTGTGAATGCTTGCAATTGATGTAGGGCAGAAATTAATGAGGAAGGTTTAAGTTATGCTCCTTAGGCTTATATTAATGCATTAAAACTAGTAAGACATGAGTTAGTGAAAGGAACAATCCAAGAACCCAAAAATATTCATAAATAGAATTAAGTTAAGTTGTACAGTTTTAGCCAATAGAGAACTCTTGGACCATAACTTGAGCTAGGATCTTCAATTGAAGTGAAACCAATTTTAAATGAAACCTATCTCATAGAGAGTATACCCACGAAATTTGAGGTCCATTGGACTTGAAATGAATAGGTTATAAATTTTTGAAGTAGGCTATAGGTAGAGTAACATGGATTGGAGCATCATGTGTTCTAACAGGCATAACTCGCCCTATAGTCTTTTAAATTAATGCAAATAATTTTGTTAAAATGCAAACACATAGAAGAAAAGTCTTCCAGTGGGTTGCTCCCAATAATTTCATGAAGTTATCCTATGCTCTGTAGGTGTCAATATAGGGCTACCCCACTGTAGAGCTTGTAACTTAAGCTCTGCTTAGCCAAATTGAGTGAGACCTAGTTTGTTTGAAAGTCGATTAAAGCGTAAGCATATAAAATTTTAGGGCAAAATAATGAGGGATGGACTTTTAGGAATTTATATAAGTTAGCTACCCAAAAATGAGAATCTAAAACAAGATAGTGGTGATATTTAGCAAAATCATAAACCTTGTTTTGTGTAGTTAACATCTGAGTCCCTATAGCTTGAAATTGAGTGAGATCAAGTTAGAATCAAACTAGGAAGGTTTAGAATTAACTGACCTAAAATGAAATTACTATGAATTTTGTAACATTGCTATCGAGGTTTGAAGTTGAAATAGGACAGCCTCATTTGAGGTAGTATAACTTAGCTTATACTTGTTAAAATGTGATAGGATCAAAAAAGTTGAGTAAAGGACATGATAAGGAATGCCTCTATAAAATATAAGGATCAGATAAAGAGAAATAGATTTATGGTGAATTTCTGAAGCAATGATAGATTTCGAGTATGCTATGCTATGTGTCTTTAACCTTGGAAAATGTAATGCATGCAAAAATTGTATAAAGGAAATGAAGTGTTGGGCTTCCACCAAGTATGGGCTAGGACAATATGGTCACAGACAATAGATACTTAATGTCATGAGCATACATTATATTTAAAGAAAGAATATTTTGAAAGTAAAGTCATGAAGCATGTGCATAAGTACATAAAACATCCTCATACATAACCATATATAAGAATGTACAAGGTAACGTGAACTTGCAAGTTAATTTAGCGATATATTGAGCCTCCACCTAGTAGTGGGGTAAGATGATATCATCACAAGTGATTACTTTGACTAGCCCTTGAATAGATTAATGGGAATATAGATCAATGTAAGCGTTGGAGAAAGTAAATGCGACAATCACGTATAGGAACGAGCTTGGTCCTAAAAAGCAAACTACTAACATAGTTGTTCATGTTACAAGTTAAAGAAAGAACCAAAAAGGCAAGTGCACTTGCATATTCAGTTTATGTGCAATTAGATATGCATGTTCCATTATTTTATATTGTACTGTATAGCTACCATTATTATGATTGGAAATTATACTATTATACCTGCCCTAAAGGTGCCAAGTGATTGTTAAAGCAATCCACTTCGAGAAATATGTTTTTAAACTTAAAATTGAACTTGTGCTCTGTCTACTTGTTCGCATTTTCATGATAAATCAAAGCTGTTGGAATACTTATGATAACACCTTATGTGCTTAGTAGATAGAGTTTACCTATTGGGAGTTTTAAATTCTCACAACCTATTTGTATATCTTTGTAAATATTCCAGTACAAAGGATGTGCTTTCAAGTCTGTAGTAGAATTTTGGGACTTCTACGAATTGCAAGATGTGGGCTTAGGTAGCACCCAGAACTCCTGCTCGAATGTCAAGGCGGGTTGTTGGTGTAATTAAGTGAATAATATAGAATAAGAAATATTTTGTGTATAAGTAGTTAAGTTTAAACATTTGTATTTTAAATTATATCTCCTTACATAATTCAAATTTTTGCAAATCCTAAATTATTCATGAAATACTATACTATAAGGCCATATGTTATGTTTTTCTCAATTTAAAATTTTCACAGAACTTGTAACAATTGCTAAATATAACCTTGTGACTTGAGCATAGTGTATATGTTTATGGGGTGTTACAAGAAGAATAGATGTATTCCAAGATGTACTTGATTTAATTAATCTCCTACGTGTTGAAAGGTTTGAACCTTACATCTGCAAAGAAAAGGAACTAGATTGTCTTTTTTCTTTTTCCTTTTTTTTAAACTTTTTTTTGTCTTTGACCACGAATATTCGATTAATCTTTGAGCCATCGACTACATTGGGCTTGAAGAACTAAAGGACCTATTAAGGGTGCAACATCTCCCAACACAAGTTTCTCCACTTCTAAGGCTCAAACCTAAGACCACTGGTTTAGGGATTTGAGCTCCCTATCATTCCAACCAACCATGTATTTGTAACGAAACTAGATTTTAATTGTCATAGACTTGCACTGCCATGGCATAATTAACAGATGCTAACGTAGCATGTAACATCCCCATATAACGTAATAGAAAATAATAAAAATAAACTTTTATTATTCACAATCTTGCCCCTGAACTTTTTAAAAAATGACCTTTAGGTCTTTATATATTATTTATAGTCTTGCCCCTGAATATTTAAAAAAATGACATTTAGGTCCTTATATCAATAGGATTAGTAAAATAAGGTTTTAAACGAAGCAGAATCGCGTAACGAAAACGTAGAAACCTAAACCTCAGCTGATTGAGCCACAGAGATATCCATATGTGAAATGACATGGGATGCCCCTAGACTTATCCATAATTATGAAAATGCCATTAGTCATTAACACAAAAAAAAAAAATCAGAAAGGCCCTCAACTTGCAAAATGCTTAATTTACACTGTTAATCGATTTATTCGATTCTATTGAATCCTTAAGATTAATTAGAAATTAATTAAAGATTGATTAAGAGTTAATTAGATGTTAGATTAGAGAGATTAGAATTAGAAATAATTAGAATAGAAACATATAAAACTTCACAAATTTCTTCAAAACCGTTTTACCGATTTGAAGGAAATCGGTAGGATTACGGTATTTTAAACTGTCGGAACTGAACCAATAGAATTTCAACTCATTAACCCTACTTTAAGTGGCTGAGAACTCAGCCACTTAACCCCCAAATGTGGCGCCATCTTGGCCACAACTCATGTGGAGGTTTGGCTGAATTTCAGCCTTGCAAATCCAACCAATCACAAGTCAAGAAACCACCTATATATACACTCCTTCAATCAGACTTTCTGCCCTTTCTTTCACCCATTCAGACTGCACCCTTCTCTCCTCTCATTTAGCTCTCTTCCTCTCTTCTTCACACACATAACTCCAGCCAACCTCAAGCCTGATCAAGCTTTGCTCATCCAAGCCTTCAAAATCCAGCAAAATCACTTATAACAAAGGTAGGAGTTTTAATCCTTGTATCAATTCTGTGGTCTTGGCTGGCTGAGGTTGGATTATTTGTACAATCTTTGATGTGTTAAATGAATGATTATGATGGTATGTGATTGGTTTTGGGCTATTTGTTTGGTTAAAACCGAATTGGAAGCAAGAAAGAGTGAAAATAGGAAGAGCTAGTGGGTTAGAGAACCAAAAAAAACCCTCGGCAGTTCGTACGGTGGAGTGTACGGCTCTGCCTATAGCCGATTAAATTGGGTGGAACCATTGTTTCATGAAACTAGACATCTAGGGCTTTCCATAGATATATCATATAAGGCTTTCGGATTAGAATTGAGGGAGATATGAATTTTTGAATTTCGACCTAGGGTTTTGACTCTGGTCCTGGGCAGACTGGGTTGTTCAGGGTAGAACTTACCCTATACTACTTGAAAGTGAGTTAAACCAACTTTGTTAGAAATCTTACACATAGAAGAATGTCCTATAAAAATTTCAGAATTAGATAAGTCCCAGTTGCTCCCAGTGATCCAAGAAAGTTGCTCTATGTCCAAACCGGGCTAGAACTGGGCAGTTTAGGAAGGTTAGAATTCGGGGCTTGTAACTCGAGCCCTACTAAGTCAAATGGAATGGAACTTTTTGTAAATGAAACTTTGTTCTTTTAGCTTTAATATGAGACCCATTTCGTATGATTTGAGTCAGTTTTCGATTTATAGTGGATTTTTACTTTTAGGTGTCTGATTCTGGGCAGCTACTGGGCAGGCCGGGATAAAATATAAATATCTCAAGCTATAGATATTAAAATGAGATGGGACCAAAAGGGTTAGAAACTAGACACATAATGCTACAACATATCGAAAAAATTAGGTTTAAATGAGTCAAATTGAAATAAGGGTGGGATATACCATAACCGGGTAGGATAAGTTAGAATGAACTAAAAGACCTATTGATGCTTTGTTGAAACTAATGAATGAATCTATGAATGTATATGTATAATTACTGATTTATATTGAATTGTAATTTGTAGAATTGTACTGGTTGGCTGGCACTGTTCATGGGGAAGCGGACTCGATCCGTTATTCTGCCGAATTTTCGGCAGAATTATATGAAGTTATAATAGCTTGTGTTATGAAATTTTAAGTTATGAATATGAAATTTATATGCAAGGATATATGAGAGTAAATGACGAAGCATATGTATGATTGTATTCAGAATGTCTATACTTGATTATCCATGAGAATGAAAAGACATAAGTATACTAAATATGAATCCCTTCACTTGGAGGTAGTTGCACTTTGAATCCCTCCCTGTGAAGGCAGTTAAATAAGATAAGATATGAATCTCTTCACTTGGAGGCAATTGCACTTTGAATCCCTCCTTGTGAAGGCAACTACCCTCTACCTTGGAGGCACGTGGTCAGAAGAGATCCTTTAATTAGAGGCACGTGACCAAAATGAGATCCCTCTACGGCTAGAGGCACGTGAATCCCTTTGTGGGTGAGTCAGTGTGACGACGGTCACGAGTCGAGCTGACGAGCTCACTCCAAGGCCAGGCTACCCAAGAGCAGTAAAAGCTAAAGACTAAAGATTAAAGCATATGCAAGCACTCCGCTCACATGAGGCATGGCATTGACCCAGCTAGTGTGAGTATAGGGGCTAGGACTTATATGAGGCATGGCATGACCCAGCTAGTGTAAATACCGAATAAAGGTCCCATATTCCTAAGGAACGTGACATGGCGATCACGCTCTGATAGAGTATGACATGATGATCATACTTTGGAATGTGGCATGTAAAGATTTTATGAAGAAAAGGAAGGAAAAGAAAGAAAAGTAAACTTTATGTATATACATGAATTTAAGTACAAGTAAAGTTATGTGCAGATGTTATGTCCCCAGTATATTGCTGCTATTGTATTTTATTATGTTTCAGCTACTCTTCCTAATATAATTCATGAAATTTGTTTCGTATGGGCTCTCCCAAATTGCCAAGTGTGTGAGTAAAATGAACTTTGCTTCGGACATTATATTTTCGAACTTTAAAATTGAACAGTTTGTATAGCATGTTCACTCTGTTTCATAATAAACTGAAGCAAACTGGAGATGACAACGATGACACAGCTTATGTTAGTTTAATAAATCCTACTTAGAATTTATAATTATCACTCCTATGTTTATTTCCGTGTTATTTCCAGATAGTTCAGCAGTTTCGAAAAAGGTCCTCCGAGACGGAGTTGACTAGTAAGATTGAAGGTGACCGAAGGTTGCTGCCAGATAAAGTCCGATTAAGTGACAGTAACAACTCCTAGGTGAGGTATTATGACTTAAGCATAGTACCGTACTCGAGAGGGTGTTACATAGCACAAACGATGTTGACATGGCATACATATGAATCTAATGTGAATTATGACGTGTCAATATTTTTCATTACTTATTATATAACAGAAAAATGACTAAGGATCAAATTAAAAATAATTACACACACACACACACACACACACACATATACACACACACACACACACACACACACACACACACACATATATATATATATATACCCTAATGCTCTTTTTCCTCTTCTCTATCTAGTCTTTCATTATATGGGTGTTTTTTTTTTGGTTTTTTTTTGTTTTGGGGGGGGGGGAGTTGCCATATTTTTCTTTGGTAGCAGTCTCGCCATTTTCTTTTTCCTTTCATTGTTAGCATTTTGTGTCTTTTGTTTATTTTTGTTGTCCTTTTTATTGGTGTTTTTTGTTGTCCCCTTTGTGCCCTTCTGAATTTTTTATTTTGATGGTCTTATAGATGAAAGAAATGTTCAGATTTATTTTGAACGGGATTGTAATATATTATTTAAATTATAACACTTTTCGTGTTGATCTCTTTTATGAAAGATACTTAGACATCGATAGACTTCGGATAAAAAGTAGAGTCATAGATCATTAGTTAATTTAGCATGTCAAATGTGTTTATTTCTTATTAAACTTGGATTTGATATATCTTTTCAATTTATAAATTTTGTTAGGCCTATCTATGAATGAATTTTTCTTTCTCATTGAAAAAAATCTGCAAAGAAAAGGAATTAATTTCATATCCCCTAAATCTCCTCTTATTCGTTGAAAAGGTCAAGTCCTTGGTTAGTTAGATTTTATAAACATTTAACAAACCCATCGAAAAAAGAAGAAAACATTTAACAAAGCTATACGCACACACATTCAACATATAGAAGAGATATGTTCAAGACACGTTTCATGTTTAATAAATTCAAAGTCGTTGACTATCCTATTCTCCTCGAAAGTGTTAAGTCGTCCTTTATCAGTTGATCATTTTTTTTTTTGGCGTCTATTTTCATTTAGTAGCTTGCAGAATAACTGGGATCTTGTTTGGGGATATCTAGAAGTGTCAATGAGGCACCAATTTTATAGTGCAAAGGACGAATTACAATAAATTAAAGCTTAATTAGGTTGCTATATTTCATGAACAGTTTTTTATTTAGTAAGATTTTTATTTTAACACTGTAGTTCTCCAAAGATATATGTCGTTGTAACACTCCAGTCCACCGTTAAAATGTTATAATCCCAAATCTGTAATGGACTCAAGTGTATACAATTAATTTTTGGAGGAATAAAATGTTAAAATAAAAATCTTTTAGAGATCAAAATATAGTCTTACTCTTAACTTAATTAAAATATTGATTTCATCTCTAATTTTTTTTTCTTTAATACTCAATCTTGTATATATAATGTAAAGGGGTTAGGAATTGTATTGTATAAAAATAATAATTTTAAAATTCAAAATCTAAATATCACATGCAAAATTTATTTCAAGTTAGTTATTTAGTTTTACTGCAACTAATTGCATTTGGATATCTCAGATTAAATATAAAAATGAAAGAAAAAAAAATCAAATCAAATGGCAGATATTTTTTTCGATAGAGGATAAATTTTTTAATGTGAAAAAATAGGTAATACATGTTTTATTTCTAAAAATAGGCCACTCTTTAATTTTAATCTTTTAAAATAATGTAATCTAGTTTAGTTTTCATATTTTTTAAACGTAAATGTAAATAATTTTTGAAAATTTTAAAAAATTATATTTTTCATCTTTATAACAAGAATCAACACTCAATTTGAAGAAAATGAGAATTTTGAAAGAAAATTAAATACTAAAATGAGATAATATTATACTTTCAAAGATAAAAAATATTTAAGTTGAAAAAAATATAAAGTATTCTCATAAAGAGAAAAAAGGGAAAACAAAACATATAACACTTAGTAGATCCAATCTTATATAATGAAATAAGCCAACTCCACGTATATTGGTGTTCGATTCCTACAAACATATATTGGTGAAAACAAGTTCCAGTTTCACTTAACTTTATCATAATAATATACTAAACCATTACTTTATCTAGGATGCTTCCTCCGTTTTAGAAATACTTGAAATTCAAGGATTTAAACATAGATTAAGAAAAATCAGTAAAGTGTTTTAATAATAATAACAAGTAATTTAATTTTATAAATTATTCTTATATCAAAATTATAATCATATCTATGTTTTTAGTGGTTACTTTATTAATAATATAATTAATATAAAGATAAAATTAAAAAAATAAATAATATTCATAATATTAAACAGAAGAGAAAAATTACACTTTGATTCTTGAAAATTTTTGTATTTAAACCCTTTAGTCCTCAAAAGATCAATTATATACACTTAAGTCCCCCAAAGTATAGTGTTATAACACCAAATATTTGGAAAACTTAAGTATATTCAATTGATTTCTAAGAAGTAAAATGTTAGAATAAAAATGTTCCAAGAACCAAAGTGTAGTTTTATGCGTTTTTATTTCTAGCTAACATGGTTGATACCCATTCATGAAATAGCCCATTAACTTAGTTTAAAAATGCATAGGCTTACTTTTCATATTAAAATTTAACTTTATTTAAAAGAATGGGGTAATAAGAATTGAATTTTTTAGGTCAAATAGATTTTTAGATCCTTTATCTTTCTTTTTTTAATTTAATTTCTTATCTTTAATTTTTTTTCAATTTGATCCCCTTATGTTTGATCAAATCGTCTTCAATTTGGTTCCTAGTTACCCTTACGACATATAACAAATAGAAAATTCTTGCATGACACAATCCATGTTGGGTCTACATGTGTGTCAGATCAATACTGTTTACGTCAAATCAGCCTTTTCCTTTAATTATATGATAGAAAAGTGATCAAGGACCAAATTAAAGATGATTTGAAATATAAGATATCACATTAAAAGAAAATAAAGAGAAGGAACCGTATTGAATATATATATATATATATATATATATATATATATATATATATATATATATATATATATATATATATATATAAAGGATCAAAAAACCTTTTTTTCAAAATTTTGTCAACTTATATATAAAAGTTTTAATACGAGATTAACTTGCTTTAAGGGTAAATCACACACACACACACACACACACACACACACACACACATATATATATATATATATATATATATATATATATATATATATATATATATATACTTAATCATTTACCTTTTAATTAAAAATTACCTTATTATTAAAAAATATCTTATTATTAAAGAAAAAAATTACAGATATCTTTACTTAAGTTTATCAAAACTGCCTTACTAAAATTTTGATAAAATACATTATTTAAATTTCAAGTAATTTCATACACATAACTTTAAGTAACTTTGCTCATGATGGAAACTGGTAGATGTAGAGATTTTCATTTTATAGTCACAAACCCTACATAAACTCTCATGAAGCTACCACAACAACATCATCCCACTCTAATTTTTTTTGAGTGGATCATATTAGCCCAGCTTGAAGTTTAATGCAAGAGCAGCTTCTTTATTCTATTTTATATACTTAATTTTTACTATAATTTTTTCTTAATGTAATTAGCTGTCACACAACTAGCATACGATGTTTTAATGAACTCTAAACATTAAGAGTGTGTTTAAATGGAGTATTTTTAGGGAATTTTAATTGACCTAGTATAATTTTTTTTTTTTTGGATACTAATCCATGTCAAAGGAATTAAATTGGCTTAAACATGTAGTTCCCATAAAATTAGCAAATTTTGATTTTTATTTCTTAATTTTTTTATCTAAATATTTTCAAAAGTTTTGATTTTAGTCCTAACCATTAGTCTACCTCTATTAAGTGATGACATGCATAATGAAGAGTCATGTCACCCTCCCATATGGCAACTTAAGTATGATTTTAGTCTCTATAATTATAAATCATTTTAGTTTTAATCCTTGTAATTTTTTTTAAAAAATAAAATAAAATCTCTTTCCACTCTTCCACCCCTTCTCCAGGCCCCACCCTCTTCCTCCCTTCCCTCTCCCTACCTTCTAGCTTCCACTGATTAAAGAATTGCCATCCAAACTTTACCCAATAAAACAAAAGGATAATCCCTAAACACCCCAAGCCTAATTCACACTTAATTTCATTACTAATAGAAAAAAAAAAATGACACAACAGAAACAAAATCTAGGACACAAAAATGCTGGGAGGGGGAAATAGGGGTGTGGAGCTGTGGTTGGCATCTAGCAGGGGAAAGCATGATCGATGATGGTGAAGATAAAGTTGGTAGCACTATGGTGGAGAGGTGATAGCAAGATGGTGATTTTGAAGTAGTGGAGGTATAACATGATGACATGGTGATTTGCAGTTAAACTCATGTAAAGGGTCCTTCATGGTTGCATGATGGTGACATGGTCAAGAAGAAGAAGAGGTGACACGATCATGGAGGAATGGTTACAGTGGCTATTGATGGTGCAGCTAGGCAGAGAATAGCGGCTACATGATGGAGGCTTCAATAGCAATACTATGATGGCAGCAATGGCTAGGCAAAGGATGTGGTGGTGGTATGCTCACGATCTCTTTATGGAGAGGGGGGAAGAGGGTGGGGGTTGCAGGGGTAAAAGGGGTGGGGTCAAGAAGGAAGGGAAATAGGAGGGGTAGAGGGTGACGATGAATGTTGGAGGGAGACTATGGTGGAAATATGTGTTTTTTTTTTTGGTTAGAAATAGAGGGATTAAAATCAAACTAATTTATAAGTATAAGGATTAAAAATATATTTAAGTTGTCACATGAGAAGGGTGATGCGACTTTCCTTTATCCACATCATCAGTTAACAGAGGCAAGCTAGTAGTAAAGACTAAGATCATAATTTTTGGAAATATTTGGATAAAAAAAAATACAAGGACCAAAATTGGAATTCACTATATTTATAGAGACCAAAAGTTTATTTAAGCATTTAAAGTTTCAAGTATTTCTATGAGGTATTTCCTAAACTTCAAAATAGTGGATTTCAAATTTCACTTCCTCACAAGGAAAAATTCTCTCTTCTCCATCCTTTATCTCTTGATTTCTTCCTCCTCAAAGTCTACCACCATTCGTCGTCCACTACTTGCTATCCACTACCCACTAACCACTGCCTACCATTTGTTGGTTGTCAGCTACCACTCGCTCTTGCCACCCCGTTGGTCTCAAGTTTAAGTCTTGTATATAGAAAAAATTAGTATTGGAAGAACTTAACTCTGTATAGGTTGACCCGACTTGAATGAGATCGTATACTAGTTGCTACATTAAAAACAGAAGAAGAAGAAGAAGAAGAAGAAGAAGAAGAAGAAGAGCATTTCCGATATTATCAACATCTCCATATGCACCCTTTACTATTGATGATGCCTTCTTCATTTAATCAATGAAAGGCAACACTTTGTATTAACAGGAAGCATGTTTCATAACTTATTTTATTTTTTATTGTAAAGATTCATTTACTCTAGGAATAAGTCTTGTATAATTACTTTATTCAATAACTTTTTATAAACATTGAATTTACTTAATTGGATCATTGAATTATGTGATATTATATTGATGATTAAACATGCCAAATATCAAAAATTTAGACATTGTTAGATATATAGTCTAATACTTAATACTTACTTATATTTTCAAAAATATATTATGCATCAAAATAAATTGGGACAATGAAGTATCAAATTATTTTTAAATTGTATAAAATTTTGTAGACTTAATCTACTTGGTCGAAAGTTTTAATTCAACAGTTAAATTGATGAATAATGTTCATAAAAATTTATTCAATACATTAAGTATGTTGTCACTTAGTCTTTGAGTAAGTGGATTTTCATCCTATATTTTATGTGTTTTTTTTTTTTTTTAAATTTACTAGTCTAAAGTCAAAATTACTAAAGGGTTTGTTTGGTTTCTATTTTTATTTCTCATGTTTCCTATTTTTAAGATTTTGTAAAGGAAGTAATGAAAATAATAAAATCCTGTGATTCTTATATTGTGGAAGGCAATATGAAAGCTATTTGTGATTCTCTGGAGGATGATCTTGTGGAGAGTGTCGATCAAGCCGAAGATTCAATTTTGAATGAAGTTAGAAAGGCTTGGGAATTGGATAAGTTTAGGTTTCTCTTCCACAAATGAAATTCACACGATTGGGCAATGGCTAAAGATCGTAAGTCTAAGAAGGAGAAGAAAGTTCAAGCTGCATGAAGGAAAAATTGAGATAGGAAAAAGGGGAAAGAAAAACTATAAGGTGTTAATCTTGTATTGTCGTGGTGTTTTAGTTGGAGTTTTTCTATGCGATTTGTGCTCAGGTGATCGCTTTTGCTAATGTTACAAGATTAGTAAGGACTGGTAGGCCGTTTGCTCATGGTTCTGGGGTAATCTTGATTAAGCTATCCTTGGTTCAAGATGTTTTGTAGCAGTTTGATGGGTTTGTTTCTCTTGGGTGCTATTGGTGTTTGTCTTGGTGCTATCATCTAATTATAGGTGATTGCTTTGTTGGTGCCTTGTTGATCGATTTAGGTGATATTTTCAGTTGTTATTTAGGAGATTTGTATTTTGTTCTTTTTTTGGACCTGATGTATCTTGTTCAGAACTTCAAATAATCGAAAAAAAGAAAATAGAATACTGTCTTCTCGTTTCATTTCCTATTTTCACTTTTTTTTTTAACAAAATCCTGAAAACATAAAATAAAAATAGGAACCAGACAAATCCTTTGTGTTTTAACACCCCTAAAAAAAAAAACTTTTTTTTTAATAAATTTGGATGCTTTAATAGAAACGCTTATAAGGCAATTGTCAAAATTGAGTTGAGTGGCGGCGAAGGTGAAATAAATTTACAACGTATTTAGTCTAACTGTCTAAGTATGATTAATTGGAGTGCTGCAGCGTACCCAGGGACCAATGCAATATGTTATTATCAGCACAATTTTTTTGTAAGTAGTAAATAGGGCACACTTTAATAAAATATTTATTATTCTTTTTATGCAATTAAAATATTTGTTACTATACATATAATAATATACCGTGCGTATCGCACACATACAACAGAGTTACTAGTTATATATAAACTAAACTCATAAGCAGAGCCATTGCATCCAACATATGCCTTAGTTTGCACTTCATTCTTGCTATTGTGACAGACGACCCAGATCATGGATGACGATAATTGCCGCCCCAAGGATCATCTGAAGCCTCTAGGAATCTCCTAATTCGAGCCCTTTCATTTGAGAAACCTACAAAGAAATACAGGAAGACTTATTTTCACCATAACTGTTCCTATGGAAAAAGAGGGGAAAAAAAAGGAAAACGTGCAAAAGACAATTGAATATAAAACAAGAGGAGAGTAGGGTTACTTAGACATAAAAAATAGATATGAGAATGAATATCTATAGAGGGAAAAAGTCACTGAACCTTGATCCCACTTGTTATCATAAGATGATTTGTGCTTTTTTCCTCTCTATAAAAGTGTTTACTCTTATGTCCACTTTTGTATCTAAACAATATCACTCTAATGAGAGAAGTGGCCCTCCATGATGGATTCACTTACTTGCATAAAGCCCAGAACCACCGGCAAAATTCCATGCCGTTATCCTGGAAAAAAAACAAAGCACACAGAGAAATAAAAGCACAACCCAAACAAGTGAGATCCTCTTAGAAGCCATTAGTTTGGTAGTGCACATAACAATGAACTCCAACATATCCTAATTTATAGCCAAACATCGGTGGGTGTTGCTTGGCTTTCAAGTATTATATTAAGTATAATTTTTATGATGTGTGATTTGTCTTGTGCCACGAGGTTCTTTCATTTATGTTCTTTCGTAGGGAAATGTGTGTTTTTCTCCCGCGTGCGTAAACTAAGTCAAGGGGTGCCATAAATGACAGGGTCAAATAGCCATTGTTAATTCCCTTCCAATATCATACGGTAAAATGAATTTTTGTTTATTTATTTATTTATTTTAGAAAAACTTCTATATGAAAAGTAAAGATTTGAACCTTACATCTGCGAAGAAAAGTATTTGATTTTAATTGTGATAGAATATCCACTAAATTTTATCTTATTGCCAATGAGAGTTGTTACAGTTAATAAGAACAGTAATCATATACTATAAAAATGCGAATTCGATTCATACTATTATTGTGAGAATCTTGTTGGTAAGCGATCTTATAAGTCTCCTATAATTGCTTTCTGAGTTTAGGGGCCGTGCCTTATCTTTGGTGGGATGATCGGTGTTGAATCTATCTAAATTTTTTATTTTTGCCAAAAAAGCGAAAAAAGAATCTCGTCTTATTCATTGAAAAGGTCAAGTCCTCGGTTAGTCAGGTTTTATAAATATTTAACAAAGCTATGTGCGCCCACATAGTCAAAAACTCAAAACATGGAAGAGATACGTTCAAGTCATATTTCATATATTATTAAATTCAAAGTCGTTAACAACCCTATCATCCTTGAAAGTCTTAAGTCCTCCTTTATCAGTTGATCTTTCTTTTTTCTTTTTTGGTTTATTTTCATTTAGTAACTTATAGGATAACTAGGATCCTGTTTTGTGATATCTAAAAGTGTCAACCAAGTAACATTTTTATATTGCAAAGGATGAACTTTGATAAATGCTCAATTAGGTTGCCATAGCGGTGACTCATGATCACTTTTTTATTTCTAGCTTAAGCGGCTGACACCCATAGAACTCGGGCAAGAGATATGATATTTTGACCTCTCATTTATACTGTGTTTGACATATTGTATTAAGCATGGTAGGATAAGCTAATATTATATGTTATGATCTTATTTATTATTTGGTGCAGTTAACGTATTATATAAACTTCTCCATTATAGCCTCCTTATACATCAAAATGATAGATAATTTAATCAAGTTTATCAAGGCCGTGTTAGTACTAATTAGCCTTTGATGCATAAAGATTCTTTCACTCTTTATTTTTTTATATATTTTATTAAAATAAAAATAATTATTAAACAAATAATAAAAAAATAAAAACTTTATAAATAAAAAATAATATTAGTTAATAAAAAATATATTAATAATAAATATTTTTAAAAATTACTATTCAAACTAATATAAAAATATATAAATAATAATTTATTATTAAAATATATAAATAATACTAAATAATATTTAATATAAATTAAATTATATATAATAAAAACATTTATATACAATATATAATGCCATCAAATATCGGAATGCGATATCAGGCCTAACTGAATTTTGATATATAAAAACTCTCTATTTCTCTCCTTCTAATGTTTTATATCTATGAAAAAAATAAAAAAATATTTATTAAGAATATATAAATAAGTAAGTAAATAATTTTCAATGTAAAATTATATTTATGTATAATACAAAAATAATTATAATAAATATTTAAACAATTATATTAATCTTTAGATTTTTAATTTAGTAATTACTAAAAATTATATTTTGTTATAATCTATTTTTTCTTGTTATATTTTATATAGTATAACATCTTATATAGTGACGCGCCAAACACTACATAGTAATAAAATTTTATTGAGCCTTATCTAATCAGACCTTTTACTATCAAATCTTATCTTATTAGATATGCCAAATGGACCCTTAGAGACGTCTACAGTGGTACCCTTAAAGATTAGAGGAACAAGACAAAATAGTATAGAGTGGGTATAGAATACACATAAGATGGTAAAAGTGAATTTAATAAAATCGTAAAACATTTGAAACAAATTAAAAAAATAAAAAGCAGGGTAAGACCCATAAGCTTTAATTCTCCTCCTTCTCCGTCCATTGCTATTCAAAGTTCAAACCCATCAAATTTCTTCATCCTCCATTAGATGCCTCGTCACTTAAACACATGCAAGGCGTCTCTCATGCGCCTTTCTCCTCTCCCTCAAAGCATTACTTCATAAAAAAATATGAGCAAAATCATCCTTTCTCAAACTATTCTTCCTCCTACCTCCCAAACTCTTCTCACCACCGAGCATCGCTCTTCCCACTGGGTCCAAAACTCATCTCACTTAGAAATTCCTCTTTTTGCTAAACTCAATTGAAGCTTCTTTTCCTGGTCCTTGTGTTCATCCATACTTTGTTGAGTTGTTGTAGTTCGTTTCTATCCTGTTATTCTGTTGGATTGCTCATCTTTGTCATGCATCCAACCACTAGGTGGCTTCCCTAACATGCATCCCTCCCAACATTAAAAAAGGTAAACAAACAATTAAGTATTTTTTGCTGAAAGTAGAACACATCCTAGCAAAATTGATTGACTATGGGAATTTGCACCAATAAATATAGCAAAAGGCATTTCATATTTGTTAAATATGTGTCAAAACTCACAACATCTCTGAAGGCTTCATGTGCACCTTTACTTTTAGCATCTGTCCAAAATACATTTCTCATGTGGAACTCATCATCCAAACTAAAGTCAAACCAAAAATTATTATTTTGTTCCTTCATCCTGCAAAGTAATTTACCAAAGCTTTGACATCTTCTTCCTTTCTAATTGCACGCCTTTCATTATTAATGTAGTTCTTGATATCTCATTCAACAAATGGTAAATTCTTGTACCTTCTTGTATCCTATAGAATCGTCTGGAATGTTTTGTTGATCCTCGACTCCCCCTAGCCTCATCATTTAATTCAATTGTTCTCTCATCATGTTTGCTGATGCTCTTGCTTATTTTAATCATTCTTGCCTTTGTAGGGCTAGGTTCATGACAGTGGTCAAGAACCACTCTTTTTATAGACCATACTCCATCTCCTCCATTGCTTGCAATAATCTTTGCCCTATATTTTGCAATTATAGTTGGGAGCATCTTAAAGTTGTAGGTATTTTTGACATATGGCTTCCCTTTTGTGTGCATGCAAGCATGAAATAATTTAGTTGTCCATCACCCCCTTTTTTTTTAATTTTTTTTATCTTCTATCCAAAACCCTTTTGATTTGAATACTTTCCATAAAATGATTTAGGGGCCGTTTGGCAATGATTTTTAAAAATAGTTTTCAATTTTTAAAAATAAAAAAACATGTTTGGAAGGATGACTTTTTAAATTGATTTTTAAAAGTTGAAAAACAGAATATGAGTTTAAAAAACAAAAAACGGAAAACAATTTAAGCATGTTTGAGGCTTTTTGTTTTGGGAAAAACGCAGTGGCATCTTAGTAAATAAGTTGAGTTTTTTGCATTGCTCACTCTTTGAATCCCACAGTCCAACCAAGGCATGCCTCACTTATGTGTTTTCCCTTATTAGGGGTCATGGGGTTGGTCGGTTTCCTGTGTCATGAAAGCATAATTCACATGCACAGTTTTGCAAATCTAGTTGTGGCAATGGCGCCAACATTCTATACATGACAGTGGACTATGGTAGAGTTAAAGGATGAATATTTTCATTGAAAAAGATATTTGTGATTATTTTTAAAAACAATTATCTAAACATATTTTTTTATTTTTTATCATTTAAAAACTATTTTCAGAATATTATTATCAAATAAATTTTTTTGTTCTTTTATTTTTGAAAATTGAATTTAAATTTACTTTTAAAAAAAATTTAAAAAACTAAAAAATAAAAACAATTCAAACAAGCCCTTAATATCTTCTTCTGAATGAAATACCATTCCAACAATTGGCTCCAATGTTTCAAAATTGCCATTGATGTTATCAACCTCGCCAACGGGTTCCATACCACCACTTGTATCATAAATGTTTGAATCCTCCATTGACTTGAATTACAAAGGATGAAGCCATCTACACAAAATAGGAGAAAAATAACAAATCTCTATTGCAAAACCTGTAACATCCCCATATAACGTTATAGAAAATAATAAAAATGTCCTTGGACAAACTTTTATTATTTACAGCCTTGCCCTTGAATATTTTTCAAAATAACATTTTGGCCTTTATATCAATTGAATTAGCAGAATAAGGTTTTACACGAAGCAGAACCACATAGCGGAAACGTAGAAACCCACTTCTTGGCCAATTGGGCCACAGAGGTGTCCACATGTGAAATGAAGTGGGATGCCCTAGACTTGTTTAAAATTATGAAAATGCCATTAACCATGGAAAATAGAAAACAGAAAGCTCTAAATTTGCAAAACATTTAAGTTACACCATTAATCGATTTATTCAATTTTATTGAGTTTGTAAAGTTAATTAAAGGTTAACTAGAAGTTGATTAGATGTTAATTAGAGAGTATAGGATTAAGAAGAGTTAAAATAAACATATAGAAAGCTTCACAAAGATTTTCCAAACCTTGTTACTGATTTGAAAGAAATCGGTAAAGATCCGGTGTTTTAAACTGCTGGAACGGAATCAGCAAAATTATGCACCTAAAACCTTAAAATGAATGGCTAGAACTTAGCCACTCTCACTCAAATTTCGGTGTCCAGTTGCTGCCCAAAAGGATGAAGGATTTGGCTTCTTTCTAACCACTCAACCTTCCTCCAATTACAAGTCTTCAATTCAACCACTTTTCACCTTTTAAAAATATCACAATTCTCTCTAATCCCTCCTTACTCATTCATTTTCGTTCTCCTCCTTGCAGCTGACCCCTCTTCATTCTCTCTTCCCCTATTTCACTTTATCTAGCTTTTATCTTCAAGCTCCACCCATATCCTTCACCAAAAACTCAAATTTAACTAGTTTCTACATCAATTTGAGGTAGGATTCAACTTCTTTGCATGATTCTATTGAATTAATGATTGTTAGGAATACTTTCTTCTCTTATGTAACTGATGATATATGGTGGTGGTGTGATGATTTTTGGCTGATTTAGCATGTATTTACTTGGATTGATTGAGATTTGAATGAGAAAACACAAAGAGCCATAAAACAGAATTTGTTAGGTTAAGAAAACCTATGGTAGTCCATACGGCGGAATATACGGCTCTGCCTACAGTGATTGAAACTGAATAAAACTAATTTTATATGAAACTAGATATCTACAGCTTTCCAACCATATAAAATATAAGGTCATTGGATCAGTATTGAGAGAGATCTGAATTTTTGAAGTTTACCCTAGAATTCTGACCTCGATTCTAAGCAGACTATAATTCGAGGGGCATAACTTGCTCTATATTCCTTCAAATTGAGTGAAACTAATTTTATTAGAAAGCTAAGATTGATAAAAGTCCCATAAAAATTTCAGAGTTAGATTCAATCCCAATTGCTCCCAATAGTTTAAGGAATTCACCCCAAGTCCAAACCAGGCTAGAATATGGTAGTCTAGAGGAGTCAAATTTAGGAGCTTATAACTTAAGCTCTACTCAAGCAAATGAAATGGGACTTATTGTAAATGAAAGCTTGTCCTGTTAGCTTTAATATGATACAAATTTCGTATGATTTGAACTAGTTTTTGATTTTTAGTAAATTTTTACTTTTAAGTGTGTAATTCTAGTCAGCTATAGGGCAGGCCGAGATAGAACTTAAATAACTTGAGCTACATTTATCAAAAATACATGGGACTAAAGAGGTTAGAAACTAGACACACAACACTTCAACATATCCAAAATTTAGATCTAAATGAGTTCAAATGAATTTATAGCCTAGGTTACAAGAATTGGGTAGAATCAAAAGGAAGTGGCAGAAAACTAATTCAAGATCAAGGTTATGAAATTTTGTTTGATTATTGGAGCATCTATACCTTGCATTGATTTTTTTGCATGAATGACTGTCTGGTTGACTGGTACTATTGATGGGGAAGTAGACTTGATCCATTATACTGCCGAATTTTCAGCAGAATTTTATGAAATTATGATAGTTTCTGTTATGAAAATTTATTATACGAACATGAAATTCTGTATGCAAGGATATATGAAAGTAAATAATGAAACATATGTACGAGTGCATTCGGCATGACTATGCATGATTATGTGTGAGAATGAAAGGATATTAACATATTAAATGTGGATCCCTTCACCTGGAGCCAGTTATGAGATCCCTCCTTGTGAAGGCAGTTAAATAAGATAAGATTGGATCCCTTTAACTGGAGGTAGTTAATTGGGTCCCTCCATGTAAATGCAGTATAAAACTATGAGATCCCTCTACCTTGGAGACATATGGTCAGATGAGATCCCTCTACATTGAAGGCAAGTGGTCAGCTGAGATCCCTCTATTTTTGAGGCACAGGACCAGAAGAGATCCCTTCAATTTAGAGGCACGTGGCCAAAATGAGATCCCTTCAAGACTAAAGGCACGTGGGTCCCTTTGCAAGTCAGTATTGTGTGACAACGGTCACGAGTTGAGCTCACTCCTAGATCAGACTACACAAGGGTAGTAAAGACTAAAGATTAAAACATATGCAAGCACTCTATGGATGGCGACACGTAACGCCTAGGGGTGCCAAGGAAAGGAAGTCAAAGAAAGTTAAAGAAACACAAGTGCATTTTGCATGAACTCAAATGAATGTATTTGCATATGCATGATCTGTTCTATTTCCTCATTATATTGGAATTATTATATTTGAATATACTGCAACTATTATTTAAGTTATGAGTTGTAAATTTATTTTATAATAACTCTTATATCTTAAGTGTATGAATAAAAGGAACTCTGCTTCGGCAATATATTTTCAAACTATAAAACTGAGCAATTTATTTAGCATGATCACCTTCTTCATAATAAACTGAAGTAGCTGGAGATAATAACGATGACACTACGTGTGATAGTTTAGAGAATCCTATTGAGAATTTAAAATTCTTACTCTTATTCCGATGTTATCTCCAGATAGTTTGAGAAGTTTCAAAGACGGCTGAAGTTGCTGTCAAATAAGGTCCGCTCAGGTAATAGTAACAACTCCTGAGTGTGGTACTATAACTTTAGCATAATATTGTACTTAGGAGGATGTTACAAAACCCACCCCAATAAAGAAGTAGCAATCAATACATTAAGAGTATACAAAATTGGATAATGTTGTTGATATAATAAGTGGACACGTAGTCATAAGCAAACAAAACAAACTATGTGTGAATCATAATAGTGTACATGAATAGTATCACAAACCACAATTCTTAAAATCGAACCTACTTAACTTCTATTGTAATTAGTAACCGTTATATTTATATTGGCGATTTTTTTTCTAGTTGTATGTAACAAACTGACTTTGCTCATAACTTAGTAGTATCCTAAAGTTCTGCATGTAATTAGTAACTCGTATATATGTGTTGGTAATTTATACTCTAGTTGCACACAAGAAACTGATATAGTTGGTAAGTTAGCAACATACTTGAGTCTTTAGGACTTAGGGGTCCAAGATGGATTTCTTTGTTATGGACATTCAACAAACATATTTCATGCACCTTTTTCTCCTGCACAAATATATTCAAAAACGATGGTGTCATTGTTCTCATCCTCCAACCCTAATGAAAAGTGCTACTTTAATTTTTTTTCATTTTCAAAATGAAACTCTTCAAATTCTTTCTTCTTTTCTTTCCATCTCAAAAGAAATAAAGAAAGAAAAAAAAGGGTTTTAGTGGAGGACTATGGGAGTTGGTATTACTCGATAGCCTACATCAATTATTAGCATTTGTGAATCTTAATAGATATTCCCAGGATCGTTTATTTTGGAAATTTGACAAAAAAGACTTTTTCTTAGTTAAGTCAGTGTCTCTTGCAATCATGGGGGGAGTTCTTAGTCTAAGGAAATAAATAGCTTTAGTTTTACAAAATCCATATAGAAGGGTTTGTTGGCTCCTAGAGTGGAATTGTTAACATGGTTTGTATTAATTGGTTGGCTGCATACTAAAGACAGGCTTCATAGAGTTGGTATCTTATAGCAAGATCAAATTATGTGTTCTCTATGTAAAAAGCATGTGGAAAGTATAGAACACCTATTTTTCTCATGTGAATTTGTTGATTTTTTGTGGTGTCAATGGCTGAGGAAATGGACATGAATTGTGCTGCGCCAAAGGATCCTCTAAACTTTTTTGAGTCATGGATGGATAGTAGAGTAAGGAAGAACTGCAGAAAGGCTTGGTGAATTGCTTTTTTTTTTTTGTGACAATTTGGACTAGTTGGAAGAGAGCGAACAAATGTATTTTTGAGAACAAAGTGAATACAAAGGAGGTATCTTTGGAAATGATTGTGTTTTATTTTAATCAATGGGTAAATGATGCAGGTATATCTAAAACTTGAAGGGCTGAGTAGTATTATGTGATTGAGTGGTTCCCTTGTGTCCATATATATAGATATGAGTAATTTCTCTATTCACTTTTATGGTTACAACTATAGGCAATGATTTTGGGTATTGTGTCTCAGGATATCACGTAGCAATTATTTGTGGCATTTAGTACCTTTGGAGATGCTTGTTGATGTTGCACTAGGACTCTTATCTACAATCTTAGTGGTTGAAGGTTTAGCTTTTTGTTCCCATAAGTGTGGGTGTGAGGTAAAAAGTAGAAAAAAGAAAAAAGAAATAAGGAAAAAGAAAAGTGAGACTCAATGTAGAGTGAGAGAAAGGTATTTGAAGTGGAAAGAAAGAAGAAGAAAGAATAGAAATTTTTGTGTAGTAAGGGTGTGAATTAGAGTGAGTGAGAAAAAAAGGACATTGTGATAGTAAAGGTGTTTTATCTATCAAAGTTGGTTTTGTTTTGCAATTCAGTTTGATTCTTTGCTTGATCTATGCAAAGCTTGGTTTGTTGTAGATGTTAGTGTTATTGTATGTTTGTGGTTTTAGTGTGCTAAGGGGTATTTTGTGAATGGAGTGGCTTCCCTTATGTCATTGTAAGCATATAGTTGTAGTTTTTTTTTGTCACTTCTTGGTCACAGTTATAGGCAGTATTTTTTGGAGTTGTGTCTCATGTCATCAAGTAGTTTTTTTTTTTTTTTTTGTGTTTTGCTGTTGTTGTGATGCTTGATGTTGTTATACCAAGTTTCTCACCTACCCTATTGGTGGTTGAAGGTTTAGCTTCTTGTAGTAGTAAGGAGAAAGAGAGAAAAAATATGAGTGAATAGTAAGAAGCTGGGTATGGAGAAGAAAAATGGAAAAAGAAATAAAGAAATAGAAAGACAAAATATGAGTGAGAAAATTTGAAGTGGTTAAGTATTTAGGAGATTGAAAAAATGTAAGGAGTGATATTTGACAAAGTTGGTTTGTTTTGCTATACAGTTTGTTTCTTGTTATGATTCTACAGATCTTGTTTGATGTAGATGTTAGTGATGTTGTATATGTATCGAAATATTTCATTATGCAGTCTCCAGTTCACATTTGTTAAGGCAACAGATTCGAGCATAAGGTCTTGAGAATTCTGATGTTATGAGGCTATACTCAGTTAGGTGGCTTGGGGCATTTGTCAGTTTTGGGTGTGGTGCAATTAGGCTTAATTCACGATATATTGAAGTTGTGGATTATGATATCCTTGTCGATGAAACCTTGGTTTATAGATTATACATACTTGAAATTGATGTAGTAAGTAAGGTGTGGTGGGCTAGCTGTCATCGATTCTACAAAGGTGTTTTTGATCTTCTATATAGTGACGAATAGTTTGATTCTTGTGAGGGCAATATTGTTACTTGAGTTCGAAATGGTATACTGGAACTTATCATCATAATGGCTAAATTGTTACAGAGATGTTATTATGGTTTGATTAGTGTACAATGAAGTTGCTGAGCCGAATTGTGTTGATCATGAACAGAGGTATAACTTAACTATTTTAGGACGTGGTAGTATTGATGCATATTACAGGAGCAAGTTCTCAACTAATTATGGTGTCTTGTTAATTTTGTTGATAAGAGGTTGTTAGTCGATTTGGTGTAGTTTACTTGTACTAGTGTATAGATGTCAATAGATGTGTAGAGGTATAACATATTGTGGATGTGTGTGTCTTTGGGTGTTGGATAGATCTGATGTGCTACTCTATCATATTCATTTATGATCTTTGTTACTCCTCACATGTACAATGTGAGTGTTGCTTTCAACAATTTATCAAAAAAGAAAGGGTTTTAGGGGTTCAAAACAAAGGTCAAGAGAAGGTCACAATAAGGTTACAAATTTACTCATACAATTACACAAATGAAAAGAAATCATTTTCTTTTAGTCTTTCTATATTTACACAAGTATTTCTTCACTTCATTCCTATATCTTCTTCCATCTTTTTTTGCTTCAAATGAGCAAAAGTTGATCATCCGAAAATGGAATTTGATATAGTCTTAAATTCCTAGGTTAGAAGAGTTGAAAATTAAGAAAAAAGTATTAGTTACCTTTTTTGTCTATTGTAAATACAACACATTCAAACAACAGATCCTTACCCTTGGTGATGGAAATGGCCATGCTTGCAGATATAGAAAGAAATGAAGAGGAGGAGCTCTTACTAAGAGACTATGAAGAAGTGATAAAAGAAAGGGATAAGAGGAAGAGAAGAAATGCTAAAAGGGAGCTCTTCAATGGTAAGAAGAAATGGTGCCATGAGGATTTTGAGATGAAGCAAAGACGTGGAAACAAAGGCATATAGGCATGGAGTAGAGATGGGTGATGGGAGGACAAATATAGGGAAGAGATGGGTTTAAGAATTTCAACTTACTTTTTCAGGTGTATAACCATGGTGTCACCATAGATATCTCTAAATGAGATGTCAAAATATCATATCTCTTTTGATGATAGCCCAATAAGTTAGTTTAAACAATGCATAGTGTAACGTCCTGAAATTTGCAATACGTATAAATTGCACTGTTAACTGACTTATTCAATTTTATTAGATATGTAAGAGTAGTTAAATATGAAAAAAATTAATTAGAGGTCAATTAAAAGATAATTAGAGAGATTAGGATTAGAAGCAATTAGAATAAAAGCATAGAAAACCTCACAAAATTCTTCAAAAACAGTTTTGCCGATTTGAAGGAAATCGGTAGAGACTCGGTATTTTTAACTGCCAAAACCAAATCAATAGAATTACACACTCAAAAATCTATGTTTAGTGGCTAAAAACTCAACCACTTAGCCCCTTAGAGGTGGCACAAGACAGCCACACAAAAAGGGGAGACTTGGCTTGTAACACCCTACTAATTTTATGTTATGCTTAAGTCATAGCATGAAACTAGTCGGGTTGTGTTACCGTGTTGATACTTTACTTACCTTTCTTGTCTTTAAGTTCTCCTTAACTCGTCTCTATTGACTAGACTAAGGCGTCTTGTTATATTACAAACAAAATAAACGAAATATCAACAAAATGAACCGAATAGACTATCATCAAATAAGTATGGTACAATAAAGGTCAACGCACGCGTGTAAACATATGTATATATATATATATATCAGAAGACGCTGTTTTAGTTTATGTACAAAGGTTCAAAGTAAAACACATACATGGGCTAGTGTATCAAAAGACCATCGCCCCCTCATCTATCAGCCTACCCTATGGTCCTCATAGGACATTTCATAATCTACTGCTAATTCTACAGTCAAACCCATGACCCAAAGCTACATGCTTTGTCCAAAAGAGGGTCATGTTTGTACAACATCCTCTCGCTTAAAGCTACTCCGTCAGTAGCTGCAACCATGCCAGTGCTCGGGAGTATAGTCGCTAGGTCCCGAGGAGAAGAGGCGACGAGCCCGCGTGGCCTCGGCAGGGGTCCACTCGGAACTCAGGGGGGGACGCTGGGGCTGCTGTGGTGGTGACTTCGGGAGCAGGTCGGCGGGTGCTGCAGGAGGAGCAGGATGCGAGGTGCGCCATATGTAGAGGATGGCAATATAAGGGCAGCAGGAAGTCGAATAGGGGATGGTGCAAAGGAACATCAAAGTTCACGTCGCTAAATAAGTACAAACGAAAGTTACGAGCGAACCGGCTATGTACGAGAGTCCAACTCCAGGTCATGGTGGGCGAAGTGCGCGGGATCTCAATAAAAAGGGTGGCTGTGGAGTCCATCGCTGAATCTGAGAATGATGCGGAATACACAAGACGGGGTGAGAATTTCAGAAAATTCTCAGAGTAGGGTTCTGCTACACCGGATCGACATCACATACATTCTCGATTACCTGGGTTTTACTTTAATTATTAAAATACGTGTTCAAACTAAAGTCCATTTCATGAGTTTAAAAACATGTCCGTCCGAGGTAAGGTTCAATTTTTACTTTAATTGGCATAAGAAAGCGAAATAAGTACTAATACTAGTACGAGAAGGATAAATGGAATAAATCAATGAATAGCAAGAAGCAGTTGTAATGCACAATTGTAAACATCCCGATGCAACTATTCCATGGATTTATGCATTCATGTAATCATGTAAACTCATTCTTGAACTTTCTTTCATAAACTCTTTCATTACTTTCTATCATTTTTCCATCTCTCTTGGTCCCCTCGGGAGTTCTTGGCCATTTTAGACTCCTGGGTAATAGTCTCGCTTATCGATCGAGCTCGTTCATACGAAATGCCGGCTGTTTACTTTCCTGACCTTTCCACCGATCTATTCCCATTAACTTTCTATCAGGGCTGGCCCAAGTAGTATGGAACTTGCATAATGACATGCTTCTTTTCACGACTTTCATGACTTTCTTAAGAATGTATATACATTCATATGAAATTCATAACTTGTTCATGGGTTCTACCAAACTGGCAGCATAACGTGAACGTGTCCGCTTCCCCATGAATAGTGCCAGCCAATCAATACATCAATATATCAGAAGAAGCACAAAAGCACATGTATACTCCAACATGAAACTCCAATTCATATCAAATTCATTAAGACAGAAATTCTGCCTCAGCATATACAACCAACCCGGTTCTTGTAATTCATGCCACAATTTCATTTTAGCTCATTTGGACCTCAAATTTGAGTATGTTACAGGGGTTGTGTGTCTATTTTCTAACCTCTTTGGTCCCATCTAATTTCGGTATCTATAACTCAAGATATCTAAACTTTATCTCGGCCTGCCCATTAGCTGGCCAGAATCAGGCAACAAAAAGTAGAAATTTACCAAAAATCGAAAACTCACTCAAATCAGACGAAATTGGTCTCGTATTAAAGCTAATAGGACAAACTTTCATATACAAAAAGTCCCATTTCATTTGCCTTAGTAGGGCTCGAGTTACAAGCCCCGAAACTTAGCCTTCCTGAACTGTCCTGTGTTGGCCTGGTTTGGACATAGGGTAACTTCTTCAAATCACTGGGAATAACTGGGTGGATAACAAACTCCGGATTTCTCTGGATGTTGTTCTCCTATGTGTAAGCTTTCCAACAAAGTTGGTTTCACTCAGTTTCATGTAGTATAGGTCGAGTTCTATCCTAAATAACCCAATCTGCCCAGAGCCAGAGTTAAAACCCTAGGTCGAGATTCAGAAATTCATATCTTCCTCAATTCTGATCCAAAACCCTTATATGATATGTCTATGGAAAGCCCTAGATGTCTAGTTTCATTTAAAAATAGGTTCATCGAATTTGACCGATCGTAGGCGGCGCCGTACGCTCCGCCATATGGTCTGCCGTGGACTCTCCACCAAGACAGCACCTCCAGCCATTTAATCCTCTTAGTTTTCTTCTTCTAATTCTACTTCTAACTCAAAAACTTCTATTAATCCAAGCATAATTATTCAATTCACACATCAATTAAGGTAAAACTAATTCAGTCCAGCTAGCCAAGTGCATGGATTTGATGCAAGAAATTTATAACCCTACCTTTGATTTAAGTGTTTTGGTCTTGAGCTCTTGAAATTTGGATAAACAAATTTGGAACTTTGCTTAAGTCTTGGATGTGTGAGCAAGAGAAAAGAGAGAGCTAATGGAGAAGAGGAAAAGCAACGTGAATAATGGTCTCCGATTCAAAGGAGGATAGTGTGTTATATAGGCATGAGTGGGAGTTAACTTGGAAGATTGTGATTGGTTGCCCTCTTTGTGTGGTAGAATCACTCTCCACGTCGCTCAAGTGGTAGGAGTTTCTAGCATATACGGAAACAAAATCGAACTGATTTCTACATAAAAGTCGCACTGTGAACTTCCTGTATATGAAGTCTAGGATCTGAAAACATCCACCTAATTGAAGCGTAAAAAGTAGAGCCTGGTGAGAAGCCAAGCACTTAAAGCCTGAGTCGTAAATCATGAACTTTCTATCCGGAACTTCGAAAAGATATAGAAGTGAGAGCTTCTAATATTGAACTCAAGATGGGATCTCGCATCTGCTAGAATCATAATGTCGAATTCGGAATACTTTCAGTTCATCCGGGCCTTAGAGACGGTCGAAATCGAACATTTTACTCTTTGATCGATAAGATCGGAAGTCGTAAAGAATGCTGAAGTCGACAACGAACTCGTAAGTTGGAAGCATCAGTCACTCTCATTTCATCTCGCGAAATTGGAAGTCGGAATCCATACCGAGAAGGTCAAAATTTATCCATGCTTACAAGGTCGGAAATCGTCAGCTCCATCCATTAAATCGGAGAATTTAGCGCATGCCTTAGGTCGGAAATCGGAAGAAGTCCCTTGCAAGCCTTGAAACGAAGTCGGAAGTCGAAGCTAGTGTTGAGGTCGGAGGCCAAGTGTAAGGAAACTCGGAAATCGGAAATGTCATCAATAATGGGGATCGGAAGTCGGAATTCGCGGATGTTACATGGCTGAATTTTCAGCCAAGTGATGGTAGCCAATGAGAATTGAGTTTCTCAACTACCACCTTTACACAAATGGCCATAATTCCCTTTCAATTCCTACATGAATTTTGGCCTCCTCTCTCTCTCTTTCAAACTTCTTTCTTCTTCCTCTCATCATCTTCTTCCACTTTCAACATCCATCCAGCTTCTTGCACCCAAATCTTTTAATTAAACTCAAGACTAGCTAGTGGTAACACCAAAACAAGGGTAGGATTCTTCAATTTTTTCTATTATTGGTGCTATTATGGCTAAGTAGAATTTCTATTCTTTTTATTAGATTGATGATATATTGTGTTTATATGAATTCTTATGGCTAGATTAATGCATAAATGTTGAGTTTGGATGAGAAGTTGGGTGAGAATTCAAAAAGGGATGCAAAATAGAAACTAAAACCTTGAAAACCTTATGGCATCCATACTAACGGAATGTATAGCTCTGCCGATAGCCACCAAAACTTGATGAAACTATTTTTAGATGAAACTAGACATCTGGGGCTTTCCAAACATATAAAATCTAAGGCTATTGGATTAGTATCGAATGAGATATAAATTTTTTAATTTAACCCTAGAATTTTGTCTTTCCTTCACACCTTCAAATTAGTGCAACCAATTTTATTAGAAAGCTAAGACATAGAGAAATGTCCCATAAAAATTTCAGAGTCAGATTCTATACCAATCGCCCCCAGTAATTCAACGAAGTTTCCCTAAGTTCAAATCGGGCTAAAACAGGGCAGCCTAAAATAACCAATTTTAGTAGCTTGTAACTCGAGTTCTACATAGTCAAATGAGATGAAACTTTTTGGACTTCATAAGCTTTAAAATGACATAGGTTTTGTGGGAATCCATCTAAGTTTCACTTTTTAGTGAATTTATACTTTTAGGTGTGCATTTCTTCCTAGTTACAAGATAGGTTGAGCTAAACACTCAATAACTTGGGTTCTAGGTGTTAGAATGAGATGAAACCAAAGAGGTTAGAAAATAGGCACATAACACTCCAACATTCTGAAATTTAAGTCCAACGGAGTTTACTAGAATTTATGGCTGATTTTACAAAATCAAACAACATTGAGGAGCATAAGCAGAATTTCCAAATTGATGAACTAGGCATCCTAAGGCATATGTGATTTCAATTAAAACCTAAATATTGCTATTCCATGTTGATGTTGAAGTTTAATGTGCTATATTGGTGCTGGTAATATTGGTTGATTATTTGTTCTAGAATGACACTATTCACGGGGAGCAAACCTGATCTGTTATGCTGCCGAATTTCTGGCATAAATTAGTGATAGTTCTAAATATTTGTGTGTTAATGTTGTTATGCGACGTGTATGAATACCAAGCAAGTATTATCATTTGAGAATGAGGTATAAAGCCTATGTATTTATGATTCTATGATGAAAGATATGATAATGAGTCCATATTCCGAAAGAACATGACATGACGATCAGGCTCTGATAGAGTATGACATGGCAATCATACTCTGGAATGTGGCATAATGATCCCATACCCTAAGGAATGTGACATGGGGATCACACTCCGATGGAGTATGACATGGCGATCATACTCTGGGATGTAACGAGATGAACATATTTCTAAGGAGTGTGACATGGTGATCGCACCCAATGGAGTATGACATGGCGATCGTACTCTAGAATATATATGACAAGTAAAGGAAGACAAAAAAAGAAAAGAAAATTATGTGTATCTGCATAAATTCAAGTATAAGTAAAAACATGTGCAAATTTTATGTTTTCAGTATATTGGTGTTATTATATTTTAAGACTTTGTAGTTATTATTCATATTATGATTCATGACTTTATTTTGGATTGGCTCTCCCAAATGACAAGTGTATGAATAAAATGGACTCTGCTTTGGACAATATATTTTCAAACTATAAAATTAAACCGTTTATATAACATGTCCACCTTTTTATAATAAATCGAAGCAGCTGGAGATAATAACGATGACACGGTATGAAATTTCTTAGTGAATCCTACTGACAATTTAAAATTCTCTCTCCTATTTTCGTGTTATCTCTAGATAGTTCAAGAAGTTTCGAAGACGGTTGAAGTTGCTGGCAGATAAGGTCCGCTCAAGTAATAGTAACAACTCCTGAGTATGGTTCAATAACTTAAGTATAGTACTATATTAGGAAGGACGTTAGACATAGGCTTGCTTTATTTTATATTAAAATTTAACTTTATTTAAAAGAAATATAGAATGAGGCCTAAAGATTTAATTTTTCATCAACTTACTTGTAAAGGTTTTAATATATGTGACTAGCTAGTTTCTTAAAAAGATAAATTATTAAGTGGAAATCACATCCAAGAAAAAAAATAAAAATAGAGATTCATATATGGAATTTATATATTTGTTCATTATTAAGTGGAGACTCAAAAAAATTATATATGTTATTACGAAAGAAAATTTTATATTTGAAAATTGCTTAATGGTATGAAACAATATTCATGAAATCTGGAAGAAAATTTAAAGTAGTTGAAGATTTAATCATCCCCTCATGCTCAGTAAAGCACTAATTAGAACCCATGATTTCCCCAGATTGTGGCTCTCTTTGTTATCAGTTAGTGCGCACAACCATTTACTCTCCCATTTCACTTCTTTAATTCTATAGTCACCATGGATAGGAAGGGTTGGAGACTGATAGCAAAATTGTCCTTTTACTATGTTGTTTCTAAATGAGTTGGCAAAAGTTTGGTAAAGTGAAAAGAAAAAATTAGTGGAAAATTTTGAATTGGCACATATGGGAAAAATATATATCGCATTTTAGAAGTGTTGCTTGTAAAGAAAAGAAGAGTAACACTTAAAAATTATTGCACTTTATCAAAATAAGTGCACCCATAGCCAAAACAATATGGCAACATTTGATAAGCATGCTCTTTATATTTTAAAAGCACACTTTTAAACTGATGCTAAAAATCTGTTGCCAATTTCTCTCTTGAAAGGCAACATTTATAAAGCATTTCTTATTATAGCATAAGGGTACACTTCTAACTGTAGTTTTAAAATATGTGGTCTTAGGCAAAATTTATTTTAGTGCCAATTCCACCACCAATTAAGAGGGCATTTGAAAGGCCCAAAAATTGTAGAAGAAAAGATAAAGATGAGCAACATGTAAACCCACACAAGTTAAAGAGATCTTATTCACTATTTACCTATTACTTCTATGGTGCTGAAGACAACACTTGTAGAGGTTGCAAGAAAAATAAGAAGTGAAGAGCTGAATGACAAGAATTTGTAAATGGGGTAGCAACTGTGGTTGGGGCAACACCAGTGGTGGCTACAAATGAGGTTGTGCCAGAACTTGGGGTTGTAGTAGCACCTGGTGCTACAAATGAGATTGCCCTAACTCAGTCATATCCCAAGTCTAAAATACAAGACTCTCAAGTTGTGCCTAATGTAAAGGTATGAATGGTTTTTCTTTTTGAAATTTGAGAAACATTATTGTCATATGAAATATTGAATTTTCATTATATGTAGCAAGAGGGCCCTCTAATTACTGAAGCTCCACTTAGGTCAGCTAATGAAGCTCCATTTAATGCAAAACATTTATATACCACTTAAAACTTTTTATTATTTGATAATTAATCTTATTTATGTCAATTTCATCCTTTTCTTTTCTATTGTAGAACTGTTCCAATAAGGAATCCTAATCCCCTACCTCAGGCTACAATTGTATCTAGCCACCTCCTAGAAGGCCCTTTGATCCTATATCCTATACTGTAAGACCTCCAACCATGAGATCGACCATTGCCGCTATAACACCAAGTCTGCATGCACCAACACCAACACCTACTACATCACACCAAGAGGATCATCTCCACAATCCAAGGCAGTTCCAAAGGATATCATTTAGGGAGCAAGTTCATTAATAGCATCAAGGCCAACAAATTTCATGATATTTGTGCCAACTCCAGGGTTCAAAACTCTAAGGTAGAAGAATTAAAATTTAGGGTTTAATTATTGCTTATTTAATTTTATACATGGCTTATATTTTTATATGTCTTATAGCCCTTTATTTTAATTTGTACAACTTTTTTCTGTTTGATTCATGACTTATAATGGTCTATTGAGACCAACAACTTGTATAGGGCTTTGCTTTTTCTTTTTTTTTTTTTTATTTGGTATTGTACACTCATATGTTGAATAATGTTATTTTGAAATACAATAGAATAAATTTGCAATGGAGTTACTGCCCGTGCAATTAGAGTTACGGGTGCAGGTAGATTATTGAAATAGGTTATTGGATTAGGTCATGTTGTATTGTTATTAGAATATATTATGCATCAAATATAATAACATTTTGCAACAATTATACAACAATTATGTAACAAAGATTGTGCAAAAATTATGTAGCAAATGTAATGAGATTATGCAACAATTGTAATTTTGATTTTGATTATGCAAAAAGAGAATAAGATAAACATAATAATAGATAGCTTTTCAAAAGGGGAAATCCTATTAATATAAATTTCATTTTAACTTGTATTTAGGGCATGGACGGGTTGTTTCTCTTCTTTACCCCATTTTATTGCCAAGTGCACTAGCCACTTACATAATAAAGGATGAGTAGAGTATCTTTTCCATGAGGATTGAATTAACCAACTGCTAAGAGTACCAAATAGAATCTATTTAGGTACTTGAAAGTAATATGAGAGTGATTCAAGGCAATAAGCAAGCAAAATAAATAAAAGACAAATAATTGCTATTAAAAGAGTTAAGAATTCGATGGTGAAGCACACTAGGAGATGAGTGTTAAAATACACTAATTTATTACTGTAATTTGACATAGATTTCAACTAATTTTATATAAATTTATTGTTTTTAGCGAATAATATACAACAATTTAATTTCTTATAATTATGGAGCTATTAATGTTTATTTGATGAATATATGGTTATTTTATAGATTTTATGCCTAATTTTATCCAATCATGCAAGGGAAGGAAGATATGGTCATTAATTGGAGTATCTTGGAGCCAAATCAAGCTAATTCGGGAAGTGCTTATGAAGAAAAATTCGTATTTCTCTCTACAGCGATTAGATTGAGATGATTCAAGATGTTTTAAAAAGATAAAAAGAAGATCTCTAACTTTGATGTTGACCACAAATTCAAGTTCTCAAAGATTTCAGGTGAAAATCTCGTTGCGAGATAGAAGAGCAAATCTATCCAAATGCTATCTAGCCTAAACTTTGCCTAGTATTTCACTAATATCTCAAGATAGAAGAGTCAAATTGATGCAGTTCTTGAGGCGTTTAAAAGCTAAGAAAAGTATCTACAACTTTGTATTTCAAAAAGGCTGGCTAATTAGAACAGTGGAGGCCACTATAGTGCTCGCAAATTAATAGTCCAGGTTGGATCCTATACTAGAACATGAATTGAACTTCTTTGGCCCAATTAGGATACAAAATAGAGCTATTTGGACCTAACCTCTAAACATGAGCTACAAATTGGACCATAATAGATGGAAAAATAGTTAATTTGGCCCAAGCACTTATTAAACGAGCTTCATGAAGATTCCTTAATTATTTAAATTCAAATCTTAAGAAGATATCTTAGGATCTTATCTTATCTTATCTATTCCTTGATAAGAGGAATTCAAATCTTGGAAAGATGACTTAGGATATGATCTTATCTTATCTTCTATAGCAAATCCTAGTCATCAAGAGTCTATATTTACTACCTTTTTCATGAAAAAAAGACAAAACTTGGGTCTTTTAACCCAAAAGGGGCACACATTAGAGGCTCTTAGAGGAAAGGAAGACTTGGAACCATTGATCAATATTTTTCTCTTCTCTTTTCTTCTTCTATATTTAGAATGTTTATTTTATTTATGAATGGCTAAACTCTTGTTTTCCTAATATGATGATGTAATCTTGATTGATGATGATGATGTATTGAATCTTTGGTTATTTTAATGTATTTCTTTTTCTCTAATTGATGTTTTTATATGTATGCTTAATGCTTTTTATGGACATAGGCCCCCATAGATTGATCCTAGTATGTGTAGACTATGATAAATCTAGGTACACGCTTGGAGTATAGTATAAAAATCGTTATTTGCCTGCTTGTCTATGAATAGGATAGAATAATTGTGGGACATTAGTTAAAGGGGATCACTAAATACTAATTTATCTTGCCTTAGAATTCAATATCTTGGAAATCTAGTTGTCTTTTAATGTTTAGAATAGAATTAGAGTATGCTAGGAATCCACTACTAATTTAATTAGGATCCCTACCCATCAATTAGATAATTAGATTAAGTTAGGCATAGTAGGTCAATATTCATCAGAAATCTAGATGAAATCAGATCCCTAGTGCTCTCTTTCTCTTGCTAATTCTTATAATTTTTCTTGTTAATTGCATCTTTATTATTTTTTCCTTTCTTCTTGATAACTACGATATATTACATATTTTTGTGAGCCTAAATAGAATCCAAATTAGGGACTTGATATTTGGCTAATTTAATCCTTGCGGATTGACACTCTACTCACTACTCTTTTACTTGGTTGGCCCAATGCACTTGCCAGTATTGGGTTGAGAAAACAAGACCACCCATCACTGGTGGGTCGATTTCACCTTGTTCTTGATGGTTATTGAGTTTTTGGTATTTGTCTGAATATATTTATTTAATTAAAGGGCGGGAATCCTAAAGTGATTAGTAGTAGATTTCTCTCATATGTTAATCTTATTCTAAACCTTTAAAGACAACCAAACTTACAAGACTTTGAATTCTAAGACAAAAGAAATTAATGTTCTATGACTCCCCCTTTGACTAATGTCTTATGATTATCCCACACTACTTATGAACAAATAGATAGATAACGGTTTTTCATTTGATGTTCCAAGTGTGTACCCAAATCACTCATGGTGTACATAACTCTATATTCATCCCTATGGGTGATCAAGCCAAGGAAAGTATTAAAAATAGAAATAAAAACTCAATATAAATAGATAAGATTCAAACAACCTAAACAAAACTCAATACATCATCATTCACACAAGCTACATCTTAGCCTTAGCATACCAATAGTTTTAGCCACTTATGGATACAATATTCGTATTCAACAAAGAAATAAATATCATAAACATAAGAAAGAGAAAAGATAAGAAAGGATGTGCTCAATGGGTGTAGTCAATCTACTCTCTCCAAAGCTTCCACTCCCTTGTGCTCTCCAAAACAAGGATTTCAAGCATGATAGTATCTCAGTGTGTAAGTGTGGAACCCCCTTTTAGCATCTAATCTCATATATTTAAATTAGATATAAGAGTTAAGAGAATGTTCTCCTTCTATATTGATATGGAACTCTTGGTTCTATCAAAATTGGGATAGGGAAGCCCAATTTACATTTTGGTAAAGCTCAAATCTAGACCATCAACTTGCAAGATTTGTAGCAATCTCTACAAGTGGACCTAGCCTTTCTTCATGAAATACAAAGTTGTAAAGAACTATATTAGCTTTCAAACTTTGCAAAAACCATGTCAATCTGACACTTATAGCTTGAGATATTGGCATAATAATCGGTGAAGGTCAAGCTAGATAACATCTAGACAGATATGCTCTTTAATCATGTAATAGATTTTTCTTTTAGAAGCTTTTTAAACTGGAATTTGTAGTCAATAGTAAAGTTGGAGATCTTTTTTTTAATCTTTCTAGATCATCTTGAGTCATCCAAATCCAATCCATGTATAGAGATACGAATTTTTCTTTATTAGTACTTTCCTAAAATCTTCTACATTTGGTCCCAAGAGACTCCAATTAATGTCAAATATTTTCTGTCAAAAATTTTCTTTCCTTGCAAGTTAAGATAAAATCGCATAAAGCCTATAAATTAACCAGATATTGACCAAATACGTGTTAATTGCTCATTAATTGTACGAAATTAAATTATTATATAATTTTATCTACAAACTCGATAAATCTATACAAAATATGCTCAAAACTATGTTAAATCATATATTTTTTGACATTCTAATCGTTGCCCTTAGCCCACAATAGCGTGGTTTTCTCCTTCATCCCCTAAACCGCATTATAGTCCTTGTCTAGCTCCCTTCTATGTGCGATGAGTTTGAGCATCCTTGGGGTCGATTTTCACTACCCATGATGTTTGAACCCTAAATGGTCAGGGAGGATCTCTTATCAGTGGGCTTCACAAATGAGAGAGTAATTAGTGAGATAAAGGAAGATCGTGGTTTTAAGGTTTATGAAGGGGAAGAGAGAAATTGGGGATTTGGACTTTTTTGACTCATTTATGAAATTTTAGACATCAAATTGAACCTATTTTTCAATCATGCCGACTAAGATGCTACATAGGATGCTTATATGTCAATTAACATGACATATCAACTAAAAAGTGGCAGAATAGTGATGGAAATGGAGTCTGAGACTAACATAACTCACAGTTTCCAGCCTGGGGGACTAAAAAGTTAACTTCTTAATGTCAAGGACAAAATTAACTCGTGCACAATTTCAGGATTAAAGTCAGAGGTTTGTGGCTGCTATGTTAAAAATTAGATTAGTCATTAAATTAATGAAAAAGGCTAATTGAAAAAAGGAAAATAAAAGCTTTAAAGGCAGAGAGCAGCATACCATAACGTGGTGATTAGTCCTATTATTAATTTCTTTTGACAGTTAGAATAGTTCTTGTACTATATATGTACAAAATCATTTATTGATTACTTAATTTATCTTTTACGTAATTTGAATAAGACACTTTTTTAATAATGTTATGATCTTATAAATTTATAAATAACTTATAAAATATAAAAAAAAAATTACTGTTCTACTACCTCTATTTTGAAATAATTGTTCAATTTTAAATGTGCAAATGAATTAAGGAAATAAATAGAAAAGTCTCAATATGAAAAAAATTTAAGTATATTTTATAAAATTATCTTTACTTAATTCTCTCTCTTCCTTAATTATCTCTTTTCATTTACTTTATCTCCTCTATTTAATAGGGGTATAGCCAAGAAAAATAATTAATATTATTCAAATTTTCTAAGTAGATAATTATTTATAGACAAATAAAATTTTAAAAATGGATAATTATTTCAAGATAGAGGTAATATTATTTAGTATTTTAGTAATTTATTAATCATCAGTCATTAAATATTATTAATAAGAATATAGAAATTCAATATTCATTACATATGTCCAAATTTTTATTGTCTATAGTCATTTTTTGTATTTTTTTAATAAGGGTCAAAGAATCGTACTTATGCTAAATTATCGGCAGAGATTTTGGTTAGTTTTTATGATAAATTAAAAAATAATTATAATTTGATTTAGTAAATAGAAATGGAAAATACCGTTTGCTACGATAAATAATAGTACAAATGTTTATACGAATGAGGTGGCTTAGTGTTATCCATCAATCTCCTCTTGATTTTCGTAAATGCTGGCATACTATTTTTTTGCTAAATTGCACTGCTCATATAAAGTTGATTATCTGATTTTTTTGGTTTCGGGTTACTTAAACTGTGTTATTTATTTTCAATACAAAGGTGAAATGAATTTTATAAAATATTGACTTGTTGTAATCTTGTTATGGCACTTAATATTAGAAATTTCGGAACATAATACAGGCTATATAACAAATTATCACTGCTTTTTACGTCCGTTAAATTTAATTAAGTAAATCAACAAGTAAGCAAATTAAGGATGTGTTTGGATAAGATTTTTTGGGCAAAAAAAAAAATCACTTTTTTTACTAAAAAAATTATTTTGATATATTTGGATAAAATTTTAAAAATAATAAGAATCCAAAAAAATAATCTGTTATTTTAGTAGAAGTTAACAAAAATAGCTTTTCAAAAATATCTATTTTTAAATTTTTTAATTGTATAAATTTTTTTAATTTTATAATCACTTTTTTAAAAGGTCAAAATAAATGCATCCTAAATTTGTAATTAAAAAATTACTCAAAACTGAAAAAAAAAAAAAAAGCTTTCTTGCCAAAATCAAGCCTGTATAATAAACCCACCAAAATATTAATTCAACAAAATATAAAATTAATGCATCAATTTGAAAGTGACCACCACCACCATTTAGCAAAGCACAAAGTCACAATGATAAAAGTTTAATTTACATGTTTGTTTTCAAACACAATGAAAAACAGAAAAATTAAACATTAAATCATAAGCAAACTTGTTTCGTTTTCACAATATAAGCACCCAACAGCATCATAAACTCTCTATTGAATCAATGAAAGCCTAGCAAACTTATTTTCTTCTCATAAGATGAACTCCTAATAGCATCATGAACTCCAAGCTGAATCAATGAAAGTTTTGAAGAAAACAAAAAATATTAACTCAACCACCTCAATGCAATAAAAGAAGGGATAAAAAAAATGATCTTATAAAGATTACCATTAACTTAAAGTTTTTGTTAAATTCGTAACCCCTGTGACTAGCATTTGTGGTCCTATCAAGATATAGGGGAGAATTATAATTTATTATAACATAAAAAATAGAAACCAAAGAAGTGTTGGGTAGTAAAATTTTTCTCAAAAGGTAAAGGATGGGGTGCGAAATTTTCCCAGTCAAAAAAAAAAAAAGAGTGAGAAATTTTCACTAAAAGAATGAGCAGAAAAATATATAATCAACTTTCGTATTTAGTGAAAAATTGAAAAATGAGTTACAATTTGGTATAGTCAATAGAAATTGATTATCAAATCACTTGGTTTTGGGTTAATTTAGTTATGTTATTTATTTTAAATATAAAGGTAAAATCAATTTTAAAAGACATTAGCTTGTCATAATACTATGACAATGGGAACAAGCATTGATATTGGAAATTCAAAAGGAATATAATATACGCTATATAGCAAATTGTCAATGCTTTTTACATCAATTAGTCAAATAAATCAAATTTGTGTGATAAACCCACTCAAATATTAGCTCAACAAAGCATAAAAATAGTGTGCGATTTGAAAATTCCACTACCATCGTTCAACAACACACAAAATCTTAATAAGAATATTAAATGCTTGTTTTCAACATAATTAACAGTAGAAAATGAAACATAAAATCATAAACAAACTTCTCCCTTTTTCAAAATATGAACACCCAACAATATGACATATAAACTATTTGTTGTATCAATGAAAGCTTGGTAAATTTATCTCCTTCTCATAATACAAACACCTAACAATATGATGAACTCTCAGTTGAATCAATGAAAGTATTGAGAAAAAAAAAATCATTAACCTAACCGCCTTAAAGCAATAAAGGATTGATAAAAAATGATTTCAAAATAATTACGTATGACTTAAAATATTAGTTGAACCCATAACCCTATGGCCTAGAATTTTGTTGTCCATTTAAGTTATAGGATAGTATTATAATTTCACATAACATAAACAATAAAATATAAGTGTTAGGCGTACAATTTTCCTCAAAAGGTGAAGTGTAGGGCAAGAAAATGATAAGTTTTCGCCAAAAGAATAAACTTGACGTATTTTTCCAAAAGAACCATCATTAATAATGTATGTACGTATATGTATGAATGTATGCATGTGTGTATTTGTATGTCTGTGTATGGAAAATTCTAACTTTCAATTTTTTGGAGGAAGGTTAACAAGCTTCACTCTTTTAATTAGATAATAATATCTATTGTATTTTTTTTTTCTTAAACAACTTAAGTGTTATGCGTATTTTAGTAATTAAATATGACATTATTTACTAAACAAAATTTTCTCTTTCCTAATACTAGCTAATTTCATAATTTATTTTCTTTTTTAAATGATAATTAAATAAAATAAAATAATATTATTATTAATTTTAAAAATAAATAAAATATTATATTTAAAAATAAAAAAATAAAAATAAAATTACTATATTATAAATTTTAAAGAGAAATTAATTAATTATTATATTTTAAAACTAAAACATTAATGTTTATATATGTTATTTTTATAAGTAAATTGTTATATTGTTAATTTTTTGAAAAAAAATAACAAGAGAAAAATATTTTAAGAAAAATATTTTCATAAAATAAAATTGTACTACTATTAAAAAATATGAATTTAATTTATATAAACTAACAATATAAAATATTAATTTATATTATCATTCAATCATATTTTCCTAATTGCATGATTTTTGGAATAGTCGAGTGAGTGCCATATATATTTACTTATGTGGTAATATATGATCGAATAATACTGTAAAAATGTTTTATGTTATTAATATATATAAATTAAACCCAAAAAATAAAGAGATTGTCAACTTTCTTCAAGATTTTATTGAAAATATAAATTGTACTATTATTAACTTTTTGAAAAATGTAAGAATAACATTTACGGTGTTAGTTATTATTAGGAGGGAGAAAATTTGTTGTGCAATAAACAGTATATTTAATTATAAAATTAGATATGTAAAACTTTTCGTTTGCGCGTGGGGTCATTGGTAGTGAGTCATGGTCCCTCCCAAAGCTTCTTATGCGTATCTCCATCTCTTGCTTTCATACTTCTCGTGGGTTTGGTTCTGCTAATATGGTTCCACGCCAACCGAGGAAGGTTAAGGGTGCGTTCTGCTTTATCTTTTAAAAAAAATAATTTTAAAATTTAAAATTTATATATAATTAAAAAAATTTAGAAATAATTTTTTAATTTAATTGTTTTAAAAAAATTATTTAAATATACAAAAATTGATTTTTATCATAAAGAAATAATAATTTTTTTGCTAAAAAAATTTCAAACACACACCTTAAATGGGAATTCCCTCCTTCTAGTTACCACAAGTTGAATGTGGCCGGAGTTCGCAAGGGAACCATCTCACTGCTGGGTTTGGTGGGCGCATCAGAGATGATTCTGGGGCTTGGGTGGTGGGCTTCTCTGGTCAGTTGGGAGCTCGGTCCACTCTCTTTGCGGTTGCTAGCATGGGAAAAAGAGATTAGGAAGTTGGTTCGTCACTTTGATTCTCTTTTGGCGGTGGATATGGTGCGGTGCGCAATGGAGTGGGGAGACATCAACATGATCTTCTTTACTGTATTGTCTCAGATATTCGAACACTGTCCTTCATGCAGAATACTGGGAAGTTCAGTTGGAGCACACACTTCGGGAAAGGGAATTCTTGCGCCGATTGGTTGGCGAAAGAAGACTCTCGTGATGCTTTGGAGTTTCGGCCTTGGACTACCCCTCCCTCTTCTTTGCATTCCATGATGCTAGGGGATAGGGCGGGTGTTTCTTTTTATCGGATTGTAGTCTGCTTTCGTGCTTTTCGCTTTTGGATGTACCAAAAAAGAGTTGTTATTAGGGGAACTCTTTATGTATTAAGTCAATTAAGTTAACTGATAGAGGTGCTTAGATTACTATAATTAGAGTTAGTTACTGGTCTACTATAATTAGAGTTAGTTACAGCTAGTAGTAACAGAACAGACACTTGTATATATAGATTGCAAGCACTGTACATAAGGATTCAACTCTTCAATACTCATTCATTCATTCATTAGTTTTACTCTCTGCTTCTGTGTTCTCTCTGGTTGTTCCCGAATCAGACTCATGAGCTCCATTATGGTATCAAAGCGTCTCTTGTAAGGGGGCGCTCTCCGCTGCGACTCTTGGCTTCGATCGCTTCGCGCTCTTCCGTCTCACAGTTGTGCGCGATTCTCTATTCACGTTTCTTTGCTTGGAGACTGCGTGTTCTTGGTCTCTTTTTCTGGATTGCATACCAGTTGTTCGATCGAAGTTTCTTGGTTTTCTTCACCAGTTTTGTGTTGAGGTTTTTCGTCAAAGACACAGATCAACTATGGCAGAGAATGATCAAGCACCGAGCGTGCGAAATCCAAGTTCTGTTGTGGTAAGTCCCCTTGCTCAAATTCTTGTTGATCCTATGCACCCTTTCTTCTTGCACCCTGGAGAGAGTCCTGGCCTTGTGTTGGTTTCCACTCCCCTCACTGAGTCCAACTACCATTTTTGGTCTCAAGCCATGATCATGGCTTTGGAATCCAAGAATAAGGTAGGATTCGTGGACGGAACTATTCCGGAACCTCCTGTGGGTGACGTGTTGCGGGCTATTTGGAAGAGGAACAACACAATCGTTCGTTCTTGAATCATTCGAAGTCTAAGTACTGAGATTGCTCAGAGTGTGTTGCTTGTAAAGAATGCTCGTGCCCTTTGGCTTGAATTGAAACAGCGTTTTTGCCAAGGAAATCATCTACGTTTGGCTGATCTGCAAGAAGAGCTGTATTCACTTAAACAGGGGACCTTATCAGTTACAGGTTTCTTCACTCAACTCAAGAAATTGTGGAATGAGATCGAAGACTTTAGGCCCATTGATCCCTGCTTGTGTGGTCGCCAATGCATGTGCAAGTCCTATCGAGAACAGGACTGCATCATGCGCTTCTTGAAGGGTCTGAATGATAGGTTCTCCGGGGTCAGGTCTGAAATTTTACTGCTGGATCCATTGCCACCAATCAACCGGGTTTTTAGTCTTATAGCCCAGCAAGAACGACAGTTGCTTAGTGAGTATGTTGAAGAGCCTAAGGTGTTGGCAGCTGGCTTTGGCAATAACACTTCAGGTTCCACTAGTGGTGCTGCCACAGGTTCGTTCAAGAAACAATTTAAGGGCAAGACAGGTAAAGCTCAGCAAGGAAGGGTATGTAGCTTCTGTGGGAAGAATGGCCACACCGTTGACACATGTTTCAAGAAGCATGGCTTCCCACCCCACTGGAAGAAAGGGCAAGGGGCAACAGTGAATAATATTTCCTTAGAGAATTGTGATGAGGAGGAGCAGTCTATGGAGGAGACCCAATCGATTTGCAATCTCGGTTTGACAAAGGAGCAGTACAATCAACTACTGGCTTTGCTTCAGCATTCTCAGATCGGTCAGCCTGTCTCTAAACCATCTCAGCCCCATTCCATCAACCAAATTTCTACACAGCCTACTTCTTCCATCTTAGACCAAGGTAATCCCATGCACCTTCATCTAAGCTCTAACACAACTTGTTGGATTCTAGATTCAGGTGCTACTGATCATATATGCAATACCTTATCTTATTTTTCCACTCACAGGCCAATTAAACCCATTCCCATTAAACTCCCAAATGGTACACAGGTTACTGCTACCCTTGCTGGAACCGTTCATGTTTCTAATCTCATTTCTCTTACTGATGTCTTGTATATTCCTGGATTTAATTTCAACATCATTTCCATCACCAAACTTACCTCCTCTCTAAAGTGTTGCCTACATTTTACTAATAAACTTTGTGATATCCAGGAGTTACACACTTCGAGGAAGATTGGATCTGCTGAGGTGAAGGGAGGATTATATGTACTTAGAAGCCTTGAGGATTTTACATAGCATTCTCATGCCATAAACACTGCTGACACAGTCTACGGCACACTTAAACACAATTGGCACTATTGATTAGGACACTTGTCACATGATAAGCTTTGTACTTTACACAAATTTTACCCTTACATTTCTTCCTCTAAGTGTACTGCAGATTGTACTGTCTGTCCTTTGGCTAAACAACGAAAATTACCTTTTCCTGTAAGTACTTCCAAAACTACTGCAGCTTTTGAATTACTTCATGTAGATATTTGGGGACCAAACTCTATTGTTTCTATCAATGGTTATAGATATTTTGTCACTATAGTTGATGACTATACCCGCCATACCTGGATTTATTTTATGACAGCGAAATCAGAAACTCGTTCTTGCCTTATCAAATTCATTACTATGGCTGAAACTCAGTTTGCCTGCAAAGTTAAGTCCCTTCGGTCTGACAATGGCCCTGAGTTCAATCTAGTGTCTTTTTATCAATCGAAAGGGATTGTTCATCAACGGTCCTGTGTTGAGACTCCTCAACAAAACGGGGTGGTCGAAAGGAGACATCAGCAAATCCTCAACATCACTAGAGCCTTGATGTATCAGTCCCAGTTACCCAAAATTCTTTGGCATTATGCAATTGGCCATGCTATTTTTGTAATGAACAGGTTACCTTGTAAAGCATTAGCCAATCAAATTCCTTTTGAATTGTTATATGGCCAAAAACCTGATTTGAACTTCATCAAAATCTTTGGCTGGCAATGCTTTGCATCCACACTCTCTCATAATAGAAAGAAACTTGAACCTCGGGCTAGGAAATGTGTGTATTTGGGACACAGGTCAGGTGTCAAAGGTTTTCTAGTTTATGATTTAGCTACTAAAGAAATTTTGGTCTCAAGAAATGTTATTTTTCATGAGTCTGTATTTCCATTTCACCAATCCCCTACATCTACTGATGCATCATTAGTTGCTAGTCCAAGTAATTCAACTGCTTTAGATTTGCAAACTGACCTTACACATTATATGCCACATATTCCCACTTCACACTTCACTAATAATAAATCTGCTATAACCACGGCACCCGCTCCTGACACACCCTTCTCATCTCCCCACCATCGATATCTTTGCACTACACACATCTTCCCCTCTTGACATTCATGACAATGTTTCCCCACCTCCTATTCGGAGATCCCAACGACCCAAGAAACTGCCATCTTACCTCAAGGATTTCCACTGTGCATTAAACTCCTCCATTGCAGCAGATCACAATTCTTCCAGGTCTATCCTTTATCCCCTTTCTCATCATTTATCTTACTCACGATTGTCCCCTACACATAAGAGGTTTGTCCTCAACCTGTCTTTTGTTAAGGAACCCAAATCTTTTAGACAGGCTGCCCAATCTGAGGAGTGGAGACAAGCCATGGATGCTGAAATCTCTGCACTTATTCAAACCAGGACATGGAAATTTATTGATCTACCTCCGGACAAACAGACCGTAGGTTGCAAATGGGTCTATAAAATCAAATACAAAGCTGATGGGAGCATTGAGCGGTTCAAGGCGCGGTTAGTAGCCAAAGGCTTCACTCAAACCGAAGGAATTGATTTCCTCAAAACCTTTTCTCCCATGGCCAAGCTTACTACTGTCCGCCTACTGCTTGCTTTGGCCTCTAAACAAAATTGGCTACTTGAGCAACTTGACGTCAACAACGCCTTTCTCCATGGTGACCTACATGAAGAGGTCTATATGGATTTGCCACAAGGTGTTGTTCCTCCTCGACCGGGGCAAGTCTGCAGGCTTCGGAAATCATTGTATGGCCTTCGCCAGGCAAGCCGACAATGGTATGAGAAACTTTCTGCTGTTCTTATTGTTTCCGGGTACTGCCAATCTCAAGCAGATCACTCTCTCTTCACCAAAGCTTCTAGTTCTTCTTTTACTGCTCTGTTGATTTATGTTGACGACATGATACTCTGTGGAAATGATGCTGCTGAAATATCATGTATCAAACAGAAGCTTGATGATCTTTTCAAAATTAAAGACCTTGGACCTCTCAAATTTTTTCTTGGCTTGGAAGTAGCTCGTTGCTCCAAAGGAATTTCTTTATGTCAAAGAAAATACACCTTAGAACTCCTAGAATCTGCTGGTTTATTGGCATGCAAGCCTGCTGCCACACCTATGGTTCACTCTCAGAAACTAGTTCGGGATGATGGTGATCCCTTTGATGATGTAGGTGCTTACAGGCGTCTCATTGGTCAGCTCCTATACCTCACCAACTCCAGGCCTGACATTTGCTATGCAGTGACACACCTGAGTCAATTTCTTTCCAAACCCATGAAATTGCATTACCAAGCTGCTCTTCGTGTGTTGAAATATCTCAAAGGGTCCCCGGGTAGAGGCTTGTTCTTTTCTTCAGATTCTGACATTCAGCTGAAGGCTTTCAGCGATTCCGATTGGGCTGCCTGTCCAGATTCCAGGCGGTCTATTACCGGTTATTGTGTGTTTCTTGGCAACTCCCTTATTTCATGGAAGTCTAATAAGCAACCAACAGTGTCTAGATCCTCCACTGAAGCGGAGTATCGTGCACTTGCTGCCACAACTTGTGAAGTCTAGTGGCTTACCTACCTACTTCGCGACTTTCATATCAGTTTTACCTCCCCTACAGTTTTATACTGTGACAGCAAATCGGCTCTTCACTTGGCTGCCAATCCGGTGTTTCATGAACGGACAAAGCACATTGAGTTGGATTGTCACATTGTTAGGGAAAAGGTGCGTAAGGGCCTCATTCACCTACTGCCCATCCGCTCTCAATCACAAGTAGCCGATCTTTGCACCAAAGCACTGCCTCCAAAGATTTTTCTGCATCTTACTCCCAAGCTGGGCATGTTGGATATCCATGCTCCAGCTTGAGGGGGGCTATTAGGGGAACTCTTTATGTATTAAGTCAATTAAGTTAACTGATAGAGGTGGTTAGATTACTATAATTAGAGTTAGTTACTGGTCTACTATAATTAGAGTTAGTTACAGTTAGTAGTAACAGAACAGACACTTGTATATATAGATTGCAAGCACTGTACACAAGGATTCAACTCTTCAATACTCATTCATTCATTCATTAGTTTTACTCTCTGCTTCTGTGTTCTCTCTGGTTGTTCCCGAATCAGACTCATGAGCTCCATTAGTTGTTCAAAAGATCGAATGGACATTTTTGTTCGATTAAATTAGTCGTTAAAAGTTAATGTGTGTGTGTGTATATATATATATATATATATATATATATATATATTAGCCCTTAAAGGGTGTTTGATATCAAATATGTTTCTAATATTTAAAATGTGATATTATTTTAGTCGCTGAAAGAAATATACAACATCAAATATATCTTGAAAAATTTTATTTGAAAATATTAAAGTGATGTTATATTTTAATTTTTAGAAATATATATTTTATATCAAAAAATTTTAGAGATTAATATAATATCACATTTGATTATTTAGAAATTAAATTATTATAAAAAATCTTTTAAAAATTAAATTGTATTACACACACACCCCTTTCTCTATTCTTATCCAATCAAATTTTGTCATGCCTAACATAAATGATAGAGCTTATCTATCTTACAATTCATTAAAAATTTAATCATCTCCATCCAAGGTATTAGCTACCGTTGTTAACTTCTTCATTTCTTTGTCCACCTTTCTTAAAGTTTTTCCGTTATCTTCTATTTTGTAGATCAAAGACTTGCCCTACGTCTGACTTTGACACTAGGACTGAGTGTCCTGTCAATCTTTATCAAAGTATTAGTGTCATAAACAAATGAATTCTAAAGCCTTCAATACAAAAGTATTAGGGCTTGAAGTTTATCGAAACTTAATCATCAAATTAGCATGCTTGTTTATTAGCAGAAGCTTTGATAATAGGGTGAAATAAATGTAAAAGCATTGAAATTTGAAAAGAGCCAATTTTTGAATATCAATTACAGCGTAAAAGTGGTAACGACAAATGATAAATCCAAGTATCAAGCACTCAATAGAGCAGCTAGCCAAAATTGCAATCTTCAAAGCATCTCAAACTTTCAGTAAGCTTGCTTGTGCCACACACTTTCACCTACTCCTTGGTTTTTTATAAATTAAATATATATTATTATATATATGAATTTAGTAATTATTATTATAAGAATAAAAATATTTTAATAATTTAAAAATATATTATTAATTAATAGTATAAAAAATTTATATTAATATGACATAAAATTAAATTCTTTTATATATACCCTAAGAAAACTAAGCTTGCTATTAAAGATACCAATTATTTTGGTTTTTTTACGTAAATAAAATAAAAAATGCGATAATTTAACAAAAAATTTGAAAATCCGAAATTTGCTTGGCATTAGATAAATCAGCCCAGTTAGGCTGATTTTCAATGTAAATTTTGCCTATAAATAGCGATTTGGGTAGGCTGATTTCTATATATTAGAGAGAGAAAGTGAGAATTGCAGTTAGAGAGAGAGAGAGAGAGAGAGAGAGGCGAGGAAAAAGATAGGAAAAAGAGTGAGAAGAAAGAAAAAAAAAAGAAGAAGTAAAATTTGTAGTTAAAAAGTTATATATTTGCATTTATGAATTATCATAATTAGTCATCCTTATTATTGTATTTGTGTTATAGATCTAGAAATATGGAGTATGATTTACATTGTTTTGATGATACTATTCATATTGCTAGAAGACTTAATATATAGGTAATTTATTTTTATTAATATACGTTGATAGTTAAATTATATTAGATAAATTATGCATAATATGAATTTGTATTTGAATTCGTAGTTAAATCTGAAAGTATCAGTCAACTTAGATTTGAATTTGGATTTGCATTTGAATTTGAATATATTAGAATTCGAATTTGAATTTGAATATGATTTTGAAGCTAAATTTAAATTTGAATTTGAGTTTGAGTGTGAATTTGGATTTGGATGTTCGAATTTTGAATTTGAAATTTGAAATTTGAATTTTCATTGAACGGGAATTTCAAATTTGAAATTTTAAATTAGAATTTTAGGGGGAATTTTGAATTTTGAATTTCGAACTAAAATTTTGAATTAGAATTAGAATTTGGGTAGGAATTTTGAATTTTGAATTTCAACTTTAAATTTGAGTTTGAATTTGAATTTGTATTTTAATCGGAGTCTAAATGTGGATGTGAATTTGTATTCATTATTTGAATGTTAATCTGAATCTAAATTTGAATCTGAAATTGATTGTAAATCTAAATTTGGCATTCAGATATGAATCTAATGTCGAATTTGAAATTGAGTGTGTATTTGAACTTAATTTTAAATTGGCATTTGAATTGGAATTTGAATGTGAATTTGAATTCAAAATTGTTATTACATCTAAACTTGAATATTGTAATTTGAATTTGAGTGCGAATTTAAACTTGAATTAGAATTGGAATTAGAATTGGAAGTGAAATTTCAATTATAATTTTGAATATGATTTTTTGTGTGAGCCTAAATTGAAGTTGAATCTGAATGTGAATGTAAATTTGACTTTGTATGTTACGGCCTAATAGTGCTTCGAGGTCAGCATCAGCAGTCGCAAGTACCGGTACCACATCCACTAATGCAAACTAATTTAGAGCAGGCAGGTTTGTGGTATGCGGCAAACATAACATATTTCGACTATGATAGCGCATTGATTAGTGTGCTTATCGAGCGGTGGCATCTAGAGATGCACACCTTTCATTTGCCATTTGGAGAGTGCACCATCACACTTCAAGACATTGCATTCCAATTGGGATTGGGCATTAATGGTGAGCCAGTTAGCGGATGCACAACTAATTGGGAGACCTATTGGAATCATGATTTACGGAGCTTCTATAAGGAGCTACTTGCAACAGTGCCAGATGAGTCAGATATGCAAGGAAGCACTGTTAAACTAACCTAGTTCAGCACAGCATTTGCTACATTGGATGGCGATGCATTTAAGGAGACGATTGCATGCCATACTAGTGCATTCATTCTACGGCTTCTTGATGGATTTTTGATGGCAGATACATCAGCCGCGAGAGTTAGTTTGAAGTGGCTTCCTCTTTTTCGTGACTTTGGTGAAGTTGGAAGGGTTAGTTGGAGCTCTGTAGTATTGGCGACTTTGTATTGCCAATTATGTCACAGTGTTAAGCACGACACCCACAATGTTGCTAGGTGCCTAGCCCTTCTACAATCATGGGCATAGTATAGAATACTAGCATTGCGTCCTAAAGGCAGATACCAACTCATGTTTCCTTTAGTTGGAAGATAATTTTTTATAAAAATGATCAATTTCATTTATCATTTTCTATTTAAAAGAGTACTAATTATATTTTTTTAGGTGGGGAGGAATTCGGTGTTCATCTGACTTAGAGGAGAGACGACTGCTTCATTATAGAGAGGTTATTGACGCTATCGACTTTAAAAAGGTAAGCCGTGTAGAGTGATTATTGACTTGCAGATTGAGTGTAAATTTTTTTTTATGGTGTCTAATGGATGATTGATGTATAATGCGGTTTCGATGGCTGCCCTATGAGTATGCAGAAGTAATATTGAGGACGCCTCAATTTGTGTATGCTGAAGCTGATATTTGGGTGTTTGTGATATCCCTGTTGTGCTTCGCCATCATCGAGTGGCACCATGTAAATCGCGTCGTTCGACAGTTTGGCAGACAACAACTAGAGGAGCTACTAAACATTGACAGGCTGCACTATACAGATGGGAGGGGCACTGATTATTGGTGGCCTACATGCTACCATCAGTATTATGAGATATGGGATGAACGTAGGGGTCGAGTCATTGAGTTTCCTTCCGCACAGAGCCTTATTCTGTCATTCGCTTACTTCGACTGGTACTCGGGTGTTTTATGTCATTTTTTGTTAAGAAAAAGAGCTTGAAATGACCTTAGGATGGCCGAACTCCTAGCTAAAGCAACAGTTGATACCCCCACCACCATTTATGCAAAAACCAGATCATGTTCCCTGCCTGCATCGTCGGGGGAGTGGAGGACGTAGTGGGACCAGTGCTAGCCTTCGCACCCATCAGTAGGGTGTGGGCTCTGATGAAGATGCCAATGATGATGATGTAGATTTTGATTGTGCGGAACCCAGCCACTTTTCTATGCCTAGTCACAACCACCCCTCTATGCCGGGTTCGAGCTATCAGTGCTATGGTTCTAGCCACTAGATCGGTACTGCTTTGAGCTCATAGTTTATGCCCTGCTCTAGCCTCGATCAACAGTTCACAACTAGGCTCAGTTAGGATATTGACCCTAGGTTCTCTATGAGTATTGAGGATCTCTTCAATTCACAGATGCCATCGATTATGCTTAGATGCACATTCAAGATATGGACATGTACAAGCCATACCAGAAGGCCACTGCTTCTGCTTCTGCTACTGCACCTCAAGTGTCGCATGATGTACCAATGACATTTGAATGGTACAGGCCATCTATGGATGGTGTTATTGACCTGAATACACCAAACATGCCATTCTCGACCATGCAGATGCAGTCACTTGAGTCTGCACACTTGGTGATATATGGTTTTGATCTTCTTAGTGTGACACCACCATCTGCATTCATGGCAGCGCACATTGATCCTAGTACTTTTCGTCAGCAGCACCACGATGAGGATCAAGACCAGCACCAGTTGCAACAACCAGAGGATGGACAAGGCAGGTTGATGTGGGATATTCAACCCTGCTAATATCACACAAGTTGTCCTTTTCCGGCCCTAGGCGACACTAGTGGAACTGCTAGGATCTGCATGAATTAGGTATAGATTATGATACCTTGCTTTTTCAATTTTAGATCAATCGTAATATTGTTTATTTGATTTTTTCTAAAAATTTGTATTACCTTTTGCAGGCATGCTCACGGAAATACCCTGGTATAATCATCCATTTTTTTCTATTTCTTCAATTTTATTTTATTTTAGTTGTGATATTATAATTTAATTTTAACTTCATTTTATATACCGTAAGTTGTTCTCATTTCACACAGTTCACTTCTCACACAAGCCACAAAGTCTATTTATAAATGTTATAGTCGATCAGCATTGTTGATATCTACAAGCTATGGTAGTTTAGCAATACATTCATTATTATAAATCTAGATATTTCTAGTCATTTCTACACTTCCAAACTAAGGCTAGAACAATCTAGAGTTGTTTCAAAAATGTCAATGCTTTGCTTCTAGTATTGATCATTCATTTATGACTTGCATAAAAAAGCTCACCCAAAAAGATGATCTTTTAGATCACCCATAAAGCAGTCCAGACTGACAAGATTTGATGGCAAACAGACGAGAAATGATTGGTAGTAGGAAAAATAATTTTTTCTTGTTATTAATGGAACACTAGTACAAGAAAAAAGTACAAGGTAACTCCCTATTGAAATGTATTTATAGACGTTCAAGTTGGCTAGCATTGCCAATATCTCGAAGTAAGAATTTTTCGACAATACATTGATTATTATAAGTTTAGATATTTATTGTCATTTGCGATCAAACAATAGACTAACTAAGATCAAAACAAAATAGAGTTATTTCCAAAATGTCAGTGTTGCTTCTAGCTAGCGCTAATCTTTCATTTTTTCCCCTATTAACTCTAGTCTTCTTTCTCATTTTGAATTCTCTTCAAAACTTTGAAAATTTTGCACTACTTAATCTTGTTATTTGCTCCATTCATATTTCTCATTAGACACCTTATTTCTCTTATGAGAAAAGACCAATAATAGGAAAAAACAAAATTTTCACTTTATTATTGAAACATTTGTACAAGAGAAATGCATAAGACAAATCTCCATTGATTAGACACATTACACGCTCAGTCACAACACTTTATTACCCCCTCTACTAATTTTTCATTCACTTCATGTTACTTTTGCACTTGCTGACCTCATACACTTTTACCATTCTTTCTCTTAGTTTTTTCTCGTTTTACACATTTTACTTTTCTTACAAGTCATGAAGCCTATTTATAGATGTTAAAGTTTGACATCTACCTCCTTCACCTTATGTTGATCGTGCCTGCTTGGGGAATGAGTCATGATGGTAATTTTTCTGTGAAGTCCGCTTACCTTTAGTTTGCTGATTTATCCAATGCTCCTCATGAGGCCTTATTTCATTTGATTTGGAGATGGAAATGTATGGAGATGATCCATGTGTTTCTCTAGTAGCTTGCTTCAGGATCTTTAATGACAAATGTGTTTCGTTGGAATAGGCATATTGCTTCAGATCCTTGTTGCTCCAGGTGCAAGCAAAATCTTCATGAAACTACTCTTCATGCGGTGAGGGACTGCAGTGTGATTGCGGAGTTTTGGTTCATGCTTATTGATTCGTTGAAATATTGGGACTTTTATATTTTAGATGTGCATAAATGGTTATCTCAGAACCTTAAGTCTAATATATCAGGTTTTAGTAATTGGCCTTTCTTGTTTGGTACTGCAACCCTCTTATTCAGAAATCTTTCATCACTTTTGGGTGGTGTTTCAGTCTCAAAATTTGGTTTATGGTTTTACTCATTCATGTCTTTCTCTTTCCAGTAGGTAGGGGTGGAAATAGGTTAGGCCGCCTATCAGGAGCCTATGGCCTAGCTTGTATTTGCCATGGCCTAGCCTGATTTATTTGAAAACAGGACCAGGCTTAGGCCTTACTAAGAGCCTATTTACCTTAACAGGCCAAGCCCAAGCTTAACGAAAGACCTAGTAAACTTGTCAGGCCGACCTGCGCTTGTTAAGATTTTATACATATGTATATATATATTATACAATTACTAAAATATACAAGTTTTGAGCCCATACCATCAAGCCGAGAGACGCAGAACCTGACCACCAATCCACCGGCTTCCTTTACTTATTACATGCATAATTTTTATCTTTATCTCTTTATTTTATTGCTTTTAAAAGTCAATTGAAACCTTAAAGTTCTCTCTTGCATAGCCACTTAGATTCATTCTTTTTTGGTGCACAAAGTGACCACAAGTCACAACCTTCTCTCTCTCTCTCTCTCTCTCTCTCTCTCTCTCTCAGACACACACACAAAATAGCAAACTAGTGTTGAGCTGAAGACCTCATTAGCAAGCCACCACCGTTGCAACTTCACTGATCGCCTTGCCCACTGCAGACCACCTCGCCATGCCTTGCCACTGCAGACCGCCGCTCCAGATCCCTCACCGTCCTTCATCACGCTAGACTGCCTTCGTTGGTTGTGGGAGCATCGCCGATTACTATATACGGGCTCATGGTAATCGATTACCATGACTGGTAATCGATGGCAATGGATTACCAAGGGGCTATATATAGCCTGGGACATGCTCTCTTACTCTCCTCATTTTTAGGTTTCTCCTTCTTTTACTACCTTTAAAACTCTCTTTCTTCTCTTTAAAACCCTTAACTTCTTCATCCTTTGCCTCTATTTCAAATCCTTCCATCCAAATCCACACCACTTATACATTATATTCCTCCCATAGCATTAATCTTTAACTCAAATTCTTACTCCCTTCCTCCAACATCACCCTTGTGGGGATTTAAAGTTAAGGGGTTGCCGCCAAGGCATCCAAGTTTCTCCTTTTTCCTTTTCACTTAGGGGGTAAGCCTCTAAACATATTTTCTTCCTCCTCACCATAGAATTTCGATTCTTCCATTTTAATGGGACCTTAGTGAAATTTTATGAACCTTAGGCTTATGAACCATGGGGTTTTGTGTATTGTGTTGATAAATGATGAATTCTAGTTAATGTATAGTGTTGTGGCTACATTGTTGGGGCTAGATTCCCCCAAGGATCGCTCTATTGGCCCCAGAGCTTCGAAGAGTTGGAATTCCACTTTTCGCATAAGTCTGCTAATGGATAGCATATCCATACCTTGAGTTCCTAGTATAATTACCATAAATATATATTTGCAAATGATGAATTATGTTATTGAAATTATGCATTAGCTCTAGATAACTTAAATTTAGGAAATGAATTATTTTCTTTGCTTAAACTTTATACAAAAACTAACACATGGGACAACGAGATGATTCCTATGAGACAGTGATGATATTTTGTATAATGGATAACATGGAAAGTGTTTTATGAATGCGTAGTATCAGTTTATTCTTGGATTGGTCTCGGACCTCACAATTTTATTTAAGTTTATTCGTGGAAAGTGTTTTGAGTGCATTTGATACAAGAATTAGAAAGGTTTTCTTGGAAAATTCTATGACAAGATCTATATGCTAATGACAGAAGACCTTAATCTCGGTGCACCTTGTCTTGTCATGATTTTGTGGCTACACATGGGGATTCATGCCTATTTTTAGGGCCACTCACCGAGATAATTCCACCATGTTTTTAGGCTTACAAAAAGAGAGGCCACCTGAGTTTGATTCCTGCTTGTTTATCCCGGATTAAATGACTTCTCACTTATTTTATACTAAATATTTGAAATTCATCTGTTTATCTTAAGATAACAAGATTAAGGATATCAAAGGTTTCTAACTTGTTTACATACATACTATTATCTTGTGTAGATTGTAACATCTCTAACTTTGAGAGTGGTCAGGCATGGAGGGAAGTCGATCTCGATGCAGGGGTAAAGTGGTAAATAGTTGAATTATAATGAAGAGTAGCAAAACTATAAATAATGGCTTACGATTATCAAGGGGCATTAGAGGAAAAATCCCGATTCTAGGAACATATGGGCCTTAGGACACTAAAAGCTACACAATATAATGTAATAACCTTATGAATAATGTTTTAAATACATAGTTTTAAATAAAAATATGGGATTACTCATGCACGTAAATAATATCTTAGGTAATTTTGAGTATCCAAATTAATCACTAGACACCTTGAGTTAGTCCTCAAGGGTCTCATATTATTTGAGATGAGCTCTCGGAAATAACATTTTATTTCATCAAGAATGGTTAATTATGTGACACATCTTAAGTTAGGTAAATTGAGTGGTTTAGAAGAAGTCACACCAACCAACTATTAAGAACAGTTTCCTATAACACAAAAAATTGATCTGATAGAAATTTAAAATGCAAGAAAGTTTAATCATTAGGAGATTATATCTATTATATGTGGCCTAGAATGGGCCACACAGCCCAAAAGTCAAGAATTAATTTGGATTACACACCTAAAGGGTGAGTCACCGTCACTTTTTGCAAATATCTCCCTAAAACCCTAACTATTTCACCAATTTTCTCTCCCCTTCAGCCACCCTTGGCCAAACTCCCTCTCTCCCTTAAACACCTCCATTTTTGCTCACACAAGCTCACAAACCCTTCATTTCTTCTTGTTTCCTTAATATATACCTAACTCTTGAGTTCGTTTGCAACTTTCTAAACCATTTAGAAGTAAAAATCCATCCTCTTTGAACCATGTCAAGCTTCAGTCAAGGAAGAATAAGGAGGAGCTTAGATGTTATTTGGTGTTTTAAGAGGGTTTTAGAGTTATTGGAAACAAGGTTTAAAGCACCCTTGAGCTTGGAAGTGAGATAGGCTCCTAAACCACCTTATATATAGTTGTATGGTCAGATGAGCTAGGGTTTTCATCTTTTTGTTCCTCATAAATCTGGACTGAGAATGATGTTCTTTAGGCTTCTAATAATGAGTTAGACTAGTGAAACTTGAGTTAGTAAGAGAAGCAAGCTAGGAAATTAAAGATGTCCATAAGCAGAAAATATTACAACTCTAGACAATATTAGATCATGAACTATATCTTGAGCTATAGACCTTCAATTGAAATGAAACCAATTTTATTTGAAATCTAACTCATAGTAGGGTTTACTCATGAAATTTGAGATCCATTGGATTTGAAATAAATAAGTTATGAATATTTGAATTAGGCTATAGGTGGAGTAACACATACTAGAGCAGTATGTATTCTAATGGGCATAACTTGCCCCATAGACCTTCAAATTAAGTGCAATCAATTTTTTTAGAAAGAAAACAAATAAAAGAATAATTATAAATTTTTAGGTTCAAACTCCTAGTGGGTTACTCCCAAAAATCTTATGAAGTTGCCTCATGCTCAATAAGGGCCAATACAAGGTAGCCCTAATGTAGAGCTTATAACCAAAGTTTTTCTTAACTAAATTGAGTGGGACTTAATTTTTTTGAAAGAGGGTTCAAGTGAGTATAAGCATGTAAAATTTTGTAGCAAAATATAAATAATGGATTTTTAGTGATTTTTCATTTTTAGGTGTCCATATTTGTACCAAAATGTGGCAGCAGTGGATCAAACTTAAATAGCTTAAGTTATACTTATCAAAACTTAGTAGGACTAAAGAGATTTAAAAATAAAGTAATAGAGCAACCTCTTTGTAAAATTTGAGCTTAAAAGGATTCAAATTGGAATTTTGGTGAAATTTATAATTTTGGGTAGAATAGAAGAACTTATGTCTAAATTGTAGTCAAAGTGCATATAACTTAACTTAAGGGTCTCAAAATTATATGGGACCAAAACCAATTGAAATGTTGAAGAATATATGTTGGTTTGGATACCATATTAATGTAAATGTTTTGGTACTATTATTTGTTAGAATACTTGTGATTGAGGTATTCCTTGCCTTCATGAATATATATTTCATTGAGATTTTGATTCCTATGCTGGAATTATTCTTTTGATTGATTGGCTGTTTCATCGACTGTTACAAATTTTGAGGACCTTCATATTATAGTTGTTATAGTGCCGAATTTTTGGTAGAAATATCTTGAAAATAAGCATGTAGCATAAGAATAAATGCATTCAAACATTCCCATGTATCATTATGACAAAGACTGCATAAGAACATATGAATTAAGGAAGTATATGAACATATGAGCTCTCAAGATGATTGTGAAAATGAATTACTTGGGCCAAAAAAAGTAAATTTAGTTAAGTTAGGGAAAGTAAACTTGGCTTCTCTTGAACTAAGTTGAGAATGTAAACCGGCTAGGAATAGATATATGTGAGCATCGTGGAAAGTAAACCTATCAATCGCATATAGGAACGAGATCATATCTGATAAGCAGGCTATTACCCTAGCATAGGAGAGGCCATCCACCGATCTCAGCAGTACCAAGTATAGGTGCTCATGTTAAGAGTTTAAAAAAAAAAAAAACAAGAAGACAGGTGCACTTGCATAGCCCATTTCATTTGCATTTACATATGCATATTCCATTATTTGGTATACTATTATTAACGTCATGGACTGTTCTTTAACCTCAAGTATGTGAATGAAATGAACCTACTCCAAGTAAAGAGTTTTAGAAACTGAATGAATAAACATTTCTCTCTTATCTGTTGAAAACACGACTTTTAAAATAAACCGAAGCAGCTAGGAATGATGACAATGACATTATAGATGGTAGTTTAAGATTCCTACTAAGAATTTGTAATTTTCACTCTTGTATTATTTTGGTGTCATCTCGAAATAGCACAGGTGGCAGCAGCATGGGCGAACGGGTTCCATGCCCCTTAAAGATTTCAGAATGTTCACTAGGATTACTTGGATAAATATATGGAATCACATGTACTGAACAGTTATGTAGACATAATTATTATTTATTCTCTAGTGTTTATGTATTTCCAATTTTTTTGAGAAGTGTGAAGAGTAAGACAAATTCCTATGACTTTGTTAAAAAAAAAAAAAAAGAAAAAAAAAAGAAAAAGAGGAAGAAAACATTTAACAAAGCTACATGCACACATATTCAAAATATGGAAGAGATACGTTCAAGACACGTTTCATGTTTATTAAATTCAAAGTCGTTGACAATCCTATTATCCTCCAAAGTGTTAAGTCTTTTTGCGTCTATTTTCATTTAGTAGCTTGTAGAATAACTGGGATCTTGTTTTGGATATCTACAAGTGTCAATGAGGCACCAATTTTACATTGCAAAGGACGAATTACAATAAATTAAAGCTTAATTAGGTTGCTATAGCTCATGAACAGTTTTTTATTGAGTAAGATTTTTATTTTAACACTTTAGCTCTCTAAAGATTTGACGTTGTAACACTTCAGTTTATCGTTAAAGTGTTATAATGCCAAATTTATGATGGACTCAAGTATATATAATTGACTTTTCGAGTACTAAAATGTTGAAATAAAAATCTTTTAGAGATCAAAGTATAGTTTTACTGTTAATTAAAATATTGATTTCATCTCTAATTCTTTTCTTTGATACTCAATCTATAATGTAAAAGGTTAGGAACTGTTTTGTATTAAAATCATAAAAATAATAATTTTAAAATTCAAATTCTAAATATCACATGCAAAATTTACTTCAAGTTAGTTATTTAGTTTTACCGCAACTAATTGCATTTGGATATCTCTGATTAAATATAAGAATAAAAGGAAAAAAAAATCAAATGGCAGATTTTTTTCCAATAGACGACCAATTTTTTAGTGTGAAAAAAATAGGTAATACATGTTTCATTTCTAAAATAGACAACTCTTTAATTTTAATCTTTTAAAATAATTTTATCTAGTTTAGTTTTCATGCTTTTTAAAAGTAAATGTAAATAATTTTTGAAAAATTTAAAAAATTATATTTTTCATCTTTATAACAAGAATCATTTACACTCAATTTGAAGAAAATGAGAATTTTGAAAGAAAAATTAAATACTAAAATCAGATAATATTATACTTTCAAAGATAAAAAAAATACAAAGTATTCTAATAAAGAAAAAAAAAACATATAACACTTAGTAGATCCAATCTTGTATAATGAAATAAGCCAACTTCACGTATATTGGTGTTCGATGCCTACAAACATATATTGGTGAAAACAAGTTCCAGTTTCACTTAAATCATAATGATATGCTAAACCATTACTTTATCTAAGATACTTCCTCCATTTTAGAAATACTTGTAATTTTAGGATTTAAACATAGATTACGAAAAGTCAGTAAAGTGTCTTAATAATAATAACAAGTAATTTAATTTTATATATTATTCTTATATCAAAATTGTAATCATATCTATGTTTTTATTGGTTACTCTATTAATAATATAATTAATATAAAGATAAAATTAAAAAATAAATAATATTCATAATATTGAATAGAACGGTAAAACTACACTTTGATTCCCAAAATTTTTTTTTATTTAAACCCTTTAGTCGTTAAAAAATCAATTACATACACTTAAGCCCCCAAAGTATAGTGTTATACTATCAAATCTTTGAAGAACTCAAGTATATGCAATAGATTTTCAAGAACTAAAGTGTTACAATAAAAATGTTTCAAGAATCAAAGTGTAGTTTTACTTGTTTTTATTTCTAGCTAACATAGCTGACACCCATTTAGGTAATAGCCCATTAACTTAGTTTAGAAATGCATAGGCTTACTTTTCATATTAAAATTTAACTTTATTTAAAAGAATAGGGTAATAAGAATTGAATTTTTTTAGGTAAAATAGATTTTTAGATCCCTTATCTTTGTTTATTTTTTTAATTTGATTTCTTATCTTTAATTTTTTTTTTCAATTTGGTCCCTTATGTTTGATCAAATCATTTTCAATTGGTCTTCAATTTAGCTCCTAATTACCTTTATGGCATATAACAAACAGAAAATTCTTGCATGACACAATCCATGTGGGGTCTACGTGCATGATGTGATAGAAAAGTGACCAAAAAACTAGACTAAAGACGATTTGAAACATAAGTGACCACATTAAAAAAAAAAAACTAAAGAGAAGGAACCATATTGAATATATATATATATATAACCCTTTTTTCAAAATTTCATCAACTTATATATAAAAGTTTTAATACATGATTAACTTTCTTAAAGGGTAAATGATTAAGTGGATATATATATTTTCAAAAATATATTATTTGTCAAAATAAATTGGGACAATGAAGTATCAAATTATTTTTAAATTATATGAAATTTTATAGACTTAATCTACTTAGTGGGAAGTTTTAATTCAATAGTTAAATTGATGAATAATATTCATAAAAATTTATTCAATACAATAAGTATGCTGTCACTTAGTCTTTGAGTAAGTGGATTTTCATCCAATATTTTATGTTTTTTTTAATTTATTAGTGGAAAGTCAGAAATACTGAAGAATTTGTTTGGTTTCTATTTTTATTTCCCATGTTTCCTATTTTTAAGATTTTGTAAAGGATATAGTGAAAATAATAAAATCCTATGATTCTTATATTGTGGAAGGCACTATGAAAGCTGTTTATGATTCTCTGGAGGTTGATCTTGTGCGGAGTGTCGATGAAGCCGAAGATTCAATTTTGGATGAAGTTTGAAAGGCTTGGGAATTGAGTAAGAGTTTAGGTTTCTCTTCCACAAACGAAATTGACATGATTTGGGCAATGGCTAAAGATCGCAAGTCTATGAAGGAGAAAAATGTTCAAGCTACATGAAGGAAAAATCGAGATAGGAAAAAGGGGAAAGAAAAATTATAAAGTGTTAATCTTGTATTGTCGTGGTGTTTTAGTTGGAGTTTTTCTAGGAGCTTTGTTCTCAGGTGATCGCTTTTTCTAATGTCACAAGATTAGCAAGGATGGGTAGGCTATTTTGCTCATGGTTGTGGGGTAATCTTGATTAAGCTATCCTTGGTTCAAGATGTTTTGTAGCAGTTTGAGGGTTTGCTTCTCTTGGGCGCTATTGGTGTTTGTGATGGTACTATCATCTAATTATAGGTGATTGCTTTGTTGGTGCCTTGTTGATCGGTTTTGGTGATTTTTTGGGTTGTTATTTAAGAGATTTGTATTTTGTTCTCTTTTTGGGTTTGATGTATCTTCCTCTTTGCTCCGCTTTATTGAAGAGTTTTGAACTTCAAATAATTGGAAAAAAGAAAATAGAATCCTGTCTTCTGGTTTCATTTCCTATTTTCACCATTTTTTTTTTTTTACAAAATCCTGAAAATAGAAAATGAAAATAAAAACCAGATAAATCCTTTGTGTTTCAATACCCAAAAAAAAAAAACAAAAAAACTTTTTTTTTAATAAATTTGGATGCTTTAATAGAAAGGCAATTGTTAAAATTGAGTTGAGTGGTGGCGAAGGTGAAATAAATTTACAACGTGATTAGTCTAACTGTCTAAGTATGATTAATTGGAGTGCTGCAGTGTACTTAGGGACCAATACAATATGTTATGATCAGCACAATTTTTTTTGTAAATAAATAGCGCACACTTTAATAAAGTAATTATTATTCTTTTTAAGCAATTAAAATATTTATTATTATACATATAATAATATGCCGTGCATCACACACGTACAACAGAGTTACTAGTTATACATAAACTAAACTCGAGCCATCGCATGTAACGTATGCCTTAGTTTGCACTTCATTCTTGCTATTGTGACAGACGACCCACATCATGGATGACGATAATTGCCGCAACAAGGAATATCTGAAGCCCCCAGGAATCTCCTAATTCGAGCCCTTTCATTTGAGAAACCTACAAAGTAATATAGGAGGACTTATCTTCAACATAACCGTTTCCATGGAAAACGAGGGGGCAAAAAAAAAAAAAAAAAAGCCATACAAAAGACAAATGAATATATAACAAGAGGATAGTAATGTTATTTAGACATAAAAAATAGATATAAGAATGAATATCCATAGAGAAAAAAAAAAGACACAAAACCTTGATCCCACTTGTTATCATAAGATGATTTGTGTTTTTTTTTTTTTTTTCCTTCTCTCTATACAAGTGTTTACTCTTATATCCACTTTTATGTCTAAACAATATCACTCTAATAAGACAAGTTGCCCTCCATGAGGGAGTCACTTACTTGCATAAAGCCCAGAACCACCGGCAAAATTCCATGCCGTTACCCTGGAAAACAAACAAAGCACACAGAGAAATAAAAGCACAACCCAAACAGGTGAGATCCTCTTAGAAGCCATTAGTTTGGTGGTGCACATAACAATGAACTCCAGCATATCCTAATTTATAGCCAAACATCGGTGGGTGTTGCTTGCCTTTCAAGTATTATATTAAGTATAATTTTTATGATGCGTGATTTGTCTTTTGCTACAAGGTTCTTTCATTTGTGTTCTTTTGTCGGGAAATTTGTGTTTTTCTCTCAGATGCTTCCGCGTAAACTAAGTCAAGGGGTGCCACAAATGACAGGGTCAAATAGCCATTGTTAATTCCCTTCCAATATCATACGGTAAAATGAATTTTTATTTATTTATTTATTTATTTTATTTTTTAAAAAACTTATACATGAAAAGTAAAGATTTGAACCTTACATCCGCAAAAAAAAGTATTTTATTTTAATTATGATAGAATATCCACTAAATCTTCTCTTACTGCCAACGAGGGTTGGCACCGTTAATAAGGACTGTAATCATATACTATAAAAATGTGAGTTCGATTTACTATTGTTGTGAGGATTTTGCTGATAAATGATCTTAGAAGTCTCGTATAATTGCTCTTTGAGATTGGGGACTGTGCCCTAATCTTGGTGGGATGATCTGTGTTGAATCTATCTAAACCTTTTATTTTCACCAAAAAAGGAAAAAAAGAATCTCGTCTTATTCATTGAAAAGGTCAAGTCCTAGGTTAGTCAGCTTTTATAAATATATAACAAAGCTATGTGCACCCACATAGTCAAAAACTCAAAATATCGAAGAGATATGATCAAGTCATATTTCATATTTTATTAAATTTAAAGTCGTTAACAACCCTGTCATCCTTGAAAGTCTTAAGTCGTCCTTTATCAGTTGATCTTTCTTTTTTCGTTTTTCTTTTTTTTTTGGGTTATTTTCATTTAGTAACTTATGGAATAACTAGGATCCTGTTTTGTCATATCTAAAACTGTCAACCAAGCAACATTTTTATATTGCAAAGGATGAACTTTGATAAATGCTCAATCAGGTTGCCATGGTGGTGACTCATGAACAATATTTTATTTCTAGCTTAAGCAGCTGACACCCATAGTTCCGGGTAAGAGATATGATATTTTGACATCTCATTTAGACTGTGTTTGATATATCGTATTAGACATGATAGGATAAGCTAATATTATACGTTATAATCTTATCCATTGTTTGGTGTGTAACATCCCTACTTTCGTAAATAGAACGTGATGGACACTTTGAATTTTTCCCTTAGGCAATGTGAGAATTTCACAGGTAGCATTATGCCATAACGATCTTCACCCTTAGAATTATAGGATAATGTAATACTGCCATTGAAAATATGGCACTACCATATGTTAAAAATTAGGAAATGACAAAATTGTCTCTATAAACTTTTGTTAATTGTAGTGATGCCCAAAATTTTTAGAAATTTTATTTTGACCCTAAAGAATTATTTTCATAATAACCCTAGAACTTTTCATAAAATGACCTTTATATCCTCATATCTGTAGAATTAGCATAATGGGATATTAAACGAAGCAGAATCACATGATGAAACCGTAGAAGTTTAAATCTCTACTGATTGGGACATGGAGGCAGTCTGGTGTGAAATGACATAGGGTGCCCCTGAACTTGCTCAAAATTACAAAAATACCATTAGTTATGGAAAATAGAAAATAGAAAATAGAGAGGCTCCAAATTTGCAAAAAATGATTATTTCACGTTAACAAGCAATTTATTCGATCTTATTGACTAGGTAATGTTAATTAAGAGTTAATTAGATATTAATTAGAGGGATTAGGCCTAGGAACAATTAGAAAAGAGATATAGAAATTCTCTCAAAGTCATTTAGTAAAGTTTCGCCAATTTGAAGAAAGTCGGCGAAAATTCGGTATTTTAAACCGCCAAAATTGAACCAGTAGAATTTTTTACTAGAATCTCTCACTTAAGTGGCTGAAATTTAGCCACCCCTACCACATATGAGTGGCACCAAGTATTGCACAAGATAGTGGAAAAACTTGGCCTCACCTCCACCGGATTTTTATCGTTTTCACCTAGTTATTCGATTTTATCAACTACTTGAGATTAATTAGCATTCGATTAGATATTTACTTAGAGTCAATTAAGTATCATTTAGAGAAATTAGATATGAGGGAATTAGATTGAAAGCATAGGAAACTTCGTAGGATTTTTCCAAAATCGATTTACCGATTTAAAGGAAATCGGTAAGATTTCGATATTTTAAACTGTCAGAACCGAACCAATAGAAATTATACTATGAGAACCCTAGGATGGATTGCCAAGATTCAGCCAACACACGCTACAAGTGGTGCCACGATCAGCCTTCAAGAAGGCAGCCAAATCAAATTGGAGAAGGAAAACACATCCACCAATCACATGTAATCTTGCTCCAAAAGTTTCCAATTATTTCCTTCTAACTCCCTTGATTATTTTTGGATTTCATAACCTGCTGAACGCTCATTATTTCTCTTCTATCTCAACTCATCTTCATTCCATCTCTATCTACTCTTCAAGCTTAATCAAGATTCCTTCAATCCAAGGCACCAATCTAGCACAACAACACCTAGAAGAGGTAGGAATCCAACTTCTCTTCTTGTTTTTATTGATTTGGGGCTGTGTAGAAATCTTGTTTTCTTTATGATATTGATGTGATTTGGAGTGATGATGATGGCTTATGATTGAATTTGCATGTGTGTTGTGATTAGAATTGGAATTGGTATGAAAGAACTTGAAGAAAAGAGAAAACTCAAGAAGCTATTAAGGTTTTTCCTCGGCAGTCCGTATAGTGGAGTGTACGGCTCTACCTACAGCTGTTTGAATTTCATGAATTTATTTTTATATGAAACTAGAGATTCAGGATTTTCCATATATATATATATATATAATATAATATAATATAAGGTTATTAGATCAGTATAGAGGTACTTATGAATTTTTGAAATTTGACCTAGAAATCAGGACTTTCATCCGGGTAGTGTGAGTTGGGAAGGATGTAACCCACCCTACACAACTTCAATTTGAGTGAATCCAACGTTGTTTGAAAGCTAACATATGAGGGAACATCCCATAAAAGTTTCAGAGTCAAATTTACTGCCAACTATCCCCAGTACATCAATGAATTCACCTTAACTTCAATCCGGGCTAGAACAGGGTAGTTCAGTAGGGTCAAGTTTCGGGGCTTATGTCTCAAATTATACTTATTCAAATGATATGCAACTTATTTCATCTGAAAGCTTGCTCTATTAGCTTTACATTGATATAAACTTAGCATAATTTCACCCAGATTTCTATTTTTGGTGAATTTATTCTTATAAGAGTGCAATTCTGGCTAGAAATAGGGCAGTCTGGAATCAAACACAAATAACTTGAGTCAATATCGGAACTCGGAACTTAGCAAACAGAGAGCTAGATCGGGTATACTTAATATTGAACTCGGAACTAAGCGAATAGAAAACTAGATTGGTAAAAATTAATGTCAGAACTTGGAACTTAGGAAACACATTCATAAAAGTCTTGGAAGAACAATTATGGATTAATGTTGGAAATCGGAATTACACAGCACATAAAACACTTTGAAATCGAAAGTCTAGAACAAGAATATAAAATCTAAAATGCTTAAACTTGGAAGTCAAGGATTTTCAACATAATCTTGGAAGTTGGTACCAGAATATGAGACCTTATACCCGAATCTCGAAAGTCGAGAACTAGGACGCTTTAACACTCTTATACACGTAATTCCAAAACTGAGTGTCTCAGTAAGCATATAACCTCGAAACTCGATCTAGAATCAATCTTGGAGATTGAACATAACCCCAGAGATCGGAACTTATATAATCTCGGAACTTGGACCCAATTCAATCCTGGAAATCGAACTCAGGAACATCAATAGAAGTTAAAAGCTTGCAAGATAGATTAAGACTTAAGATTTTAAAACTTACGCCTAACTACCTAAGCTTTGCTCATAAGACTTTATTGTGAGTAACAACTAATGGAGATATGATGCTCTATATTGGGTTTGCTGTTTGATTATAATTTCCTGGTTGTCTGGCACTATTCATCGGGAAGTGGACTTGATCTGTTATACTACCAAATTTTCGGTAGGAATTTATGAGAATTTAGGATATCGGTGATTATGCTTTAAATATATTTACATTTATATGTCGTGTTCATGTATGTCATGCATGCAAGCATAATTAGAATATGATATGAGAAGTAAGATATGAAACATATTCATGAATGCTCAAAGTATCCGCATGCATGATAAGATATGGAAAGGAAAAGATAATAAGAACTTGCAAAAGGGACGTACCAAGCTACCACGTGAGGCATGACATAGACCCAGGTAGCATGGGCCAGAGCAATACTGTCTAAGACTTGGGCTAACCCTCGACTAGATTTAAGGGGAATAGACCGGTGTGAGGGTCGGGGAAAGTAAACTCATCACTTATGTATAGGTACGAGCTCGGACCTGAAAAGTAGGCTATTACCCAGGGGTGAGAGAGGCCATTCACCTCCAGGGAACTAAGTACAAAAGAGCAGGGTTAAGTTGCAAGTTAAAGAAAGATACAAATTAAGTCAAGTGCACTTGCATACAATAAAGTATAAGCATCTATATGTGCATCTTCAATTATCTCGTTAAGCCATAATGTTATTATGATTCTTATTGAAGCATACTATACTATTAGTATTTCTATGTCTGTCATATAATATGGCAAGTGGCTGTTAAAATATAACCCGCTTTGAGAAATATGTTTTTAACTTAAATTGAACCACTGGTTATGTATATATGCTCACCTTTTCACAAGAAACCGAAGTGGCTGAAATGTTTATGATGACACTATAAGAGTGATGGTTCGAGTTTACCTACTAAGAACCTTAGGTTCTCACTGCTTGATTGTATGTTTTTCTTTTCCATAAATATTCCAGCACCTAATTTGGAAATCGAGTGCGAGGCAAAGTACTGGGACATTTTTTGAGCAAAACTTGGGCGCAAACCAGACCAAGAGACTATTGAAGCTAGCTAGTGACCGCAACGAAAGCAAGTTCTGTGTATTATGTTAGTCACAATTTCTTTCAAATTGTAATTATTTTATCCTTTATGTATCAGAGATGACGAAATTTATGAGTTATTAGTCAATAATAAAGTGTACAGTTAAAAGGTCATGTATTATATTTTCTATATTTTAAAGAATTCTTAGCACAATGACAACTTTTTAATATAACTCCATGACTCGAGCATGGCTTATATGATAGAGCTTGTTATATTTATTGGTATCAGAGCAGTTCGTCATATATAGGCCTTTGGATGGACCGATTATGCTTTTGATGCATATTCTGAGAATCTAGATAAACCATGCTTTAGGTCCTCGTGTGAAGAGGACGTAGAAATATTATGCATGGTAGCCTTGTTGTGAGTGTTGTGGACTACCTGTTGCACTTGATTGAATGTTGAGCTTGATCACCTCAATATAAGATTTTGTGTAAACAGAAGCCTAAAACACCCAGTAGGCTTATTAGGGACCTTCTATACATAATTATTAGGGATAAAACTCCTAGAAAGTGGCGATGGCATAAAAGGATAGACAATTGAGCAAGTTGAGGAGCGTAGAGAATTGGGGATTCAATCAAAGGAATTGTGTCGGACGGTTTGCTAAGGACATAGTAAATCTAGCTATATCGAAAAAGGTTATTTGCAAGGTGCTGCCGAGTAGCTGAAGACTTCCTATCGTCAAGGGCAGAATTTTAGCTGGAAACAATTGTGATGGGGCTTGTTTCAAGCTTTATTGCAATTATCTTATCGAAGCCATCTTTTCTAGATTGAATCTAGAAAATTCTTCTGCCTAGTTTTATAACTTTAGTACTTGACAAGAGTAAGATTATTACCCGCTGATGAGGTCATTTCATGCAGCATGGATGGTACCCTTATTTTCTTCATGAATAAAACTACAAAACAAACTATGTGTAAATCATAATAGTGCAATGGATAGTATCACAAACCACAATTCTTAAAATTGGACCTACTTAACTTCTATTGTAATTAGTAACAATAATATTTATATCGGCAATTTATTTTCTAGTTGCATGTAACAAACTGACTTTGCTGGTAACTTAGCAGTATACTAAAGTTCTGCATGTAATTAGTAACTTGTATATATGTGTTGGTAATTTATACTCTAGTTGCACATGAGAAACTGATATAGCTAGTAAGTTACCAACATACTTAAGTCTTTGGGACTTAGGACTCCAAGATGGATTTCTTTATTGTGGACATTCAACAAACATGTTTCATGCACCCTTTTATCCTATGCAAATATATTAAAAAATGATGGTGTCATTATTCTCATCATCCAGCCCCAATAAAAAAAAAAGCTACTTTAATTTTTTTTCATTTTCAAAATGAAACTCTTCAAATTCCTTTTTCTTTTCTTTCCATCTCAAAAGAAAGAAAAAAAAAGGTTTTAGTGGAGGACTATGGGAGTTGGAATTATTTGATAGCCTACATCAATTATTAGCATATGTGAATCTTAATAGATATTCCCAGGATAGCTTATTTTGCAAATTTGACAAAAAAAGGCTCTTTCTTAGTTAAGTTAGCATCTCTTGAAATCATGGGGGAGTTCTCAATCTGAGGAAATAAATAGCTTTAGTTTTATAAAATCCATATAGAAGGGTTTGGTGCCTCCTAAAGTGGAATTGTTAACATGGTTTGTATTAATTGGTTGGCTGCATACTAACGACAGGCTTCATAGAGTTGGTATCTTATAGCAAGATCAAATTCGGTGTTCTCTATGTAAAAAGCATGTGGAAAGTGTAAAATGCCTATTTTTCTCATGTCAATTTGATAATTTTTTGTGGTGTCAATGGTTGAGGAAATGGAACATGAATTGGGCTGCGCCAAAGGATCCTTCAAACTTTTTTGAGTCATGGATGGATAGCAGAGTAAGGAAGAACTACGAAAAGGTTTGGTGGATTGCTTTTGTTTTGTGACAATTTGGACTATTTGGAAGAGCAAGAACAAATGTATTTTTGAGAACAAAGTGAATACAAAGGAGGTATCTTTGGAAATGGTTGTGTTTTATTTTAATCAATGGGTAAATAATGCAGGTATATCTAAAACCTGGAGGGTTGAGTAGTATTATGTGATTGAGTAGTTCCTTTGTATCATGAGTAATTTCTCTATTTTATGGTTACAACTACAGGCAACGATTTTGGGCATTGTGTCTCAAGATATCACATAGCAATTGTTTGTGGCATTTAGTAGCTTTGGAGATGCTTGCTAATGTTACACTAGGACTATCGTCTACAATCTTGGTGGTTGAAGGTTTAGCTTTTTGTTTCCATAAGTGCAAGTGTAAGGTAAAAAGAAGAAAAAAAGGAAAAAAGAAACAAGGAAAAAGAAAAGTGAGAATCAATGATAGAATGAGAGAAAGGTATTTGAAGTGGAAAGAAAGAAAGAAAGAAGAAAGAATAGAAATGTCTGTGTAGTAAGGGAGTGAATTAGAGTGAGTAAGAAAAAAAATGGACATTGTGATAGTAAAGGTGTTTTATCTATGAAAGTTGGTTCTGTTTTGCAATTCAGTTTGATTCTTTGCTTAATCTATGCAAAGCTTGGTTTGTTGTAGATGTTAGTGTTGCTGTATGTTTGTGGTTTAGGTGTGCTAAGGGGTATTTTGTGAATGAAGTGGCTTCCCTTATATCCTTGTAAGCAGATGATTGCAGTTTTTTTTGTCACTTCTTGGTTACAACTATGGGTAGTATTTTTTGGAGTTGTGTCTCATGTTGTCAAGTAGTTTTTTTTCTTTTTTTTGTGTTCTGCTACTGTTATGATGCTTGATGTTGTTATATCAAGTTTCTAACCTGCCTCATTGGTGGTTGAAGGTTTTAGCTTCTTATAGTAGTAGGGAGAAAGAGAAAAGATAAGAAAAAGAGAAGAAAAATGGAAAAAGAAATAAAGAGAAAAAAATATGAGTGAGAAAATTTGAAGTGGTTAAGTATGGAAAAGATAAGAATAGTAAGAATACTTTTTTTTTAATGCCGAGAGCGAGTAGGATAATGAGAGTAGAGGGGAAAAAAAAGAAAGGATAATGAGACAAGGAGAAAGAAAAAAAGAGGGAGATTGAGAAAATGTAAGGAGTGATATTTGACAAAGTTGGTTTGTTTTGCTATATAATTTGTTTCTTGTTGTGATTCTATAGATCTTGCATGATGTAGATGTTAGTGATGTTGTATATCGAAATATTTCATTATGCAGTCCCAGTTCACATTTGTTAAGGCAATAGATTTGAGCATAAGGTCTTGAGAATTCTAATGTTATGAGGCTACACTCAGTTAGGTGGCTTGGGGCATTTGTTAATTTTGGGTGTGGTGCAATCAAGCTTAAGTCATGATATGTTGCAGTTGTAGATTATGCTCTCCTTGTCAATGGAACCTTGGTTTATAGATTATATATACCTGAAATTGATGCAGTAAGTAAGGTGTGGTGGGCTAGCTGTCATCGATTCTATAGAGGTGTTTTTTATTTTCTATATAGTGATGGATAGTTCTGATTCTTGCTAGGATAGTATTGTTACTTGAGTTTGAAATGGTATACTGGAATTCATATCATAATGGCTAAATTGTTGCAGAGATGTTGTTATGGTTTGATTGGTGTGCAATGAAGTTGTTGAGCTAAAGTGTGTTGATCATGGACAGAGATACAACTTAACTATTTTAGGATGTAGTAGTATTGATACATATTACAGGAGCAGGTTCCCAACTAATTATAGTGTCTTATTAATTTAGTCGATAAGAGGTTGTTAGTTGATTTTGTGTAGTTTACTTGTACTAGTTTATAGATGTCAATGGGTGTATGGGGATATATTGTGGATGTGTGTGTCTTTGGGTGTTGGATGGATCTAATGTGCTACTTTATCATATTCATTTTTGATGTTGGTTACTCCTCACATATACAGTGTGAGTATTGCTTTCAACAATTTATGGAAAAAAAAAGGGTTTTAAGGGTTTGAAACAAAGGCTAAGAGACGGTCACAATAAGGTCACAAATTTACTCATACAATTACACAAATGAAAAGAAACCATTTTCTTAGTCTTTCTATATTTACACAAGTATTTCTTCTCTTCATTCTTATCTCTTTTTCACTTCCATCTTTTTTGCTTCAAATGAGCAAAAGCTGATCATCCTAAAATGGAATTTGATATAGTCTTAAATTCCTAAGTTAAAAGAGTTGAAAATTAAGAACAAAGCATTAGTTACCTTTTTTGTATTGTAAATACAACACATTCAAACAATATATCCTCGCCCTTGGTGATGGAAATGGCCATGTTTGCAGATATAGAAAGAAATGAAGAGGAGGAGCTCTTACTAAGAGATTATGAAGAAATGATAAAAGAAAGGGATAAGAGGAAGAGAAGAAATGCTAAGAGTGAGCTCTTCAATGGTGAGAAGAAATGGTACTATGAGAATTTTGAGATGAAGCAGTGGAAACAAAGGCTTATAGGCATGGAGCATAGATGGGTGATTGGAGCACAAATACAAGGGAAAGATAGGTCTTCAGTAAAGATAGGTGATATCTATTTTATTTATTTATTTATTTATTAAATAAATTTTTTCTTTTAAGCATTTCGACTAACTTTTTCAGGTATAAAACCATGGTGTCACCATAGATATCCCTAAATGAGATGTCAAAGTATCATATCTCTTTTGGTGATAGCCCAATAAGTTAGTTTAAACAATAGGCTTGCTTTATTTTATATTAAAATTTAACTTTATTTAAAAGAAATAAAGAATGAGGTTTGAAGATTCAATTTTTCATCAACTTACTTATAAAGGTTTTAATATATGTGATTAGCTAGTTTCTTAAAAGATAAATTATTAAGTGGAGATCACATCCAAAAAAAAAAATATAGAGATTCATATATGGAATTTATATATTTGTTCATTATTAAGTGGAGATTCACATAAAAAAATTATATGTTATTATGAAAGAAAAATTTATATTTGAAAATTGCTTTATGGTAGGAAACAATATTGATGAAATCTATACAAAAGTTTAAAGTAGTTGAAGACCTAATTACACCCTCTTGCTCAATAAAGCACTAATTAGAACCCATGATTTCCCTAAATCGTGGCTCTCATTGTTATTAGTTAGTAAACACAGCCATTTACTCTCCCAGTTCACTTCTTCTTTAATTCTAGAGTCACCACAGATAGGAAGGGTTGGGCATTGCTAGCGAAATTGTCCTTCTATGTTGTTTCTAAATGAGTTGTCAAAAGTTTGGCATAGTGAAAAGAAAAAATTAGTGGAAATTTTTGAATTGGCGCATATGGGAAAAATATATATATCAGAATTTAGAAGTGCTGCTTGTGAAGAAAAGATGAGTCACACTTAAAAAGTATTGCACTTTATCAAAACAAGTGCACCCTTAGCCAAAATGATTTGGCAACATTTGAGAAGCATGCTCTTTAAATTTTAAAAGCACATTTTAAACTGATGCTAAAAATTTGTTGCCAATTTCCCTCTTGAAAGGCAACATTTATAAAGTGTTTCTTATTATAGCATAAGGGTACATTTCTAAGTGTAGTTTTAAAACATGTGGCCTTAGGCAAAATTTATTTTAGTGCCAATTCCACCATCAATTAAGAGGGCATTTAGAAGGCCCAAAAATTATAGAAGATAACGATCAGCAACCTATAAACCCACACAAGTTAAAGAGATCTTACTCACTATTTACCTGTTACTTCTGTACTGCTAAAGACAACACTTGTAGAGGTTGCAAGAAAAATCAGAAATGAAGAGCTGAATAACAAGAATTTGCAAATGGGATAGAAACTGTGGTTGGGGCAACACCATTGGTGGCTACAAATGAGGCCGTGCCAGAACTTAGGGCTGTAGTAGCACCTAGTGCTGCAAACGCTCAGTCATACCCCAATTCTAAAATACAGGACTCTCAAGATGTGCCTAATGTAAAGGTATGAATGGTTTTTCTTTTTGAAATTTGAGAAACATTATTATTATTTGAAATATTGAATTTTTATTATATGTAGCAAGAAGGCCCTCTAATTACTGAAGCTCCACCTGAGTCAGCTAATAAAGCTCCCTCTAATGCAACACATTTACAAACCACTTAAAACCTTTTATTATTTGATGATTAATACCTTTTGTTATTTGATAATTAATCTTATTTATGTCAACTTCATCTTTTTCTTTTCTATTGTAGAACTGTTGCAACGAGGGATCCTAATCCCCTAACTGGGGCTACAATTGTATCTACACCACCACTTAGAAGGCGCTTTGGTCCTATACCCTATATTGTTAGACCACCAGCTATGAGATCGGCCATTGCCACTATAACACCAAGTCTGCATGCACAAGCACCAGCACCTATTGCACCAACATCAAGAGGATCATCTCCACAATCCAAGATAGTTCCAAAGGATATCATTTACAGAGCAAGTTCATTAATACATGGCTTATTCAAGGTTCAAAACTCGAAGGAAGAAGAATAAAAATTTAGGGTTTAGTTATGGCTTATTTAATTTTATACATGGCTTATATTTTTATATGTCTTATAGCCCTTTATTTTAATTTGTATAACATTTTTTTTTTATTCATGACTTGTAATGCTCTATTGAGACCAAAGACTTGTATAAGGCTTTGGCCTTTTTTATTTGGTATTGCACAATCATATGTTGGATAATATTATTTTGAAATACAACAGAATAAATTGGCAATGGAGTTACTGCTCATGCAATTGGAATTACTGGTGCATGTAGATTATTGGAATAGGCTATTAGATTAGGTCATGTTGTATTGTTATTAGAATATATTATGCATCAAATATAAGAACATTTTGCAACAATTATGTAACAAAGATTGTGCAAAAATTATGCATCAAATGTAACAAGGTTATGTAACAATTGTAATTTTCGTTTTGATTATGCAGAAAGAGAATAAGATTAACATAATAATAGATAGCTTTTCAAAAAGATAAATTCTATTAATATAAATTTCATGTAAACTTGTATTTAGGGGATAACGGGCTATATCTCTTCTTTACCCTATTTTATTGGCAAATGCACTGGCTGATTAAGTAATAAAGGGTGAGTAGAGTATCTCATCCATGAGGATTGAATTAACCAACTGCTACAAGTACCAAATAGAATCTATTTAGGCTAACTGAAAGTAATATAAGAGTGATTCAAGGCAATGACATGCAAAATAAATAAACAACAAATAATTGCGATTAAAAGGGTTAAGAATTCGATGGACAAGCACACTAGGAGATGAGTGTTAAAATACACTAATTTATTACTATAATTTGACATAGATTTAAGCTAATTTTATATATATTTATTTAGTTTTTAGCCAATAATATACAACAATTCAATTTCTTATAATTATTGAGCTATTAATGTTTATTTGATGAATATATGGTTATTTTATAGATTTTATGCCTGATTTTATATAATCATGGAAGGCAAGGAAGATATGGTCATTAATTGGAGTATCTTGGAGCCAAATCAAGGTATTTCGGGAAATGCTTATGAAGAAAAAATTGTAGTTCTCTCTACAGCGATTAGATTGAGATGATTCAAGATGTTTAAGATAAAAAGAAGATCTCTAACTTTAATGTTGACCACAAATTCAAGTTCTCAAATAGAGATGGCAAAATGAGCTCGACGTGCTAGGTTAGCCTGCAAAATTTTTTTGGGCCTAACTCGCCTTGCTTAACCCATGGGCTTTGGCGGGTCGAGGGCTAAGAGTTATCTTTTTTTTTTTCTAATTATAGGTTTTAAAAAAAATTGAATTTTTGTTGTAGACTATGTTGTTATTATGTTTTATTAATTTCTGGACTTTATGTTATAGACTTATGCTTAATTATTATATGCGAACTTCTTATTTATACATCATAATTAGTTTATTATATCTGTCTTCGAATTAAACTTAGATATAAATTATATAGTTTACTTATTTTGTTCTATTTTATTTTAGTGAATTTTTCATTTAGTATATTTTTTAAATTTTAAAAAAAATTTAAGGTAATTTTAGCTCATTAAAAATTAAAATAAACTTATTTATATATTTTTTATTTTTTTGGCAGGCCAATCCGCCCTTAAACGGAGCAAGCTAGAATGTTGAGCTAGCCTTCCTAATTTGGCCCGCCTTACTCCGCCCTGCTTTTGGCAGGTCAAGGCGGGTCGGCCTGCTTTGCCATCACTATTCTCAAAGATTTCAAGTGAAAATCTTGTTGCAAGATAGAAGAGCAAATCTATCTAAATGTTATCTAGCCTGATTTTTGCCTAGTATTTCACTAATATCTCAAGATAGAAAAGTCAAATTGATGCAGTTCTTGGGGCATTTGAAAGCTAAGTAAATTATTTGCAACTTTGTATTTCAAAAAGGCTAGCTAATTTGAACAGTAGAGATCGCTATAGCGCTCGCAATTTAATAGTCCAGGTTGGATCCTACACCAAAACATGAATTGAACTTCTTTGGCCCAATTGGGATACAACATAGAGCTGTTTAGACCTAACCTCTAAACGTGAGCTACGAATTGGACCATAATAGATGGAAAAATAGTTAATTTGGCCCAAACACTCATTAAAGGAGCTTCATGAAGATTCCTTGATGATTTAAATTCAAATCTTAAGAAGATATCTTAGGATCTTATCTTATCTTATCTATTCCTTCATAATAGGAATTCAAATCTTGGATATGATCTTATCTTCTATAGCAAATCCTAGTCATCAAGGAGTCTATATTTTCTACTTTTTTTCATGAAGAAAGACAACACTTAGATCTTTTAACCTAAAAGGGGCGCACATTCGAGGCTTTAGAGGAAAAGAAGACTTGCAACCATTGATCAATATTTTTCTCTTCTCTTTTCTTCCCTTATATTTAGAATGTTTATTTTATTTATGAGTAGCTAAACTCTTGTTTTCTTCAAGTGATGATGTAATCTTGATTGATGATAATGACATATTGAATCTTTGTTCATTTTAACGTATTTCTTTTTCTCTAATCGATGTTTTTATATGTATGCTTAACACTTTTTATGGACATAGGCCCCCATAGATTGATCTTAAGGATGTGTAGACTATGATAAATCTAGGTATGTACTTGGAACATAGTATAAGAACCATTATTTGCCTACTTGTCTATGAATGGGATAGAATAGTTGTGGGATGTTAGTCAAAGGGAATCACTGACTACTAATTTCTCTTGCCTTAGAATTCAATATCTTGGAAATCTAGTTGTCTTTTAATGTTTAGAATAGAATTAGTATATGAGACGAATCCACTACAAATTTATTTAGGATCCCTACCCATCGATTAGATAATTAGATTAAGTTAGGCATAGAAGGTCAATACTCATCAAAAATCTAGATGAAATCAGGTCCCTAGTGCTCTCTTTCTCTTACTAATTCTTATAATTCTTTTTTTCAATTGCATCTTTATTATTTTTCCTTTCTTCTTGATAACTATGATATATTACATCTTTTTGTGAGCCTAAATAGAATCCAAGGGACTTGATACTTAGCTAATCTAATCCTTGTAAGGTTGACACTCTACTCACTACTCTCTTACTTGGTTGGCCCAGTGCACTTGCCAGTATTGGGTTGAGAAAACAAGATCACCCATCACTAGTGGGTCGATTTCACCTTGTTCTTGATGATTATTGAGTTTCTGGTATTCGTCTAAATATATCTATCTAATTGAAGGGCAGGGATCCTAAAATGATTAGTAGTAGGTTCCTCATATACTAATCTATTTAAACCTTTAAAGACAACCAGACTTCCAAGACTTTGAATTCTAAGACAAGAGAAATTAATGTTCTATGACTTCCCTTTGCTAATGTCTCATGATTATTCCACACTAATTATAGACAAATAGATAGATAATGATTTTTTATTCGACATTCCAAGCGTGTACCTTAATTACTCATGGTCTACATAACTCTATATTCATCCCTATGGGTGATCAAGCTAGGGAAAGTATTAAAAACAGAAATAAAAAGTCAGTATAAATAGATAATATTCAAACAACCTAAATGAAAGTCAAAACAACATCATTCACATGGGCTACATCTTAGCCTTAGCATACCAACAGTTTTAGCCACTTATGGATACAATATTCGTATTCAACAAAAAAATAAAGATCATAACTATAAGAAAGAAAAAAAATATATGAAAGGATGTGCTCAATGGTTGTAGTCAATCTGCTCTTTCCACAGCCTCCACGCCCTAGTGCTCTCCAAAACAAGGATTTCAAGTATGGTAGTATCTCAGTGTACAAGTGTGTGGAGCCCCCTTTTAGCATCTAATGTCATATATTTAAATTAGAGATAAGGGTTAAGAGAATGTTCTCCTTCTATATTGATATAGAGCGCAGCCTAGGGTGAGTAAAAGAGGTCAATTAACTCTTGGTTCTGTCAAAATTGGGATAGGGAAGCTCAATTCACATTCTAGTAAAGCTCAAATCTAGACTGTCAACTTGCAAGATTTGTAGCAATATCTACAATTGGACCTAGCCTTTCTTCATGAAATACAAAGTTGTAAAGAATTGAATTAGCTTTCAAATATTGCAAAAATTGTGTCAATCTGACTTCTGTTGCTTGAGGTATTGGCATAATAAGAGTTGAAGGTCAAGCTAAATAATATCTAGACACATTTGCTCTTGAATCATGCAATAGATTTTTCTTATAGAAGCTTTTAGATCATCTTGAGTCATCCAAATATGATCCTTATAGAGAGAGATACGAAATTTTCCTTTATTAGTACTTCCTAAAATCTTCTAGATTTGGTCTCAAGAGACTCCAATTAATGCCAAAAATTTTCTTTCCTTGCAAGTTAAGCTAAAATGAATTATAAAACCTATAAATTAACCAAATATTGACCAAATACATATTAATTGCTCATTGATCATATGAAATTGAATTATTATATAATTTTATCTACAAACTTGGTAAATCTATATAAAATATGCTCAAAACTATGTTAAATCAAAATAATAAATTAGTGTATTTTTACTCTCATCAGATACCCATAGAATGGTCTACCAGGATTAGCTATGGTTTTTGACATTCTAATCACTGCCCTTAGTCCACAATAGCGTAGTTTGCTCCTTCATTCCCTAAACCGCATTAGAATCCTTGTCTAACTCCCTTCTATGTGCAATGAGTTTGAGCATCCTTAGGGTCAATTTTCACTACCCATGATGTTTGAACCCTAAATGGTTGGGGAGGATCTATTGTAGGTGGTCTTCCAAAATAGGGGAGCAATTAGTGAGATAAAGGAAGATTGTGGTTTTAAGGTTTATGAAGGGGAAGAGGGAAATTGGGGATTTGGACTTTTTTGACTCATATATCAAATTTTAAACATCAAATTGAACCCATTTTTCGACCATGCCACCTCAATTACTACATAGGATGCCTATATGTCAATTAACATGACAAATCAACTAAAAGGTGGCAAAATAGTAATGTAAATGGGGTCAGAGACTAACATAACTCACAGTTTGTGGTCTAGGGGACTAAAAAGTTAATTTCTTAATGTCAAGGGCAAAATTAACTCATGTGCAATTTCACGATTAAAGTAGGAGATTTTTGCCCACTATTTTAAAAATCAGATTAGTCATTAAATTAATGAAAAAGGCTAATTGGAAAAAGGAAAATAAAAGCTTTAAAGGCAGAGAGCATCATACCATCCCGTGGTGATCAGTCCTATTATTAATTTTTTTGGACAATTACAATAGTTATCGTAGTGTATATGTACAAAATCATTTATTGATTATTTAATTTATCTTTTGCGTAATTTGAATAAGACATTTTTTTAATAATGTTATGATCTTATAAATTTATAAATAACTTAACGAAAATATAAAACAAAATTTACTATTCTACTACCTCCGTTTTGAAATAATTGTTCAGTTTTAAATGCAACATGAATTAAGAAAAATGACTAGAAAAGCCTCAATATTAGAGAAATTTATATATATTTTACAAAATTATATTTACTTAATTCTCCCTCTTCCATAATTATTTTTTTCACTTATTCAGTCTTCTCTATTTAATAGAAGTATAGCTAAGAAAAATAATTAATATTATCTAAATTTCCTAAATAGACAATTATTTATAGACAAATAAAATTTTGAAAATGGTTAATTATTCAAGACAGAGGTAGTATTATTAAGTATTTTAGTAATTTATTAATCATCAGTCATCAAATATTATTATTAATAATATAGAAATTCAATATTCATCACTTATGTCCGAATTTTTATTGTATATAGTCATTTTTTGTATTTTCTAATAAGAGGCAAAGAATCGTACTTATGCTAAATTATTGGCAAAGATTTTGGTTAGTTTTTATGATAAATTAAAAAAAATAATTATAATTCGATTTAGTAAATAGAAAAAGAAATTACTACGATAAATAATCATACAAATGTTTATGCGAATGAGTTGGCTTAGTTTTATCCATCAATCTCCTCTTGATTTTTGTAAATGCTGGCTTACTTTTTTTTTTTGCTAAATTGCACTGCTCATATAAAGTTGATTATCTGATTATTTTTGGTTTTCCGTTAAGGCAAGTTCTCTGGTGCTTTTGCTTTTTTGTGTCTTTGGTACCTTTTCTATTTCTTGCCAATGAAAACATGACATATGTTCTCTTGTAGGGTGTACCTTAAAAAATTCGGTGCACGTTAGAAAACTCTAGATGCCTTCTCCTCATCCTTTGTTGACCTATCGCCCAAAGGTTGCTACACTCGACTCTTCTCCTCATCCTTATTCTCATTTGCCTTCTTCAAACTAGAATTGTTACTATTATCATTATTATTACTCGCCATCACAACGGCATGGATCGAAGTTGCCTATTTACCAGTAATAGCATACTCACTATGCTCCTGAACTGTCTCAAATGCAAGATGCCCAACAAGCACTTATTTTATTATATTAAGCAAAAAGGTCCTGGCACTTGGGGGTAATTCCCAGCAAGCTCCGAAATAATCCAAGCAACCACTGTTTGAACCTTCATCGGTCCTTCTTTGAGGATCTTCGCAAAAACAGAACACACCTTATAACGCCCTACTAATTTAATGTTATGCGTAAGTCATAGCATGAAATTAACTAGACTATGTTACCATATTAATATTCTGCTTACCTTTCATGATTCATATCACATCTCGTTTCTCTCTTTTTTAATGTAACACCCTAATAATTTAATGTTATGCGTAAGTCATAGCATAAAATTAAGTAGACTGTGTTATCGTGTTAATATTCTGCTTACTTTTCATGATTCGTATCACATCTCGTTTCTCTCTTTTTTTTTTTGTAAACAGAAGAAACGGAGCGCTGCTATATAATGAGCGTAACGAAATTTAACAAAATACCACAAAAGATAAGAATAAGTAAAATAACATCAACTGTATACGTGCATATATAGATCAGAAGTCAACGCTTCAGTTTATGTACAGATTTCAAAACAGGATACATAAGTGGGGCCGATGTACGAAAAAGACATAAGGCCCGTATCAGTCAAAATAATCATATGGGATCCTCAGAGGACATTTCAAACCTGCTGCTAAGTCTATGACCAAAAGCTGTGTGCTGTCAAAAAAGGGTCATGTTGTACAACATCTTCTGTGGCTGAACTACTCAGTCAGATAGCCGTCGGCCATGCCAGGCCCGGCTGGAGAGTAGTCTGCACTGGGTCCCGAGGAGGAAGAGGGTGATGAGCCGGTGGCCTCAGAAGGGTCACTCTCAGAGCTGAGCGGCATATCTGGAACCACCTGCGGAGGTGACTCTGGTGCCTGTTCAGCAGGAGCTGCAGGTGCGGGAGGTGTTGGAGGTGGATGTGCCATGTGCAGTGGGATGGCAACGTATGGGGTAGCAGGGTCAAAAGCAGGATGAAATAGAGGGACGGCAAAGTTTCTATTACTAAATAGGTAAAGACAAAAATGGTAGGAGCCGGCTATATACAGTGAGTCTATGATAGGGTCGTGGTGAAGTTGCAGATCTGGAATCTCAATAAAGAGAGTAGCTGTCAACTCCATCGCCAGTGTCTGAGAATGATGCAGAAATACAAAACGAGGTGAGAATTTAAGGAAATTCTCAGTAGGGTTCGTGTACGGTATTTGTCTAACATTACATTCATTCTCAGTTGTCTCGATTTTTATTTAATTATAAAAACATGTGTTCAAACTGGCCCGTCCATTTTAATGAGTTTAAGAAAACGTCTGATCCAAGGCAAGGTTCAGTTTTACTTTAGACAGCATAAGAAACAGAACAAATTAATAAATAGTGATACTCAGAACTTTGAGCAGAATAAACAAATATATAGCAGTAAGTAAACATAGCAAACAACTGTAAACATCTTGAAATAACTATTCCATGTAATCATACATTCCATGTTATCATGCAAACTCATTCTTGAACCTTTCTTCATAAACTTTTCCACTACTTAGTTCCCTGGGAGTTCTTGGCCATTTAGACTCCTGGGTAATAGTCTGCTTTTCAGGATCAAACTCGTTCCTATACAGGAATGCCAGATTTACTTTTCCCGACCTTCCCACCGATCTATTCCCCTTAACTTTAATCCAGGGCTGGCCCAAGTATCATGGAACTTTCATCTTCACATATTCCTTATGTTCATCATGACATAACTTTCATAACTTTCTTGAAAATGCACATGTATCAACATGTATATCATAATTCATGCATAGATTTTACCAAAATTTCGGCGGTATAACGGAACGTGTCCACTTCCCCATAAATAGTGCCAGTATTCAGAACACCAATTTCTCATAGAAGTCACAATATTGCATTCATAATTCAACATTGAACTCATAGAGGCATTAGTCCCAATAAGGCAGAGTTACTGCCTTAGCATAATCATTCAACCCGATTTTTGTAAATCAAGTCATAATTTCTATTTAACTCATGTAAACCTCAATTTTGGATATGTTAAAGTGTTGTGTCTATTTTCTAACCTCTTTGGTCCATCTAATTTTGATAAATATAGCTCAAGTTATTTAGGTTTTATCCCGGCCTGCTCTGTGGCTGGCCAAAATCAAACACTTAAAAGTAAAAATCTACTAAAAATTGAAAACTGATTCAAATCATACAAAATTAGTCTCATATTAAAGCTAACAGGAAAACATTTCATTTAAAAAAAGTTTCATTCCATTTGATTTATTAGAGCTCGAGTTATAAGCCCCGAAATTCGACCTTCCTAAACTGCCCTGTTTTGGGCAGGTTTGGACATAGGGCAACTTTCTTGGATCACTGGGAGCAAATGGGACCTTATCTAACTCTGAAATTTTTATGAGACATTCTCCTATGTGTAAGCTTTCTAATAAAGTTAGTTTCATTCATTTCCAAGTAGTATAGGGCGAGTTCTACCCTGAAAAACCCAGTCTGCCCAGAATCAAAGTCAAAAACCTAGATCGAAATTCAAAAATTCATATCTCTCTCAATATTAATCCAATGACCTTATATGATATATGTCTGGAAAACCCTATATGTCTAGTTTCATATAAAAATGGTTTCATCAAATTTAAACGGTGGTAGGCGGAGCCGTACACTCCATCATATAGATTGCCGAGGGCTTTAGGTTTTCCAGCTTCTCAGCTCTTCCTATTTTCATCCTTTCTTGCTTCCAATTTGGTTTTAACCTCATAAACAGCCAATAAACCAGCCATATATCATCATAATCATTCAATCAATATATCAAAAATTGAGAAAATAAGCCACCACCAGCCGTCCAAGATTAGAGAATCAATATATGAATTAAACCTTTACCTCTTGTTATGTGTGATTTGGCTTGGTTTTGGAGCTTGGATGAATAAAACTTGGTTAAGCTTGATAGTTTGATGGAGTTGGGTGAGTGAAGGAGAGAAGAAGAGAGCTGAATAAGGGGGAAGAGAGGGCGCAGAAAATGGCTGAAGGAAAGAAAGGAATTGTATTATAAAGGTATGAAGTGGTAGTTGGATCCTTGCATTTTGATTGGTCTAGATTCTAAGGCTGAAATTCAGCCAACTTTCCTTATACTTTGTGGCCTTGTTTGCGCCACTTTCCTGCATTAAGTGGCTGAGTTATCATCCACTCAAAGTAGGGTTAATGAGTTGAAATCTCATTGGTTCGATTCCGACAATTTAAAATACCGTAATCTTACCGATTTCCTTTAAATTGGTAAATCAATTTCAAGAAAATTTTATGAAATCTTCTATGCTTCTAACTTAATTAGCTTATACCTAAACTTAATTAATTGCTAACTAATTGATCCTAAATAATTATTTAATCAAATTTTAATTTATCTCAATTATTCAATAAAACCAAATAATTAGGCAAAAAATGATAAGAAAATTTTGGTGGATGTTACACACCCTAGCATGGATCATATGCTTCACACTCTCAGGGTCATGCGCCAGCAACCCAATCGCCCTTGCGGCGTTCTCCTGACCCTCCATTTTCTCTTCCTTGACAAGCTTCAATAACAGACCAACACCACCTTCCTCGATTATCAGCTTCCCATAGCAGTCGTTGTCAAGTGCCAACGAAACTAGCGTCGCTGCCGGGTCGGCGCATTCATCCACGGAGCTCATGTGGAGGATCACGATCTGTTCCCAAATGAGTCCTAATAGTGGTTTGTTGGCGACGATCGGCAAGAAACTGAGGTACTCGTCTGCGTGGGTGGAAACACGGAGGATCCAGGAGATGTCACTGATAGAGTTCTCGAGGTAGGAGGACATCTTGCGAAATGCGGTGGTCAGGATGACGGTGAAATGTGCTTCACGAGATCGTTGTTATGGCGCTTGAGGACCAAGGCGAGGGCCTTGTCGGGGACCTGCTCGGTATTGGCGACAATGCGTTGAGCGGTTTTTTTCTTTTGGGTTGGGTTTCTAACGTGCACCAGATTTTTTAAGGTGCACCCTATAAAAGAACATGTGTCATGTTTCTATTGGTAAGAAATAAAAAAGGTACGGAAGGCACAAAAAAGCAAAGGCACCGGAGAACCCACCTTGGGTTAATTATATTGTGTTATTTATTTTCAATGTAAAGCTGAAATGAATTTTAAAAAATATTGACTTGTTGTAATGTTGTTATGGCACTTAATATTAGAAATTAGAAATTTAGGAACATAATATAGGCTATATAACAAATTACCACTGCTTTTTACGTCCGTTAAATTTAGTCAAGTAAATCAACAAGTAAACAAATTAAGGGTGTGTAAGGATAAGATATTTTGGGCAAATAAAAAATCACTTTTTTTTTACTGAAAAAATTATTTTTGATATATTTGGATATATTTTTTGAAATAATAAGAATCTCAAAAAATATATATTTTCAGATTTTGAATAAAAATTAAAAAGAATAGTTTCTAAAAAAAATCTTTTTTAACTTTTTTAGTTACATAAAAAATTTTAGTTTTATAATTATTTTTTTAAAAAGTTGAAACAAATACATTCAAAATTTGTAATTAAAAATCACTCAAAACTACCCCAAAAAAAAAAAAAAGCTTTCTCGCCAAAATCAAATCTGTATAATAAACCCACCTAAATATTAATTCAGCCAAATATAAAATTAATGCATGAATTTGAAAAGTGACCACCACTATTTAGCAAAGCACAAAATCACAATAATAAAAGTTTATATGTTTGTTTTCAAACACGATGAACAACTGAAAAATTAAACATTAAATCATAAGCAAACTTGTTTCGTTTTCAGAATATCAGGACCCAACAACATCATAAACTCTCTATTGAATCGATGAATGCCCAGCAAACTTATTTCCTTCGCATAATATGAACACCTAATAGCATCATGAACTCCAAGCTGAATCAATGAAAGTTTTGAAGAAAACAAAAAAGGTATTAACTCAACCACCTCAATGCAATAAAAGAAGGGACAAAAAAATGATCTAATTATAAAGATTACCATTAACTTAAAGTTTTAGTTAAATTCTTAACCCCAGTGACCTAGCATTTATGGTCCTATTAAGATATAGGGCAGAATTATAATTTATTATAACATAAACAATAGAAACAAAAGAAGTGTTGGGCAGTAAAATCCTTCCCAAAAGGTAAAGTGTAGAGTGAGAAATTTTCCCAGTCAAAAAAAAAAAAAAAAAAGAGTGAGAAATTTTCACTAAAAGAATGAGCAGAAAAATATATAATCATCTTTCGTATTTAGTGATAAATTGAAAAATGAGTTACAATTTGGTATAGTCAATAGAAATTGATTATCAAATCACTTGATTTTGGGTTACTTTAGTTATGTTATTTATTTTTAATATAAAGGTAAAATCAATTTTAAAAGGCATTAGCTTGTCATAATACTATGACAATGGGAACGAGCATTGGCATTGGAAATTCAAAAGGAATATAATATACACTATATAGCATTGTCAATGCTTGTTACATCAATTAAGTTTAGTCAAATAAATCAAATTTGAGTGATAAACCCACTCAAATATTAACTCAACAAAATATAAAAGTAGTGTGCCATTTGAAAATTCCACTACTACCGCTGAACAACACACAAAATCTTAAAAATAATATTAAATGCTTGTTTTAAACATACTTAACGGTAGAAAATGAAACATAAAACCATAAACAAACTTGTACCTTTTTCATAATATGAACACCCAACAATATGATATATAAACTATTTGTTGTATCAATGAAAGCTTGGTAAACTTATCTCCTCATAATATAAACACCTAAAAGCATGAACTCTCAGTTGAATCAATCAAAGTTTTGAGAAAAAAAAAATCATGAACCCAACCACCTTGAAGCAATAAAGGATTGATAAAAAATGATTTCAAAATAATTACGTATGACTTAAAGTATTAGTTGAATCCTTAACCCAATATTAGTTAAACCCTTAACCCTATGGCCTAGAATTTTGTTGTCCTTTTAAGTTATAGGATAGTATTATAATTTCACATAACATAAACAATAAAAAATAAGTGTTGGGCGCACAATTTTCCTCAAAAAGTAAAGTGTAGGGTAAGAAAATGATAAGTTTTCACCAAAAGAATGGGCTTAAAGTATTTGTCCAAAAGAAGCCGTCATTTATAATCTGTAAATCCCCGCATGAATGCATGTATGTGTGTACTTATATGTATGCATATGGAAAATGCTAACTTTTATCCCTTTGGAGAAAGGCTAACAAATTTCACTTTTTTAAGGATGTGTTTGGATAAGAATATTTTGCCCAAAAAATCATATTTTTCACTAAAAAAATTTCTTTTGACATATTTAAATAAATTATTAAAAATAATCAGAATCTGAAAAAAAAATTATTTTTAGCTTTTTGGTAGAAGCTGAATAGAGTAGTTTATGAAGAAAATCAGTTTTCACCTTTTTTTGTTATATATAAAATTATAGTTTTAAAATCATTTTTTTCAAAATCTGAAGCAAAAGTACCCTAACTAGACGATAATATCTATTATATTTTTTTCTTTTAAACAACTTAAGTATTATGTCTGTTTTAGTAATTAAATATGACATTACTTATTGAACAAAATTTTCCCTCTCCTAATACTTGCTAATTTCATAAATTATTTATTTTAATTAAATACTAATTAAATAAAATAAAATAATAATATTATCAAATTTAAATAGATAAATAAAATATCACATTTTAAAACTAAAACATTAATGTTTATATATTTTATTTTTATAAGTAAATTGTTATATTGTTAATTTTTTTTGAAAAAAATAATGAGAGGAAAATATTTTAAGAAAAATATTTTCATAAAACAAAATTGTACTACTATTAAAAAGATAAGCGTATTGTCAATTTTCTTCAAGATTTTATTGAAAATATAAATTGTACTATTATTAACTTTTTGAAAAATGTAAGAAAAAATTTACGGTGTTGGTAGTTATTAGGCGGGAGAAAATTTGTTGTGCAATATATATATATATATATACTTCTCGTTTGCGCGTGGGGTCAATGGTAGTGAGTCATGGTCCCTCCCAAAGCTTCTTCCTTCTTATGCGTATCTCCATCTCTTACTTTCATATTTCTCGTGGGCTTGGTTCCGCTAATGCTAATATGGTTCCACGCCAGCCGAGGAAGGTTAAGGTTGCTTTTATTTCACCTTTTAAAAAAATAATTTCAAAATTTAAATTTTATATATATTTATAAAAAATTAAAAATTAATTTTTTATAAAAAAATATAAATATTTACCCAAAAAATAAATCTCAAACAAACACGTTCTAAACGAGAATTTCCTCCTTCTAGTTACCACAAGTTGAATGCAGACTGCAGTTTGCAAGGGAACCACCTCACCGCTGGGCTTGGTGGGCGCGTCAGAGATGATTCTGGGGCTTGGGTGGTGGGCTTCTTTGGTCAGTTAGAGTGCACACTTCGGGAAAGGGAATTCTTGCGCTGACTGGTTGGCGAAAGAAGGCTCTCGTGATGCTTTGGAGTTTCGGCTTTGGGTTACCCCTCCTCCTTCTTTGCATTCCATGTTGCTAGGGGATGGGGCGGGTGTTTCTTTTGTTAGATTGTAGTCTGCTTTCTTGCTTTTTGCTTTTATGTGTAATAAATTAGTCCTTAAATGATATTACATTCATTCTTAAAAGTTGTTTGATATTAAATTAACTTTTAAAAATTAAAATATAATATTATTTTAATTCTTAAAAAATATATATAATATTAAGTATATTTCAAAAAATTTCTTTAAAAAAGATTAAAATAATATCATATTTTAATTCTTAAAAATATATTTGATATCAAAAACTATATATATATATATATATATATATATATATATATATATATATATATGAGTTTAATTGGTATCTTGTGACAGTGTAAAATAGTTTCTGTTTGTCAATAGAAAATAGGAAGCGAGAAATCATGCCCTCATTATAATGGGTAGTTATTTGTGTGAGTTTAAGATTTTTCACTATTTCTACATTGGTTGACTGTAAAACTGCTTTTGTCACAGATTTAAATTAAATTATATATATATATATATATATATATATATATATATATATATATATATATATATATATATTAATTAGGCATGATTGTCATGCTCAATTAATATAAATGATAGGGCTTTTCTATCTTACAATTCATTAAAAACTTAATTATCTCCATCCAAGATATTCGCTACCGTTGTTAACTTCTTCATTTCTTTGTCCACCTTTCTTAAAGTTTTTCCATTATCTTCTATTTTGTAAATCAAACAGTTGCACTACGTCTGACTTTGACACTACGACTGAGTGTCCTGTCAATCTTTGTTTGTGTCAAAGTTTATAACTTAAACAAATGAATTCTAAAGACCTCAATACAAAAGTATTAGGGCTTGATTTTGTATTAGGGCTTGAAGTTTATAGCAACTTAGTCATCAAATTAGCATGAATGTTTAGTAGCAGAAGCTTTGATAATAGGGTGAAATAAATGTAAAAGCATTGAAATTTGAAAAGAGCCAATTTTTGAAGATCAATTACGGAGTAAAAGTGAAAACGACAAATGACAAATCCATGTATCAAGCACTCAATAGAGCAGCTAGCCAAAATTGCAATATTCAAAGCATCACACACTTTCGATAAGCTTGCCTGTGCCACATACTTTCACCACTCCTTAGTTTTTTATAAATTAAATATATGCTATTATAGATATGAATGTTATAATAATTATTATAAGAATAAAAATATTTTTAATAATTTAAAAATATATTATTAATTAATAGTATAAAAAATTTATATTAACATTGCATAAAATTAAATTCTTTTTTATATGCCCTAAGAAAACCAAGTAAGCTTGCTATTAAAGATAACAATTTTTTTTATACGTAAGTTCTTCTCATTTCACACAGTTTGCTCCTCACACAAGGCACAAAGTCTATTTATAAATGTCAAAGTCGACCAGCATTGCCGATATCTAGAAGCTATGGTATTCTAGCAATACATTCATTATTATAAATCTGGATGTTTCTAGTCATTTGCACACTACCAGACTAAGGCTAGAACAATCTAAAGTTGTTTCAAAAATGTCGGTGCTTTGCTTCTATTCATTTATGACTTGCGTAGAAAAGCTCATCCAGAGACGACGATCTTTAGATCACCCATAAAGCAGTCCAGATCGACAAAGTACGTGTTCGGGAAAGTTGTGAGATTAAAATTATTTCAATAATTATTTATTTGTATAATCACCTTTTTATATCGCTTATATAAAAATTAATTTATGCTTGGATTCTTCAACTGAAATATAGTTTTAAGATAATCTATTTCATTTGGGTTGTATGAAAAAAGTTACTTTTATACAGTAAAATTATTAAAAAATGATATGAAATAATTATTTATATTATATAATATTTGTTATTTAGGGCCAATTTGGTAAAAATATAATAATTTTGAAATAATTAACTTCCGCATATAATCATAAGTTCTAAAAATTTGCTTATGCGTATACGTTATTTTTCAGTTTAAATTTATCAATTTAGATTATAGAATGCGTTTGTTTTAGGTTTTTAAAAAAATGATTATGAAACATAAATTTTATATGTAATAAAAAAAGCTGAAAATTTATTTTTTTCAGAAGCAACTATTTTCCGCTTCTCCAAAAAAGCTGAAAACAGATTTTTTTTAAGAATCTGATTATTTTTAAAAATTTATCCAAATATATGAAAACTAATTTTTTTTCAATAAAAAAAGTGATTTTTTTGCTGAAAAAAGCAAAAACAAGCACATCCATAATCCATTTTACAAAATTACTTAAACATAATTAACTTTTAGAGAGCAGCTTTTTTTGAGGGAAAGAAAAAACTGTTTGCATGGTTCCCAAACATGCAACTCTGATGGCAAATAGATGAGAAAGCAGTGATTGTGGGAAAAATAATTTTTCCTCTTTATTAATGGAACACTTGTACAAGAAGAAAGTACAAGACAACTCCCTATTGAAACACGTATTTATAAACGTTGAAGTTGGCTACCATTGCCAATATCTTGAAGTTAGAATTTTTTGGCAATACATTGATTATTACAAGTTTGGAGATAAGTTCTATCATGCACCTTACAAAGTAAAGTGTGTGATGTATCTTGTATACAAAATGGGGTATATGCGCTCCCCTCCATCATTCAATGGTGAGGATATGAGGGAATATTGATATAATCAGTTACACATGATCCACCATAAAATCTTTCATTCTCTCTGTCTCCCCTAATGCCACCATCTTCTACCTCTGAGTGCTCACCAACTACCTACCGAAACGATGGTCACCACTGCGCCACCCCCAATCTCGCTAGAACTGTGCATCGGTGGCAGCGGATCTCTCTCGCTCTCCTTGGACATTGGACACCTTGCCTAGCAGCTTTCGAGAATTGATGCGAACATGGGCAGAGCAATATGATGCAAGGAGGGCAGATGCGCGCACTACTCTGGATGCGGTCATGGTTAGGCGGTGGTGAGTATTTGCAGTGGAGCGGTGGCCAGCTTGTGTGCAGAGGGGCCATCATGGGTAATTGTAGTGTCTAGCGGCGACGATTGGTGTGTGCACGATGAAGGCTTGGGCTAAAAGCGCGGCGACATTGGACAGTAGCAATGGTGACAGCGGTGCGAGGATAAAGGTCGTGCGGTGACTGAAGACGGCTGTGCGGCACGATGAGCAAGGCTTGACGATGGTGGATCAGGGATGACAACAAAGCAAGTGTGGAGCAGTGGTGGCAATTGAATGGCGATGTAAGGCATCAAAATGGTGCGAGGTGGAGACTCAGTGACATGAGGGCAGGCCACTTTTGGGAGAAAATCGGGTGCTCCAACACCTATGGTAACAACCAGTTACCCACATTTAGCCACATGCTTAACTTCATTTGCCCACATTATGTAAATGCAAGCAAATGACAGGTGCAGCTATGCTAGTAGTGTGCATCACACAGAACTTGCCCAAGTTTAGATATCTCTTGTCATTTGTGCTCAAATGATAAACAAAGATCAAAACCAAAAAGTTATTTACAAAATGTCAGTGCTTTGCTTCTAGTGCTAATCTTTCATTTTCCCCTATTAGCCCTAGATTTCTTTCTCATTTTGAATTCTTTTTGAAGCTTCGAAAATTTTGCACAGCTTAATCCTATTGATTTGCTTTGTTCATATTTCTCATTAAACACCTTATTTATCTTATGAGAAAAGACCAATAATAGAAAAAAACAAATTTTCCACTTTATTATTAAAACACTTGTACAAGAGAAATGCGCAAGACAAGTCTTTACTGATTGGACACCTCATACCTAATGTCACAATCCAATCTGGGCTATGACTGACGCATAAAAGGAGCGAGCCTGCTAGCAAGCTCACCAAAGCTTTCATAAGAAATAGGCATTCCTGTTACAGTCTTAGAATACCAATACCACCAAGCAATTGAAAAATAGACTACCAAAATTGAAAGCTTAATTATAACGCTTTGTAATGCAACACAAGGGAAGCAAAATTCTACCTGTGAGCTAATGGAGCAAAACTAAAGACTTAGATACAAAGAATCATCAAATTGAACAAACAAGGGCAATGCAATCCTATAACAACCTTCATGGTCTACACAGATGAATGTGTGGGGCTTATGGAAAGCCCTCTGCCTCAACCAATTGAGACACTGAGTGAGCACCTACATTTAAATCTAAAAGAAGGAAAGAAATAAGGAGCGAGTCAAATGGACCTAATGAGATACAGCTTATCTATAATGAAATATGGGACATGTCTGAACTATAGCTATCCAATATGGTTAAATAAGATACATTAATTGAAACATGCCGAGAATGCATTTATCAGATAAATATCTAGAGGGAGGTTTTAGTTCCTTAAAATACCAATCACCCTGAATTTACAACAATCAAATGTCAGAACTCATACCTTACATAACATGACCAAGACTCAAAAGGTGGCCCTTGGATGCCCATTTGGTTTGTGGCACTTTCTTCCTAGTCCTAACTAAGAGTCAAGTGCCTGGCCCTAGTATTTCATTACCCGTGGCACTTTGCTTCTTGCTGTCCTAGAACCCAAGTGGTGGCCCTTAGATAATTTATAATCCATGACACTTTACTCCTAGGAAGTCAAATGCCAACCATCCTGGCCTTTCTAGGACCCAAGAGATGGCACCCAGATAATTTATAATTGGTGGCACTTTGCTTCTAGAAAGTTAATGCCAATTGGATTAAACAATTCACATTCCAACCCAATATCCAAATCAAGCTCAAATAACAATTCTGAAGTTGCTTATCCCATAATCCAAGAACTAACAATATAGCTAATAAAATATTTCTCATAAATTCAATTAGAGTTCCGTATTAATCAAGTCACATTTCAACCTTCAATATATCCAAAATAACACTTCAAATATATTTACAAAATTAACACATTAAAACATGCTATAGGTATATTATTACTCATCAAAGTTTGAGAATCCAACCATTTGTTCAAAGAGCTTATATTCTCACTTCAAAACCTATAATCCATTTCCAAAAATAGTCCAAAACATTCAACAATTCAAACTAACTAAATTTCCTCAAAAGAGAATTGAAACAAATGTCCTTTAATGGTCAAACTGACTAAATTGTGTATTGTGTATCCAAAACCAACAAAACATTTACAATTGACTAAAAATATATATAATAGGCTTTCAATATACTCTAAAATCAAATCAAATACTAACTGTATAAACACATATACTATAAGGGCATTGTCCATGCACCCCACCCATTTCATTCATAGAGATGATATAAAATTTAATATTAGACTAACAAGAATTTTGAATTTACAATTAGTCAAATAACCCATAATTTCAACAATATCAATTTATTAACTTAACTCCATATACCAGTAAAAGCTTAACAAAAATCTTCATGGAAATTCACATCAGCCAAGTAAACATTGGAAATAACAAACAAGGTATGTTTCAAAACCAACCTTAGCACTAAATGTTAGGATTAAACATAATATAAATCAATTTTAGTTTCCCACTTCAGTCACAACACAACTTGATAACAGTAGAATCACAATAAAATATCAAGTACTCTACCTTGCCAAATATATGTATTAAATTCAAACCCAAACTGCTAGTACCAACACAGGCAAATCATATATCCTCACAACCTGGTATCTCAATAATAACATAATTCAACTACTCACATTAACAAGCACGACAACTTCTAGAGATGCACCCATACCAATAATCCAACAATTAATTTCACTACCAACTCACTTCTCACCTCAACAATAGCCACGACTCAAAGGTTTAGTATGTTGTTATGCCAATATATTCAAATTTCAAGGGAAATATATAAACAAAGCATGAGGGAGAGAGCCTTACTAAAGGGCTTGTGGTTAAGTTGACAAAAAGCAAGATCATAACTCAACGACCAAGGGAAATCACCAAACAAGGAGACCCACAGGGAGAGACATGACTAAGAGAGGCTCGCGAAGGGAGACATGAGCTGAGAGAGGTAGTACAGAGAGAACACAACAGTGAGGGAGAGAATTAGGCGGAGAGGACATGATACTCGAGGGGAACTGGTGGTGATGGTGCAGCGGAAGGCGAACGAATGGTGGTGAAGGGGAGAGGGAAAGAGTTGGGTTGCGACCGACTCTAAGAGAAAGGGAGGAAGAGAGGGTGGGACAATGGGGAGCAAAAAGGGCAAGTGGTTGTTGGGGGGAGAGAGAGAGAGAGAGAGAGAGAGAGAGAGAGAGAGAGAGAGAGAAAGAAAGAGAAAGAAAGTGACCAAGATAAAGAGAGGCATAGTACATTGTTGTTGTGTGTTGATATCTCTTTTTTTTAAAAAAAGAAATCCTATGGAAAAGGAATTTGTGTGGCTAATATTTTTTCCACATACATTTCTTATTTTTTTTTTAAATCTCCATCTAATTTTACTTTTAATTCTTCTATCATTATGTAATTTAAAGAGTATAAAAAAAATACCTTGAAAACCCAAGCTTATGCAAAAATTTAAAGTTTCCCTATTACCAATATTCTATTTAGACCAGGTATTACATTCTCCCCCTAAAAGATGTCGGTCCCCGAATTTCAAAACACACTTACCAGAATGCTCCTCAGAATCAAACAAATTCCCATCAATTTCAGAATATCAGCATTTAGACAGCTATTTGTGTTATTTAGATAGCTATGTTAGTTTTAAGTCCAGAGGGAATAAGATAGGTTTCAGATATTCTAGACATGCAATCTATGTACAAGCTCATAAACACGCTCAAAGAATAATTTAGAACAAATTACTAATCATTACTTTTGTAAGTTGGAAGTAAACAAGTACAAACTTCCTCCACATCAGGTAAGGTAAAGTGTTAGTAAAATTTATACCACCTTCCGCTCTTTTGGTACATGAACAGGGACATAAAAACAATTCTTAGCCCAATAGGGAATCAATAGAATCTATTACACGTTCATGAAAACTATATTTAAGTTACTTATGTCTCAAATATATTTAATCACAAATAACTATTGAAATTCTAACTAACTATCTGTCAATAGTGCATGATATTGTAGCTAAGATAAACAATCTTACAAAACATGCCATATGAGTGTTTTTCAAAAAGGAAATAAGAAATTACCCTTTGAGTTCCATAGATTAGATACAACACTTTCTCTTATAATATATAATCTTATCTCAATGTGCATGTACCTTGATACTCTTTGGCATACACATAAATGTTTTATAACCAAAGGAAATAAAGGAAAAGAACAACTAGGGAAGTTATAGGCATTTTTTCATATTATTCTATTTTTCTAAGAATTTGACTGTTAAAATAAGCTATAATTGATATTCCCTTCTCCTCAACAAGTCTCCCTTTGAAATATTTAGATTAAAATAAAAAGATATAACATCCTAAGCATCAATGTACATATTATTTGATAAAAGGGTCAAATTTTGGTGAAGAGAAACAAAATAAATTCTAACTTCATCAGTACAAACCAAAATTAGGTTCCTCCAATAGTGCAATGGTTTCCATTATTAGTTTCAGTTAGAGCTGTCATCGGGTTTGCCCACCACGGGTCACGGTTGAGACTAGTTATATGGGCTATCTCACTTTTTTAGTGAGTCATAAAAATACCAACCCGGCTCAACCCACCCGAGCTGGTGGATTAAATGGGTTGGCTCACCAAAAAAATTAAAAAATTAAAAAATTAAAAAAATCTGAAAATTAATTAAAAAATGCCCAAAAAAGATTAAAAATTAAACGGGTTGTATATACATTGATATCAGAAACTTTGCTTGTACAATAACCAAAAGAAATTATGCAAAACAAAAGGAACAACATACAAAATTTAACACAACAAGCAAAGGCTTACCAAGATAGTAACAACTAATAACTTATAATCCTATTAGGTAGTGGTTAAGATCGGTCAAACATAACTATTAAGCAACCCCAGAAGGGACTATATACTATACATTATAGAGTGTAGTTATTACTTGTTAGTTGTCATGACCTAACCCAGGCCATGACCGGCGCATAGAGACACATCCTTAGCAAGCCTACTTTAGACTTTATTCTAATAGAAAATCGGGTAGAGTCTCTTTTGTATTTAGGATTATTCCCAAATAAGGATCTTTGCCTTGCATAGAACATACAAACATGCAAACTCATTGGGGATCCAGGCATGCTCCGAATGCACCTCACAGCACACAATATGAAAATTTAAAACATAATCACTTATGAAAATGTGTTTACATAAATATTCAAGAAGTTTTAATCCATAATCATTGAGATTTAAACTAGTTATAACTCAAAGCAACAATATACATATTACAACATATGACCCAACACAAGGAAGATCCTGCTTGTAGGTTATTGGAGCACTTCTAGAGATTTTACACCTAACTTAAATGCTGAAACTTGTAGCTAGGTGTGGAAACTTGAGCATAATTCCGCACTTATCTAAAAACATGGAGAGAAAGAAAAAGTGAGTTATACAGACTCAGTGAGGGATAATATACCTATAATAGGAGTAGGACAAGCTTTAACTTTTAACAAAATATAATTTCATAAAACTTCTTACATCCCTTCTCAAGAATATACTTCATCTATATGTAAAAGCCCATTAAACTTCTAGTAAAACATATATGATATTCGATATCTGATCTATCTTTAAAACTTCTATAGCTCATTAGAGTACTTCTCAATTCAACTAAATATAACTTCTTTATGTCAATTCCTATCCGTTCTTACTCATGACTTCAAATACATAAAAGTTTCAAGGAATTTCCTCAATTTCAACATCAACAAAATATAGTTCAACTAATAAATAAGGATCTTAAACATAAATGCATACAATAGAAATACTTAAACATAAATAGATAAGATAGAAATACTTTTTCAAACATAAGGAGTAAATACTTGTTACAATATCATAATAGAACTTAAGGGAGGATCCTCTTTCAAAAATAGCTGCCTGATTGGATGGCCCTGTGCCTTATCCCAGCAGTAAATAACTAATCTCACACCTGTGTGTGTCTATATCTATCGAACATGTTGGCTGACATGCCAGCCTAGTGATCACCCTACTGGCTAGGTTATACGAAGTGTAATATCCCTATATAACGTAATAGGAAATGATGAAAATATCCTTGGGCAAACTTTTATTATTTATAACCTTGCCCCTAAATTTTTTAAAAAATGATATTTAGGTCCCTATATCAATAGGATTAGTAGAATAAGGTTTTAAATGAAGTAAAATCACGTAGCAAAAACGTAGAAATCTAAATCTCGGCTGATTGAGCCACGGAGGTATCTATATGTGAAATGACATGGGATGCCCCTAGACTTGCTGAAAATTATGAAAATGCCATTAGCCGTGGAAAAGAGAAAACATAAAGCCCTAAATTTGCAAAACATTTAAGTTACACCATTAATTGATTTATTCATTTTTATTGAGTTTGTAAAGTTAACTAAAAGTTAATTAAAGATTAACTAGGAGTTGATTAGAAGTTAATTAGAGAGATTAGGATTAAGAAGAATTAAAATAGACATATAGAAAACCTCACAAAATTCTTCAAAATCGTTTTGCCAATTTGCAGGAAATCGGCAAAGATTTGGTATTTTAAACCATCAGAACTGGCCCAATAGAATTGTACACTAGAAACTATAGAAAGAATGGCTAAAATTCATCCACCATTCCCCCACCTAAGTGGCACTAAGTGGCTGCCCAAAGAGTGGAGAAACTTGGCTCAATATACACCATTCAAGCCTCCACCAATCACCATTCATTTGTCATGCTTTAAGACTCTAAAATCGCCTCTAACTCGCTCATTTTCATGCCCCCTCTTCAACTGGCCGTTCCCCACTCTTCCTTCTCCCATTTTCACTTCATCTTCCTCAAAACTTCAAGCCTCATCCACTTCTTCCACCAAGAGCTCAATTCTAGCTAGTTTCTACATCAATTTGAGGTAGAAACTTCATCTTTTCTCTTGTTTTCCTCTGATTTGGGGTTGCCTAGGGCTTCCCTTCTCCCTTTGTTTTGATGTTATATTGGTTGAATATGATGGATTATGGGTGTTTTAAGATGTATGATTGAGTTAGGATTGAAGATTAGGTGGATTGACTTAAGAAAATCATGAGTTCAAGAGACTATTAGGGTTTTTCCCTCGACGGTCCATATAGCGGAGTGTACGGCTCCGCCTACAGCCGTTTAAATTTGATAAAACTAATTTTATATGAAACTAAACATTCAAGACTTTCCATACATATATAATATAAGGCCATTGGATTAGTACTGAGGGAGATATAAATTTTGAAAATTTGACCTAGGTTTTTGAGTTTGATTCTGGAAAGACTAGGTTTTTCAAGGCAAAACTTGCCCTATACAGCTTGGAATTGAATGCAACGAACTTTTTTAGAAAGCTTACACATAGGAAAATATCCAATAAAAATTTCAAAGTTAGATATGGTCCCATTTGCTCCAAGAGATCGAGAAATTTGCCCTAAGTCCAAACTAGGCCAAAATAGGGCAATTCAAAAGAGTCAAATTTCAGGACTTATAACTCAAGCTCCACTAAAGTAAATGAAATGGAACTTATTTCAAATGAAAGCTTGTCCTATTAGCTTTAATATGATACCAATTTCGTATGATTTGAACTGATTTTCAATTTTTAGTGGATTTTTACTTTTAAGTATGTAATTCTGGCTAGCTACAGGGCAGACTGAGATAGAACTTACATAACTTGAGCTAAATTTATCAAAATTAGATGGGACCAAAGAGGTTAGAAAATAGACACATAATATTCTAACATACCCCAAATTTAGGTTCAAATGAGTTAAATAGAAATTGTGACTTGATTTACAAAAACTAGGTTGAATGTAAGAGTTGAAATAATGACTATGTTTTAAATGTAACAATTGTGCCCATGAATTTTATGATTGAATTGTGAATAAAGTATTATGATTTCTCTATACAATTGGTTTTCTGAGTACTAGCACTATTCATGGAGAAGCGGACACATTTCGTTATGCTACTGAATTTTTGGCAGAATCATATGAAGTTATAATAGCTTGTGTTATGAATATTCAAGTTATGAATATGAAATTCTAGATGCAAGGATATATGAAAGTAAATGATGAAGCATATGTATGAGTGCATTCAGTATGTCTATGCATGATTATATATGAGAATGAAAAGATATGAATAAATTAAATGTAGATCCCTTCACCTGAAGGCAGTTATGAGGGCCCTCCTCATGAAAGCAGTTAAATAAGATAAGATTGGTTCCCTTCACTTGGAGGTAGCTAATTGGGTCTGTAACACCCTCCTCAGTACAGTACTATGCTTAAGTCATAGTACCATACCCTAGAGTTATTACTGTTACCTGAGCGGACCTTGTCTGACAGCAACTTTAGCCGTCTTCGAAAACTTCTGAGACTATCTGGAGACAACACGGAAATAGGAGTGAGAATCGTAAATTCTCAGTAGGGTTCTCTAAGTATCATTAGTAATGTCATCGTTGTTATCTCCAGTTTGCTTCGGTTTATTAAGAAAAAGGTGAACATATATTGTTTAATTTTATAGTTCGAAGATATGTTATCCGAAGTAAAGTTTATTTTAATCATACACTTGGTATCTGAGAGAACCCATAAAATCAAGTCATGAATTATATTAGGACTAATAACCGAAATACAATAAAGTACGATAGCATCAATGTACTAGAGGCCTAACTTCTACATATACTTTACTGGAACTACAGTATATTAAGACACCCACATAACATCAATATGTTGAGAACATAACATCTGCACATAACTTAACTTGTACTTAAATTTATACATAGACATAAAGCTTACTTTTCTTTCTTCATCTTTCTTTTCATCATAAAATCTTTACGTGTCATATCCCAGAGTATGATCGCCATGTCATACCTCATCAGAGCGTGATCGCAATGTCACGTTCCTTAGGAATATGGGACCTTCATTCGATACTTACACTAGCTGGGTCATGCCATGCCTCATGTAAGTCCTGTCCCCTGTACTCACACTAGCTGGGTCGATGCCATGCCTCATGTGATTGGGGTGCTTGTATATACTTTAATCTTTAGTCTTTAGTCTTTTACTTGGCACACCTAGGTATTACGTATCGCCGTCCCTAGGGTGCTTTTACTGCCCTTGGGTAGTCTGGCCTTGGAGTGAGCTCGTCAGCTCGGCTCATGACTGTCGTCACACCGACTCACCACAAGGGAATTCACATGCCTCTAGTCTTGGAGGGATCTCATTCTGGCCACGTGCCTCTAATTGAAGAGATCTCATCTGACCACGTGCCTCCAAGGTAGAGGGTAGCTGCCTTCACAGGGAGGGATTCAAAGTGCAACTGCCTCCAAGTGAAAAGATTCATATCTTTATCATTTAACTGCCTTCACCGGGAGGGATTCAATGTGCAACTGCCTCCAGGTGAAGGGATTCACATTTTCTATACTCATGGTTTTTCATTCTCATATAAGGTCATGCATAGTCATATTAACGGTACCTATACTTCATTCATTTTCATATGTCATTGCACACATGATCTTCACATACATATTCGTAACGTATAAAGGCTCGTAGCCTCTTTACCATTCTACCGACACTCATACATATGCTTTGTCCTTTACTTTCATATATCTCATCTCATACTTATGTCATTCTTGAATATAGGGTTTCTATATTCCCATTCATACTTTAATTCATCCTTGATAACTCATATCATTTTAAAATTCATCCTTACATCTAGACATTCCTAGCTTCTTAGATTTCTGCCGTAAATCCGGCAGCATAACGGATCAGGTCTGTTTCCCCATGAATAGTGCCAGCTCTCACGGACAAATCAGTCATAGCAACATAATCAATTTAACACATATATATCAATGTCAAATTGATAATCCTCAACTCCAACTTTATATGTTTCCCTAATACTTGTGAAATCTTCAATTGGGTCACTTTGTGAAACTATCACTTTGGCCATTCTGCCACATTCTATTTGGTTCTGCCCGAGTTTCATATGACCCACCTTTATTTCTATTCAACTCATTTAAACCTAAATTTTGGATATGTCATAGCTTTATATGTCTACTTTCTAACCTCTTCGGTCCCATATCATTTTGATTTATATAACTCAAGATATTCAACCTTTGCCTTAGCTTGTTCAGTCACTAGCCTGAACTACACTCCTGAAAGTATAAATTCACTAAAAATCGGAACTAAGCTCAATTCATACGAAATTGGTGTTATATTAAAGCTAACAGGACAACCTTTCATTTGAAATAAGTTTCACTTGATTTGCTTAAGTATACCTCGAGTTATAAGTCCTGAAAATCGACCTTCCTGAACTACCCTGTTTTGGCTCGGTTTGGACATAGAGCAACTTCCTCGAATCACTGGGATCAACTGGGGACATAACAAACTCGGAATTTCATACTGTGTTCCCCTATGTGTAGGCTTTCTAACAAAACTGGTTTCACTCAATTTGGAGTTGTATAGAGTGAGTTATACTCTCCTTATGTCACCCTGCTCGGATGAAAATCTTGAACCCTAGGTCAAACTTCAAAAAATCGTATCTCTCTCAATACTAATCCAATAACCTTATATGATATATCTATGGAAAGCTTTGAATGTCTACTTTCATTAAAAATGGTTTCATTCGATTTAACCGGTTGTAAGCGGAGTCGCACACTCCGTCGTACGGACTGCCGTGGAATTCTTCATCCAGACAGCATCCTAATCCATCCATTTTTCTTAGTTTTCTTCTTCTGATTCTAATTCCCACTCAAAATTTCATATTAATCCCATATTAATCCAATCATACACATCCAATAATCCATAAAATACAAGAAGAAGGATATAGTTTCATGCAATCATAGTGCAAGTAATTCAAGAACAGAAATAGAATCCTACCTATTTGGAGTATGATCTTGCTGAACCTACGTTTTGGATTAACAGAACCTTGACCAAGCTTGGAGATTTGATGGAGTGGGTTGAGAGAGGAAGGAAGCTAAAGTGAGGAAGGGAAAGCAACGTAAGAAATGAGCTGAAGAGGCAGGAGGAGGATATATATATAGACAAAGCTTCGAAGTGGTAGTTAGAATGAGTGGCTTTGATTGGATGAAATTTTTTGTGGGCAAGGTTCAGCCATGTCTCCCTCTTTTGTGTCAAAATTGCTCTCCACGTCGCCCAAAAATTGGGATACGCTTTCGCTCTACCTAAAATCAAAACTCGTTCCTATAATACTTTAAGTCGGAACTCGTGACCCTTTTATATTGCTTGAAGTTGAAGCCGGATGTCGGAACTAGTATTCCTGGAAATCGGCTCAGGATCCGAACTCGTGTTCATCCCAATTGAGTTCAACACTAAGGTCGAAACTCGTTACATTAAACTCGGAGTTCGGTAGTTACACCATTGTGTTAAACTATTACTTCTGAGGTCAGAATGCACGTACACTATTTGAAGCATGAGGTATGAGGTCGGAACTCGGGGACCTTTATCTGAAACTTGAAGCTACATTATGAGACCGGAAATCAGATACATTAAGTCGGATATTGGAACTCGGAAGCCTCTCATTATGAAGTCGGAAATCAGGAACATTCAAACTTAGACGAAACTGGAAGTCGGACAGGACATGAAGTAGGGAATTCAGCAAGACAAACTCGGAACTCGAAAATGATCCCTTCTATCTGAGTTTCAAAGATGAAGTCGGAAATCGGGATTGATCAATCCTGAGGGCGAAGTCGAAACTCGGAAATTGGGATGTTATAGGGTCTCTCTCTATGAAGGCAGTTAAAAGATATAATGAAGGTTCCATATTCTTAAGGAAGGTGACATGGCAATCACGTTCTGATGGGGTATGATATGGCGATCATAGTCTGGAATGTACCATATAAAGATTCTATGATGAAAGATATGATGATGAGTCCATATTTCTAAGGAACATGACCTGGCGATCACACTCTGATGGGGTACGACATGGCAATCATACTCTGGAATATGGCATAATGATCCCACACCCTAAGGAATATGACACAACGATCACATCTCCATGGAGTTTGACATGATGATCATACTCTAGGACGTGGCAGGATGAACATATTCTTAAGAAGTATGATATGGTGATCACACCCCGATGGAGTATGACATGCGATCATACTCTGGAATATGTGTAACAAGTAAAGGAACATAAAGGAAGAAAAGAAAATTATGTGTATCTAAAATTCAAGTACAAGTAAAGGCATGTGCAGATTTTATGTTTTCAGTATATTGGTGCTATTATATTTTAATACGTTTCAATTATTATTCATAATATAATTCATGAATTGATTTTGTGTTAGCTCACCCAAATAACAATTATGTGCATAAAATAAACTTTGCTTTGATCAGTATATTTGCAAATTATAAAACCAAACAGTTTGTATAACATATTCACCTTTTTTGTAATAAATTAAAGCAATTGAAGATGACAACAATGACATTATATATAATAGTTAAAGAATCCTACTGAGAATTTAAAATTCTCCCTTCTATTTCCGTGTTATCTTTAGATAGTTCGAAAAGTTGCAAAGACGGCTAAAGTTGCTGTCAGATAAGGTCCACTCAAGTAATAGTAACAACTCCTGAGTGTGGTATTATAACTTAAGCATAGTACTATATAAAGGAGGATGTTACACGAAGTGCTCCAAGGCTAATGCTGCTGCCATTAGCAAACAGTTCTGTTACAGTCTTCTCCCCTTAAGAAGGCACCCACACTTGCTTAGTCTTCGCCATGCCTCATGTGAGTCATTGAAAACACATTTCCTTTCTAACTCCTTATTAATAAAACTTTTATTTATCTCAAATCATATACTTTCTTGCTCATAACTTTAAACGTATAATAAGGTTCAAGAATCTTCCATAAAACATTAAATTTAAACTATCTCTTTCTATCAAATTGGTCAAAGCATTAGCTCTAAGAACATAACCATTTCTAATAACTGGAAACTTCATATTTCTCTATCATGTTACTCAAATATCATAAATAAACTTCTCTAATATCTTGTCCCACATATATACTCCACATATATATGTATATATACATATATGTATATATATAATCAACATAATTGCTTTCAAGGACTTCATAAACATGGGATAAGCAATTAACCATATTCCATCATAAATTTAGTAATACTTTCTAAGCATATATTTTCAAAATTAGAGAAAAAAGGTTATAGGTATACTATCATTCACAACTCAAATTTGAAGTCAAGAACTCAAGGGGGTGGCACTTTTGAGCTAATTGGAAACTCCTGGAAAGAGTCTAAAGCTACAAAACATAACAAACTAACATGAATAAGCTTCTAGGGATCAAATTCAACTTTAATCAACGTCCAAACTCAAAATCCCCAATTTGAAGACCTAATCTTTACTTCTCACTAACTCAAATCTAAATTTATGAACTAAACAAGCAATATATAGTTAGAAAGGGATAGAAAGTACCAAGAGTTCACTTCAAAACCTTGGAATGAGGATTTGAGCAAGGGAGAAGTGATGGGTCACTTCTACTCTTCACTTTCTCTCACTTCAAGATGAGAGAGAGAGAGATTGAGGATGAAGATGATGATGGAACTAAAGAAGAGGAAGTGAGAGGATGAATTTGTGAGGAAAAACCAAGGAAAAATGCAGAGGTTTGATAGAGAACATGAAGGGGAAAGGCTTTAGAGAGAGAAAACCAAAGGAGAGAGTGTTTGGATGAAAAAGGGGGAGAGAAGGTCAAAACCCACCTAAAAAATCGAACAGTGGGAGCCTAAGCGACCATCTACGGGCACTTGCCCCCCAACAGCCTAAAACGCTATTGTTTGTGCTACTTATGACACCTAGGTGCTCGGGTGCTTGAAACTCCTCCCTGCTTCAACCATGGCAGCGTCTAGGCAGTGGAAAGCTAGCGCTCAGGCGCTGGGCCCTGCATACACAACAACACTTTTCCATTCGCCCACATACATTCCTAGATCTTAACTTATACCTTAAAGCATATTTTCACTTCAATTACCATCAAATACTCAAGAATAACCATTCAAAAGATTAGCCAAACATCCAAACTCAAAGAGGCTAAAACTCATACAAATACATAAACTGTAAGGCATCATACTCCTTAAGAATAAAAATCCAATTTTTGAATTCTAGTATAAATTTTCGAAAACTTTTGTTCTCTTAAACTTCTGAGCTAAAAATTGAAAGGGTAAATGACTTCTTAAAATTCATCAAAATTGCTGTTAAATTCTTGAATATCTAAGGAACAATTACCAAGACTTTTAATCCCATGAAAATGTCTCAAATATACAGCCCTTCAAGGAGGCATATGGCCTAGACTTAAAGCTTTCCCAAGGTCTGACAGGATAAAGTATCACGATTCATATGACTCTTGACTTGGGCATTACAATAGTGTTGCCCATCACTTCTTACTAATGCTAACCTCTTTTTAAGAAAAAATTGTAAAAAAAAAAGGGGGGGGGGGAGCCAACCCACTTCTAACCTATCCCAGACCCACTTAACCTGTGGGTTATATGGGTTAGGTCAAATTGACCCATTTTTATATGAGATGAAGTTTTGCTGGCTCACGGGTTGCAGCCTGCTTTGTCGACTCTAATTTCAGTTTGTAATTCCATCTATAAAAGTTACACCACCAATCCATTCCCAACATCATGATTCGCACTTCACTTAGGTTCCCAGCTCAAGCACATCAAAGCTAACATACCTCAATTTATCTTCTATGCATCAGAGACTACATATAAGTGAAGTGGGAGCCTAAGCGACCATCTATGGGCACTTGCCCCCCAACAGCCTAAAACGCTATTGTTTGTGCTACTTATGACACCTAGGTGCTCGGGTGCTTGAAACTCCTCCCTGCTTCAACCATGGCAGCGCCTAGGCAGTGGAAAGCTAGCGCTTAGGCGCTGGGCCCTGCATACACAACAACACTTTTCCATTGGCCCACATACATTCCTAGATCTTAACTTATACCTTAAAGCATATTTTCACTTCAATTACCATCAAATACACAAGAATAACCATTCAAAAGATTAGCCAAACATCCAAACTCAAAGAGGCTAAAACTCATACAAATACATAAACTGTAAGGCATCACACTCCTTAAGAATAAAAATCCAATTTTTGAATTCTAGTATAAATTTTCGAAAACTTTTGTTCTCTTAAACTTCTGAGCTAAAAATGAAAGGGTAAATGACTTCTTAAAATTCATCAAAATTTCTGTTAAATTCTTGAATATGTAAGGAACAATTACCAAGACTTTTAATCCCATGAAAATGTCTCAAATATATAGCCCTTCAAGGAGGCATATGGCCTAGACTTAAAGCTTTCCCGAGGTCTGACAAGATAAAGTATCACGATTCATATGACTCTTGACTTGGGCATTACAATAGTGTTGCCCATCACTTCTTACTAATGCTAACCTCTTTTTAAGAAAAAATTGTAAAAAAAAAGAGGGGAGGCCAACCCACTTCTAACCCATCCCAGACCCACTTAACCTGTGGGTTATATGGGTTGGGTCAAATTGACCCATTTTTATATGAGATGAAGTTTTGCTGGCTCACGGGTTGCAGCCCACTTTGTCGGCTCTAATTTCAGTTTGTAATTCCATCTATAAAAGTTACACCACCAATCCATTCCCAACATCATGATTCGCACTTCACTTAGGTTCCCAGCTCAAGCACATCAAAGCTAACATACCTCAATTTATCTTCTATGCATCAGAGACTACATATAAAACCCAAGTCAAGAATTCAAGTTGTAGAATTGAACAAAAAACATGTTAGGTTAAGACAAGTTTTCCTTGAGACCAAAAGCAATATTTCACCTAGCAGTGATCTTTCATCATAGATGTGTTCCATTCCATTCTACAATCCTATTCACAAAAAGGTTAGTCAAAAACACATACAACAAAAAAAATAAGGGACCCCTTGTCACCAACACATCACATATTGGAAACTCTAGTCAAATTCAAGAACAACAAAAAAATGTAAGCTTAAGTTCAATCCACTTAATCTATGAAAATTAATCTTATTTATTAACATGTTTATTCCAACTCGTTAACAAACATTTTAACTCATACCAAGGCATTAGAAACTCATTGCATTTAATCAAAGAGTTCATCCAATGAAAAGTCTCCTTTACCGAATAATTCACAAACATGCATTCATGCAAGTTTGTGTCAAGCGTTCAAGCCTCCAATTTATCGGTAGGGAATTAATCAAGATACCTTCTAATACTTTCATATCACACTCATAATTAAAAGAAAGAAGGTGGAAGTAAACAAAAGCAAATTTCAATGCAATCCATATTCATCATTGATCACAAGCAACATTCAATTTTATCAGGCAGCTAGTGACTTCCAAAAGGTGACTTGCACAACACATGGTGCTAAGGGTCACATAGAATAATTAAGACATAGAAGACCCAAATAACATTCCTACAGGTTCTTAGTGGTACCATAATTTGATAGAATAGGAGCACCTCCATTTATACAGTTGTGACCCTACTAAAGAACACTCGTTCCATTATTCACAAGAAAATCAAAGGCTCTGATACCTTTTTTTTCATGCCCCAATCTGGGCCATGACTGGTGCATAGGAGGAGCTAACCTCCTAGCAAACTTATTGAAACTTTCATAGGAAAACAACATCTTTATAAAATAAAACCCCTATTGCAATCTCAAAATACCAATACCACTAGGCAATTGCAAAATAAATTATCGAAATCGAAAGCTTAATTATAACGCTTTGTAATGTAACACAAGGGAAGTAAGATCTTGCTTGTGAGATAATGGAGCAAAACTAAAGACTTAGATACAAAGAATCATCAAATTGAACAACAAGGGCAATGCAATCCTATGTCAACCTTCATGGTCCACTTAGATGAGTGTAAGGGGCTTGCAGAAAGCCCTATGCTTCAACCAACTAAGGCACCAAACGAGCACCTATATTTAAAGCTGAAAGAGGGAAAGAAATAAAGAGTGAGTCAAATGGACCCAGTGAGATATTTCTAAACTGCAGCTATCAAATATGGTTAAATAAGATACATTAATTGAACATACTAAGAATACATTTATCAGACAAATATCTAGAGGGAGGTTTCAGTTGCCCAAAATATCAATCACTCTGAATTTACAACAATCAAGTGTCAAAATTCATAGCTTACATAATGTGACTAGAACTCAAAATGTCCGTGGCACTGTTTTTTTGACAATTAACAAAGCTCCAACTCATCAAAGGGTGAGGAGCAAAACAAGTTCTAAATAAACTCAAAACAAAAACAAGGAAACTAAGAGACAAAATAAAAAACTACAACAGACATCCAAAAAAAGCTCAAACAAACACCAAAAGAAGTTATAAAAGACACCTCACATCAACAAAGTCACAATCACCAAGCAAAAACAGTAAGCATGGCACTTTGTTCCTAGTCCAGACCAGGACTCAAGTGGTAGCCCCTAGGTATTTTATCACCCGTGACACTTTACTCTTGATCCTCCTAAAACCTAAGAGGTGGCGCTTAGGTATAGTTATAAAAAGGGGCTTGGACTGGCCGGTCAGACCAATAAACTAGTGAATTGGCCAACTAGTCAATCCAAGTTACTCTAACGATCGGCCATGTAATGGAATCGAAATAGACTGGTGCGACTCGGCCAGTTCTGGTTGAAAATCAATGACCTGACATATTTGATGAAACCAGACCAAGTCATAAAAAGAAGAAATAGAATGGCTAAACCCAGGTAGAAGGCCGGAAGCTTAGGATGCAGAAGGAGTACATCACTGTTGTGCCACGAATTGCCACCATGCCACCCCGCCGCTTGTCGTCACCTCGCTTCGCTATTCACTATCACCCACTTGTGTTGGTATCACTGCCATCACATCCTGCTACCATACCTACTCCAAGTTGCTTCGATCTGCTCTCAAAGAAAAGAATGAAAGAAAAGAAAGAAAGAAATAAGGGTGGACGGCGATTGTTGTTGCTAACCATCAAGAGAAAATGGAATACTGTAGACATTAGGGTTTTTTTTTTTTTTTGTTTTACATCTTTGAGGGATTATTGGGCTAGGCTAATCTTTGGGATTGATTGTCTAACATTTTTTGTTTTTTTAAGGATACTAATTACTAAGGCTTATTTTATTTGTATTATAATCTGATACTTTGGGCCCTTGTTTTTTGATTTATTTTTGTGCCCATTAATAAATTAGAATTTTAGATCAAAAAAGGAAAAAAGGTATTAAGGCTTCATATTAAAAAAAAACATTAATAGGCATTAAAATAATTTCGTTATGGCATCATTAATATAATTTTTTATCTTTTTCAAAAAATCATTTGATCATTATAAAAAAATTATTTGTGTCATTTCTTTGTATTTATTTGAATTTTAATATATATATATATATATATATATATTTAATTATATCCAGTTCAACCCGATGAACTGGTGACCCAGTGACTTCGCGCCTTGACTGAGTTGATCTTCGGGTCAAGTTTTATAACTATGCCCTCTAGTAATTTATAATCTGTGACACTTTGCTCCCAGGAGGTCAAATACCAACCGTCTTGGCTTTTCTAGGACCCTAGAGATGATCCCTAAATAATTTATAATCCATAGCACTTTACTCCTAGCAAGTCAGCGCCAATCCAGTTAATTAGTTCTCATTCCAATCCAATATTCAAATCAAGCTGAAACAACAATTTTGAAGCTGCTTATCCCATTATCCAAAAACTAACAACATAGCTAATAAAATATTTCTTAGAAATTCAATTAGAGTTTTGAATTAATCAAGTCACATACAGTCAACATATCCAAAATAATACTTCACATATATTTACAAAATTAACACAATAAAAACATGCTATAGGTATATTATTAATCACTAAAGTTTGAGAATCCAACCATTTGTTCAAAGAGCTCATCCTATCACTTAAAAATCTATAATCCGTTTCCAAAAATTGTCTGAAACATTCATCAAATTCAACCTAACTAAATTTCCTTAAAAAAGAATCGAAACAAATGTCCTTTAATGGTCAAACAAACTAAATTGTGTATTGAATATCCAAACTAACAAAACTATCACAGTTGACTAAAAAAAATATAATAATAATAATAATAATAATAATAATAGGCTTTTCAATATATTCTGAAATCAAGCCAAATACTAGATATATAAACACATATACTATAAAAGCATTGTCCACCCACCCCACCTATTTCATTCATAGAGATGATCTAAAATTTAATATTAGATTAGTAAGATTTTTGAATTTACGATTAGCCGAATAACACACAATTTTAACAATATCAATTTATTAACTCAACTCCACATACCAGTGAAAGCTTAACAAAAATCTTTATGAAAATTCACACCAACCAAGCAAAAATAGGAAATAACAAAAAAGGCATGTTTCAAAACCAACCATAGCACCAAATGTTAGGATTAAACAGAATATAAATCAATTTTAGTTTCCTACTTCGGTCACAACCAAACTCGACAACAATAGAATCACAATAAAATATTAAGTAATCCACTCTGCCAGAAAATTCAAGCCTAAATTGTATATTAGCATAGGCAAATCATACATCCCAACAACCAAGTATCTCAATAACATTATAATTCAATTCCTCGCATTAACAAGCACTACAACTTCTAGAGATGCACCCACACCAATAATCCAACAATCAATTTCACTACCAACTCAGTTCTCACCTTATCTATAGTTGTGACTCAAAAGTTTATTATATTCTTATGCTAATATATTCAAATTTCAAGGGAAAGATGTAAACAAAGCATGAGGAGAAAGCCTCACCAAAACGGCTGTGGTTAAGTTGAGAAAAAGCAAAATCACACCTTAGCCACCAAGGTAAACCATTGAACAGGGTGACCTGCAGGGAAAGACATGATTAAGAGAGGCTCGCGAAGGAAAAAGCGAGTTGAGAAAGGTGGTAAACAAAGAATGTGGTGGGGAGGCAAATAACTAGGCAGAGAAGGTGTGATACCTGAGGAGGAAACTCGCGAACGGTGATGGTGAAGTGGATGGTGAATGAATGATGGTGAAGGGGAAAGGGAAAGAGCTGGACCGTGACAGACATCTCGAGAAAGGGAGGAAACGAGGGTGGGATGGTTGGGAGCAAAAAAAAAAAAAAAAGTGGCTATGGCTAAGAGGGAGAAAGAATGATTGAGATAGAGAGAGGCATAGTCGAGTGTTGTTGTGTGTTGATCTCTTTTTTTTAAAAAAAAAAAAAATCCTATGGAAAAAGAGTTTTTGTGGCTAATATTTTTTCCACATACTCTTCTTGTTTATTTTTTTAAAAAAATCTCCATCTAATTTTACCTTAAATTCTTCTGTCACTATATAATTTAAAGTGTATTAAAAAAAATACCCTAAAGGCTCAAGCTTATGCAAAATTTTAAAGTTTTCCCATTACCAACATTTTATTTAGGTCGAGTATTACACCCAGACTTATAACACTTTATTACACCTTCCACTTATATTTCATTCACTTCACATTACTTTTGCACTTGTTGACCTCACACACTCTCATCTCATTAAGTATAAAACTTATATTACTTTAGTAAATTTTTGTTGCAAAGGAGATAGTGGGTTGCGCATTGAAACTTGATCTCTTTATAGTGTGCATGCCTTTTTGGTAATTGGCTATTTTTTTTTTTTACCTATTACTATTTTATACTTGTATTCATCTTAGCTTCCTCACTTGTTTTGCAATTATTATTTTTATAGTCTTTTGTGGTTTTTTTTTAAAACCAATTCACAATAATAAGAAAAGTTTATATAACTAAAGTATGATAACTTTTTAGTAGCTTATTGATCAATTGAGTTGTAATAGTTTATTTATATCAAAACTTAATTAAAACTAAATAACCCATAATTATTTTTTAACCAACTGTCATTAATTTCATATTTCTTGGGAATATGTAAACAATAGTTGTTTACCAACAAATCTGGAGAACTACATTAGCCATTTTCCTTTCTCATTGTGGATTAACCAGCTAACCTTGATTTGCATTTATACTACCATAGTTGTTGAGTTTATAGAAGTAATGAGAAAATTTGTCAAAATTTTGAGGATTTTTAATAGTGCCTTCTATTTTTCCATCTTTTTTATGGACTTACTTAATATGGTTGTTTAAGGTTACTTTGGGTTGGTTATAGAGGAAATAAAAATTTAAACTAATTAATTTTGATTGCATTGATTTGGTTTGGTTTTCAATTTTTTTCTACTCGACCTAAACTATCAGTTCGATCTAAGGTTGGGTTGGTTTGGATAAGGTCTCAAGTTTTTCTTTTTTCTTTTTCCATTTTTTTCTTTTGCATTGAAATCTTTGAATCAAACTACACATGCAAACTAAAAATGCATTAAATAAAATTTTTCTTTAATTAGACATTCAAATCATAAATTTTCATAGAAAGTAGTATCATCTTGATAATATAAAAGAAGCAAAAAAATTAAAATAAGAAAACTAAAATGGGCATTATCAACAAGCAAAAAAAAATCAAATTAAAATTTCACCTTCTCTTCCTAATCCACATAGTTACAGTCATTGCCTAAAGCACTGGGTCTATTGTTATTGCATTAGATATGACGTCTACGTCATACAAACTTTTGCAGCTGGCGCCATTGCACTAGATCTGGCAAGTTGTTGTCGAGGGTTTAAGAAGAAGAAGGAAGATGCTAGTCTAAGATTGACAATTGAAATTGCACTAGTCCAAACAAACCAACACATAGGTCAACACTAATAGTAGAGGTTGCTATTCATTGCTTGGTCATAAACACATGTCTATCTTGCAACCATGGTGAAATATGGAAAGTACTAAATCCTAATTTTTGTGGTGTGCACAGCAATGACTAATTGATTGGGGCATGAACAATGATACATAGTAGTGGTGATGGTTAGGATTGGAGACTCTCCTTTGCTCAATGAATTGATATGATAGGGAGATGGATGATGATTGAATGGTTTGGGAGAAAACTTGGCTAGACTAGTGCTGGGTTGGCGTGCAACATGCAAGAGACTGCAAGTGCCAAAAAAAAAAGTATAGGTTTCAACCCCCAAGTCAAATACTTGAGTATCAAGTTTCAAATTAAAAAGTTTGATATCTGAATTGTTATTTTTTTTGAATTAAAAACACATTTTAATAAAACTCAACTAGAATCTAACAACAATATATGGTTTAGAAACCTAGGGGGCTGCTCCTACCACAACTGAAACAAAGAGTCCTTGGCATAATTGGCATGAATATCGATAACACTATTGCAATTCCTAGGGACAAAACTACACTGAAACGCCTAAAATTGGATAAATAAAATAGAATATCGTTCATAATATTGCCATAATAAGATCTTATCATTTCTGTATCTCTAACAAATTTCCAAACTGCGATGGAGTCATCTTCAAACACTATTTTGTCCAAGGCAAGCTTACTAGCCAATTTCAAACCATCTCTAACTACCAACAATTCTCCTAACAAAGGATCAAGTATACCAATATCTTGATGGGATTGTGCTGCTATAAAATTGTCATTCTACTTCCTAATAATAATGCCAATACCATGCGTATTATTTGTAGGAAAAGCTGCCTAGTCAACATTAACTTTAGCAAATCCATTTTTCTAGTTTCCTCCATTTCTTGGATAGTAAAGCTTCTGTTTCTTCTTCAGCTTGTCTTTCATTATACACCAAATATGAGTTAAAAGTTGATGTAGCCACCCAGCCAACTTATTGAGGTGATTGAATTTGGATATCTTTCCATGCTTCGTTTCATTTAGATGATGATCCAAATCAGGCATAAAGCACTTCCCCAGTTCCTCCATGTCCATTCTTTCCACAAACCTCTTTAGAGCCTCATTCTATGATCCTTCATCGTCCATAATTGGATGAGATAAGATACCTAAACTATTATTAATCAATTGTAATCATAATTTATCCACTTAAATCAATTCGAATCTATTTAGCGCATATTTGGAAAAACTTTCTTCAATGGTAGAATCGATTGTCGCACCCCATAATCGATTCTGGCAATTTTTTATTTTGTTTGGCTGGAAGAGGTAAAAATCAATTCTTGTCTCTAGAATTGATTCTGAGAGAAGTGAAAATTTTTTACTTTTTGTCAAAATCACTTTTAGATAAACCACCAAATATAAATCACTTTACTACAAAATCAATTCTAACCAAATCAATTATAAAAAAAATCAATTCTATTCAAATTAATTCTACAAAAGCATAACCAAACACACTATTAATTGATTTTATTTGGTTTTTTGAGTTCATCAACTAGCTTGATCAAATGAACACCCCTAACTATTTCATATTAGTAGCACTTGTTAAACTTAGTAGATCTTTAAACTTTATCCAAATTTTTACAAATGAGGTTTCCCATCAGGGATTATACTGTCATCCAATTATGTATTACCACAATAGCAATTATGCTTGAATCTCTTAACTACTACTTGAATAACTATGCAAATGAAAAATTTTGTAGTGGGCATGCCTTTTTTGTAAGTCTACCCATTTTTTTCACTTATTACTTTTTTATACTTGTATTTATCTTAGCTTATTCACTTGTTTTATGATTATTATTTTTTAGTCTTTTTGCTTTTGTTTTTTCAAACCAACTCACGATAATAAAAAAAATTTAAATAAAATGTGATAACTTGTTAATAGCTTATTGATCAACTGAGTTGTAATATATAGTTTATTGATCTCAAAACTTAATTGAAACTAAATAATCCATAGTTACTTTTTAACCAACTACCATTGATTTCTCATTACTTGGGAATATGTAAAAAATAGTTGTTCGCCATCAAATCTAGAGAACTCCATTAGCTATTTTCCTTTCTCAATGTGGATTAACCCAATTAACCTTGATTTTAAGCTATACTACCATTGTTGATGAGTTTATGGAAGCAATAAGAAAATTTGTCTAAACTTTGAGGATTTTTAATAGTGGCTTCCATTTTTCTATCTTTTTCATGGACTTAATGAATAAGGGTGTTCAAGGTTGTTTTGGGTTGGTTATAAAGGAAATAAAAATTTAAAGTAATTTTGACTAAATTGGTTTAGTTGTTTTTTTTTTAATATCTACTCAACTCGAACTAAGTCAATCAAATTTAAGGTTAGGTCGGTTTGGAGAGGGTCTCAAATTTTTCTTTTTTCAATTTCTTTTGCATTGAAATCTTTGAACCAAAGTAACAAATGCAAACTAAAAATACATAAAATAAAATTTTTCTTTAATTAGAAATCCAAATCACAAATTTTCATAGAAAGTAGTATCATCTTGATAATACAAAAGAAGCAAAGAAATTAAAAATGAGAAAACTCAAATGGGCATCAACAATAAGCACAAGAAAATCAAACGAAGATTTCATCATATCTTCCTAATCAAGTAGTTATAGTCACCGCCCAAAGCATCAGGTTTATTATCGTTGCACTAGATTTAGCATCTATCTCATACAAACTTTTGCAACTGGTGCCATCACACTAGATCTAGCAAGTTGTTGTCATGGTTTTAAGAAGAAGGAAGAAGTCAGTCTAAGATTAACAATTGAAATTGCACTTATCCAAACAACCAAAGCACATGTCATCATTGACAATAGAGGTTGTTATTATTCATTGCTTGGTCATAAATCACAAGTATACCTTGCAGCCAAGACTTAGGTTAAGAATTGATAGGTTTTAAAAGAGATTGATAATCAATGGTGAAATATGGAAACTACTATATTCTAAATTTTGTGGCATGTACATGAATGACTAGCCAGTTAGGGCATGAACGATTGTAGTAGAGGTGGTGACTATGATTGGAGACTCTCCACTGCTTAATGAATTGATATGATAGGGAGATGGATGATGATTGAGTAAGTGAATGGTTTGAAAGAAACTTTGGCTAAATTAGTACTGGGTTAAAATGCAATATGCAAGATATTACAAGTGCAATATTATATATATATATTTTACCCCATGACTTGAGTACTTAAGTATCAGGTTTCAAATTAAAAAGCTCAATATCTGAACCATTATTTTTTGACCTGAAAACACATTTTATAAAAACTCAACCAAAATCTAACAACAATACATTGCGTAGGAACCTAGGGGGCCACTTCTGCCATAATTGAATCAAAGAGTCTTTAGTATAATTGGCAAGAGCATCAGCAGCCCTATTACAATTCCTAGGGGTAAAACTACACTTGAAGCACTTAAAATTGGATGAATAAAACATAATATCACTCATAATATTGCTAGACTAATATCTCAACACTTCTCCATCTCTAATACATTTCCAAATTGTGATGGTGTCACCTTCCAACACTATTTGTCCAAATCCAGCTCATTGGCCAATTTCAGACCATCTTTAGACGCCAACAATTCTCCTTCAAATGGATCAAGCATACCTATATCTTGATAGGATTGTGTTGCTATAAAATTGCCATTCTTGTTCTTGGTAATAATGCCAATACCATGTGGATTATTTGCACGAAATATCACATAGTCAATATCAACTTTATCAAATCCATTTTCTGGTTTCCTCTATTTCTTGGACAGTAAAGCTTCTATTTCTTCTTGAGCTTACCTTTCATTATACACCTGATATGAGCTAAAAGTTGATGCAAACACCTAGCCAACTTGTTGAGGAGATGAATTTGGATGTTATTCCATGCTTTGTTTCGTCCAAACCATGATCCAAACTAGGCATAAAGCACTTCCCCAGCTCCTCCACATCCATTCTTTCCACAAACCCCTTTAGAGCATCATTCCATGATCCTTCGTCATCCATAGTTGGGTAAGATAAGATACATGAACTACTATTAATCAATTGTAATAATATTTTATCCACTAGAATCAATTTAGATCTATTTTATTGGTTTGATTTGGTATTCTAAGTTCGTTAAGCTAGTATGATCAAATGAATGCCCTCTATTATTTCATGTCAGCAACACTTGTTAAGCTCAGTATATCTTTAAATTCTAACCAAATTTTGTACAAATGAAGTTTCATATTAGGGATTTAATTTTAATGTATTAATAGTGTAAAAAAATTTATATTATTATTTAATTATACATTGCCACATCAATAAGTATGATTAAATTTCTCACATGCTCTTTGAATGATTATGCAAATGAAAAATTTTAATTGAATGGCACTTAGTGCATCAGAATTAATCTATTTATATTAGACACAATTTATATATTTAAGACATCAAATTAAGTAAGAAGTGAGTCAGTTTCTTAGAACTATTTTTTTCACAATAAAAAACACACCTAGCAGCCGCCCCCAATGTGAATACGTTTGCAGTCTTCCCCGTGGAAAAAGGAGGAGGAAACCCGATTTGACGTTCACCTTTGTTCCAATTCTCACTCACCAGCGCCTGTTTCCTCGTTCATTCCCTATTTTCCCAATCCTCGAGCCTCAATTATTCTATTCCATCACTCATTATTAACCCGCACACACCTCTCTCTCCATCTCTTGCCAGACTTTTCCATTTCATGTCGTTTTTCCCATACTCTCTCTCTCTCTCTCTCTCTCTCTTAGGAAGTCTCACTTTTAGAATTAGAATTTAGCTATTTAGCTATCTCGTTTGACTTGTGCCCACAACACAAACCCACCTTCTCTCTCTCTCTCTCTCTCTCTCTCTCTTCATTTATCTATGTTGCCTCGTATAGTGTCTGGGTTTCTTCCTCGGTCTCATCAGAATCTCATTTTTTGAGGTCCAATTCATACTAAGGTGGTGCTTCGATAACTTTGAACTTACTATCCGTGTGAGTTCCTGCTCCTGATTCCGATTCTGGTTCGTTATATAATTTTTTGTTACATGCTCTTTGCTTATAGAGATTGATCTGTTTTTGTGATCGCTTAATTTTGACACGTTCGTTAATCGAACTGATAATGTTCTGCGGTTTAAATGTGTGGCAGGTTGAGTTTTTCATTCTGATATGCTTTGTGTGCAGTAAAAAAGAATGAGCATTGTGTAGCTCGTAATCTTTTTGGAATCGTGATAGGATGCTCATTTGTTGATTGTAAAAATGGATTAGGAAACTCTGAACTGAGTTATCTTGTAAAATGAGAAAAATGAGGGGTTATTCACTGATCAAGTATTGTGTGTGAGTCTCACTAAATTATCTAAGGGTGGAAAACCTTTCACTTTCTCACTTTTATGAGAATTCTCATTTTGGAGGATCCAAATCCTGTATTAAATTGGTGGTGCAGTCGTCATGATTGTATTTGAGATGTTTCTTTCTTATTTTGTCTCTTTTTTTTTTTTTTTCAAAAAATTATTTGATGGGATTGCCAATTGTCAGTGTGGTGAAAACAGATTAAATTTGACAATTTGAGGGTTTGGTGTGTTCCTAATTGGATGGATGTGAGACTGAGAGTAGTTGTCTTGAACAGTATAATGGTTATGTGGTGTAATTGTTGCTCTTTGTTTAGGATAATTTTGTCTGCTACTTTTGCTATTGTGTGATCAATTTCAGTAAGTTGTGTTGCCATAATACGGCATTGAGGTTTGCTAGTAGAAAGAGATATTTTGATGCCCTTACTTAGTTAGATGCGAATTAATATATTTTCAATTTGGAAAATTTACTTTTGGGCCTTCAATAAGTTGTTAAGTCTTGGGTATCTGTTTCTTCTTGAAGCATTTCCTGGTAAGAATCTGATCATAAAGAAACCTTTATTTGGACCTGAATAAGCGTATCAAATGAGACAAAATGCGGGAATTTATTGGTAATAATGGAAAGAATCATGATTCATGACAGGTTATTTTGACAAGGACCTTGCACAGGGCAATCCATGTCTTCTGTTAAAAGTTCTTCACAAGGACTTAAAAATGATGGGGTTCAGAGTCAAGGCCCTGAGATTCTAGGCAGGTAATACATAGAACATGAGATATCTTTTTTCCTGTTTAACTATTGCTTTTGAATAAAAAAGAATTCTTACTGAATATAGTTAGAGTTTCAGGGAAGGAGCGAGATATAAGAGGGAGGGGGGAAGAATCGTTATTCTTAGATCCTATATGATTCTAATCTAGAACTGATTGTCACTTAACTGGCTTAGCTGAAACATCTATTGCTTTTAAATAATAATCTTTCTGAATCAGAACTTTTCATCTTACACCAAGACAAAAGGAGGAAAATATCTCTTTACTTCGATAGCTGGCTACTGGTCTGAAACATTGTGAATTGCAGAATGTATGGTAGCTGGACTGATATTATGTGTTCTAGTTGATTAAAACTAAAGACTGTCCTTTGAAACTGATATTAGTCTTTTAACATGGAGAATAAATGGAAACATCTTAAAGAAAGAGCTGTATATTTTGAAGAAGTTCATATAATTTAATTATTTCTTTTTCCCTGTTATAAGCGTCCTTATATACAGTTCGAGTTCTTTCTCCTTGATGCTTATGATTTTGATAAAAATACCATCATCACTTCACATTCTCTTTGTGTAGGTATTATCACTATATTATGTACTTTAATGTTCCTTCTCATGCCCTATTTTTACATTTTGTAAAGTTTTAAAAGAATGAACACATTAAAATTCCAATCTACTGCAAATAAGTAAAGCTGTTGCCTTCAATCTTTTAATTTTGAATACAATCTACCTTGATCTATCAATAATCTTGCATGTTGAATATGTTTTTTTTTCTTTAATGATAATTGAAGAAATAAGAAGAGAAGATAATTACAATAATTTGGAGGATAAGGATCCTCCTTAATGCATGTTATAGTAATGTTTCTTTATGAGAAAATTCTGGTCTGCGATATGTTTTTCATTCTTTGGATGCATTTAGTATTTTTGCATTACAACATGTTCAAGTTTTGATGTGATACATTTGTTGCTGTATGCATTATAGGCAGAATTTTGAAACGCAATTGGCTCAAAGAAATTTCAAAAGCAATGATGCACTCAATCAAATGGAGGATCTAGAAATTATGGTAACAAAGTTTTATATATTTTTTGTGAAGGTGCCACAATGCATTCTTATACTTAATTTATTTTTATGTGCAGGAACTTCGTTCCCGAGCCAGGGCACAGGAAGAGGAGATCCTCTCCCTTCGGGAACAGATTGCTATTGCCTGTATGAAGGTATGGAATATACACAGGTATGAAAGGTACATCAAATTTTTTGTACTCCAGGAAATTAACTGAATTAAATGGAGGCAGGAACTGCAGTTGTTGAATGAGAAATGCAAACTAGAGAGGCAATTCTCTGACCTAAGAATGGTTAGTCAATGTCTTTGTTATTTATGATTATCTTTTAGCAGTTTACTGAATAACTACAATTCTAAAATTCACATTTTGTATTTGTTTATTAGGCAGTTGATGACAAGCAAAATGAAGCCATCACATCCGCGTCTAATGAGTTGGCTCGAAGAAAAGGTGATCTTGAAGAAAATTTAAGACTTGCTCATGATTTGAAAGTAAGTATAGTTTCATAATGTTCTTAGGCATTCTATTTGCCCTATTTGTAATTTTCTTGTTTTGCTACTTAATGGAAACTATTGAATGGGGTTGATGGAATGTCACACTCACCTAGACAATTGCAGTTACCTGCTGCCTTTGCAAAAGTTGTTAATGCAGAATAGTGACTTTCATGTGTTGTTGGAATTATTGCAGTACCTGAAATAATGATTGCTTAACTTAAAAGGTCACAAGTTGCACGTTGATATTGGGTTAGGAATGGTTCCTATATGTAATATACCTACGTAAGTGGAAGCTGTTTAGGCTTGAAGGATGGACAAAGCACTGGGCCACTGGCCCATCAGCCTTGTACTGAAATTAATATGTCCAGAATCAGAGTGCCTTTTCATGCATTTGTTATAGTGGACACACTGAATTCCAGGTGTGCCATTGCATCCATGATAGAGTCAGTTGGGATGACAGCTGTCACAACAAACTTGTGACAACACATTATATTTCTTGATGTAAACAGTTCAAGCAAAGTTGGACAATGGACTGAGAATCACGGCATATGTTCCTTGAGGGTACTAGTTGGCAGATGCATTGGCTAAAGGCCTATTCACAAAACGGTTCTAAGAACTTACTTGCAAGTTGGGAACGAATTGGGACATTGTAGATTGTAACTGATTTTGTACATATATTTTAATTTTTTGGATGGATTTGTTACTTGTAATTTTGCTCTAATTTAGCAGGTAATTACTAGGCAAATAATTACTAGATGTCTATATAATGTAAACCATTGTATACATCAGTTTTTTCATTACATAATAATATTCATATTTTTCTTTTCAAGTTTTGTCATAGTGTTATTATTATTATTATTATTATTATTATTTAGCTTGTCTTTGTTGTTTTGCTCATGGTCTCTTTAGAGGCCTTTTTTGGTTTGACATGCAGAGAGATTGACATGCCTTGTTGCATGACACAAATCTCTTAATTCTAGATGCTTTCTCCTTTTTCTCTTGTGAGGATGCCTTATCCTCTTTTAGTTGTATTTGTACTCTTCTCTTCTTCTTTGATAAAATCTTACTATCGAAAAACAAAAGAACAAAGCGTGGTCGTTACATTTTGGAGAATTATGAGTTGCCAATATGTTTCTGTGTTGTTTACATGTAGCACAATGCTCTTGCTCTGTATGATATTGTTTTGGATACGATGACATGAATCCTATCTGTGCATCATAGTTAAAATGTGCTACCGAAAAGTGTAGGATACATGGTACTTGGCTTATTGACTTTTTCTCATCATATGATTCAAGATTGATATTCCATGAATTAGTACCTTCTCTTGAAAATACAATTAGTATATCTAGAAATGAAGTTACATGTGATTTCACTTGTGGTTTACAAAGTAAGCTATACACCGTGTGCATTTATTTTCAATATTTTTCTTCAAAATCATCTTTTTGTTACTTATGTACTTGTGATTGCTGCTATTGATATACATCATTAATCTAGGCTGTGGAGGATGACAGATATATCTTCATGTCATCTATGCTGGGGTTGCTGGCAGAATATGGTCTGTGGCCTCGTGTTATGAATGCCTCTGCAATATCTAACAGCGTAAAGGTATGAAAAATATAATGCTGGATAAATTATAGGTTAAACATGGTATGCACTGATCCTTGCTAAGTACTATTCTAATGTCACTGGTCACTTGAATTCTGAAGTGACCCTTGAATGCCAATTTTTGCTTGCACTTACAATAAATTCAAGGGCATGTCTTGAAAAAAGCTTGAATGATCCGAAACATTGATCTATGGATTATCCATACATTGTTGGTGTCTTTGTTTGGAAAGGAATACTGGAATTTCCTAGGGGACTTGTTGACAACATTTGGGATAGGGTTACCTTCTTAGCTTCTATTCTATATGGTGCTGTGCAAATGGTCACTTTAGAACTGGTTCTTTGGTAGATATGCAGAAGGATTAGCATGCCTTGTTGCATGGCTCATTCTTGTACGACCTACATATTTTTCTTTTTCTTTATTCTTGTGATTCTCGTCCTCTCTCTATGGAGTCTTTTCTTTCTCATTATAAAATTTCTTTTTTATGAAAAAATGCCTAGTCAACAGGGAATTATTTAATGGCAAATATGTAGTCCATAAGTGATTGGGAGTACTTATAAAAGCTGAGTTGCTAATTTTGTATCTCATCCTTATATGATGCTTGAAATTCTACTATACTACACAGTGTTCATCCTACAGATTTTGACCACCTTGTCATCATGGCTTTTGACAAAACAATAGTAAATATGTCTTTATTATTCTCAACAACTGTTGAGATGAAGATAGATTAGAAATATGTTTTGCGCATCCTGGGGTTCCTTCTCCTGCATGTGTCTTAGTGCATTATGAGGTACTGATGTAGCTTTTGGCATAATAGTTGTGGACATAGCCACTGGTTCTATAAAAGTTAAGAAAATGAAACCCAGAAAAATTGTGGAAAACTACTAGTTATTACATCAGGAAATTCATTAGATATGCCAAAGGTTATAATAGCTTTTGGAATAATGATTTTGGACATAGCCACGGGATGATGAGCTTTCCTGTTTGTGGTTCTCTTTTGTTTCCTTTTTAGGTCTATCTTATGTTACGTTAAACTCACCATGTCTTTCTAAGTTTAAAGAAATGGTCACCTTTTTATAAAACCTTCGTCTGAAATGATCAACGGAGAGGTGGGGTATTTGTCTTGCATATTTTTTGAACCTTGGGATGGATTCCTTTCATTTTTGCCTTTTCTTGGGACTGGATTTTTATTGGTAAATGCCATTTAAAGCATGGGTCATAGCTCTTTGGTTCTGTTCCTTGCAATTATTTTACTTTTCAGATAAAAGTGAAAGTTTGGTTTATGTTATTTTACTTTATCCTCTGAAGTAAATAATGGTATAGTGCTTTTTTTATCCATCCATGATGTATATTGTTCTTGTGTATTTGTCCTTGTCCAGAATTTACATGACCAATTACAATGGAGGATTCGGAGTTCACATGTAAGTTCCTACACTTCTGATGCATGTTTAATGCACTTCAGCATTATAATTTGTATCCCTATTATTGCCACATCTTTCTGGTGAAACCTGCGCTGTTGAAATCTGTCTGATAAAAATAATAGGCTTAAATATGTTTTTAGGGCCTGTAAATATAGACAGTTTTGGTTTTAGTCCCTTTTAAAAAAAATTTTGGATCTCTACCGTTATAAATTTTGGTTTCTATAAGTATTTAGAATACACATTTAATCCCTAGTCCCTAGAAATATTGAAAATTTTATTTTTGATCTTTATAAATATCATTATTTAACAGTATTGGCTAACGCAAGGACCAAAAACATATATTAGAAAAACAAGCGATCAAAACCCAAAAAAAATTTTTAGAGGGACTAAAACCAAAACAACTTATATTTATAGGATCTAAAAATATATTTAAGCAAAAATTATAAGTCCACATGTTCATTGTAAACAAATCACTCTAAAATAGCTGCTGTACCTGTACGAGGTATGTAGCTAGTATCGGCACTTGTTGGGTACTTGTTACTCAAGCATTACAATAAGTAGGTGTTACCTAAATACAAATTAGTTCTTATAAAACATTAAATTTTACAATTAAGCTATTTGATTTGCTTTTAAATGAAACAAACTGCTACTTCATCAATTCAGTTCAAATCTTGTGTTTCTTTTGATATTTTTGCTTGAACATTATAAAAATTTAATTTATTTTATAATTAATTACTTTATTGATTGTGATTTTATATTTTTATGTAATATATCCTCCCGTACCCACATACCTTAGTTTTTACAAAATTTTCTCACCCCGTATCTGTGTTTGTATCTGTTCCTGGTACTAGTACCATATCTGTATCTATGCAACATAGGAATACACTCACGAAGTCAGCTACAACAGATATAATATATTCTGCTACAAAGTCATAGGATCAAAGGACTATGTAATAGCTATGCTTGTTCTTATATAATCAGAACCCATTACGGCTGCTGGGTTCAGTTAGTGTTTGTTAGGTCTACAACTGTCATTGTCATGTTACAATTGTCCCTAATACCTGGCCTAGTATAGAACCTGCTTAGGTTATGATGTAGAACCTGTTGTAGAGAATCAGGTTACTGGCAATTCATTATTCAGCAATAGAATTTCTGAAGTTCAACTTCAGTTTCTAAACACATACTCACTCTCTTCAAGACTTCTCTCTCTCTGATTCTCACTCTCTTTATTTTCCCTTTATTTTCTTTCAATTTCTCAGAAACCAAACAACACTCAAACATATTGGACCAGCCTTTGGAGGCAGAGGTTCATATGGTTCTCATGGAGGAAGGTCAAATTATCGATGTTCAGTTGAGTGTCAGCTCTGTCACAAGACTGGACACAATGCTAATGCTTGTTGGCACAGATCTAGAAATGGTGAACTACAACAGGTCCTACACTCCAGTCATGGCTGCAGTCAGCCAATTTTCCATACTTAGGGTATTCTTCAATTCATCAAGGAAATATAGTTCAAGGTCCAGGACACACTATGTCACATACTTTTGATTATTGGAAGTTAGAGTCACATTTGCTGCATCAATACCAGAATCAGAGATCTTATTTGATGCAGCATCCTTATACGATCTTATTTTATTGATGTGAATAGCAAAGTTTTACAATGCTTTGATGTAATAATAAGTGTGTTTACAGTAGGTCTGATAGGTTCTGGGTACAACTGTAATCTTGGTCCTAGGCTTCCTAGGTAGAAGGCTGAAGCTAGCTAGTATACTTACTAACAATAACAGTCTGTAACAGCTAGGTACTGCTTTATGGTGCAGCAGTAGCGATATCATGCTGCTGCTGTTGCACTACCTAGAGATCCTTAAGGCTAAAGACTCCTGTTTTTATACTGCTATTAAACTCTAACAAACCATCACTCGACTTGAGGTTATAGCATCAACAAAGTGTGTTAATTCATGGCACAATCTTTGGAACACCGGAAAGTAGTGAAAAGAATTCTCAGATACCTTAAAGGCGCTATTCATGGCTTTCTCTTATAGCCAGCCTCTTGCCCTATACACTTACTGTGTACAGTACTGCATAAAGTAGATTCACAGAGTGAGCTACCACCGAGCTAGTATATTCTGCTACAGAGTTATAGGGTCAGAGGAATATGTAATAGCTATGCTGCTATCCATATAGAATCAGAATCCATTATGATTGTTGGGTTCAGCTAGTGTATGTTTAGTTAGCTCTACAACTGTCATTGTCATGAGACAGTTGTCCCTAAAACCTAGGCTAGTATATAACCTACTTAGGTTGTAGTGTAGAACCTTGTGTACAGAATCAGGTTCAATGTCCATAAATACAATCTGATGTACTAACAATTTATTATTCAATAATAAAATTTCTGATGTTCAACTTAAGTTTCTAAACACCTCTCTGTTAAAGACCCCTCTTCTCTTTCTCTCTTTTTTTCGTTTGGGGGGGGGGGGTTCTTTCTCTCTCTTTATCTTAATTTTCTTTCACTTTCTCAGACACCAAACAACAACTACACAAATTGATGCTGGAGATGCTATACATAGAACATCATTTTGTTTTCTATCATTACTTTGTTTGTTGCATGAATTTCTGGCAGTCATACTTTGTTATTGCATTGTATGTTTCTTTGCATGCATTTGTGTCATTGTAAGTAGTTTAGTCTCCTGCTAAATTCTCTATTTTTATGTTTTTGGTCATTATATATATGGTTAATTGTTTCTCGATGCCCCTTTTATTCATTGGCATTGTCAATTTATTCGTATGGCTCTTGCTCTTTATAGTGATATGCATTATGCTTTATTTATAAGTGAAATCTCTATTTTCTATTTGATACATCTTTATTGGAGTCAATGGTTGATTGATTATATCTAAAAATCAGTCATTTTTTATTTGACAGGATAGAATTGGAGAGTTAAATTCGGTGTTAGAAAATCATGCTGATAATGGTAATCATGTTGTTGAAAGTCCTGGTTCCGGAAATTTGACAAGTCGCATTCATAATAAAGTCATGGTACTATTTCTATTAGCATGCATTCTTCTTGAATGCTATGTCCTCTATATTCTTGTGTTTATCATCATAGATTATGTTTCTTTTGCATTAATTATAATTTGACTTTACATTTCAGATTCAGCACAACTTTCCCCAGCAAAATCCTTTTGGGAGTGAACAAAATGCTCAACCAGTTAGCAAAGTGCCTGGATATATGCATCCACTTTTTAATGATGATGTAAACTGGCCATTCAATAGGGTCAATTATCAGGAGATTTCTAAGGCTGATAGGTTGGTGTTGCTTATTCACTTCTCTCTTGCAATGTGAATATCCCTTACCCATTGTGAGTTTGGAACAATTTGTACCATGATATCTTCAGTATGCTTATGCAGTTTGAAAACGTGCATCATCTTCCCATGGTGTTCTTTAATGTGTGGGATCTACCCTATGGATTTGCCTCAGTTCCTCCTTATTGATTGTAGAGATTTGCATCAGTTTCTCCTTATTAATTGGATCATGTAGCATTGTATATTGTGGTTTTTAAGTTTTTGTGGCTGCAATGGAATGGTGGAATTTTTAAGGGCACTTGTATGACTTGACTTCACAAGGACACTTTTTTTTTTTTTTGGTCTTCCTTTCGGTTCTCTGCTCATGATTTTTTAGGAGGTGTTTCATTGTCACTTGTCAGACATGCAAAGAGATTGGCATGCTTGGTTTCATGATTCAGCCTCATAGGTTCTATCTATCTGTTTTTGTTGTCTTGTTGTGAGGATGTCTTATTCTCTTTCTTGAACTTCTCTCTCTTTCCATGGTAATGTTTCTTTTTCTATCCAACTATAAATAAAGAAATCCTTGCCCAGATTGAATAGGGAAAAGAAATAGATGGCTAATAAATTTCTTCTGGCTATTTAAATTAATGTGATGGGAAATATTTACTTCTATTGTATTTGTTGGCATGTATCACATCCACACTTTCAACACATGCACACACACATTTACACAGAAAAATTGAGCAGAACCAATCTTGTCCATTTAATCTCACATAAATGGTCAAGATTAGAAGTTATTTATAAGTCACATGACTACCTAAGTCACATAATGTTCTAATAGTCATCATGATCCAATGGTTAAGATTTGTTCCTCTCACTCCCACCCTCACTAACATGATAACTTCTCTCACTTAACATGTTCCCTATATGTTTACAAATCTGTAAGTGTTGTTATCAGGCGAGTTACGTAGTAATGCTGATTAGGCATATTTTGTTTTGTATGTATATATACCTATCAATGAAAGTATGAAGCAATTTATGCAGGGAAGTATCTCCTTCTTTTCAACATGGTTCAATTGATAAAGTTGGCGACAGATCCAAAGAAAGTGCATTGATCAATGGCAAGTTGTCTCAACCTCTACCTGACCATGATGAAACTGCTTCCTCTGTTTCTGAAGGTAATTTATGTTTTTTGCTATAATAGATAGAATAGACGTTATATCCATTTATACTAATGAGTTGCTTTTTTTTAGATGGCCCTGGCATTGAGAATTTTCAAATTATTGGTGATGCTGTTCCTGGAGAAAGACTTCTAGGATGTGGATATCCAGTCCGTGGAACTACTCTCTGTATGTTTCAGGTGATAATTCTTCTCATTAATATATATTTTGGCATATCATCCATACTTTAGTTTTTCATTTTTTTTTTTTTTAATTTTTGATATCACCATAACTCTTGGCTTCATGGCAGTGGGTTCGGCATCTTCAGGATGGCACTAGGCATTACATTGAAGGTGGATTTGACTTTTACTTCCAAGCTTTTTTCTGTTTGTAATTTTATGACCTGATAGAAGTTCAACATAATGCTTGTTTTTGTGGTATGTTTCTCTTGGTGCAGGAGCCACAAATCCAGAGTATATAGTTACAGCTGATGATGTTGATAAACTGATTGCTGTGGAGTGTATTCCAATGGATGATAAAGGCCATCAGGTTTGAAACAATGAGTTATAATTGTGATATCTGTGATATATTTGTGTAAATTTTGTGATATTTTGGTAAATTGTGGCCTTATTTATGGACGCTATACTTGCACAGAATTTGCTATTTTAATTTGGGATATGTTTGATAAAACTGAAAGAGTCGGCAATGAAAGTTCAATATGGATTTCTTTTTGTTATGAAAAATGATGTACTGTCCTACATATTGGGCTAAGACTTTCTTGATGGTGTTGTGAAAATTAAATACTTGATGTTTGAAGTGATTTTTATCTTAAGTGATGAAATAGTATTAAAAACAACAAAACTATTAGTATTCAATAGTTCCTTCTCTGTCTGAGTTATCTCACTGTTACACATCCACATATTGCCTTCACAGTTATTATTGTCAGTAATTTTTATTTTTTTTTGATAGAAAAAGAAATATTATTAGCAAAGAAGAGAATGTACAAAAGAGGATAAGAAATCCTCACAATAGTGCAAAATATACATCTTAGATCTAAAGGGATAGACCATATAATAAAGCATGCCAATCCCTTTAAATGTCAATTAGAGGAACACCTTCAAACAGACCATGAGCTGTACACCAAAGGGAGGCTAAAAAAATAATCCTATCCCAAACAAAATCAATAGATGAAAAGGAATTATTAAAAAACCTAGCATTCCTTTCCAATCAAATGCGCCAAAGCACAACAAACATTGAAGACTGCCACAGAATCTTCGCTTCTTTACATGAGCCAAAGCCTCGGAATCTAATAGGTAGAAATTGCTGTAAGTTCATAGGGCAAACCCAAGATTCACCGAAGAAACCGAAAAGCCTATTCCAAATAGATCTCGCCGAAGGACAATGCAAAAGAAGATGAGCCCTCGACTTGGAGTCTAAGCCACACATTTTGCACATGTTAGGGGACAAAGCAATGAGGGGCCTGCGTTTCTGGGGCATGTCATTAGTGTTAATCCTGTTAAGAATAGCAGTCCAAACAAAAGCTTTGACCTTTGAGGGAATAACATTGAGATGTAGTTGTGAATATTCTGATATAACCTAATGGAGCATTGGGCTTTGACACATATGGCATGTGAACTGGCATGTGTGTCTCATCCTGTGTAGGTGATTGGTTTGGGAGTTACTCCTGCTATGCATTTATATACTTTCTATATTGAGCTCCTGAGATTTGGAAAACCAACAGAAACAAACTGTAGTTTACGGAGTGATAATAAGCAGCGGTTCCTATTGCAAAGAGTCCAGTATTTCATAGCCTGTCATTAGAAATCTGTTGACAGATGTGTGCTCCCCCATGGAAGCATGTTAATGATTTTTGTAACAAGTTGAGCATGATTAAAATGTGCTAGAAATGGAGGATGAGTCTTAACAGTGTACTATGTGTTTATTTTTTCTGTCTATAACATCCTTTAAACCCCTTATGAAATATGAATATGTATCCTAATACATATGAATGCCAAATTGATGTTACAGCTTTAGAAAATCTCTTCCTTCTACCAACAAATTTGGCATACCATAAAATAAAACCTTAATATTTGTTAAGACAATTTCAATATAGTGAGGGTCTTAGATACTTTCACAAATGTAAATGAACAACATTGAACGAGTTGAATCAAGAAAGAAGTGTAGTGAAATTCTTCCGTAGGTCTAAATTGTTTAGTTTCCAGGTGTGCCCTCAATTTTTTCCCCTCCTCTTTTTGAGCATAATTCTAGTCTACTCCCTGAATTTAGTTATTTATCATTGAAGAATCAATGAATTTGAATTTAATTAATGTTCTTACATTATATATATACTGTAAAAAATGGCAGATATATCTTCTGTTAATAATAATGTTATTCCTTTATTTTTGTTTTCAAATTTGTTCTTTATCAGGGGGAACTAGTGAGGCTTTTTGCTAACGATCAGAACAAAATAAGATGTGGTAAGTTTAGTTGGTACTGAATCTGGAAGACTATTTTAATTGGGCAATTTTTTCTTCTATTTGATACTAAAATATATTATGATGGTGGAAATTAAATTACTACACTGACTGTTGCAACTTGGAATAAAAATTCATATTGATTCACTTCGGAAATAGCTGTTCATGCTTAGAACTAAAATAATTTTATCGAGAATTAGTTCTTTACTTGTTTAAAACTTGAAGGAGAAAATCCCATCTCCTATTTTGCGTCTTGGATCAATATTAGGCACACTCCTTTATCTAATAATTTTCTTGAAAATACTTGTTAAAAAATAAATAAATAAAGAGTTATACATAACTGTTTTTAAGAAAATAAACACTTGTACAACAATGACAACCGTGCTTAGTCTCACTAGGTGAGGTTAGTTACATAGGTCAGATAGTGCTACAGTGTTTTATTGTGAACCATGTCTAGAGTCAAAACATTAAAATCTAAATATTTTTTATGGTTTTTTTATATAAAAAGAAATATTATTAGCAAAGAAGAGAATGTACAAAAGAGGATAAGAAATCCTTAATAGGGAAAAATATACACTCAGACCTAAAGGGATAGACCATGTAACAAAGCATGCAATACCTTTGAATGTCAGCTAAAGGAACACCATTAAACATACCGTGAACTGTACACCAAAGGGAGGCTAAAAAAGTAATCCTATCCCGAACAAAATCAATAGATGAAAAGGAATCATTAAAAATTCTAGCATTCCTTTCCAATCAAATACACCAAAGCACAACAAACATTGAAGACTGTCACGGAATTTTCACTTTGTGTGAGCCAAAGCCTCTTAATCTAATAAGTAGGGACTGCTATAACTCCATAGGGCAAACCCAAGATTCACTGAAGAAACCAAAAAGCCTATCCCAAAGAGATCTCACCGAAGGACAAGGCCAAAAAAAGGTGAGCCCCCGACTCAGAGTCTAAGCCACACATTATGCACTTGTTAGGGGACAAAGCAATGACAGGCCTGCGTTTCTGGAGCATTTCATTAGTGTTAATCTTGTTAAAAACAGCAGTCCAAACAAAAGCTTTGACCTTTGAGGGGATTTAGGTTTCCAAATAAACTTATCAAAAAGAAATCTTTCTATGTTAGGAGAGGAAGTCAAAAAATGAAAATAGGATTTACATGTAGAGGAGAGCGCCAAAGCCACTTAGCTGTCAATGATTTGTTCTTGGACACTATATTACCTAGGCTCAGACCCCCTTCGTCCTTCGGTTTACAACAAACCTCCCAACTAACCAGGTGATCTCTTCTAGAGTTCTCGACCCCTGACCAAAGAAAATCCCTCATGAGCTTTTCAATCTTTTGAGCAACAGCCACTGGACTATGAAAAAGGGGGAGATAGTATAAGGGAATGCTAGAAAGACATGATTGGATGAGAGTGATCCTTCCTCCCAAAGAGAAAAAGGCACATTTCCAACAATTTAGCCTCGTAGAAATTTTACCCATCACAAGATCCCAAAAAGAAAATGCACGAGGATTGCCTCCCAAAGGAATGCCTAAATAAGAGATGGGCCACTGAAGCACCTGACATCTAGCCAAAGAAGCAAAGGCATTCAAAATACAATTATCCACATTAATACCCACTAAACCACTTTTATCCAAGTTAATCTTAAGACCCGAAATAGTCTCATAGAAACCTAGAATAGTTAAAATATTAACAAAAGAATCTTCATCTGGCTTCAAGAAGAAAACTGTGTCATCCGCAAGCTAAAGGTGGGAGACTACCACTTGCTCCCCACCAACAACAAGGCCCTTCACCAGTCCATTATCAACAGCTCTTGAAACTAGACAACTAAGCACATCGACCACCACGGTGAAAAGAAAAGGAGATAGGGGATCTCCTTGTCTCAATCCCCTTTGACCTTTAAACCAGGATCTGGGTTTAGCATTAACAATAACCGCAAAAGAAGAAGAGGACAAGCAACCAGACATCCATTTTCTCCATCTCCTCCCAAAACCTTTCCTACCCAAGACTTTATCCAAAAATCCCCAACAAACACGATCATAAGCTTTCTCAAAGTCTATCTTTAAAACAAGACCTTCATTCCCCTGAGATCTAACATCATCCACCACCTCATTATCTATAGTTTATGGTTTCACCTATAATTTTTCTTGGTTTTTCTTTACCTCTAACTATCAGGTTACCTTCCATCCGATTTACTCTTGTTGGGTCTTCTACAGACCTTTTGCACACATGCCTAAACCATCTAAGATGAAATTCTATTATCTTTTTCATAATTGGTGTTACCCCAACTTTCTCGCTAATGCATTCATTTCTAATCTTGTCTTATTTAGTGTATCCACTCATCCAATGCAACATTCTCCTCTTTCATACATTAAACTTATTTTCTTGATTGCTTTTGACTACCAAACATCCAATCCTGTACAATATTGTTGGTTTGATAACTATTTAGTAAAATTTTTCCTTAAACTTGAGTGGTACTTGTTGAAATAAATTTTAGGTAAGAAAGGACAAAAAGAGAGAATAAAAACTAAGAATAATCATTGCATTCATCTGTGTTTATGTTGTATCGTGTTGTGTTCCATGTCTTTGTCTGTGTTTGCATAGGCGCTTTATTGTTTGTGATGTTGGGTTGCACTAAATGGGGTTTGCCTAATCCATATATTTTCTAAAAGTAATTCTAGTAACCATCACTCACATCTAGTATGAGAAGTTGATAGGACTGGATCAGAATATGCAAGAAAGTGTGTATTGTTCCAAAATATGGGAATAAAATGGTTAGGGGTATTTGAGAGATTCCCTGCTCTTCTAAGCCCTTCTAATTTCTCAACTCCCTCTTCTACCTCTCTAATGCTCTCTTTTATACTCTTCTTACCAACTAAAGGCCCATTAATTAGAGGCCCAGTTCCTATCAATACCCCCCCCCCCAAAAACCAAAAAAAAAAAAAGAAAAAAGGAAGATCTACCTTGTCCTCAAGATGGGAGAACAAGTACTTATTACTAGAGGTGTACAAATAACTTCCACCAAGGTTGCAAATCTTCAAACTTGCTCCTGTTTCTTTGCTCTCATAAACTCTCAACTTCTAACTTCTCAACTCTCCGTTCAACCTTTCTAATACTCTCTTTTATACTCTCCTTACTAACTAATTCTAATCCCTAACTAAGGCCCATTAATTAGAGGCCCAGTTCCAATCAGAAGTGGAGATAAAGAATGGCATATACTGGACAAATAGACTGTAATGGGCTCACATGTTGAACTTGGTCAAAGTTTCTTGTCTCATCCATTCAGGAGAATGCCAGGCCTAGACTTGACTACCATTTACCAAAGAAACTGTGTATTGAGCACTTAGCCACTTGGGTCATAATCTTGGACACCAAACTTGCATGATCCAACTACCATCTTTGGCCGATAATAAACCCACATCTCCAAGCCAGTTGTTCCTCCACCCCGTTTTGGTCTTTTATGGTCTTTGTTAGATATTAAAACTATTCATATACCTCTACCAATCGGTTTAAGCTTTTGGAAGAGATGGTTCGTGACTTGGTATTAGAGCCTCTATGGCCGAGTGGTATCCTTGTTGTCTCCCATTCTTCTACATAAAAGTCAAATTTTTGTGCAAGGTAAGGTGGACTTGCATATTGTCCATCCTTCAAGCCCAATGGACTATTGTTTGAGAGGGCCTGTTAGATCTAAAAAACCATTTGTGTCTGTACCTAGCAGCTTAAGCTTTTGGAAGAGATGATTTATGACTGTCTTAAATATTCTTAAACCTGAAAGAGTGTCTATCGTTTATATTTGCACATGTGGTTTTTGTCAGTTGTATTATTTTCGTTTTTTTCTTCTTTGTCATTTTCTAATTATGGGCTTCTGTTGGCTAATTTTATAGACCCAGAAATGCAACTAGAGATTGACACAAATCTGTCTAAAGGACAAGCAATGTTCATCATTTCGCTTCTGGTAGGTCTGGTTTTAGTTTTAAAAATACATTTATGCTCAGATCATATTTAATATATTTATGCATAAACTGATTCATTTATCTTGTGCAATGAAATAGAGAGTTCTTGGAGCAATAAAATAGATATCTTAAATCTTTGGATTTTCAGACTCGTTTGTCCAGGGATAAATTATCTCTATTGGGAATTAGTCAAGAAAATGAAAATATAATTTACTAGGTTAAATCTTTTGTTTGGACTGCAATTTTTGATAGGATTAACATTATTGACATGCTACAAAAGTGCAGGCCAGTCACTGCTTTGTCTGCTAATTTGTATTCTATGTGCTGTTTTAGTCTGGAAAATGTCTCATCTATTTTTCCAATGTTTCGGTGTGAACTACAAGATTCTTGAGATTTTTGGAGAGAGTTTGGTCTGCCCTAAGGACCTGCATCAGCATTTAGTTTATCATTATTAAATTAAAAGGTTTTGGGTTTTATAAACAAGCAAATGTTCTGCAGCAGTGTACAGTATTTGCTATTTGCCAGTGCCTTTGGCTGGAAAGAAATTTTAGAATTTTCAAGGGAACTTCATCTTTAGACGACATTTGGGATAGGATATCTTAGCTTGTATGTGGTGTTTTGCTAGCTGTTTTTCCGGTAGTGCACTGCAAGGAGAGATTGGCATGCCTTGTTGCAGCATAGCTCAATCTCTTAGGACCTACATGCTTTCTTTTGTTTTCTTCTTGTGAAGATACCTGATGCTTTCTCTTTATACCCTTTTCTTTCTCATTAATAAATTTCTGTCTGAAAAAAAAGTATGCATAATATACTCTGTTCTTCATTCATCTTAATATGCTTCCTCACATTTTTCTGGTTTTTTCTGACAGACAGATTCTTCTGAAAATTTTGAACCAGCAACTCTGTTCTTAAGACGATCAGGATACCAAATTGTAACTAATGATACGGAAGTTACGGTAGTTGCTGAGAAATTCTCAAAGGATTTATCGGTATGTCATTTGAACTTATAGTGATACACATAACTGTCATAAAGGATATTAGTGTATCCATTACCTATCATAATTGTTTAGAACTATTTATAACCCTACGTAGCAAACTTGTTCAAATAATATGGTATCTTAAGCATGATCTGAGTTTGTTACTGATGTCTCATTTTGATTGTTTAGTCGAGCAGACTACTTTAGTCTGACATTGTTGGTGATTACAATAGCTAGAAACTTAGAATTTTTACCCTATAATCTATAGCCTTTCACTTCAAATGCATTGACTACGAATATGCACTTCCTTTGCCCATGGAGTGAGCGTAGGGTTGAATCCACAAAATTAGTTAGTGTTGGAAAGTGTCAATCTAATAATATATGATATGTTGAATATGTTACACTGGAATCAGAGAGAGAAAATTGAAAGGAAACTGTACTGTATTATTGATGGGGATTCTTGAGAATGTGTCTAAGAATCCTAGAATCGTGTATACAACTCAGAGGACTTTTGAGAATTCCTCCACCTCTTCAAACTCACCAAATGACTAGACACGCCTCCCTCTTTGTTCCCAGTCCTACTTATTGATTAACTACACTCTACTCTATTTCCCTCCTTCTTTATCACCTACAATGGGGATCATATTCTCATGTGGCCCACTGCCTCTCCTATGCCTTCTAACATACACTTGTTTCACCATTGGTGTCCATACATATTGTTTATAATGGGCTACAAATGTAACAATTTTATAGTGAATGATTGTGTGAGTGTTTTTATACTAACAATATCTCTGCTTTCTTTTAGAATATTTCATAGACTAGTTCTGCATAAGCATAAAATGTGTGAACTTTCCCACATAAAATATTACATATCCAGTGGTATGCTGATTATTTTGCTGACTTACAATTAACAGTTAAAATTTTAGTCTAGACAATTGTATATTTATTGAATAATAATAATTATAATATGATGCAATAAACAGAAGTTTTTTAAATTGAATGGGGAAAAATGGATCTTGATTGGTCATTGCCAATAACAATTACACAATATTTTTTTCTAAATGCAATCATATTCATGAAAAGGAAAAAAGTAATAAATCAAAGATATAGTAGCCTTTTTATTGGTCTAAATCTACAAAGCCCACCATTTGATAGTGTGTTTGCATGTCTGACACAAGTGAGACACCAACGCGCGTTGGACACCAATACGATACATGTCCATCACGTGGTCTTAATATTATTTTTTCACTCGGACACAGTCAGAACACGACCTAGAACTTTTGTTTTTCAATTATTTGATGGACTAAAAAAGAATTCAATGGCCCAAAATCCCAAGTTCTTTTAGGAATTTTCTTTTTAAGATGTCAACAAAAATAGTATCGTATATTTTTTGGGAGGGGTATAGGAAGTATACATGATATATATTAAGAATACTCCAATTTTGTTCAGAGGGGTTTAAAAAGTAATAAAAATTGGTAGTTTGACATCTATAAATATCTAAACATATTGTAATATGATATTATGAATTATGAATTTTTCTTAAATTATATATATATATGCCGTGCCCGTGTCCTATAATTTTATGAATTTGATGTTTCTGTATTGTGTCAAATGTCCATGTTGGTGTCTATGATTCCTAGGTCTAAATTCAGCGGGGGCATGTGTCCCCACAATTGTTGATGTAGATCCATCCCTGATGGGTCATGTTTACCTTCTTTTACATAAGCTTATGCAGGACAAGAAAGCACTCTCAATCAAGAGTAATCAGAAAGTGAACAAGTCTCATAAGAGTTTTGCATTGAATAGCTACTGATGGCAGCAGATTTACTATGTAGCAGATTGTCTTGTCTGCTTCTATCAAAAAATTCTTCCGCAGACTGACTGTAAAACCATCACCGTGAATTATCAGAGTCATGTTTTTGCATTCTTCCCTTGCATTGGACTGCAATGGTCATGTACATGTGCGACGTCTCAGTATTCCTTCATTGCAGAAATCGTTAAATTCAATGCTACAAAATTCCAGCCCTTTGTCATTTCTAAGATGGTTGATCTTTTATTCTGTCTCCTACTCAACCAATGTCTTCCATTGTATTAAGGTTGGGAATACCTCTTCCTTCGTCATGACCTCATCTGAAAATACACCCTAAACATTTGAGAAAAATCATCAACCCAAAACATTGGGCCCGTTTGGTTAAGATTCTAGGAGAAGTACTTCTTGAAAAGCAGAAGTAGAAGCGAAAGTAAAAGCAAAAGCAGAAAATTATTTTACGTTTGGATATAATTGTATAAGTACTTTTTATCAAAATTAGAAGTTATTAGATTATTTGGATGTGATAACTATAGAAGTACTTTATTTAATAAAATTACAATTAAGGATATGGAGAGAGAGAGAATGAGAATGAAAAGAGAGTGGTAGTTTTTAAAAGTTTTAAGGATAACATCATAATTGAGTGGGAAGAAAGTGGTTGCGAATTTTAAGGATTAATATTCTCTCTCTTCTACTGCTTCTGGTTCTGGGAGAAGCAGCTCCCTATCTACTTCTCAAAAAAGCAGAAAAATTGATTATTTTCTCCTTCTGTTTTTTTTTTTGGAAGCACAAACAAACAACATTAAAAACTTTATAAGTAGTTTTTTTTAAAAGATTTTGAAAAAAAGGTACTTCTTTTTAAGCTAGAAGCACAAACAAACGCACCCATTTATTGATGGAATTCTATTTGAGCCCCGCAACTTTTAATGGATAAAATACACTCTTCCTCATGTTTGTGATCAGCTGCCTTACTGATCTTCACCTTGGTTTGTTTGCCAAGTGCACAATGTTCCCAAAAGTCAACCTTTCTAGTCTTCTGTCCACCTAGCAGATTATGTTTACTTAATTATGATAATGCCCTATCACTCATGCAACCAAGACATGGATGCCACAACTGTGCATCACTCTGATTAGAAGTCCCGGATTCTGCTACAGCTGCCCTTGAAATTATACTGCCTTGAAAAATATTAAAGCCTGAAATGAAGTCTCCTTTTATGAGTACCGTGGAACCCTTGTTCACCTGAGATCATGATTCTCTGCATGATACTTGTCTCCATGTGTGTCTAGTGACCCAAGAGAAATCATATTTCATTTTAGTTGTGGAAATTGCTAATATTTTGCTCTAACATTGTCATCGAACAGTTAGATCCTCTATTACTGACTTCTGCAACGGGTAATACTAGATCATTACCCATAAATACCTTCCCTCCTGTCCTTTTGTAAGTGGTAAGCCAATTGCTATTTGGCCATGTGCTAAATAGCAGCAGTATTAAGAACCAACGAAGTATGCTCACTGCCTGCAATTACAGCTAAAACATCCCTTCCATGTTGCTGTCACATGTTTGATCTGTCAATGTTGTTTGCATAATTCTGACACAGTTTTCCCTTTTTACTCTTCAACCTAGAGTAATTGTTCTCCGAGTGACCAATGTCACTACATTCAAATCACTTTTACCTTTTCATCCTTGATCTTGACAGTGACTTTTTGTCTTTATTTTTCTTTTTCTTTTTCTTTCTTTCTTCCCTTTTTATTTTTCCGCGTGAGGATCCTTTCGTGAACTGTCTCCTTCCCCAAGCTCAGCAGTCCTTCTGGCTGATGTCCGGGCTTATAAATGATTTTCAGCTCTTTACATTTTAGTGAGTTACAAGCACCATCTAAAAGGATATATTGCTTAAAAGGTATCTACCTTTTTTAATATGGCAGTGAACAAAGCAAAATTAATGCTAACCTCCTTAGCTTCATGTGGTTGCCTAGCGTTTGCTTCCTGGTTTCTAATTCAAGAGAAGGTTCAACCTTTGTTAGATAACAAAAACTTGATGGTTATATGGTTGTCAGATTGATCAAAAGCTATCATCAATAGCTGTGGTGCTAAACACTCATGAAATATTTGCATAATTATGCTATTAAATTATTGGTTGTGAAATAGTTCGATTTGTACATATATAGATACTGATTTTGATGCATTATATCATTCATATTACACTATGTTTCTCTCAGTTGAAAATTCTTCAGCTAGTTGTTAATTTGTGTTTAAAGAGTTACATGACACTACATTTTATGGATTTTCTGCAGATTAAAGTTCCGCATGGCCACACAAAAGAGTTTGTGTTAACATCCTCGAATGGATCTTCTCTTATTCTAAGCACATATAATGTCCGGTAATAACACTGGCTGTGTTTCACTTTATTGTTGTATGCATGCTAATCATTGTATTGTATTTTTTTTTTTTTTTTTGTCAATTCATTTCCAAATATTTTTAACCTGAGTATTAAAAATAAAATATTGGGTCACATTTTTATGGCTGACTGACATTTGCCATGGAGTGAATGAGTCACATTAGCAAAACTGCTAGTTATTGCTGTAATTTCGTTGAAAAACAAAAATCCTTGAATTATATCTCCATTATTATGACATGGATCACAGGTGTAGTATGTAATCTGAATGTATTCATGAATCTATTCTTTTATTTCTAGCTCCTGCTGTAGCTGATGGTTCTTTACGTCTTTTGCACTCCCATGTTTATAATTTGTTGTGAAGTTAATTTGTTTTAACCCTTTGATATTTATTCTGCTCAATGATTGCAATCGAATTCCTTGCTTATACAATTTAATTAATTTCCTACATGACAATTATGAATGTGAAAGTTACTCTCTACTTTGCAAACATAATTAACAGAGTACCTCATCCTTTTCTTTGTAGAATGCGAGACACACTCGTATTAACCATGCGACTCTTCCAGAACAAGGTATTCTATCTATTACTAAGACTTGCTGCTTGTACGTACGTAACAATGACAAATAATTGTCTAGTTCTAATGTTGTAGTTGTAGTAATGCAAGTAAATTGGCATCCAAATAATGAGTTCATATTAGTGTTCTTTGAAGAAACTTACTATTTCATGCAAGGCTTTTGTTAACGTGTGCACTATGATAAGGAATAAAAATAGCATCTATTATTCTTTCAAATTACTTATAAGAAGAAAGTACTAAATGTTTGTCAGGTTTTCAAGGTATACTTTTTATTTAATAGTTTTACTTCTCAACATGTGCTCTACAGATACACGTTGACAAAACCCTTTACATAAAAGCATTTTTCAATTTTCATGAAAAATGTTGGCACTACAAGATAATTTGAATTTTAACGTACTTGCAAATTCACCAGAAACACTAACAACCAAGCCTATATCAAAATTATAATGTTTAATACAAAAAATTAGCGCAGAGTCTTTTCTAGTGTTTTGTCCTAAACTTTTTTTTCGTCTTCACCTACTTTCCTTAATCTGGACTATCTTCCTTACGATCCTCTTCTCACAGTGGAGCCTCTATTGATCTGATTGTAGCTAAAAGTTGGAACCGAAAAGATATTTTAAACAAACTGTAAAACTGTTTGCTACATGTTTTCCCTAACAAAATATTTCTTCTATTTCTTCCACAGGCGTTGGATGAGAAAAGGAAAGGGAGAGCATGACCTCATATTACCCCGGCCAAGCTTTCACTTTTTCATGGAAGATAATACAAAATATAGAACAAGCGAAGAAAAGTTTACAGTCTCATTTAATTATTGATTTCTTATGGTTATAATGATATTTAAATTCCCCCTTGTTTATTGACCTGCTGTAAAAACGACAGTAGTGTATTTGAGCTGAGGGTCAAACGTGTAGAAAGCGAGAACAATCTGTAACTTTTTCTTATTTTTTTGGTCTTCCTAGAATAACAATATAACATTGCATGCCAGTGAACGTGGGGAAACCTTCAGTAGTCTAATAATAGGTCCATATTCAACCTTGCATAACTCCCTTTTTTTTTTTTTATGTCTCTGATTTTTTTTAAGTATAGAAATAAAAAGTGTACCTTTGTTAAGATATTAGGTTGCATTTAGCTGTGTGCACAAGTATAAATAGCATGTCCTGAATCAACAAATTATCAGTATCATGTTAATAGTGTTCGCTCAACATTTCTTATCTTCGAAATTAAGAGCTCATTTGGTATTGTCTGAAAGTATAAGATCTCATAAGATAAAGATTGATAGTATGAGATTTAATAAAAATTTAATATTATATAATATTTGGCATGTTATTATATAAGATATTGTATTATATAAAATATAATCAGAAAATAGATTATAATAAATATAATTTTTAAATATTAAATTTAAAAATCAGTATAATTGTTTAAATAGTTATTATAATTATTTGTTATTTTTTATTATATATAAAAATAATTTTACATTAAAAATTATTTATTTATTTATTTTTAATATTTTTTTATAAATATAAAAAATATGAGAGAGAGAGAGAGAGAGAGAGATAGAGAGGGAGTTTTATATATCAAAATTCAAGTGGGCTTAATATCATATTTTTATATTTGGTTGTATTTTTTTATTATATATAATTAAATTTATATTAAATATTATTTATATATTTTAGTAATAAATTTTTATTCCTATATTTTTATATTAGATTGAATAGTTATTTTATAATTATTTTTTAAAAATATTTATTTATTATTAAATATTTTATTAAATAATATTATTTTTTATTTATATGGTTTTTATTTTTATTATTTATTTAATAATTAATTTTATTTTCATAAAATATATTAAAAACAAAAAAGTGAAAAAGCTTTTATATATCAAAAGTTAATTAGGCCTCATATAGCTTCCTTAAATTGAATTAAGTTATCCATTATTTTAACAGATAAAGAAGGTTTGATACGTTGACTGTATCAAATAAATGATAATGTTATAATGTATTGTATTATTTTATTATATCATATCTAATACGATATGATAAACACACCCTAATATCCCAAGGGAAAGATCATGATTAATAGCAAGCGCAGCCCTAACTCAACTTCTCAGAACATTTATTTTGGAAAATGTTTGTACATGATATGTTAAAAAACAACTGGCCATAGTCCTCATTTTAACGATAAAAGTAGCAACAATGAATATTGACAAATTATTAGCGTCAAAGTGGAAAATTGTAACATCCACCAAAATTTTCTTATCATTTTTTGCCTAATTGGTCGGTTGTATCGAGTAATTGAGAGTTTAAAATTTGACTAAATAATTATTTAGAATCAATTGATTAGTAATTAATTGAGTTTAGATATGAGGGAATTGGGTTAGAAGTATAGAAGATTTCATAAAAATTTTCTTGAAATCGATTTACCAATTTAAAAGAAATCGGTAAAATTACGGTATTTTAAACTATCGGAACCGAACTAATAAGATTTCAACTCATCAACCCTATTTTAAGCGGCTGAGAACTCAGCGCCTTAGCACCTGAAAATGGCACCATTTTGGCCATAAAAATGAGGAAGGTTGGCTGAATTTCAGCCATATGTGCTTCAACCAATCAAAATCCTTCATTCTAACTACCTCCTTAAGTTTTTATAACACAATTCCTTTATTTCCTTTAGTCAATTTCTGCGCCACCCTTCTCTCTTATTTCAGCTCTCTTCTTCTCTTCTCCACTCACCCAACTCCATCAAAACTTCAAGCTCAACAAGGTTTTGATAGCCCAAACTCCAAAATCAAGCCAAATCACTCATAATAAGAGGTAGAGGTTTAATTCTTGTCTTGGTTCTCTGGTTATGGGTGGCTGATGGTGGTTTATTTTCTCAATTTTTGATGAGATAATTGAATGATTATGATGATATTTGGCTGGTTTGTTGGTTATTGTTGATGTTAAATTTGGTTAGGAGGTAAGAAAAGGTAAAAGAATGAAGATATGAGAAGCTGAAAACCTAGAATCCCTCGGTAGTCCATATGGCAGAGTGTACGACTCCGCCTACTTCCATTTAAATTTGATAAAACCATTTTTATATGAAACTAGACATCTAGAGCTTTCAATACATATATCATATAAGGCCATTGGATTAGTATTGAGAGAGATATGAATTTTTGAATTTCAACCTAGGTTTTTGACTTTGATTCTGGGCAGACTGGGTTGTTCAGGATAAAACTCACCCTATACTATTTGAAAATGAATGAAACTAACTTTGTTAGAAAGCTTACACATAGAAGAATATTCTATAAAAATTTTAGAATTAGATAAGGTCTCCTTTGCTCCTAGTGATCCAAGGAAGTTGTTCTATGTCCAAACCGAGCCAAAATAGGGTAGTTCAGGAAGGTTAAATTTTGGGACTTATAACTCGAGCCCTACTAAGCCAAATGGAATGGGACCTTTTTCAAATGAAAGTTTGTCCTGTTAGCTTTAATATAAGACCAATTTCATATGATTTGAATCAGTTTTCGATTTTTATTGAATTTTTACTTTTAAGTGTCTGATTTTAGCCAGCTACAGGGCAGGTCGGAATAAAATCTAAATAACTTGAGCTATACTTATCAAAATTAGATGAGACTAAAGAGGAAAATAGACACATAGCACTTTAACATATTCAAAATTGAGGTTCACATGAGTTAAATAGAAATTATGAATTGATTTACAAAAATCCGGTTGAATGATTGTATTGAGGCAGTAACTCTGTCTTAATGGGACTAATGCTTCTATGAGTTTAATGTTGAATTATGAATATAATATTGCGACTTCTATGAGAAATTGATGTTCTGAGTATTGGCGCTATTCATGGGGAAATAGACACGTTCCGTTATACTGCCGAAATTTCGGTAAGATCGATGTATGAGTTATGATATACATGTTGATACATGTGCGTTTTCAAGAAAGTTATAAAAGTTATGTTATGATGAACATAAGAAATATATGATGATGAAAGTTCCATGATAATTGAGCCAGCTCCGAATTAAAGTTAAGGGGAATAGACTGGTGGGGAGGTCGGGGAAAGTAAACCCGACATTCCTATATAGGAACGAGCTCGATCCTGAAAAGCAGACTATTATCCAGGAGTCTAAATGGCCAAGAACTCCCAGGGAACCAAGTAATGGAAAAGTTTATGAAGAAATGCTCAAGAATGAGTTTGCATGATTACATGGAATGCATAATTACATGGAATAGTTATTTGAAGATGTTTACAGTTGTTTGTTATATTTACTTACTGCTGTATGTTTGTTTGTTCTGCTCAATGTTCTGAGTGTCACTATTTATTAGTTTATTCTGTTTCTTATGCCATCTAAAGTAAAACTGAACCTTGGCTCGGATCAGATATTTTTTTAAACTCATTAAAATGGATAGTTCAGTTTGAGCACATATTTTTATAATTAAATAAAAACCGAAGCAACTGAGAATGAATGTGACATCAGTTAAATACCATATGCGAACCCTACTAAGAATTTCCTTAAATTCTTACCTCATTTTGTATTTCCACATCATTCTCAGACACTGGCGATGGACTCGACGGCCACTCCCTTTGTTGAGATCCCAGATCTACAACTTCACCATGACCCCATCATAGGCTTACTGTATATAGCCTGTTCCTACCATTTCCGTCTTTACCTATTTAGTAATAGGAACTTTGTCATCCCTCTATTTTATCCTGTTTTTGACCCTGCTATCCCATATGTTGCCATTCCACTGCATATGACACATCCACCTCCAGCACCTCCTGCACCCGCAACGCCTGCAGCTCCTGCTGACCCTGCACTAGAGTCACCCCCGCAGCTGGTACCTGACATTCCGCTCAACTCTGAGAGTGACCCTTCTGAGGCCACTAGCTCATCATCATCCTCCTCGGACCCAGTGCAGACTACTCTCCAGCCAAATCTGACATGGCTAACGGCTATTTGATTGAGTAGGTCAGCAGTAGATGACATTGTACAGCATGGACCTCTTTTGACAGTTTGCAGTTTTGGGCCATAGGCTTAACAGTAGGTCTGAAATGTCCTCTGAGGACCCCATAGAATCATTTGACTAACACGGGCCTTATGTCTTTTTAGTACACCGGCTCCACTTTTGTATCCTATTTTGAAATCTGTACATAAACTAAAACATTAGCTTCTGATTTATATATGCATGTATATAGTTGATGTTATATTACTCATTCTTGTCTTTTATGGCATTTTGTTAAATTTCGTCACGCTCATTATATAACAGTATGCCGTTTCATCTGTTAACAAAAAAAAAAAAAAAACGAGATGTGATACGAATCATGAAAAATAAGCAGAATATTAACACGATAACATAATCTATTTAATTTTATTCTATTACTTAAGCATAATATTAAATTAATAGGGTGCTACAATAATAATAAATGTGCCAGCGGTGCTAGAGGTGTAATATTGAGTGCTAAATTCCATAACAAGTAACGGGTAACCAACGTGACAATAGGCTAGTTTACATGGATGGAAGCAAGTTGCTAAATTCCTGTGCGTGGGGTTGTATATCGATCTTCGTGTCTATACAACAAAAAAGCAGAAGAAATAATATTGAAAGTTTTACACGTGCCAAAACGAAGTTGATTATATGTTAAATGCATTTATTTGAGAAATAAAAAATTAAAAAAAATGGAACAAAGAAAGAAAAAAATGTACTCATTTATTTGAAAAAACCCATCTCCAAAATTTCTGTTTTACTGATTCCATTTTCAAAATTTCAAAATTCATACAATTATCCCTCCAAATTGATAAAGGTACTAAGTATTATAATTATAATATTATAAAGATTATATTTATAATATAGTTAAATGGGTGATTGTAATTTACTGCAGGACAAGCAATTAAGTTACGGATTTGATATTTGCTACATTTATTATTTATCATTATTATAAAAATTCATTTTGATATTTAATTTTTAATTTTTAAAGTTATTTATTTCAAATTGAAAAAAATATTTGTAAAGGATTTAAAAACAATTATTTAGCTCATAGTATTATTTAAGAGTTCAAATAATAACGTCATACTATTATTTATAACTAGTGTTTTAGATCCCTACATCATACGGACAACACATGGGATAAAAAAAATTTAAAAAATATAATCATGATTATAAAAATTAACTTGATTGAATAATTAAATTATAAAATTCATGTAATTTAATATAAAACTAACAAAATAACTAATAAATATAAAATTTAGTATACAATTTTATGACAACTTTAATAACCCTATGAATAAATTATAACATGTAAGGTAATAAAAAAAGAATAATAAAATAAATTCTTTATATTTGATGTTACCATAAGTTCCAATTTTCAAAGAAACATCAAACGTGAAGAATTTATTTTATTATTTGGGTTTTTTTTATTACTTTTCATATTATAATTTATTTAATAGTATTATTAAAGTTGAAATAAAATTGCTTACCAAATTTTATACTATTAGTTATTTTGTTAGTTTTCTATCAAATTCATAATTTTTATAGTCTAATTATTCAATCAAATTAATTTTTATAATCATAATTATATTTATTAAAAAAAATATCGCATGCATTGTCCGTGCGTTATGTGGGTCTAAGTCACTGGTATAATAAAATAAAGGAATGAAGATCTTTTTTATTCTGTCCTATTTTCACTTTAATTAACATTTTCATTCCAACTCTACAAAATACATTCCAATCAACCAAACCAAATGTTGTTGAAAAACTAATCATAGAATGCTTTCCATTTAAGATATCTCACTCAAAAGGGCTTTTGTGCACAGAATTCGAAGACAAGCACTTAGATCTTTTAAAACCAATTGTGCTTGAATATACGATCCAAAACGATCATACTATTATTTGTAACTAATGTTTTAGACCCAGCAATGCATGAACAACGCATAGAATAAAAAAAATTAACAGATATAACTGTGATTATAAAATTTAATTTGATTGAATAATTAATGTAAAAAAATAATTTAATTTAATATAAAACTAACAAAATAACTAATAAATGTAATATTTAGTATACAATTTTATTACAATTTTAATAACCCTATAAATAAGTTATAATATGAAAGATAATTAAAAAAATAATAATAAAATAAATTCTTCATACTTCATGTTACAAAAAGTTCAAATTTTTAAAGAAATATCAAACATAAAAAATTTAGTCTATTATTTTTTTTATTACTTTTTATATTATATTTTATTTGTAGTGTTATTAAAGTTGTAATGAAATTATATACTAATAAATTCTTCATGCTTCATGTTACAAAAAGTTCAAATTTTTAAAGAAATATCAAACATAAAAAATTTAGTCTATTATTTTTTTTATTACTTTTTATATTATATTTTATTTGTAGTGTTATTAAAGTTGTAATGAAATTATATACTAAATTTTATACTATTAGTTATTTTATTAGTTTTATATCAAATTATATGATTTTTATAATCTAACTATTCAATTAAATTAATTTTTATAATTACAATTATATTTATTAAAAAAACTATATCTCGTGCATTGTCCGTACGTTAGAGGGTCTAAAACAGTAGGTACAATGATGAAGATGCTAATTTCGTAACATTAGATAATTAGGTCCCTGTATCGGATAGGAAAGCTGAGCAACATTTAATTGTCTCTGCTTAACAAATCGATGCAAATTGTATATAGGTGCCATTAAAATATATAAAACATAAAACAAAGAATTAATATTTTGTGGATAGAAGCAGCAAGTAGCCAAGACACGTATCGAATATGTGGATGTATGGAATGGATTAATTATTTATAAAAATAGCTTCTTTAGATAAAAGTTGTTCTAGGTTTATTCGAAGCCACCTGATCACACAACCCCAAACTTAAAACTAAACATTGCCCCAAATGTTGCAGAGTAAAAACATAAGAATAGTCCCCTATCACACAAGAATGGATTGGGTCGCACAACTCTCTTTACAGGCACATAATCACCATGAAATTGTGGTTACGGAGTTGCAATTCTACTTACAAAATAATAACATTGTGAGCTAAAATCAAATGACTTTTTAAACCAATTGATAGTGAAAATTTGAGAGAGAAAAGCTAAAAACACTAGAAAGAAAATTAAAGGAAATCAAAATTTTTCTAATGCACGCTAACAAATAAGAAAATAAAATAACAGTGAAACTTGAGTTGCTTCCTAAAAGCACATGATTTATGTTCATCGGCTTAATTTTTCCTTTGATCACTTAGGATATTGCAAATGTGGAGGGAGTGACTTATGTTCAAGTGTAGATGGCTCTTCAATGGACAATTTGGTTGCCCTTAATTTTCTAGTTGGCCTCTCCAATGGCTCAATTTGATGTTTAGACCGTGAAACGTGTAGCATTGCATTAAGCCGATTAACACAACCGACAACTGCATCTTTATCTTCTCCCTCAACTACAGAGGTCAAGGCAACTTCCAAGTGATCAATTGAATAGCTCTTAACAATGCATCACCTATAACGCTATCCACAACACTAACCGCAAAACATTTATCGGAATCATTAGGAAATTTCATAGCCTTAAAAAGACTAAATGTTACCTCGTGGTCTTGGACCCTTGTAGTGAGTTCTCCTTTTTGGACATCATTGAGAATTCTACCTGTTGAGAAACTCAAAAACCTAGTTTGGGGAAAGGGAAGGTAACCAAGAAAGTGAGAGAAAGTAAAATGACTATGAGAAAAATGAACTATTAGTTATCTATTAATAGGTACCGTACACAATTTATAGGATCCAAAGACAATAATCAATTACAACAACCAACTTATCACAATTATCTAACTAACTAATTTTGGCTAAATAATCATATAACATTCTCCTAAGTACAGTATTATACTTAAGTTATAATACCTCACCTAGGAGTTGTTACTGTCACTTATTCGGACCTTGTCTGGCAGCAACCTTCGGCCACCTTCGTCTTGGAGGGCCTTCTTCGAATCTTTTGAACTATCTGGAGATAACACAGAAATAAACATAGGAGTGAGAAATTTAAATTCTCAGTAGGATTCATTAAGAAACCTCATACCTTGTCATCGTTATTATCTCCAGCTGCTTTGATTTATTACAAAAAGTGAATACATTATACGAACTGTTCTATTTTATAGTTTGAAAATATATAGTCTGAAGCAGAATTCATTTTATCTCATGCACTTAAGTCACATTGGCAATAAAATCAATTCATGAATTACGCCATGAATAATAACTGTAATGTATTAAAATACAAGGGCACCAATATACTGAAACATAAAATCTACATACGCCTTTACTTGTACTTGAATTTATACAGGTACACATAATTTTTTTTCCATCCTTTATCTTCCTTTACTTGTTACATATATTCCAGAGTACGATCACCATGTCATACTCCATCGAGGTGCGATCACCATGTCACATTCCTTAAGAATATGTTCTTTCTGCCACGTCCTAGAGTATGATTGCCATGTCATACTCCATCAGAATGTGATTGTCATGTCACATTCTTTAGGGTGTGGGATCATCATGCCACATTCCAGAGTATGATCGCCATGTCATACACCATTAGAGCGTGATCGCCATGTCATATTCCTTAGGAATATGGACTCATCATGGCATAAATAAATAGAACAGGCTTAACATCAGTAAAATATGGTATATAATTATGTAAATACTCATATTTGAATCCATGCAAATGCACTAGTATCTTTCTTCAACTTTCTTTGCTTTCTTTTCTTGGCACACCTAGGCGTTACGTATCGCCGTCCCTAGGGTGCCTACATATGTCTTAATCTTTAGTCCTTACTGCCCTTGGGTAGTCTGATCTAGGAGTGAGTTCATCAACTCAACTCATGACCGTCGTCACACAGACCAACCTAAAGGGGATTCACATGCCACTCTAGTCTTGGAGGGATCTCATTTTGGCCACATGCCTCTAAATTGAAAGGATCTCTTCTGGTCATGTGCCTCAAGAATAGAGGGATCTCAGCTAACCACATGCCTTCAATATAGAGGGATCTCATCTGGCCACATGCCTCCAAGGTAGAGGGATCTTATAATTTTACACTGTCCTCATAGGGAGGGATTCAATGTGCAACTGTCTCCAAGGGAAGGGACCCAATCTTGTCTTATTTAACTACCTTCACAAGGAGGGATTCAATGTGCAACTACCTCCAAGTGAAGAGATTCACATTTAATATATTAATACTCTCTCATTCTCATACATAATCATGCATAGACATGCTGAATGCACTCACACATATGCTTCATCATTTGCTTTCATATATCCTTGTATATGGAATTTTTACTTACATATCCTTAACACATAATGCTCATAACCTTCTTTACAATTCTACCGAAAATTCGGCAGCATAACGGAATGTGTCCGCTTTCCCATGAATAGTGCCAGTACTCAGACAATTATTTTTACAGAAAATTCACAATACTTCATTCACAATTCAACATCAATTTCATAGAAACATTAGTTACATTTAAAGCATAGTTGCTATCTTAACACTTTCACTCAACCCAATTTTTGTAAATTAGGCCATAATTTCTTTTAACTCATCTAGACCTAAATTTTGATTTGTTAGTGTGTTATGTGTCTATTTTCTAACCTCTTTCGTCCCATCTAATTTAGATAAGTTTAACTCAAGTTATTTAAGTTTTATCCCGGCCTGCCCTATAGCTAGCCAAAATTACACATTTAAAAGTAAAAATCCACTAAAAATCGAAAACTAGCTCAAATCATACGAAAGAGGTATCATATTAAAGCTAACAGGACAAGCTTTCATTTGCAATAAATTTCATTTCATTTTCCTTAGTAGAGGTCAAGTTATATGCCCTAAAATATGACCTTCTTGAACCGTCCTATTTTGACCAGTTTGGACATAGGGCAACTTCTTTGAATCTCTAGGAGTAAACAGGACCATATCTAACTTGGAAATTTCTATAAGATGTTCTCCTATGTGTAAGCTTTCTAAAAAAGTTAGATTTACTCAATTTGGAGTTGTATAGGATAAGTTATACCCTTCTCAACTCACACTGCCCGGATGAAAGTCCTGATTTCTAGGTCAAATTTCAAAAATTCATATCTCTCTCAATACTAATCCAATGGCCTTATATGATATATGCATGGAAAGCCCTGAGTGTCTAGTTTTACATAAAAATAGTTTCATGAACTTTGAACAGCTGTAAGTAGAGCCATACACTCCAACATACGAACTGTCGTGAGGTTTCTTACTTGGACAGCATCCCAATCCTCCACTTCTCCTATTCTTCTTCTTCTAACTTTAATTTCAACTCAAGATTTTATATTAATCCAATCATAATTCATCATATACATCCAATATATCATCAAATACATGAAGAAGAGTGAAATCCCATACAACCACAGTTTAGAGAAATTAAGAATAGAGATTGAATCCTACCTCTTTTAGGTGTGATCTTGCTGAGTTTGAGTTTGGATTGATGGAACCTTGACAAAGCTTGAAGATTTAATGGAGCAGGTTGAGAGGGGAATGAAGAAGAAGGCTGGAATAAGAGGAAGAGGGAGGCGCAAGTCAGCAAGAAGTGAGAAGGAAAATTTTACTTAAATATAACGAGGGTAATTGGAATTGTGAGTGTTGATTGACTGAATTTCATATGGGTAACATTTAGTCATGTTTCCCTCTTTTGTGGCTATATTATTCTCCATGTCACCTAAAAGTGGAACTCGCTTCCCTTGTATCTTAAATCGGAACTCGTGCCCATCTATTTGGAACTTGGAGATTAAATCGGAGATCGGAAATCCTGTCTGTTCTATTCGAAACAAACAAAGTCAGATGTTGGAAAATCATACACAATTTATTTGAAATATAAGGTCGGAGGTCGAAAATCACACAGGAAACAAATCACCTTATAGTGAATCACGGAAGTTGAGAACTAGCCCATAAAACTCTTATACATATAATTCTGAAACTCAGTCCAATAATCAATCTCAGAGATTGATTCACAACCCCAGAAGTTGAAAATCAAATCATTCACTTAAAAACTGGGAAGTTGGAACTTATATAATCCCGGAGCTCAATTCAATCTCAGAAGTCATTCCTAAGCTCAAACTCAGGAACATCAATAGAAATGAAAAGCTCTTGGAAATAGTTTCAGAGATCGGAACTCATGTATATCCTCGAAATCAATTCTGATGTCGGAAGTCAGAAATCATGGAAACTTGAAGATGAAGTCGGAACTTGTGGTGGATGTTACAAATCACGTGCTCATAAGTTAGTTACAAAGGGTGAAGTTATGTTCCAGTGTGGTGATCTTCAGTACCTGTAGGTGGAGTGTCTTCATATTTGGATTGGGCCAATGAAGATTGGGCTTTCGCCCCCTGGCAAGCTGGAGAATGAATGTCAATCATTCCCAGCTTCGAGGTGATGGAGAGAAAGGGTGATGAGCTCAGCAGTTTGCTGAAAATGTCAGCTAGCTGAAGCTTGGTGCAGATGGGAAGAAGTTGAATAAGACAAGAACTCAATTTTTCTCAGACAATGTGGCAGTCCAACTCAATATGTTTGGTGAGCTCATGGAAGGAGGGGTTGTGGGCAAGTTGAATAGCAAACTGGTTGTCACAATAAAAGGAGAATGGATGAGTGTGGGGAAGCTACAAGTCAGCTAATAGATACTGCAGGTACTGCAATTCACAAGCGGTAGCAACCAAAGCCTGATATTCAGCTTCTAAGGAGGACCAGGAGATGGTGGTTTGCTTCTTAGACTTCAAAGATATGAATGAGTCACCAAGATATATGGAGAAACCTGTGATGGATCGTTTGGTGTTAGTGTAGCCTGCCCAATCACTATCACTGAAGGCTTTGATAATAAGATCAATAGCTGCAGAGAAGTAAAGGCCCATGCCGCAGGAGCTTTTGAGATACTAGAGCACATAGTGAGCAGCTTGCAAGTGGAGCTTAGTTAGGGCAAACATAAACTGATTGAGTTGTTGGACAGAAAAGGCAATATCAGGATAGGCGGTGGTTAGGTAAAGTAACCGACCCACCAAACGCTTGTAAGAGGAAATATTCGTCGGTGGCTAGCCTTTGTCCTTTGACAACTTAGAAGAGTAGTCCATTGGAGTCTGGGCAGGTATGGAGGCGAGAAAACCAGCATCAGACAAGAGCTCAAGGGTGCATTTTCATTGGTTCAGAATAATTCCTTTTGAGGATCTTGTCACCTCCAAGCCCAAGAAATATTTGAGTTCACCAATGTCCTTGATCCGGAACCTAGAGTGAAGAAACTATTCTTCTAAGCTATTGCTAGTGAGCACAACATCATCAACATAGACTAGTAGTATAGTAAAAGAGCTTTCAATTCTATTGAGGAAAAGTGTATGGTCAGCAGAGGATTAGGAATACCCAATGGAATTCAAGGCATGAGAAAGAGTGGCAAACCACTACCTGCTAGCTTGGCATAAGCTATAGAGAGCTTTTTGCAAATGGCAGACCTGATTTGCTTCAATTGAGGGGGAACCAAGAGGGAGACACATGTAGACTTCTTCGTCAAGAGTTCCATAGAGGAACAAATTGTCTACATCAAGTTGGTGGAGGTGCCACTATTTGGCAGAGGCAAGTGCTAGGATGGTCCTCAAGGTTGTCATCTTTGCCACAAGGGAGAATGTGTCAAAGAAATCTACTCCCTCAACTTGGGTGAAGCCCTTGGCAACTAGCCAAGCCTTGTAACGATTAATGCTGCCGTCTGGTTTGTATTTAATGCAATACACCCACTTGCAACCGATGGGAGTCTTGCCAGGAGATAAATCAACCAAGGTTCAAGTCTGGTTTCTCTACAAAGCCTCAATCTCTACTTGCATTGATAGCCTAATTATAAGTCTTAGGTTCTAAATAACAGGTTATATTCATGGCAAAAGAAGAGTATTTGGGAGACAAGGAATTATAAGAAAGAACTAAGTGAAGAGGATACTTGATACCTAATTCACAGAGTGGACAAAAGCTGATGAGCTTAGATGAAATCAGATTCACATGATAGTCTCAGAAATATTGAGGGAGTCTCCAGTCCTAGTGGAGTGACGAGTGGGGTGTAAGGAAGCTTGGTTAGTATCATGTGGCTCTATAACAGGTCAGGAATGGGTGGATTTGCAATAGCAGCAGGTTGTGGACGAACCAGGGGGCTATAATCCATAGGTATATAGGTGATAAGCATGGGAAAAAGTTGTGGCGGAGGGTCAAGGTTGTGGCTGGCTTGGTGAAATGCCAAATGAAGCTCATAAAAGTGGACGTCTCGAGAAATGAAAACTTCTCAAGAAGCAAGATCAAACAGCATATATCCTTTTATACCAAATTTATGCCCTAATAAATGCATTTACGAGCCCTAGGGTCTAATTTAGTGCAATGACAATTTAAAGTAGATGCAAAACAAAGAGAACCAAAAACTTTGATATGAGTGAAAGTTGGGCTTTTGCTATGCAAAACCTCATAGGGACTGAGGGTGTTTAGAACTTTTGTTTGGAAACGATTTATTAAGAAGGCAAAGTGAATGACAGCATATGATCAAAAACATTTAGGGAGATTTGCATGAAAAAGTAGAGTACACGCAGTGCCAAGTAAGTGTTGATGTTTCCTTTCCACAACTGTGTTTTGCTACAGGGTTTCGACACATAAAGTTTGATGTACAGTGCCATTTATGGCATAAAGTCAGTTAAGTGAAAATTTCGGACCATTATTTGTCTAAATGGTTTTGAAAGTAGCATTGAACTGATTTTTATTAAGTGCAAAAAAATTTTGAATGAGTGAGAGTGCTTTAAACTTATTTTTCATTAGGTATAACTAAGTGTGGCATGAATAATCATCTACAATTGAGAGAAAATAGTGGTGCCCGTGAATGGATGCAGCAGATAAAGGACCCCATATATCAGCATGTATTAACTCAAATGCAAGTGAACTTTTGCTAATGCTTAAAGGAAAAGGTAATTTCTTTTGCTTCGCAAAGTGACAAACATCACAAAGGTGCTCTTTGTTGATGGTAATAGAGGGATTTTGTACATGTAACTATTCAAGCTTATAAGGAGAGGGGTGACCTAACCAGTAATGCCATAAAATTGACCTATCCTTATTTGAAGGGGAAACGAAAAATATAGAGGAATTAAAGTAAACAATAGGACTTGGAGAGCTCGAAGACTTCAATATGTGCAATCCAGCTTGCACTTCAGCAACACCAATCGTCCTCATTGCTCTAGAATCCTGTATCAAACAAGAAACTTAGGAAAAGGTTAGACTGCATTGGAGTAGAGAAATCAGTTTAGGAATGGAGATGATATTGAAATTGAAGCTAGGCAAATAAAGTGCATCAAAAAGAACTGAGTCAAGTGAGAAAGTGATAGTGCCAGAAGTGTGTGCAGTGATGTGATGACCATTTGGTAACTAAACATTAACATGTTTTATATGTCTATGAGACGAAAAAAAATTAAGGATGAGCATATGTGATTAGTGGCACTAGTGTCTATGATCCATATGCAAGAAGGTAGGTTGCCATTGCTGGTAGACACAGAAGAATGGTTCACAGAGGTACAATTAACCAATTTGGATGAATCTTAAAGGCTGTCTTTGCTTCAATTTGGCAAAAGAGCAAGCAAACTTTGATATTGCTCTGTAATGAATCCAAAATGAGGCTCTTGAGTGACTTCCTGCACTGACTAAACCTCCTCAATTGAAGAATCGTTTGCCACCATGTTTACTCTTTAGCTTGAGTATGAAGGATTTCGGAACTTGAAGCCTGGAGTAAAGTCGTGTTTCTTGTGGCAAGTATCGATGGTGTGGCCTATTTTGCCATAGTGGGTGCATACTTTCTTCCCTCTAGATCTCTAAGGTGGAGGTCTCCCTAATGTGCTAGCTTGAACAACATTTGCAAGAACTCCAAGTGCGGCACTAGCAAAGGCATCGTTGAACTGGCATTCTTACTGAATCATAAGGGGAAAAAACCTTGTTTAGACTGGGAAAGGTTGGCATTAACATTAGCTAAAACCGCACACCATAGTATTGTACGTTAAGACCTTTCAAGAATCGAATCACATGTTCGGTGTTCCTCTGATTCTTTACCTTCACAAGAGCTTCACAAACACAATTCGCGCCACAAGTGCAGACAGGAATCAGATTAAGAGCATCAAATTCATCTAACATAGCTTTCAAACTAGTGAAATAAGATGAGACAGAGAGATTTCCTTGCCTGCATAAGGAGATTTCCTCTTGTATGTTAGAGATCTGAAAGAGATCAGATTGAGATAGGCATTCTTGCAACTCAAGCCAACGCATTCTCATAGAATCAATGAAGATGAAGCTCTGAGTAATCGATGGCTCCATCGCTTGCATCAACCACGCTAGAACAAGAGTGTTACATTACTTCCAATAAGGTGAGATTGCATCATCATCATCGAGTTCCATGATGCTGCCATCAACAAATTCAAGTTTGTTCTTGGTGAGCAAACTCATCTTCATCAATCTTTGCCATTGATGATAGTTTGATTCTGAGAGCAATTGCGAGATAGGAAGAAGCGATGGACTCTTGTTCAGGTGAATGTAGAATGGATTAGTGGGATCTTGTGCCTCCTTGAGAGTATAGACGCGCGGTTGAACAAGAATCATCGTGGATCACTAATACCATAAGAAACTGAAAAACCTAGTTTGGGGAAAGGGAAAGTAACTAAGAAAGTGAGAGAAAGTAACTCAGAGAAAGTAAAATGACTGCGAGAAAAATGAACTATTAGTTATCTATTAATAGGTACTATACACAATTTATAGGATCCAAAGATTGGGCCCTAAGTCACTCTGATGGCTACCGTAATTAGTTACAATAATCCAACTAAACATAATTATCTAACTGACTAATTTGGCTAAATAATCACATGCTCATAAGTTAGTTATATAGGGTGAAGTTATGTTCTAATATGGTGATCCTCAATAGCTGCAGGTGGAGTGTCTTCATATTTGGATTGGGCCAATGAAGATTGGGCTTTCACCTGTGTTTAAGAATGGTCTCTCAAATATGACCAAAATTTATGACTTATAAAATGAGTTTGTTGACCTTGACAAGCACGTCCTCAACAATCTTTGAAGGATAGGTATAAGAACAACCTAGCAATTTTAAGGTGACCATAGTGGGCTTGACTTCCCCCAAAACCCAATTTCTCATATATGAAAAGAAGCATAAGATATACACTACCCCTAGATCACATAGTGCTCATCCGGAAAATTTATTCTCAATAGTGCATGGTATATCTACCTTGATCCTTGAGTTCAGGAGAAAGCTTCTTTTGCAGTACAAAAACTACACTCCTCACCTGGCTTCCTCTATCTAGACATACTATCCTTCATGAACTTCACACATAGTCAAGTATTTGCTCCAAAGCTTCAACAAAGAATATGTTGATATGGAGCTTTGTAAACACCTCAAGGAATTTCTGAAATTGCTTGTTTGATTTATGCTTCGGAATATGCTTTGGAAATGGTGGAGGTGGGGTGAATTGTGCCTTTTCTTCTTCTTTGATCTCCTTATTCTAGATTTGATCCTTTTGCTTCTTTGTAGCTTCCAGGGTAATGGTTGGTCCTTTCACTTCTTTTCTACTCCTAAGAGTTTTTGGCTTGCACTATTCAATTGGGCCTGCTCTTGGATTGTTTTTTGTGTCACTAGGGAGTTGTCCTTGAGCTAGTACCTTGAGTACACAAGTCATCTAGCCTAGCTGGCTCTCCATAGCTCTAATTGAGGTTGAATGGCTTTGGAAAAGAGCATCATTTTTTTCCATGTATTATAGGATGACCTCTTAACATAAAGGCTTTTTCTCTCGTGTTGATGCTCTTGCTTGATATTGAACACAGGTTGAGCTATTTTAGCAGCTTGAGGACTTGAGTGTTGCTCTAGGAGAAATTGAGGGGATTTCTCTAGCTTGGATTATAAGTCTTGGCACATGGGTTATTCTACTATCTTTGTTCAATCACAACATAATTCAAATTGTAGTGGCAAGAGGACAAAAAGACTTTGAGCGATGGACCTTCAAGGTATCAATTTTCTTGGTTAAAGTAGCTATCTAAGCAATTAAAGTAGTAATAGCATCCACTTCAAACGCACTTGCTACTTTCTTCAAGGTGAATCTCTTATGTGGCCATTAGTAATTATTTAAGGCCATCTTCTCTTAAAAATCATACACATCAATATATTTTTCCATCAAGGTTTTGCATGCTACTGTGTCAATTGTGGTTTTGATGTTACCCAACAGCCCATTATAATATGCTTGTGCTTGCAGCCATTTAGGTAGCCCATGATGGAGGCACTTGTATAGTAGCTCCTTGAATCATTCCCAAGTCTCTTACATTTGATTTGAGGTCACATTACACAAAAGAAGTCGTGTCATTCTCCATCTTTGCAGTCTTAATAGCAGGGAAATTTTTTGCTGAGAATATATGTGCCTAATCATCCCATATAGTTATCAAAGAGGATGGTAGTGAATTTAACTAGTTGTTAGCCTTATCTCTATGGCTTTGTTTGGGAGTTAGGAGGGAAAAGAAATGGAAGACATTGAAGGGGAAGGAAGGGTAAGGGAAGGAAGAGATTTGGAGGGTTTGCTTTCCCTTTTTTTGAGCAAAGTAAAGATAGATAAAAGAAATGAAGGATTTTGCGATGTATTTTTACATTTTAACCCTTCGTAGAAATACTTAATTACTTTTTTTTAAGGAATTAATTGTTTTAGTTGAAAATAAATGTTTTTATATTTTAAAAAATATTTCTCTACCTAAAATTTTTCCTTCCCCCCTCTCTCTTTCTCTTTCTCTCTCTCTCTCTTTATGTAGGGCCATCAATATAGGACAAACCCATTGGTACCGCTCATTTACCTGCGAAAAATGAGTGGATTGGCTTAAAACATTTTAACCCGTTTAGATTAACCAATTTTTAGCTCAGATTGTTTAGATGGCAAGTTAAACGGGCCAATCAAGTACACCAATTGGCTGGCCAATTTACCTTTTTTTTTTTTTAAAAGAAATGGCAAATGGAGTTGCTGCTTTCCATGTCCAAGAAAGTATGAAAAGGGTCTCTTGCTTGGGCAGTTGGGCTTCTATTATTTTGCAACCTTATAACAACAAATCAAAAAATTAAATCACAAAACAAAATTTATAAAGGAAAAAATAAGTCTAGAAAATTGGAAGTTTCTTGTGGTGAGAGCACTAACTTTACTCTAGACAATAGGCATTTCTCTTTCTCCACTATTGACCTGAGCTTAGGAGTGAGTGAACACTAGACACTTCTTCTTCTTCTCTATTTCCAGCGATTGGAGAAAACAAAGGCCGCTACCATTACAAATCAAACCACTATCACAATTGTGTTGCCACCTTATCCTTTCTACTCACATCACCACTCGCCAGGACCATTGAAGCATGGTCCACTACTATGTGTGAGCGGCCATGAGCACAGTACCAATAGGACCTCACCATGTTTTCTTCACCAACAACCATGATTTTTTTTTCATTCATGATTGAAGAATATGTTTTTGCCTTCTCTCTTCACCAAAATCTATTAAACTATAAAATTTTAACTCAAACATAATTTAAAAAACTATACACTAATCCTTGGAATAGCCTAAACTTTCCTAATGACGACAAAAATAAAGAAAACAAAGATGTTACAGGTTAATCAAGGTCTCGACATGACCAAATGGCACATAGTAATCCCTGGCAACAATGCTAAAATTTGATGTGAGTACCAAGCTAGATCAAGTTATATAAAACAATGTCTGTAGCCACTTGCAATATAAGATACAAAACGTGTTGTTTCTTAAGGAGCAAGGTAAAATTTGATCAAATTGGCAACAGAATGAGGGTTTTGAGTTTCCAAGAATAAAAATGAACATGTAAAAATGGAAGAAATCATAATTTAAAACAATTAATTTTAGAAATTACAATCAACTCATCATTGACCACTAAACCTACATCATATCTTTAGTAACGTGGTTAATTTGAAGTAGCTTGAGCTATTTGGATATAATTTTGCATTAACTACTATATAATCATTTGGAATTCAACTAGCAAATGTATCCAAGAGATTGCAATCCATTGAGACCTATGTCAGCTTGGAGAACAGAAATACAATTAAGTAATTAGCCTAATCACAAATCTATAACTCAATCTCTCAATCTTATGTAATAAAATCCAAATCAATTGTACAAATGATCATAATTCGATCACAAACCATAACCAAGAAAAGAGGATCAATTGATTCATACACAATTAAATATCTCCATTCATTCATTTCAAGATCAAAAAATGAGGACAAGAGAATAAAAGAAATATCAATAACAATTCAAATCAATAAAGTACAAGATCTGAAAGTTAAATCATAATTTCATCTTGGTCTTTGAAGTGACTTCAAAGCCTTAGGAATCCACAAAACATAGAGTAAGTTGTCAAGGAGGGGAAAGGGAAAGAGAAGAAAATAAAGAGGAAAAATGACTCCTAACATCTCAAAATACTAAAAATGAGAATTGTTTTTTAGAGTTCACGGTTCTATTTTTTATAAGCATCACCAAATATGGGAAAACCCTACCTAGAGTTAATCCTCTGCCTCTAAACTTCAATTGTGCTCCTTACTTCTCATTCAAAATGTTTAATATTTGCATCAAGTTTTATGTGTGCATGTTTGGAATAATAAATAATATAATAATTTGTAATTATTTGCATTGCATTGACTCTCCTTACCAATCTCCAAAGCAAAGGAGTCTAACATTTCAATCATTACAAGACATATTAATTGATGAGAGTTATGTAAGTCATTCTTCTATGCATAACAACATTTTTACTTTAAAAATACAATAAACTTGGGCAATAAGCATGAAAATGACAAAGAAAAGCACATCTATCACTACAAATAATTATAATTGGAATGCAACTAATAAGATTCATTCAAAGTAATCATTCATCAGTCGAGCAAAGGAGTATGCATGTGCAAGAAGACTTAATTGTGCTCAAGGAGTAGTTCCTTTTGATTGAAGGGCTTGAATTTTTCTTTCAACCTCCTACACATAACAAGCTCTCCTTTCTTTAAGTAACAAAAATCACGTGAAAAGAATAGTCCACGAAATGAGAGTGGAGTATGCATCTTTTTAGTGAATTTAGAAATATTTGGAAATAAAATAATACATGTGAGTTGTTGCACCAGGGACCATTGTGTTCGATGCTAAAGCATGGGTATTTTGTATCCATTGAGTGAATATGGGTTGTAATTGTACATCACTATTTGAAAACATATCTTGAGGGTGCCTTAAAGCACTCATGGTATCATTATGAATATACAAATCAAAGCTATGAAAGTCTAAAAAAATACATACATAGTTGAGATGTGATATGATAGCATCATAATGCGCCTAAGGACACAATCTAATAGATCATTATATCGAGTAGTTGGATCATAGTCTCTTACCATAAAAATGGTTGCATGCGCAGCAACACCAACTATGAGAAATCCATCAATCCACATGTGATGTGTGAACAGTGATAGTTATGTCCCATAATCGGTAGCTAGGTATGGGTAAAAAGGCATAGAATACATATGGTGAGCTACAACAATGGTTAAAGAGCTTAACATAGCTAACTTAATAGATAATTAAGCATGCCATAAGGTTGTTAGGCTCTCATATAGACCCTATGACCCTGGCCTGTAAATGGACCTTTTTGGGCCTCTAAGATCTCTTTTATACCATAAAGAATCCTCTAGTTGGTCCTATACATGTGACCAACTATTAGAAAAAGAATTGCAATAGCTAAATGATGGTGCATAATATTGGTCAACCATAAAATGCTAATTTCTGGATCTAATCCTCCATGAAAAGTAAGAAATTTCACGTATTTTGACCAATTTACGGTGAAAAATGAGTTGCTCCCTCAACAAAACTAGGATGAAGTTGAGCCAAAAGATCCTGATTCAAGTTAAATTCATGAGGAAGTGGAATCTCTTTTGGATCTATTCCAGCATTTAGAAATTGGTTAATTAGTAAAGATATGTGTATTTGATGCCGGGCCCAAGAAGTCCTAGTAATCCTGCCAAACGGTGATTTAACATATATTCTACATCTTGGAACCAAGTCAAATTTGGAGCAGCTTTGAAATAATGAAACCAACCAACAAAAAAAAGCATTAAGGCTACAAAGACTAATACACCAATTGCGATACAACAAAGTTGTAATTCACTAGTTATCCCAGATGCTCGCCAAATCTAGGAACAAAAAAAACTAAAGGTTATTTGTATTCCTCAGAAATCTCCGCCTACATCATCATTCAATATTTCTTGGCCCATTATTGGCCAAACCACATGAGCACTAGGTCCAATGTGAGTTAGATTGCTTAGCCATGCTTCATAATTGGAAAAACAAGCACCATGGAAATACAAGCCACTTAGCTAAAGAAAAATGATACAGAGTTGGCCGAAATGGGCACTAAATACTTTTCAAGAAATCCCCTCCAAAGCACTAGTATGGCTATCAAAATGAGGTCCTTTAGCTATTATTCTTGACAAATGATCGGGTTTTGCCTATTCTTCGAAAGAAGTTTTTATGGGATCCCTATCCACGAAAATTTTTGCTTCTAGTTCTGGAAAACAAATAATCATTGAGTCTCCTCCTTCCAGACAACACATACCACTACTAGAAATGTGTTAATTACCAACAGATTTACCGATTGAAAAGTCAACAAATCCATCGGCAAACATTTTATCGACAGAATTACAGATGCAAAGAATTTGTTGGTAAGATATCAGTCGATAATTAAAAAATGAATATTACCGATGAAAAAGCATATTCGTCAATAATATACTTAATTATACCGACAAAAAAAAATTTCATTATAATTAAAAAAGCATCGATAACAATAACGTCAAAAACTGCCACTAACGAAATTAAACCGACGAATATGGTTTATAATTATCGACGGATATTCCATCCGTAATTTTAAATCATTTTTAGATATTAATAATATTACCGACATACTATTTTTCAATAGTATAAAAATAATATTTTAATGTATATAATTACTGACGAAAATTCTGTAGGTAAATAAAGGTTTTTTTTAATTTTTTGTTTATATTGTTAAAATTTGAAATTAATATTTAAATATTTCAAATTATTGTTTTAATTGTTCATAAATCCATATAAATAAACATATAATAAAATATAAAAATATACATTGTTAATTAAAATAAAAACTGTCAATAATAACGGAAGAAATAGAATAAAAAATATACATTGTTAATTAAAATAAAAACTATCAACAACAAAAGAAATAAATTAAAACTATCATAGTATAATTCTAAAAATAAAAAAAAATATTAAAAACTATGAATACTGAATGTGGATGATGACCGGATAGGGTGGAAGTAGTAGCAGTGGTTGGAGTGGTTGATGCGGGTGTAGTGGAGGTGATGGGTGGAGCACAAGTGCAAGGGTGCTTCCTCGATCCACCCCTGCCCTACCTTGTCCAGAGCTAGATCCTCGTCCTGCCATAAGTGATCTGTATAACATGTGTATAAATCAATAATTGCATTCAACACACATAAGATGTATATAACTATAAATGCAAAGAATTAAATCATAACATCGAAATATATATGCAAAAAATTGAAAACATAAGATATATGTTAACTAAATAAAGACACAACACACTTGGTATCTCATTATTCAGAAAGTTGAGGACTATTTTCATCACTCTTGGTTTCAATATCATCATCAAATTCCTCATCCTCACCCTCGATGCTAGCCTCCTTCTCATCAGCCTGATGCACTGATTGTTATCTCAAGAGTTCAATTATGCCAACTTCCTTTGAGATGGAACATAGATCAGAGGAGATGTCAGTATCAACAACAACCTTGGAAGGACTTGGATCATCAATTTGGTAAGCTTGTTTAGGTACTTTTTCATGCTCTGCTCTACCCCTTGGTTTGCATTTTATTACCACCTTCCAGTTAGATTTGCATCTTCCAGGATATGGCAGGTAACAAACTTGTCTTGCCTTTTGGGCTATGATAAATGGATTATATTTTTCATATCTTTTAGTGTAGTTAATCTCAATTATTTTGTAGTAATTATGTTTACATGTTCCTCTGGGACATATTGGATTATACCATTCACAAGCAAATAGCAAAAGCTTTTTGAGAGGTTCACCAGAGTACTCCAACTCAAGTATTTCATTAACTACTCCATGCTAATCACTTTCTCTATCTCTAATATCTCCCCTAACACAAACCCTAGTATTGTTAGTTTTCTTCCCCCTTCCCTATTCAGTTGTATGAAATTTGTAACTATTGACATGGTACATTGGCCAAGTCGTAGTTTTGGTTTTTGGACCCCAAGCTAAATTGTATAAGCAAGGATTAGTTACACCATTACTCTGATCATGCACCTAAGTATAAAGATTAGAATATCAATAACATAATAATACTAAAACAAAAATATGAACAACAAAATAGAATCACTTTGTCATATACAAATTATTTGAACCATTTGGGAGACTGTTCAAGGGATTTTTGACCGTATAGTTGTTCAAAATACCTGTAAATATTAGAGAAAGTACAAGAGAATACAGATTGTCACAATTTACCATTATATAGGATTTAAGGAATTACAGAACAAAGAATATAATAAAATTATTTATCAGTTACCTTCTAAATGACTCCACTTCATCACAGTTTAGTAACGTATGTAAATGTGCAAATTTTCATTCACTCCTAGTCAACCATCATTCTTTGTATTGTCTAGCAGCACGACCAGGTTGGTTGAATATTGACAAGGTTGGTTTGATTGACCTTTCATCACCATTGTCATTTCGACCAACTCCGGTTCTTCTAGATTGGACATGCGGCTCAAAGTAGTAGGAGCAAAAGTTAAATGTCTCCTTCAAAATGTATGCTTGATATATCGATCCCTCTACTTTAGCTCTATTCTTTACCGTTCTTTTGAACCATTCTTATTTCCTACTCAAACGAGTACATCCACCTATAATGGACAAGCCCACATACCTATGCTTCATAAGCCAAGTCTGCAAGCAAGTGCTCTACAGAGTCAAAAAATCCAAGAGGAAAAATCCTCTCAAACTTACAAAGAATAATGGAAATGTTCTTCTCCATCACCAAAAGATCATCAACCTTAAGAGTGGATGAACACAAATTTCTGAAATTCTCACTTAACTCAATTAATAGCCTCCAAACATGATCAGACAATTCATTTAATGCAATAGCAGCAAACACTCTATAAATACATGACAGTCATGACTTTTCATGCCAAAAAACTTTCCTTATGCAACATTTACACACGTACCCAAATTTGAGGCATAACCATTCAACATTTTAACTCTTGCACCCACTTACACACATTTTGTCTCTACATAGAGGTCAATGTATAACTAACTTTAGACTTACACTAATGACCATCTCTTAAGGGTTGTAAATTTAACTCAGGGCATCCACAATACTTCTTTAAATCCATCCTTGCTTTCTTATTATCTTTAGTTTGATTACTATTTATCACAGTGTATATAATATTATCAAATATGTTCTTCTCAATATGCATTGCATCTAAACAATGACGAACTAAATGACCCTTCCAATAGAGTAGTTCCCAGAATATATTTTATTTGGTCCAATTGTGTTATGCTCTATAGCCATGCAATCTAACGGATTTCCCAACTTTTGTAATCTCTGGAGGTCGCCTAACCCTATCCCAAATTTGCTGATAGGTAAGTCTAACAGGAGCATCCTCACTCTCTATAGTGTTCTTTCTAAATCCATATCTACTGTGCCTATAAGTATGATCAATGTTTGATAACCTTCTATGATAGTCAAACCAAGAATTCTTTCTGCCATACTTCAAAGTGAACACTATTGTATCCTCCATACATATTGGACATTCCAATTTCCCCTGCGCCATCCATCCAGACAACATCCCATAAGTTGGAAAATCATTGATGGTCAACATCAATGCTAACCTTAACCTAAAATTCTATTTGGCTGAGTTGTCATAAGTTAAAACACTATCACACCATAACTCATTCAATTCATCAATTAAAGATTGGAGATAGACATCAATCTTGGCCTTCGGATTATATTGGGACTAGCGTTATGCAAGTTAAGAACAAGTAAGGATCTTTCATGCACATTCAGGCAGAAGATTGTAAGGAGTAACAATCATAGGCCAAGAATATGGTTTATTAAATTAATTGTTATGAGTAAAACCATCAACACATAGCCCTAACCTAATATTGTGGGGATCATATGCAAAATCAAGATAGGTTCGATCAAAATGATACCAACCTTCACTATGAGAAAGATGTGTCATTACGTCATCACTCCTTCGGTTCTTAAAGTACCACCTCATGTCAGGTGCTGAACTCATTGATATATACAACCTTTTAAGTCTAGGGATTACGGACAGATAGAGCAATCTTTTATGTTGAACATCCTTATACGTCACACTTGCCCTTTTCTTCGAGTTACACCTAGGCTCCACACAGAATTTACAATAAGTTGGGATAGCATTATCTTTGTAATAGAGCATACACCCATTCAAACAATAATTAATATTTACTTCATGCAACCTAAGCTTAGAAACTAATATTTTGGCTTGGTAAAAATTCTTTGGGATAGTTTCTGGTTGTGGACCAATCTCATTCATCAATGAAGCCCACTGATCAAAGGAACTTTGGCTTTAGTTTACCTCTGACTTTTTACACAACATTCTCACCGAAAAAACAACTCTGAATGCACACACCCTTCCTATAAAGGCTTATTCACTATCTCTAACAAACTATAAAATTTCTTATCATTTGAATTGGGAACCTCTTCTGAAGGTTTAGAATACATTCCAAACTTTGTCGGTTTGACTTATTTTTACCAATGGATAATCAGTCGATAATACCGATGAACATAATCCGTCAGTTTTTAACGAATTTCTAGTAGTGTGCAAAGAGACCTACCAATATAATACATATATAGTGAACTTATGAGATATGTTTATATAGAGTTTATTTTTCTTCTATCTCCCACCTATCTATTCTATATTTTCTTTAATATATTTTCTTTAGTTATTCACTAGAATAATTATGATCCGAAAGTAAAGCTAGGGCAAGTGTTCGATTCTATTTTCAAATCTATTATGACATAGGAGAAAGGCACTCAACGGACTTTTTTGAATCTTCTAAAATTATTTTTGGACTTTTAATTGAACTTCAATAATTTTTTTGTGCAGCCTAGAGGATTTGATTTAAATTAGAAATTCCTAGATGGAGCTAATTTCATTTTTGGTCTTAAATAGAAGATATTATTATGCACTCCATTTCCAATCAGGTGAGCACTCATTAGCATTGCTAGAGGACATATTGGTATTTCTATTTAGTTTTTGAGGTTCTATTTTTTCAGTTTAAATTTTAGTTTGAATTGCAGAAAAAAGAAGGAATTCTCTACTATATCCACATATCATTTATCCCTATATAATATCAGGCGAAATAAAACAATTTTAGAAGGGATATAATGAAATTTTTTTGATTGACTATTCCTATAGCCCATAGAAATTAGAAATGATCCGACTGATGGAGACAACAATTAATTACAACAAATTGTTGAAAAGACGGTATAAAAGTTTTAAAGTTTAAACTTTTAATTGAGAAAAAATTAGGAAATTTGAAATATTTTAGGAGAAAATAATTAGAGATAATAATAATTAATTGAATATCATGGATAATAGTATTTAATTAAAATTTTATGATAATTAATGGTGTGTTTGGTTGAGATTTTTTTGACAAAAAGTTACTTTTTTTATTCAAAAAATTAATTTTCATATATTTTGATAATTTTTTTAAAAATAATCTAAATTTTAAAAGAATTTGTTTTCTATTTTTTTTTTGTAGAAGTTGAAAATAGTAGTTTCTGAAAAAAAATTAATTTTTAACTTTTCTAGTTATATATAAAATTTAAGTTTCATAATTATTTTTTTAAAAGTTAAAATAAATGTACCTTAAATTAGTTAACTAATTTTTGTTTTTAAAAAGATAATTAATTGTTTACATTAACTAATTTTTGTTTTTAAAAAGATAATTAATTGTTTACATTAATTATCATTGTTAATGTCAATAATGATTATGATGGTTAATTAAATATTATGATGATTAAAAGCCTATTTATAATTTATTGGGATGATATGAAGCCTTAAAATACTAATAAATACCTATATAATATTTCAAATAAAGATGTACATAAAAGTTACAATGACTATAATACATTTTTCTTAAATTTTGTGCAAATTTTTAAAAAATTCATGCCGCAACTGCTGTAATCCGTATCAATATCCACCGTAGCTACAATTTAAAACTTTGCGCAGGACTGCGGAGTGAATATTATCATGTCAGTAGAAACGACGTCCGAGAAGATTTTTCTTTCCAAATAATTCTTAACCTCAAATGCTGCATACTCGAACCCATACCTGCGGTTACGAAAATTCTCAAACAAAAATAAAGACACAGGCTGATCAACGCTTTTTTTTTTTTTTGTTCTTTGAACCGCACTCCAGAAAATTTTTTAAATTCAACAAAGGTGATGTTTCAAGTAGATTTAAGTGCCTGTTTAGTTATACTTATGAGGGGTTTAAAAGGTTTTTTAATGAAATAAGAATAACAATATACAGTAATTAATATATTTGATATATAAATATTTTTTTAAAAAAAATTTTTAAAATTTCAAAAAACTTTTTAGGAGAGATATTTTTAGGATTACTTTTTATTCTAAAAAAATGTCTTTTAAAAAAAAATCTTACTATTACTCTCACATCAATAATCAAAAGTAATTTTATTTTATTCTATCCAAATAAAATTTATTTTTTTAAATTTATTTTTGATATATTTAAATCAAACAAAAATTATTTTTTAAAAAATAATCTCTCTAAAAGATTTTTTTTTTAAAAGATATTCTTTTACAAAAAAATTTTTCAAAAATGGAATCAAATGGATTGATTGACCCAAAGCACTGTATGCAGCTTCAGAAAATCGCACAAACAGAAAGTGCTCCAACTGGTTTGCCACCTATAGTAGTCTCTTCGAAACAGCAATCAGCAGATGAATCCTCATCAGTATCATAAGAAAACTGAACAATTTGATTACCATATAAAGTTTCTAACCGTTCTATCGTACGCATCATATACATGACGCATGAAGAGCGTAAGTCCAGGGGTCAACATTCCAGGAAGGTCTGCATTGTCACTGAAAGAGCTATCACAATTTCTCACTGAATGAACAAAACATTCAAGTGGATTCAACCCAGTTAGAAAAGAGCCTTCAACCACAGGATATGGAATGTAAGACATTGAATGTTGCACTAGCTTAAGCACATTACCCTTGCTTCTAGCCTTAATCATGGCAAGGAAGGAATTGTCCTTACTTCTATATCTGTTAGCTATACTTTGAATATTAATATTTTGAAAAACTTGTCTAAAAGCATCAATTGACCCTTGACTGAGAGCAGCAGATATTTAACTTTCATAATTCAGACGGACCACATCAGTCATAGCATTTTCGTTTCCTTTAACATTTCTCGCCAGAAAAATCACAATAGTAATCAACTAACAATTGTTTGAAATTACATGCCTGTTCTGCTTCTTGTAAGCCATAGGCGATTTTCTATCATATTTTTCCGTGCATAGGAGTCAGAAGCAAGGTACAAGTCAGCGAGTGAAACTGTAAAACCTGTCGTAGATAAGCACTCACAAAAGGTTATTTTAAAACGAATTAAATTTTCAATAGTGAGTTATTATAGGAGATGCTTTTCTAGAATTTTCTCTTTAATATCACTTTACTGTAAGGTTGAGAAAAAAGGAATTTGGAGGAAAATAAACATTTTTTTTTCAGTTGTTCAATTTTTAGATAAAAATTAGAACCAAATATTCTTAAAAAATGAATTGTAACTATTAATAATGAGTTGTTGTATGGAAGAATTATATAAAAGTTTTTCTTTCAAATTATGTTGCTAGAAGGATGAAGAAACGGGATAGATATAAAAAAGAAAGGATTTTTTTTGGGTTGTTCTATTCTTACTTCAGTATTTGAAGTTGATATCTTTATAAAATGAATTAACTTTTAATACTAAGTTGTTACTCGGAGTCTTTTGAGAAATTTTTCTTTGAAAATTCTTTACTATGCTAAAGAAAGAAAATGGAGAGAGAAAATAAATTAATTTATTTTACTTGTTTAGTTCTCACTTACAAATTGAAGGTACATATTCTCATTAAATTTGTAACATCCCCGATTTTTGTCACATTTACAACTCTACGTTACAAATTAAATAAATAATATTGTATAAATTCATTCAGTAATTAAACACATTAAAATTGAAATTAAACTATTTATAGACCATGAATTTTAAATAAAGGCTAGCAGAAGAATTATTTACCAAAACACAGCAAATAAACATCAAAACGGAGTAATAAATTAAGATAATAGTAGATTAAATTACATAGTTAAAACCTACCAGGGATGGAAATTTTATAAAATTATATTCTTAGTAAAAATATTCCAGAACATATTAGAATTTCTTTCAAAATCTCTTAAAGTTTCTGGAACTATTTAGTTTAAGGATTCTGAATACAATAAAATATTCGTGTCATGTCACAAAGTACACGTGAATGACATAAAGTGATAACTATCACTCCAACATTTTTATTAAAGACTTGGATCAAGTTACAAGCCTTGTCTCTAATCTAAAGATTAGAGTTAAAACACCCGCTACCATTTAAAACACCCAAACATCCATTAAAACACAACTCTTTCCCTCTCTCATTCCCTTAACCTCACAAATCTCTCCAAAACTCCCTCAAGGTCCCAAGCTTTCTCTTTCTTCTTCTCATTTCTTCTTTCCCTCATCATTTTGGAAGCAAAACCTCCTCTCCCTCCCTCTCTCTAAAACATGTTGGACATCCAAAAGGGGGGAAGAGATTTTCTCTTGGATTAGTGAAGTTTTGAAGAAATAGCTCAAGATCTTGGAGGAGTCTTTAAGCTAGGAGGTTGAGGTAGGGATTTCTACTCTTTCCTTATCATGATTCATGAGAAAAAGTATGGTTTATGTTTGAGTCACTATTCGAGGGTTCGAAGACTTACACATAGCGATATGTTTGCAGTTTAGATTTAGTTTAGGTTAACCTAGATGAGTGTTTTAATATAGTTTTTGTGAGTTAAAACCCTTAGGAAGGTTATAAATCAAACTAAGGCATAAACTAGCTAAAATAGGCATATTGGTGTCAAGGCTTGAATCCCCATGATTAAGTATGATATAAAGATTCTTATGAGTTTAAATGACTTAGTTGTACCTAAATATAAGTGTGATTATAGATATAATCTTGTTAGAATACTTATCTTGGATTTTGTCACAAAAGAGGTAGTTAAAATTAAACACTAGCAACTTAGAAAAGTGGGAATTTGATTATCTCACCAATAGAGTCATGCCAAACTGATTTTACCACTGGAAATATATGATATATGGATGCCAAAATTATCCTTTTGTAGTTGGTTTGGTGTAAGAGTAAGTATGAACAATTTTAGGCGTAAACTAGTACCTGTAAACCACTAGAAGGGTGAATTTCAGCTCCTAATCCTCAATGGATAGTAAAACTGATTTTGGGCTTGATTATTTGAGTTATATAGACCTTATAGATGCCCTTGAATGGTTAGAATTGGTTTAAGGTGAATTCTGGAAGGTTTGGGAGTTAATTAATCAAGTTCTCTAGCTTAATAAGTCATTTTCGGCCGTATGTTTGAGGGTCAACAAAACCCATGTTTTAGTGGAGTATTCTAAGTCATTATGATGAATTTCAGTGCCTTGGACCATATGTAATAGCTTGGGCTAAGTTTGAGAAGTTTTGAAGTTGGTTTTGAGGTGTTTATGTCAAGAAAAGAGCATTTTGCTATGATCAAGTTAATAAGAGCGTTATACTATTCCTTTGGCATGAGTTAAAGCTTTAGAACTTAAACTTAGTTATGTCCAAAGTACTAATTAAGTGGAAACAACCTCCTTTAATTAAAACTCTAGTTGAAAGCCAGGTGGTTCCTAATAGAAAGTGTTATGAATCCATTTTAGTGCTTTTTTGTGTATGCTTCCCATGTTGAATCAGTACAATGGTGGGAAACCATTGGGAATGGAGTTATTGGATGATTTGCTATGGCTAGTAAGGCCATGAATGGAAGCCAAGGTATGCGTTTTATTTTTATGCTTGGATTCTTGATAGTCTATCTTGAGTTGTTATATGTTTATGTAAATATGTGTGTGGCTTATGATGATGGATTTAGTTGATAAAAAGAGTATATTGAAATTGTGGATTGGCAAATATCTATTGACTAATGCTATAACCAGAATTGCTGGCTGTTTATAAGTATTTTTCAATTTTTGGATTGCTCTTGGGACAACTATTATGCTACTAGATTTTTATCAAACTTCTTGATTTCCATAAATTAATTTTCTCATAATATGAACATACTATGAGATTGTGTAATGTTGAAAAGCATGAGTCAGTAGCTCTTACAAGCTTGTATGAATGCATTATGTAATTGTATAAGACTCGTGAATCAATAACAATATTTGGAACTAATCCAAAACTATAAGACTTCTAGTAATTAATCAGAGAATTTATATCTGGTTAATTACTTTATTTAAGGTCAGGGAATTTATACTTGACATAAGACAAGATAATCGGGCATAATCCTTTGATAAGGGAAGGTGACCCACCAAGATGAGATCCCTCTACTTTGAAAGTACGTGGCCCAAGGAAATCCCTTCAATTTAGAGGCATGTAACTAAAAGGAGATTTCCCTAAGTATGAGAGGTAGATTCCCTTGTTAGCTAGAGATTGATTTATATAAAACTGAGTGACTACGGTCACGGAGTGAGCTCGCATCCTAGGACAGTCTATCCTAAGGCAGTAATAAGAGCACGGGTTAAAGATAGCCCAAGGCTAAAGAAATAAAGATGGTCACAAGGGCCAAAGAAATAAAGAGGTGTCACAAGGAGTAAATGAGTAATGAGCATAAGCATGTATCACAAGTCTTGCATGGCATTCTCTGCATGTTAACATTTGAGTTATGTTTCCATGTGCTAGTGATATTATTATGTTTTAGAGTCTTGGCTTAAGTAATTGAATAAAATGAATCCACTTCGGAGTTATGTTTTCAAAGATTATTAAAAGGAACCTTTATCCTATTCATGCCTGTTTACCATTTTATTAAAATAAACTGAAGTGGCTAAGGCGATGACGACAATAGTTGTATGCTTAGTTAGGAGTCCCCCCTAAGAAATACTATATTTCTCATCCCTGTATGTTCCCCTGTCATCCTCAGATGCAGCAAGTGGAGACTGCGATAACCTTTCTAGAGGCACCTAAGTGGACCCAGCATTGTGATCATGTCTTGGATTCATTGGTGTTGGTAGCCCACAGCAGCTTCAAACTTCATATTTTCCCAATGGCTTATTTAGTTTATTGTGTGTACTCATAATAGGTCAAATTACTCTTGGGATGACTGTATATGTATTTTGTTTAGTTTGGCGTAGAGCCTTGCTGATTAGACTCACTTAGGTACTCTTAATATACTGTTATGTATGTACGAATGCCCAGTACTTGTGTGTGTGTGTGTGTGTGTGTGTGTGTGTGTGTGTGTGTGTCTGTATGTATATATGTGAATGCTTAGTTATCCATATAAACTATGTTACCTCTTTATCTTAAATTATTATGTCATAAATTAATTATGAACTCAAATATCGTACGCTATAATGATATTATCGATTGTATTCACTGGAAGGCTCAGTTTTAGAAATTATTATTTTTATAAAAGAAAAATTTATATGCTAGGTTCATAAACCAACTACTTTGAAGCTAAAAATGTTCTGCTAGTTTAGCTGTAGCGACTAATAAATACCAAAATATGACTTAAGCATAATTTAGTCTTATTAGGGCATTACAAAATTAATTACATTTTCAATAATGAGTTTTTATATAAAATGATTTTTTTTAGTTGCTCCATCATCACTCAAAAATCGGAACTAGATATCTTTATAAAAGAATTATACTTTCAATAATAAGTTGCTAGATTAAATAATTTTGTAGAATTTTCTCTTTAAAAAATTAACAATTTTAAAATTATACTTTTCATTTTTATAATTATTTTTTAAATATTTTTATTTTTGCAATTATTCTTTTTATTCCTTAATTAAGTTATTTTATATGATATAAATTTTGATTATTATCAATTTAAAAAGTTTTATATTATTATTTGATCATAAAGTACATTATTTTTGACTTTTAAGATAGTAATTCTAAGGGTAAATCATTTTCATTAATGTGATAATACTTAATTGGATGACTATTGCTGTGTTTGGATTCACATTGGACAACCTTAGAATCAATTGTGGCATACCAAAATCAATTTTGGCTAATAAATGTGAGATGTTTGATTTCTCACTCCCAGAATCAATTCTTGCCTCTAAAATTGATTCTAGGAAAAGTAAAAATTTTTTGCTTTCTATCAGAATTACTTTTAGATGAATTATTAAACATAAATCACTTTACCTCAAAATTAATTTGAACTAAATTAATTTTATCTAGAATAAATTCTACAAAAGCAAACTAAATACACACTATGTAAAAAAAAATTTTACACTGACAATACATCAAGATTGAATTTATTTTATATAACCCTTTTTTAATTATGAATTTTATAATTATTTATTAACTTATATTGTTGAATAAAATCCCAACAATGGTTTTTGTATTTTATATAGTATATAGAAAACACTACATATTCCCTACATTGCACTTGTTTACACACTAGCAAAGTAGTAGAATCAAGGAGAACATAATTAGAGGTGATGATTTTTTTTTTGGTTAAAATATAATTTTAGTCCTAATATGTGTCATCGATTTTGAATTTAGTCCCCTACACAAAAAGTTTTTAAATCAATCCCTATGTAACACCCTTTATTATATAAGTCATGTTCGAGTTATGGAGTTATATTAAAGGGGTGTCACTATACTAAGAAAGCTTTAAAATATGAAAAAATATAATATATGGCCCTTTAACTGCGCATTTTATTGCTGACTAATAGTTCATAAACTTTGTTGTCTCTGATACATAAAGAATAGAACGATTACAATTTAAAGAAAATTGTGACTAACATAATACACAACATTTGCTTTCGACTAGTCATTAGCTAGCTTCAAAAGCCTCTTGGTCTAGTTTGCACCCGAGTCTTGATCAGTGAATGTCCCAGTACTCTGCCTCACGTGTGATTTCCAACTTAAGTGCTGGAATGTTTACAGAAAAGAAAAACATACAAGCAGGCAATGAGAACCTAAGATTCTCAGTAGGTAAACTCGAACTATTACTCATACAATGCTATTATAAACATTCCAGCTGCTTCGATTTCTTATGAAAATATGAGCACATATACGCAAGCAGTGGTTCAATTTTAAGTTGAAAACATCTTTCTTGAAGCAGTTATATTTTAACAACCACTTAGCATATTATATGATAGACATAGAAATATGAATACTGTAATATACTTAAGTAAGAATCATAATAATATCATGACATAATGAGATGATTAGAAATGCACATATAGATGTTTGTACTTGATTGTATACAAGTGCACTTGACTTAATTCATCTCTTTCTTTAACTTGCAACTTAATCTTGCTCTTTTCTATACTTGGTTCCCCGGAGGTGAATGACCTCTTTCACCCTTGGGTAATAGCCTAGTTTTCAGGTCTGAGCTCGTACCTATACATGAGTGATGGGTTTACTTTCCCCGACTCTCGGATCGGTCTATTCCCCTTAAATCTGGTTGAGGGCTAGCCCAAGTTTTAGATAGTACCACTTTGGCTCACGCTAGCTGGGTCTATGTCATGTCTCATGTGATAGCTTGGTACGTCCCTCTTCCAAGTTCTTATTATCTTTTCCTTTCCATATTTTATCATGCATGTGGATGCTTTGAGCATTCATGGATATGTCTCATACTTTACTTCTCATATTATATTCTAATTATACTTGCATGCATGATATACATGAACATGATATGTAAATATAAATATATTCAAAGCATAATCACCCATAGCATAAATTCTCATAAATTCCTCCCGAAAATTCGGTAGCATAACGGATCGAGTCCACTTCCCCATGAATAGTGCCATGCTACCAATATAATCAATTAAGTATGCAATTCAATGTAAAATAGCAAGGTACAACAACATTATTAATCATATGGTATGTCAAAATCAATAGAAATATCAACAAAGTTTTCTGCTCACTCTAGCCTCTTCTGCCTGAATTTTGTAAAGTCCACCATTACTCCTATTCAACTCATTTAGACCTAAATTTTGGATATGTCATAGCTCTATGTGTCTAGTTTTCAACCTTTTTGGTGCCATCTCATTTTGATTTGTATAACTCAAGTTATTAGTATTTTACTTCAGACTGCCTTATACTTAGCCAAAAATGTACTCTTATAAGTGAAAATTCATTAAAAATGGAAATCTGGGTGAAATCATACAAAATTTATATCAATATAAAGCTAATAAAACAAGCTTTCAAATATCATTTGGATGAGTATATTTTGAGATAGAAGCCCCATAACTTGACCCTACTGGACTACCCTGTTTCAGCTCGATTTGAACTTAAGCCAACTTTATTGATGTGCTGGGAATAAATGACAATGAATCTAACTCTAAAATTTTTATGGAATATTTTTTTACATGTTAACTTTCAAATAGCGCTAGTTTCACCCAATTTAGAGTTGTGTGGGGTGAGTTACACCCCTCTCAACTCATACTGCCCAGATGAGAATCCAGATTTCTAGGTCAAATTTCAAATAATTCATAACTACTTCTATATTAATCCAATGGCCTTATTATTTATATATATGGAAATCTCTGAATGTCTAGTTTTATATAAAAATGGATTCATCAAATTTAAATGGCTGCAGGCAGAGCTGTATACTCTACCATACGGACCATCAAGGGGAAAACCTACCAGCTTTTGGATTCTTCTTGAATTCATGTTTTCCTTAAATCTATCCATCCAATCTTCAATTCAAACTCACATATACACCTTAAACCAACCTTAATTCATCATCCCCACCCCTCATGAGATCAGAATCATGGATGAACAAGGGACCCTAGGCAGCCCCAAATCAAAGAAAAGAAGGAGAAAGTTGAAATTCCTATATTTTCTAGGTGTTGTTGTGCTAGATTGGTGCCTTGGATTGAAGGAATCTTGATGAAGCTTGAAGAGTAGATGGAGATGGAGTGAAGAAGAGTTGAGATAGAAGAGAAATAATGAGGGTTCAGCAAGTTATGAAATCCGAAAATAATCAAGGGAGTTGGAAGGAAATAATTGGAAACTTTTGGAGCAAGATTACATGTGATTGGTGGATGTATTTTCCTTCTCCAATTTGATTTGGCTGCCTTCTTGAAGGCTGATTGTGGTGCCACTTGTAGGGTGTATTGGCTGAATCTTGGTCATCCATCCTAGGGTTCTCACAGTATAATTTCTATTGGTTCGGTTCCGACAATTTAAAGTATCGAAATCTTACCGATTTCCTTTAAATTAGTAAATTGGTTTTGGAAAAATCCTATGAAGTTTCCTATGCTTTCAATATAATTCCCTTATATCTAATTTCTCTAAGTGATACTTAATGCTCTAAGTAAATATCTAATCGAATGCTAATTAATCTCAAGTAGTTGATAAAACTGAACAACTAGGCAAAAATAATAAAAATCCAGTGGAGGTGAGGCCAAGTTTTTCCACTATCTTGAGCAATACTTGGCGCCACTCATATGTGGTAGGGGTGGTTGAATTTCAGCCACTTAAGTGAGGGATTCCTGTAGAAAATTTTACTAGTTCGATGCTAGCAGTTTAAAATACTGAATCTTCACCGATTTTCTTCAAATCGGCAAAACTTTGCTAAATGACTCTGAAAGAATTTCTATATCTCTATTCTAATTGTTCCTAAGCCTAATCCATCTAATTAATATCTAATTAACTCATAATTAATCTTACTTAGTTAATAAGATCGAATAAATTGCTTGTTGACTTGAAATAATAATTTTTGCAAATTTGGAGCTTTTCTATTTTTTATTTTCTATTTTCCATAGCTAATGGTATTTTTATAATTTTGAGCAAGTCCAGGGGCACCCTACATCATTTCACACTAGACTGCCTTCATGGCCTAATAGGCAGAGATTTAAACTTCTACGGTTTTACTACGTGATTCTATTTCGTTTAAAACCCTATTCTACTAATTCTACTAATGTAAGGATATAAAGGTTATTTTATAAAAATTTCTACGGTTATTGTGAAAATAATTCTTTGGGGTCAAAATATAATTTCTAAAAATTCTGGGTATCACTGCAATTAACAAAAGTTTACAAAGGCACTTTTATCGTTTCCCAATTTTTAACATATGGCAGTGCCATATTTTCAACAACCGTGTTATATTACCCTATAATTCTGAGTGTGAAGATCGTTATGGCATAACGCTACCTAAGAAATTCTCATACTGTCTAAGAGAAATAATTCAAAGTTTCCATTATGTCCTGTTTACAAAAGTGAGGATGTTACACCCTATGTATGCAATTGTTTGTAAAGAAGACCCTACTGTCAATAAGAGTCATAATTTTGTGAATCTTATGTGGTTGATAGGGAATGATGTGACTATTTTACTTAGTTGGTTGGCTATAATATGGAAAATGCTAGAACATATATTGAAACTATATTATACTCTATTAATCACGTCAAATTCACAAAATTATAGCCCTTGTTAATGGTGGGGACTTATTTACAAATAGTTACATGTATAGGAACTTGTTAATTTTTTTTTTTTTTTTTTGTGTAGGATTAAATTCAAAATTTATGACACTTATAAGGACCAACATTATATGTTAACCATTTTTTGTTAGTTAACCATAGACATGTTTTAGTTAATGGTTGTATAGTAGATATACCAAGTTATCAATTATCGCTGCAAACCTCAAGAGATTATTACAACAAAAGATTAATAGAAATCTAAAGCTCTGATTCATAATTATCTTGATTCAGCTCCCCATGAAGAATCGTCAAACCATTTGACTCTTCATCCATTCCAATATAAAGGATTAGTAAATCAAATAATATATAGTCAATGGGTTGGTTTAAAAATAAACTAATTGCTAGTTGTAGAATATTATTCTTGTCAGACTTAAAACTAACTAAAATAACAAGAGTTTTGATCTGTGGATTTTCTGGCATTCATGTATGATAAACATGGATATAGGGCAATTTTCATTCCTCGTCCACTTTTTCCAGTATTTTGTGTAACACCCTCCCAAGTACGGTACTATGGTTAAGTCATAGCACCACACTCAAGAGTTGTTACTGTTACCTAAGCATACCTTATTTTAAAGCAATTTCAGTTGTCTTCGAAATCTTTCGAACTATCTGGAGATAACACAGAAATGAACATAGGAGTGAGAATTATAAAAATTCTCAGTAGGATTTATTAATAAATTTCACACTGTATCATTGTTATTATCTCCAGCTGCTTCGATTTATTATGAAAAAAATGAACATGTTAATAGACTTTTCAGTTTTATAGTTTGAAAAATGTATTATCCGAAGCAGAGTTCATTTTATTCACACGCTTGAGTCACATTGGCAATATTTCATATTTAGAAAATAATCACAGCATAAAGATAGTATAGCTTCAGCATCAATTAAACATGGGATGTCATTATACAAATTCTCATCTTTGAATTTATGCAAATATCCTGATGCCTTTCTTTAACTTTCTTTGCTCTATAATGAGTTCATGTCATAGATGTTGCCATCATACATCTTCATTGCTTACACTAGCTGGGTCATGCCATACCTCGTGTAAGTCTTGTCCCCTGTACTCACACTAGCTGGGTCGATGCCATGCCTTATGTGGGCGACGGTTATTTGTCACACATATTCCAGAGTATGATCACCATGTCATACTCCATTGGGATGTGATCATAATGTCACATTCCTTAGGAATATGTTCTTCCTGCCACGTCCCAAAGTATGATCATCATGTCATACTCCATCAAAATGTGATCGCCATGTCACATTCCTTAGGGTGTAGGATCATCATGCCATATTCTAGAGTATGATTGCCATGTCATACCCCATCAGAGCGTGATCACCATGTCACGTTCCTTAGGAATATGGGGCCTTCATTATATCTTTTAACTGCATTCACAAGGAGGGATTCAAAGTGCAATTGCCTTTAGGTGAAGAGATCCACATTTAATATATTTATATCCTTTCGTTCTCATACATAGTCATGCATAAACATGCTGAATGTACTCATACATATGCTTTATTGCTTACATTTACATATCCTTGCATACATGATTTCCCCATACATATTCATAACTTATAAATGCTCATAACCTTCTTACAATTCTGCCGAAAATTTGGCAGCATAACGGAACGTGTCCGCTTCCCTATAAATAGTGCTAGGCTACCAGTAAAACCAATCAGGCAGAAGTTCAACATAAAGCAACAACATATCACAATAATGTCGATCATGTAGGGATTGAACCCTTATATATCATATTAATATCAATCATGTAGGGATTAGACCCTTATATTCAATTCTGCTCATTATATCAATTTTGCCCAGTTTTTAGAAATGAAGCCCTAAATCCATTTTAGCTTATTTAAATCTGAATTTTGGATATGTTGAAGTTTTATGTGTCTATTTTCTAACCTCTTTGGTCCCATCTAATTTTGATAAGCATAGCTCAAGTTATTAAGGTTTTATCCCGGCTTGCCCAGTGGCTGACCAGAATTAGACACCTAAAAGTAAAAATCTACTAAAAATCAAAAACTGATTCAAATCATGTGAAAATAGTCTCATATTAAAGCGAACAAGACAAAGTTTCATTTTCAAAAAGTTTCATTCAATTTGCCTTAGTAAAGATTGAGTTATAAGCCCCAAAATTTGACCTTCCTAAACTGCTCTGTTTTGGCCCGATTTGGACATAGGGCAATTTTCTTGGATCACTGGAAGCAAACAAGACCTTATCTAATTCTAAGATTTTTATGGCACATTCTCCTATGTGTAGCTTTCTAACAAATTTGGTTTCATTCATTTTCAAATAGTATGGGGTGAGTTCTATCATAAACAACCTAGTCTGCCCAGAATCAAAGTCAAAAACCTAGGTTGAGATTAAAAAATTCATAACTCTCTCAATACTAATCCAAAAGCCTTTTATGATATATGTATAGAAAGCCCTAGATGTCTAGTTTCATAAAAAAATAGTTTCATTGAATTTAATCAGTGGTAGGCGGAGCTGTACACTCCACCGTACGGACTGCCGAGGGTTTTTGGTTCTCCAGCCCTTCAGCTCTTCCTATTTTCATTCTTTCTTGCTTCCAATTCGAATTTAACCTCACAAACAGCCAATAAACCAGCCATATATCATCATAATCATTCAATCAATACATCAAAAATTGAGAAAATAAACCACCACCTGCCACCCAAATCAGAAAATCAAGACAAAAATTGGAATCCTACCTCCAATTGATATAGAAACTAGCTAGAATTGAGCTCTTGGTGGAAGAAGTGGATGAGGCTTGAAGTTTTGAGGAAGATGAAGTAAAAATGGGAGAAGGAAGAGTGAGGAATGGCCAGCTGAAGAGGGAGCTCGAAAATGAGGGAGTTGAGAGAATTCTAGAGTCTTAAAGCATGATAAATGAGTGGTGATTGGTGGAGGCTTGGATGGTGTACATTGAGCCAAGTTTCTCCACTCTTTGGGTAGCCACTTGGTGCCACTTAGGTGGAGGAATGGTGGCTGAATTTTAGCCACTCTTTCTAGGGTTCCTAGTATAGAATTCTATTGGTTCGGTTCAAGTGGTTTAAAATACCGAATTTCTGCCGATTTCCTGCAAATCGGCAAAACGGTTTTTGAAGAATTTTGTGAGGTTTTATATGTTTCTATTCTAATTATCTCTAATCTAACATCTAATTAACTCTTGATCAACCTTTAATTAATTTCTAATCAAGCTTAAAGATTCAATAAAATCGAATAAATCGATTAACAGTGTAAATTAAACGTTTTGCAAGTTGAGGGCCTTTCTGGTTTTTGTTGTTTATGGCTAATTGCATTTTCGTAATTATGGATAAGTCTAGGGGCATCCCATGTCATTTCACATATGGATACCTCCGTGGCTCAATCGGCTGAGGTTTAGGTTTCTACGTTTTCCCTACGCGATTCTGCTTCGTTTAAAACCTTATTCTGCTAATTCTATTGATCTAGGGACCTAAGTGTCATTTTCTAAAAAGTCTAGGGGCAAGGTTGTGAATAACAAAAATTTATTTTTATTATTTCCTATTACGTTATATGGGGATGTTACATTTTGCATATTACAGAAAGAATTTTAGAATTGAAAATCAATAACAAAGAAAGTTAGAATAATAGTATTCATTGTCATTTGAGACATTGCACTCAATAACAATGATGAATTAGGCAAAGATAAGGAGAGAGAGGGATTTGAATCCTTGGTAAACAAAAAGCCTACATAGTAGTCCCAATGCTACGCATTGAACCACTAGCCATCTCTCCTACAAAATGATTATGGCATTGAAACTGGGTCAATAGTGAGTCATTCATATTCCATTTTTAGATAGGTGCCTATAATCAATTCGAACTATAAAGAAAGAAAAAAATTTTATCAGAAAAATAGAGATTGAGGTTGCAGGCTAAAAAGAATTCATTAATGAGTCTGTTGTGCATTGGATATGTTTGTCCTTTATGTAAAAGATTAAAGTAAATGAGTAATTACTAATATATTAATTGCACAGCTTTGTTTATTTTTTTCTATAACTACTTCAAATAAGAATATTTTTAAAAAAGTTGTAACAATGATTGAAAGCTAGAAATAATAAGAATTAGAGATAACATTCCTGCATTGCATGGATTTATTAATATTTTGTTATAATTAATTGTTTTTAACAAAGACATCTTTAAAAGAGTGTTGTGATAATAATTAAAAATTAGATATAGCAAAAATGTACTAAATTTTTTTGTTAAATTGCTCTACGCAATGAGCTCATTTGAATGTACTTGGTTGGAGATAAAAAATAATTAATTTGATAAATAAGTATTTTGAAACATACTTGGTGAAGAGATTTTTCTTATTTTGAGAGATAAAATATATTAATGTAATAATTTAGGTTCTAACCTTTAAAAATCGAAAGATAAAAGATTACTATTTTTATGTGGAACCAAATAAATTATTAAGTGAAATTAATTTTTGTTGAAGATATTAAGGATGTTTCTTCTTTTATGCTATACTATTAAATAATTTTAAAGAAAAATTTACTTTTCACTTTAAAAATAATATTATTTTTACACTTTCAAAATTAATTCTATGCTTTTAATGGCTAAGATATTAACATAATTATTTAAATTTTAATATAAAGAACTTCATAAATAAAGTATTAATATTAATGTGCAACAAAATTATTACAAATTAGAGTGAGTTTTAACTATAAATTATATTATTACTTGAAACATATAACAGTTGAAAATTAGAGTGTACATTATTAGTGTTAGTGTGAGTATTAAATGCAAAGTGCAAGGTTGAATTATAATTTAGCTTAAATATTAATATCTAATAAATGTGTACTCCAAAAACAAAAATACATATTTAAAAAGAATAAATTTTCAATATATATAAAGATGCATATTTACAATTAATTACGGAACATTTTTTACTAGGGATAAAGTGGTCACCTTTGCCCAAGAATATGGCATTAAAATTATTCATGCTATGCCATCTTTTGTGCAAGCCAATTGGCAAGACAAGGCTACCAACAAGATCTTAATCGATATGGTTAAGAAAACCATGGAAAATAAACTAGAAAAGTGCATAGAGATCCTATTGGAAATTCTGTAGTCATATAGAAACTAAAAGTGTATTGCCACTAGTCCTATCCTATATCAGCTAGCATATGGTCAAGATGCTATGTTACCTTTCGAAATTATGGAAAAATTAATAAGGGTATGAAATGGCCTTCAGCTCAAACAGTACCAATAAGCATTGTTTGTTGAGTTAGAATTAGTTGATGAAGATCAATTGATGATCTTCAACCATATTCGATTAAATAAAGCCAAAGTTGCAAAGAGAAATAACAAAAGGTAAGATCCAAACGATTTGGCTAGGAAGACATAGTTTGGAAAACCATTTTGCCAATTGGTACTAAAAATCCTAAGTTCTCCAAATGGTTATCAAACTGGGAAGACTCTTTTATCGTTAGTCAAACAATTCTAGGAGACATTTATTAGCTACTTAATATATCAAGTGAAGAATCATAGAAAAGAATAAATGGAAAATATTTGAAGCTTTGTTACCCTACCTTTTGGGAAAGAGTTCGGCTAGTAGAAGATTATTAGTAACCAAAAATTGGCTACTTACCGTCAACCAAAAAGAGCAAAATAAAGGCTAGGCCAAACCTTAGTCTACGAACCTAGCTAGTTTGCTAAGTCAAATTTCAAAAGACATTGGTGGATTAATTTGTTGGTGGAGGAAGATCAACAAATGGAATGTCTTTCTGCACAATTTCTAGTGTAACAACTGAGAAAGGGGTGGCAACTTGGCTAGGAGTAATAATCATTTCTCAACTCTAACTAGCCTAGTTTTAGAACCTCTAGGTCTCATTCTTGTCCTTTTTTTACTGCACTAGAAATTCAATTTGATATCTAAATAGTTGCTTGAGTGTATATCTTAATTCAAGCATCAGTTTCAGACTTCACATTTGTTGACACACTTTTTAGCTTTGGTGAATTTTGGCTATTTCTTTCTAACTTGATTTTAGCTCTTTTTGTTTAAACATCAAACTATCAATAAATTTAGTCTATTATTGAATGTTCTTCAACCTTTCTTTTTCAACTGCCTAGTATTGGGTCTAGAAAGTACTTTTTTGGGCTTCAAGTTTGGTTAGCTGATTTAGAATTTTTTGAACACCATATTTCCTGGACTTATGCATTTGGTGTGAAAATGGAATGTTAGCTAGGATAAGGCCAACTTAGTATTAGTGGCCTTTAATTCAAGAGTGATGGCAGTGAAATCGGTTGATCTAACTACCTTAGCCAGTGATTCATGGTGGAATTGGTGTAGGCATTACAAAGAAAATCCTCTATCATTCAACTTAAAGTCAAGATGCATGGAGATTGCAGATAAATCACCAATGGAAAGACTAGACAATGGAGACTTGAAGTATTGCTTTTGAACCTCATTAGAAATAGCAAGAGAGGCATGTAGACTTGGTATCCGAACAGCCTAGGTTTGAGGGGTCCTAATGGTAGAAGGGGTTTACAACTAGATATGTACAAGGACCCTGTAGAGAAAACCTCCACATGAACCTTAAAAGGTCTCCATGATTGTGATAGTTACAACAACTTTACTTGAATATAAATGGTAGTCAAATCAATATATGCTAATCTCATAAGAAGGAGGAAATAAGTTGAGTCATCATACTTTAGCCAAATGGGCACATGGTTTTTCAAGGAAGACAGTTGGAGTTTTGTTTTTCCTTTCATAAGAATACTCAGAGTTTTCCTTTATTAGTTTATTCAAATAGGAACTTGATGGTTCAAGGAAAAAGGTGGTGGAAGCAAAATGCCAATAGTCAACAAAATTTGGCATTTAACTTGGAAGAAAGATGAAGCTAAAAAACTTGAAATTGTTCATCATTTGAAGCTTGGAGGTGTTCAATTTTAAGGCATTAACACAACTGAGATAGTGGTTGGGGAAGTATTCAGCTAAAGATTTAAAAAGTACAAGAATCCCTTAAGCCAAGCATGATTGCCAAGTAAAACAATGTGGATGATAGGGCTCGAAGATGATCTTATTGTGCTAAGTTGTCTGTTTTACCCATAGCTCTGAAATCTGGACTAGACCAACTGGTTGAACTGGAACGGGCCAGGTATCCGATCCGGTCATAGCCTGAAAATTATTTTTCAAAAAATCAGGATTGAACCACTATGAATTGCCCAGAAATTGTTGAATCGGCCGAGTCAGACTAGCTCCAATGATTAGCTGGTTTTATTTTTTTCGAAACCCCATCCCAAAAATAGTGTCATTTTGTGAGTTCTGAAAAAAAAAAAAATCAAAGGCACTTTGGCTAGCGCAATACGTGCTGTCGCCGGGGCCATAAGGGATATGGTAAACAGTGTGGCAGGTGCCTCAAGACTCAATGGAGATCTGATGGCCGGCGCGATGGGAGACGGCATAGGTGACGATGTCGGGGCAGATGTTGTCATGGATGAAGGTGACGATGTTGAGGTAGATGGCAGCGGGGGACAGTTGGTTGGGTGTCAGTGGCAATGTCACTCTCCAAGGGTTGCACAATGATGAAGGGGTGTCCTACCACTGCAGCCATGGTTGGAAGAGAGAATGGGTAGGAAAGACTATTAGGGGGAGTATGAGGTTCTTAACTTTTGGTTTTAAGGTGGGAGTCGAGTGGATCAAAGATGAATATATGGTATGCAAATTGGATATGTGCTGCTATTTGGTTTTTCGGGTTTTTGGGGGTTGTATGAGCAAATATGCAACTTGGGCATTTTTTTTCCTTTTCTGTATGATGTAGGTTGCCTATAATGATTCATGGGGCTTGGCTATTTTCTTGACTTCCTTTCTTTCAAGCAACAGATTATCACAACCCAAAAAAAAAAAAACCACAGTAATAAATTTTGGTCTATATGAATTATACTAATTTTGATTTATTTATGAATTATGTTATATCATATGAGTTATACTAATGATTTAATTTTTTTTATCTATTTTATAACATATATATATATATATATATATATATATATCTGGTTGAACCCTAATTAAGTCGGTTGAACTATCGAACCTCTGAACCAATAGCTTATCTGTTTTGAGGCCCGGTCTGATTTTCAGAACCTTGATTTTACCGTACATATCAAGTCGCCAACTAATAAAATAGTGCTATAACTGAGTACTAGTCAATTCAACTAATTGAAATTAAGAGAATTGAGAAGGTTTGGCAGAAACCAATCAAGGCCACATTCTTTTTTAAAGTAAAGGAAGAGCTCATGAGAGGTACAAGCAAAGATGCTAAAAAACTTGTTGGCAACATCAAAGGTTGAATGCTTCAAGGTTGGAAATGGTTGAAAAATCTCACTATAAATAATTGGATTTTTGCGCCATCATTAGCTTAAAAAAAAAACCCTCAAGAATGGACTCAAGAAAATATTGGTGTAGTGGCAGGTAGGGTTAGGTATACAGGCCTTGATCTGCGAGTTGATCTATTTAACTCACAATCCACATAGGTTAGAACCAAGTATACTCCTAACCTACTAATTCACAAACTTTCTGACCCACTTCGCTTAACCCATTGGCTAAATAGGCTGAACTCATGGGTTAGCAGACCATTTACTAACCTATGCATTTTTTTTTTTAACATGGAGAGTCTATGCCTTTTTGTAAAGCAAAAAATATATTTAAATTGTTGATAAAGCCTTATGTCATAACTTGTGGATGTAGCTTAGTCGTGAGAATTCCATATATGTATTTATATACATATATACATATATGTATTTATATACATATATATATGTATTTATATACATATATATATGTATATATGTATGTATATATGTATTTATACACATATATACATACATACATATATGTATATATACATACATATATGTATATATGTATTTATATACATATATACATATATGTATGTATATATGTAAACTAGCCCGTGGACCTATACGGTGTGGACATGGGCCTATATAATAACAACCAATTTATTTCATGGACCAACCCTATCTAGTTCGTTTAAATATGGTCTATTGCATATCGAGCTCCCCCATATACCCACATCTAATGCCAAGAACCAAAGAGGACTAGGGACAATTTTGATATCTTCTTTTTTTCAACTGTTCAACTGAAAAGGGGAAAAGAAAAAAACTTCTATACAGAAGCGCAAGAAATAGAGAAGCTAAAGCCAAAGCCATTTTAGAGGTGATGGCAACAATGAAATAAGAAAATTTAGAACAGTAACAGTTAAGTTAGTATACATGAAGTATTTGCAACATTAGCATTAAAAAAAGCATTGTGTTCAGCTTTTTTCTACAAAACCTTTGCGTTTGTTGTTCACAAAATGGAAAACCAAATATGAGGAAGTTCGCTTGATGTTTTATGCCTCAATCCTCATATATCATCCACTAGAAGGCCAAGGACAGCTGAGATGTCCAATAAAATGGGAGTCATCATGGCAAATGGGAAAACAATGCATTGATGAATGTATCCTAAAAGCCGAAAAAGGTGAAGAACAACTCCGAGTTGAGGGGGATATCATGTCGAGACAGTATGGTCATGTCATAAAACCCCATTTCTTCCAATCATCCTTTTTAACCTTGGCAATTTGGTTCAGCCAAGATAGCTATCAGGAGGCCAAGCTCAAAAATCAAATGGACAATAAGAGAAAGTGAATGAATTAGTAGTTATGGAAAGCTCAAACTCATTTGGATGGATTAAATGTTCTAGCATTAATTGTCTTTTAGTCTGATCAATGGAAATAAGACTCAAGACAAAAAAAGTGATTGATTGGAAAGAAAGGGATAAGGCTGAAAACTCTAGAAGAACCAATTCTTGCTAAAGAGTTGGTGAATTCAGAAAGAGTAAGATTGTGGCTAGACTCATTGCCACTACTAAGGGAAGAGTTGCGGCTTTGAGAATCTAAGGCTAAAGACATTTTGAGCAAATGAAGAAAGATAAAAGGCTAAGGAGAAAACTAAGAATAGCTCAAGGAAGGCAAATAAATTGAGAACCTAAAAGCAGGAAGTAAAAAGTACATAGGGCAAAGGGATTGCATCATTCGAGCTTCCTACTCAGTTGTTAGTTGAAAGATGCATAAGGCAAAGTGTTAACAATCACAAATTGACAATATCTAAGGATGAGTACCCAACAGTTGAGAGATGACAACCAAAGAATGACTTTACTTAATAACCAAGGGAATAAGCTTCTCATTAAGCTATCGGACTTATTGTAATGTCCTGATTTAACCATGTCTGTAATTAACACTAATGAGAATTAATTAATATTAACTTCATAAATAGAGAGAAGAATGTAGAATAATAAAAGTGAAAAAGCAATATAGTTGAAATTTTGTAGGCAATAGAATTTTAACCATACCATAAAAATTTTAAAAATAGTTGTTTAGAATATGAGAAATTGATTAGGTAGGAATTTAAAAACAGGAGAGCCCAAGTATCATGTGACCAAATTTAATTTTGTGGTTTAGAATTAACTGCTTTGGCCATAAAATAAGAATGAATCATGGCCACATAAAATGTCAAACCTAATTTAAAAAATGAAATTAAAAGAAAGAAAAACCTAACAAATACATCATCTTTTTCTCTCTCCTCCTTCAAGAGACCGCCAGCACTCTTCTCAATTTTTACCTCCATTTTTGTTTTCAACTTTTCAAAATTTTGCTATTTCTTTTGCTCCCATCAAAGACTACCTGACCTTTGCTTAACTCAAAAAGGAGATAAAACCCCTCTCTTTTGTCCAAAGAAGTTTTAGCCATAATCAAGAGAAGGAGGAGTTGTTGCTGTTGCTTGTTTGAGAGCATTTAGCGCTTTAAGAGATTAAGGCTAGAGTGTTTAAGGCTTTGGAAATGAAGTAAGTGTCTTAAAACTTGTGTTATATTAAGTTGTCTCATTAAGCTAGGGTTTCCTTTTTTATTTTTCTATGCTTGATTGGTGGCTAAATATAATGCTATATTGATTGATCGTAGTGATTTAGAGCTTGTGAAATTGGATCAATGTGTAATATTGAGTTAGAGATAAAAAAAACATAAAATAGAGAATTTGTCATGTTGGGTAAAATTGGGTAGCAGTCAGTACCTGCAGAACAATTCTAGCTAGAAAACTCAAAATGAGGTAGAGCTAACTTTACTTGAAAATAACTCATAGAGAGCATGTCCACGAAATTTGAGGTCTATTGGACTTAAGATGGATCAACTATGAATTTTTGAAGTAGGTTGTAGGTTGGGGTGAACTAAGCTGAGCAGTATGTGTTCAAATGAGCATAACTTGCCCTATAGACCTTCAATTTGAGTACAACCAATTTTGTTAGAAAGCTAACATATAGAAGAATATAAGTCTATAAATTTTCAGGTTCCAACTCCCAATGAGTTGCTTCTAGTAATTCCACAAATTTACCTTATGCTCTATATGAGCTGAAATAGGGCAGCCATAGTACTTAGTTAAATTGAGTGGGACTTAGCTTATTTGAAAGAATATTCACACAAGTATAAGAATGTTAAATTTTGGAGCAAAATAATAAAAGAAGAAGTTTTAGTGATTTTCCACTTTCAAGTGCTCAAGTCTATCCCATAACAAGATAGTAGTAGGGAAAACTTGTATAACTTAAGTTATACATCTCAAAAGTTAGTAGGACTAAAGAGGTTTGAAAATAGACTAGTAAAGCATCACTTGTATAAAATTTGATATCAAAATGGGTTAAATTGACATCTTGGTGCATTTTTGAAGTTCTAGGTAGAAATGAGCAATTATACCTAACTTATCACATAAGTTGCCACAATTCCAACTAGAGATCTCCAAAGGACTCAGGGCCAAATCTGATTAGATAGCCTTGTATGATGCATGATTTTGTATGACCTTGACCTATGAGATATACCATTGTTATTTACTTGAACTCTGTGAGATTGTGACTGCTTTGTGAACAATACAATCACTCTTGTCTTGAAATCTTGTCATATGTGCCATTGAAATTGTATGTCTAGATTTGTTGGCTGGTTATTGGCTGTTAGAAATTTTGGGAAGTTCAATATTTTAGCCATCATACTGCCTTTTTTGGTAGGAATACTTTGATGTGAGGCCACGAAGCATGAATATAAGTGCACCAAGCATCATTATATGAAGTATGCACATTAGATGAATATATGAGAATATAGTTAGATGAGAAATATGCAGTATAAACATGAGAATTTCATAAGTTGATTAAGTGATGTGTTGGGCTTCCATCAAGTAGTAGGTTAAGATGACATGATCACGTATGATGGAAGTTGCTTACTAAGGATAGTAATACATAATGTTTAGGCAGGCGTAAGTTAATGTTTTGCAAACGGCGATACATAATGATTATGCAGGTGTAAATTAATATTCTAGGGATGACGGAGTATAATGCCTAGTCATGTAAAGAGGATTGCCTACTAGAGATGGTGATACATAATACTTAGACAAGTAAAAATTATTATTTTGGGGATGGCAAAATGTAACGCCTAGTCATGTGAAGAGACCTGCATCTTGATGACAGCGACACATAATGCTCATATATGTTTAAGACTGCACTCTAAGGATGGCAGTGTAATGCTCAAGTGCAGATACATGATGATACCTTAGGGATGGTGAGACATAATGCATTGGTGTGTCAACATCAGGGAGAGTGAACCTGAACCACTTTACCAAATCCCTTTGCTCAAGTCAGAGAAAGATGTTTGACCTAAGTTAAGGCACAATAAGTTAATAGTAAGTATTAAAGTCAAGAAAATAAAGAAGACTAACAAATAAAAGAGTAGGCACCTTGGGGATGCCAAGATGTAATGCCTAGATATGTTAAGTAAAGAAGTCTAAAGAAAAATAAAAAAAAGCAGGGACAAACAGGTTAAGGAATATTATTTTATTTTCATAAGCATCTTTACCTTATTTTTGAACCATGATAAGTAAGGTTTATTAATTGTTAAGTTATTTGGATTAAATGCTTGGTAAAAGAAACCCGCTTCAAAATGATAGCTTTGGAACTTTGTAAAATGAAACTTTTTCTAGTATGATCACACTTTTTATAATAAACCAAAGTGGCTGGGATGACAATGATGACGTTGTATATGTTAGTCTAGGACTATCTATTGGGAATGTAAAGTTCCACTCTATGTATTCCTGTGTTGTCTCCAGATAACTCAGAGGAGCTTGAAGGTGGCCTCTTTGGAAGAATGTGGTCGAGATGAGAGTAGCTATTGAAAATTACTGTCAGACATATTTATTTGTACTAAAGGACTATTATGCTGGTTAAAGCTCTTAGCAGAGCTTTTTTATCCATTTTGCCCTGCTATTAAGAAAGACTAGAATTCTAGTTATGTAACTTAGTAAATGCAACTATGATGTAAATATTTATGTATACAAGAGAGTTTTTGTTTCCCCTATCAGCTTGTTTACTTTTGCTTAGAATTACAAAGTAGATATCACTCTAATTTCTCAAAAATACAATCATAGTTGACCAAGATCCGCTAATTTATTAGTAGCAACTTCTAAGTGTAATGTTATGACTTAAGTATAATATTGTATTCAGGAGGGTGTTACACTTATGATGTTCAGCAACCTACAAATCAATATTAGACATTGGCTTTAAAGAGCAACTACTTTCAAAAGCTGAAGAAACAATTAACTAAGTCTAGTAACAACTTCTTGGAAAATAGGGATAGTTGACAGAAGTAATTGATGGTACATGAAAGAAGGAAAATGGTTTAGGCAAAGTAGAGGAGCAATTGTAGAAGTAAGTGGAGTAGGTCACATAAAAATTTGATGAATATATCGAACCTAACCAATTTAGCTGAGTCTGTTAGTTAGTGTTGGATGCTATTGGCCAATAAGCTGAATATTGGCATGAATATATGAATATGGCTAGCCGAGTTAATGTTAGGAATCTGTTATTCTATAACTATAAATAGCCTTTTGCATTGCTTATAAGAAACTGGCCAACATATCAATCAACCACAAGTCTATCTTATATGGATCGTTACATTTTACCTTTTATTTTCTTACTTTTACATTTTAGCCTTTACCTTTATGCTTTTATATTTCAACCTTTTATATAAGCTCCACACTTATTTTCTCAAGGCTCTTTTTAAAATAGTAAGAGGTCTAGTAGTCTTTGCCTTGAACAATTAAGGTGTACTTTTAACCATCTTTCACTATACTATGATTGTTAATCTTGCCACAATTGGTGATCAAATGATGCCTCGGTGTAATATCGTATCAAATACAATACTATGCTTCAGTCATAATATTCTACCTAGTAGTTTGTTATGTGTGAATAACTCTCATTTTATTTTACCTTAATTCATTAACTTAGTAGAGTAAACTCTTAAATTGAAACACAGTTTATTGACTAGGCGTTAATTCACTTATGTGATGTATACATATCGTACAGGCATGGCGCAATAAAAGAAATTTAAATAAGTTGGGTAGAAATATACCTCACAACGTCTTTGATATGTCTATATATACAAACATAGTCTCATAGGTTCATGTACGTCCAAGAGTGGTGAATACAGAAAGCAGGACCATCAAACAATGAAATGCATCTCTATATGGTCCTAAAAGGACATTTCATCTAGTATCATTGCCGGATAAAACAAAAAGAAACTATTACTATAGCCTAATGTCATAAAAGTGCCAAAAGAGAGCCATACTATACACTGCATATGCTGGTTGGATGGCTCCTCTAAATAGATTCCAACAAAAGGAACCCGTTCGCCATGCTGGGATTAGCTATAGCATAGTCGTTGTCAGGTGCAGAAGACGAGGAGGAGAATAAGTTTGCTATCTTTGAGGGGTCACCATCAGAAGAGAAAGAAGGAACTAGCTGGGGCGGTGAGATAGGTGGTGATACTGGTGAGGCTGCTGGATGTGCCATATACAGAGGGATAATTAAGAAGGGAATGGCAAAGTCAAACAAAGGACTGAAAAGGGGAACTGCAGAGTCGTGGTGGAAGACGAAATACAGGCGAAAACGGCAGGTGGCGGTGATATACAAAGAATCTATCACAGGGTCATAATGGAACTATAACTTTGGTAGCTTAGCGAAGAGGATGGCTATCGCCACCATGTCCATGATTTGAGAATGATGCGGACACACACAATAGGATGAGAATTTTGGAGAATTCTTAGTAAGATTCTAAAAACTATTCTACAACTGACATCACATTCATTCTCAGTTACTTCAGTTTTTGTTAATTATATAAGAAGGTAAATAATAGACTAAATATCTCCATTTATCTGTGTTTAAGAAATATAGCCCAAAGCAATATTCCATTTTACTTGAAGGAGTAAGAGTAAAAAAGAACTCATCTAATAGACAGAGTAAATACTATATAGAATAGTACGCAGTGCAACTAAAATAACAAACGATCACAAGGAATTGTACACAGTGCAAGTAAATCACAATCAAATACTTGAGCTACATAAATGCATAAATGATAAAATTTTTCTGAAATAGAATGCACTTTGTAACATCCTAGAAATACGAAACATTTAAATTGCACCAATTTTGATATGTTTTATTACGTTAGAGAAACTAGAGTAATTATAAATGAAATATGAGGATTGAGGTTAGAACATTTTGAATTTTAATATGTAAAAATTTATGACAACCATTAGTAACATTTTGCTAAGCTAACAAGAAATCGATTAAGCTTCAGTATTATATACCGCAAGAGTCGAATTGATAGAAATTTACATTGTTAAAACTTTACTTTTGAGGGTTAGGATTAGGCCACCATGCCCCTTGGGCTGGTGCAATCTCAGCCCTTAGATGGCCAATCTAAACCAAAATTGAAACAACACACATATCCACCAATTACCATTGAATGAGTCATCTTCTTAATTATGACTCAAAATCATGAAATTCCCTTTTCCTCCTTGTAATTTCGGGCAGCAGAAACTAACCCTCCCTCATTTGTGTTTCATTTGCATTCCCTCAATCTCTCTTCTTCATCTCCTACATAGCTTTTTTGAAATCAAGTCCTTCACTTACAAATTCAAACCCTAGTTTGAGGTAGGATTTCCCCTTTCTTTGACTGATTTCTTGTGATTGGTGGCTAATGGTTCTTTCAAGCATATGCATGTATTTGATGTTTAATTGAGGTTTTAGAAGTGTTCTTGGCTGGTTTAGTAAGTACTTGGTTGCATTAAAATTGAATCTTGCATGAAAAAAAAGAAAGATAGCAAAACAGGATATGAAAACGTAAGAGATCCTATGGCGTCTGTGCTAGCGGAGTGTATGGTTCCACCTACAACCACCAAAATGGAATGAAACCAATTTAAATGAAACCAGACATCTGAGTTTTCCAATTATGTAAATTATAAGACCATTGGATTAGTATTGAGAGAGATATGATTTTTTGAAGTTTGCCCTAGTTTTCTATCCTTGAATCTGACCAGAGTGAGGTTAGTAGGGCATATCTCACTGTATAGTCCTTCAAATGAAGTGCAACTAATTTTGTTAGAAATTTGAGACATGGGATAATATGTCATAAAAATTTCATAATAAAATTCAATCCCTGTTGTTCCTAGTAATTCATGAAAGTTGCCTTAAGTCCTAACCAGGTTAGAATAAGGTAGGTCAAGTTAGTTAACTTCAAGAGCTCATAACTTGAGTTCTACTTATTCAAATGGGATGCAACTTGTTAGAATGAAATTGGTTCAGTTATCTTTAAAACCGTACAGGTTCTGTATAGTTTCAATTAGTTTTCCAATTTTAGTGAATTTTTACTTTTCAGATGCTTAAATCTGTCTAGTGCAAGACAAGCCTAGGTAAATCTTTAATAACTTGAGTCATATATATCAAAACTTAATGGAATCAAAGAGGTTAGAAACTAGATACATAACATTTCAAGCTATCTAAAATTTAGGTCTAAATAAGTTAAAATGAGTTTATGGCTTAACTTACAAAAATTGGGTAGAATTGGAGGGAGTAGCAAAAACCCAATCCAAGACCAAAGTTATGAAGTTTTGGTTTGATTATTAAAATATATACACCTTGCATTGATTTTTTTGTGTGAATGACTACCTAGTTGATTGATACTATTCACGGAAAAATGAACTCAATTTGTTATATTGCCGAAATTTGGCAAAAGCTATACATAATTTATGATACACTTGCACATGCATGTAATGTTCAAGTCAAGTTGTCATTCATTATGAAACTTGAGAAGTTCCATATTACTTGGGTCAGCCTTGAAATAAAGTTAAGGGGAATAGATCAGTGAGAAGGTCAAGGAAAGTAAACTCAGCGTTCCTGTATAGGAATGAACTCAATTCTGAAAAGTAGACTATTACTTAGGAGTTATAGGGCCAAAAACTCCCAAGAGACCAAGTATGGATTAGAGATAAAAGCAAAAAGCAAAACACCCTAGGGATGGCGATACATAACACCTAAGTATGTTGAGTAAAGTATAAAAAGACTAGGATACTGTATAAGCAAGTAAAGACTCAATGAAACATAATGCATTTCATTTTCATGCTGACATAGTGCCTTCCATTTTCATGCAGTAGTGCATATATGAATACATGTTGATTGATCATGATTTGAAGGTGCTATCTATATATGAGCTCTTTGAATGTGCTATTTATATTCATGCTTTTAAATGACTATTTTCGTATACCATTGCCATGTCTCATTTTATATAAGATGGTTACTGATACTCATTTTGTTCCTTACTATCATAAGTAAAATTGAACCTTACTTCGGGCTATGTTATGTTTTCTTAAACCTAAATGAATAAGGCTATTAGATTTGTTAATCATAAATTTTTTATTAAGTAAAACCGAAGCAATTGGGGATGAATACAATGACAGTATGGTATAGCTAATGGAAATCCTGTTGAGAATTTTAAATTCTCATCTTTTATATTTGTGTCATCTCCACATGGCGAGAATAGCGGTGACCATCATATTTTACCCTAAAGTGCCGGAATGGCAATGGCACTACGATCTTACATTGGACTTGTTGTACCTGATGGCCATTGCCCGATTTCGTCTTTATGTTTTCTTCCACCGAGCTTTTGTTGTCCCTTTGTTTAGTCTGCTATTTGATCTTACCAGCCCTTACTTAGCAGTCCCAGGGTCTATAGCACTTCCACCTGCACCACCACCACCTCAGCTTATCCATGAGGGATCCTCTGACATGATCTTGCAGAGCTTATGGACTCATCTTCTTCCTCTTCTAGAGCTCCTAATAATGATTGCGCCCCTGCCAACTCCAACATGGCGAATAGATTCCTCTCGTCAGAGTCCATTTAGTGGAGCTGTTTGCATCTGTTGATCCCAGTTATATAGAATGACTCTCTTTTGGCAATTTGGGCCACAGTTCTGGTCTTCTTTTCATATTTTCATGTATCCATGATGGCAAAACGTCCTTCGAGGACCTTGTAGAGCTGTTTACACTAATATGGGCCTATGTCTTTTTGTTTATGGTCCAACTTGATGTACTCGTGACTATAACTATATGAATACATGAGATAAAGATGTTTATATGTATCATGTCTATGGTGATAACTTCTATTTTCTATTATTTGTACTATTTAAATCTTTTGTTTATATTGCGAAACAATCTGAGATGTATGCCTATCCTCTAATTGAAATTGATGACTGATAAATTTCACTAGGCTACTGATGAAAGCAATTAAGTCATTTTAAACGGGAAGTAAGGTCAAACAAAGAATATAGATGTGTAATAATCTATGAAATATAATATTATGACCTAAGTGTAGTGTTATTTTTTGTAGTGTGTTACACACTTCACTCTCAATATTCCTTAAACTTATATTTCATAAGTTTCCATATTTGGTCCCCTGAAAGTTTTAGACTATATAACTTCTGGGTTATAGTCTACTTTTCAAGGTAAATAAGTCAACTTGAGTTATAATTATGTCAATAAGTCATCCTATATGGTTAATAGTAAGGACTTATTTACAAACAATTATATGTGTAAAGACTGATTTAAAAACTTTTTCAATGTAAAATCTAAATTTTCAAAATCAATCACATGTATAGGGACTAACAATAATATTTTAACAAAAATAAAGGAAAATAAATATTAAACAAGAAAACAAGACCATAATCCAAATCAAGCTTGTCCTACAAGTTCCTTCTCTAAAACAATGCTTCAACTAGTAGCAGAGCATGATCAATTAAATTACCGTACTTTTAAATTTAAAACGTAAAAAAAATAAAAATCAATGTGGTAAGAATTTAGCATTTAATTATTCTTACTATATATATTTTTATTTATGTACTGTTATGAGATAAAGCGTAGATATAATTCTGTTTATATTAGTGTTTTGGTAAATCGAATTTGGTTAATTTTTTATCGCAATTAAGTTAACTCACTTTTATTGTTGATGTATCAAAATATTGTAGATCAATATATTTAATTGTAATTTAATTTCAAAAGCCATTTTATTGCCTCGTGTACTAATAAGAATTGGTTCTCGCGGAACGGATTAGTCCCCACAATGTAACAAATGACGGTTTCTAATTAAGAGATATGTTTATATTTAGTGCTTTATCGTATCACGAACAAAATTGTCTCCACTAAAAAAATTTGTGCAAATTAATAAATTTTAAACAAAATATCCATTTTGATTCTTGACAAAAATTTTGGGAGGCAAATTAATCCCTAAGGATTTGAAAGTCCATAGATAATTCTTCACCATTCAAAAGGTGGAATATATTAGTCCCTCTGTATGGATTTATACAATTAAAAAATTCTTAAAATTTATATACGGAAGGATTAATATATCTCTCTTTTTAAATAGTGAGGGATTACTTGTAGATTTTTAAATATTAAGGAATTAATTTGTCCTTTGCAATTTTTGTTAAGGATTTTAAGATTTTTGGATTTTAAGATTTTTTTTTAACTAAGTACCATAAGAACATTGATTAAGAAATCAAGAGTAATTTTTTTTTAAATTAAGATCCTTTAAAGTAAGAATGGTTATAAAGTGAAAAAGTGAGGGAGAATTCATCTTCGGATTATTTTGGTGGGACCTATACACAATAGAAATTATTAATCCAATGATAAATAACTTTTAAATTTCATATTTTACATCCATCCCCATTTTACAAAATCTAAATCTAATTTTTTTTTTTTTTTAAGTTTTCTTGACTAGGCCACTAGTTAAGAAAAAAAAAAAAACCAAAATTCCGTTACCTGATACATTGTACAGTTCAAAACTTCAAATAATAGCGTGGCTGAGGTCTTGGTGCAGTGGCATATTTGCTGCCTCAAAAGAGTAGCCACACACCCAAGGACGTGAGTTCGACTCGCCGAAAGGGGCAAAGGCCCAAATGCCCTCAAAATTAGGGGTGTTTAAATCCAATTCAATTCAATTAAAACCGTTAAATTAATCCAATCCAAACTAAAAATTAATCAAAACTACAAAAGTTTGGATGGATTGGATCTTATTTTTTATAAACTGTTTGGGTCGGATCGGATCGGATTTTGGATTTAATTTTCAAAACCGATCCAATGAAATCCAAACCGAATAATACTATCTCATATAATTTTTTATTTTTAATTTTATACTCTTACTTATAATAATTTTAATTTATTACATAATTTTCTATATTTATATGTTATTTTCATTTAAATATCATATTATCAATATTATATTAGTCATTTTTATTTTTATTTTCATTGATTTATTTTATTAATTTAAGTTACTTTATATTTATAATATTCTATACTTAAGATTTTTTCAATAAAAAACTGATCCAATCCAAACCGTAAAAGATTAGTTCGAATTGGATTAGATTCAAAATCTAAGCTAAACCGATCCAATCTAAATTGCTATATATTTTATTATTTGGATCGGATGAATATTTTTTGCTTAAAACCGATCCAAACCGCACCGCAAACACCCCTACTCAAAATTACCCCTCCTCGACCAAAAAAGAAAAAGTCAAATAATAGTTAATTAAAATTACAGAATTTAAAATAACTAGCACTGAGCGATTAGATAATTCCATAATAAATGAATTTTTAACTATGAGACTATGGATAATAGTATTGGGTTGAGAAGTGAACCGTCAAGACTAAAAGTTTTTACTATATAGTAATTGAAGTTGTTTGTAACAAACAAATAAAATTAATATATTGTCAATGTAAAGCAGTTTTATACTGTCATTTAATTATATATTTTTATTTGTTAAAATTTTGAGGTAGTAAATGGCAGAATCAAATATTTTTAACGATATAATAATATATAATTAGATATCTATGTAAAATTTTTTTGAATAAATTTACAAATTAGTCCTTGACAATGTTTTGAGTGGACACGTTAGTCCTTGACAAAAAATAATTAGTCTCCTGATCTCTCACAATTGCTAAAATTGAACATTATAATCCATGATTCACTTGTAATTAATAAAGAGTTCGATATAAAGATAAAATAATGACTAATATTTCCTTAATTCCATCCTCTATATTGTCATCTAAATTCACAGTTTGAATAATTTGAAAAAAAATCCCTCTAAATACATCATTTTAATCTAGCAAAATATTTTAAAATGGTGTGTTTGAGGGGGGGTTTTTTAAAGTCATGCAAATTATACATTTAGAGAATATTATGTGAGATGAGATTAGGAAAATTTTAGCCATCATTGTACCTCAATAGTAGACTCTTTAGCTAGTTACAAGTAAGATAAGGACCATAAGTGTCTAATTTTGCAATTATCAGAAACCAATATATCAATTTTTTCCAATTGTTAGAGACTACAGGATGAATTATTTTTTGTCAGGGACCAATTTATTTATTAAAAATATTGTTAGGAACTAATTTAAGAGTTTACTTAATTTTTTTACAGTAATAGTGTATGGAAATAAAATCGAAAAATACATCAAGTTCTACCAACTTTTATCAAAATTAAATATCAATAAGTGTGTAATTAAATAACTCTTATTTGTGTATATTTTAAACATATATATTATGTTGATTTTAATGTATACCAAAAATATATCAAACAATTTTAAATTAATATGAAATTTTATAAGATTTTTTACCATTATTTTACTAAGGTATTATTATTTTTGATAATTGATATTTAATATTTAACTATTTATTCCACTAAATTAAATACAATAAATATTTTATTTGTGTTTTAAATAAATGAGACATAGAAATACATTAATTATTATTTATTAAGAGCTACTAACAGCCTTACAAAAAAAGAAAAGTATCCATGCAAAATATATATCTATCTATATCTATATTTTTATTATAAAGAAAATTCCTTTATTTAATCATAAATTTATTTTTTAAAACATATTTTTCTTTCAAATAGAGAGAATATTATTTATTATTTGACTAATTGACTAAATATATATAGAAAAGAAATATTAAAAGCAAAGACTGTAAAATAAGTATATTTTTTTTTTTTTGAGAATAATTATTCTTAAATGCTTTACATTTTTTTAATTAAACAAAACATGACAAGGAATAAAGACAAAATTACAGAAAAATTGAGAATTTTTTGTACCATTATTTTTGATAATAAATAATTAATATTTAACTATTTATTCCACTAAATTAAATATAATAAATTATTGTATTTGTATTTTAAATAAATGAGACATAGAAATACATTAATTATTATTTATTAAGAGGTATTAATAATCTTACAAAAAAAGAAAGGCATCCATGCAAAATACATATCTATCTATACCTATATTTTAATTATAAAGAAAATTCCTTTATTTAATCATAATTTTTTTTTCAAAATTATATTTTCTTTGAAATAGAGAGAATATATTTACTATTTGACGAATTGACTAAATATATATATAGAAAAGAAATATTAAAAGCAAAGACTGTAAAATAAGTATATTTTATTTTTGTAGAAGTAATTACTCTTAAATAGTTTGTATTTTTTTAATAAAAAATAATTTTTTATGATATTAATTTTGAGACTTTTAAGATAGTAGATGATTAAATCAAATATTTTTACTGATATAGTAATATATAATTGAATATCTATATAAAATATTTGTATACTAAGAGAGTTTGACATGGATAAAAATTAATGAATAAATTCTATTTGTCACATTTAACTTATTCATTAAATATTACTTTTATTTGTATCACATACCAAATATATTATGATAGTTTATTAAAATTAAATTTAAAATTAATTTTTTTATGAGTTTAATTTATATATATTTTCAGTATAAAAGAATTTTATATTAATATTTAATTTTATGTTATCATATGAATAAAGATAATTGATTCTCATACTTATTATCTTAAAAAAATTATTTTTATTTATATCAATATAAAATTCTTTTATTTTGATTATATATATAAATTAATTTTTTTTATTAAGTTCTTTGTTTTTTCCGTGCCCATTAAATTCGTTTTTTATTGTGCAAAAGTAATGCGCAATAGAAGTCAACCAAAAAGTGTAAAGCGAAAAAGAATTGGCGGGGCGAGGAGGGAAAACAAAATCCTTGAAAACCAAAAACAAAAGCCGTGAAGATATAAAAACAAAATACCATCGAAATGCGAATTAAATCCTTAAATAAAATAATAGAAAAAAGTGTATGCAAGAAGCACACAGAAAACGAGAAGTCCAAAGGAGAATTAAATTAAATATTAAATAAGAGATTAATTGGTGTGTTAATATTTAATTATATAATATTATATAAGTAAAAGTGATTTTTTTAATAATAAATATGAAAATTAGTCATCTCTATTTATGTAATAGTATATAATTTAATATCAAAAAATTTTATATTAACCGTATATATTAATTAAATTTATTAAATAATAATAACAAAAAATAATAATAAAAAAACGCTGAGCTTTTGGTTTTTTTGTTTCCCCTTCATCCAAAGGCGTGGCGATTGACAACTCAGTTGAGTGGACAGACCTTTTTGTTGGTGAAATTCCCTCTTTGAGAGAACACAAGAAAGAGAGAAAAAGAGAGAGAGAAATATTTGAGAGAAAAACTCACTCTCTCACTTCACACCCTTCTCCACTCCACAAAAGTAAAAAGCCGAAACCCCCCATTTTTCCCGTTGTTTTACCCTCCATTTTGTGTGTTTTCTTCTGTTGTTGTTGAAACTGCAAAATGAAGGGTGGAGGGAAGAAGAAGACAGCAACCTCGGAACCACCGAACGATGTTGCTCCTCCTCCTCCTGGTTCTGCTGGTGGTGTTGCTGTTACTGCTCCTGTTCCTGTTCCTGTTCCTGGTGATTATGCTGTTGCTGTTGTGGATTTTGGTGTTGATGCTGGAGAACATGGTAATGGAGGCCATGGAGATGGTGGTGGTGGTGGTGACCCAGTGGCTCCTCTTGCTGAAAACGAGAACACCCAGTTGCAGAAAGGCGAAGAAGAAGGAAGAGAGGAACAACAACGTGTGGACGATTCTGAAGAAGAAGAAGAGGCTCCAGAAGAAGGAGAAGAGGAAGAAGATGATGAAGAGATGGAAGATGCTGATGCTGATGCTGCTCAAGTTCCTCCTGAGCAAGGAAAGGGTCGTCCTCTTGCTGATGGTTTCTACGAAGTGGAAGCAATTCGTCGTAAAAGGGTCCGAAAGGTAAAATTTTTTTCTTATTTTTATTATTTTTTCTGTAAAGTTTCTACCTTTCTTCTTCTATGCTGATGGAGTTGTTGTTCTCTTGTTTTATTTCACTTTATTTTTATTTTTTTTTTGTGCCTATTTATTTTTTATTTTTTTTTTTTATTTGGGTTTTTATCCAGTTTCTTCTTTGTACCGACTGCCTTCTTTTTTTTTTTTTGTGCGTTTTTCTTGATGACAATTTAATTTTCAAATTTTGCAATTACAGGGTCAGACCCACTACTTGATCAAATGGTGAGTGGTCCTTTTTTTTTTTTTTCCTTCTTAGTCTTTTTTTTTTTTTTCTCATTGTCTAACTGGATTATGATACAACTAAAGGGTAATGGGCTAAATGTGATTCTTTTATTTATTTATTTATTTACTTGTTTATTTGTTTACTACTGAAGGCTTGGATGGCCTGAGACAGCCAACACATGGGAGCCTCTGGAAAATCTGGACAATGTTCCTGAAGTTGTTGCCGCTTTCGAAGAGAGGTATTCCCTTTTTGTTCCATGAAATCTTGACATTTTTCTTTAGACCGTATGTTAAATTGTCAGTGAAGATGAAAGACATGTTCCAGTTATGTTCTGTATCTGTGTTATGTTTGCCATGATCACAAATAGGTAGTTTATAAGTACAGGCAGAAGACTACATTTGTTAGAAATTGGATGGCTTAATGACTAGGTTGTTTAACTTTTTTTCTGTCTACATATGTTTGTTTTTTTGTGGTTTTGAAGCTGGAAAACAGCAAAGCATCGTAAGCGCAGACGGAAGCACGTGGTTCATCACTCAGCACTCAAGAAGAGGCTGGAGCGTTCTATCACTCCTTACAGCCTCAGACGTTTTGCCGCTACTACAGTCAACAACAACAACAACCATACACAGTCTGCTCCTCCTCCTTCTCTCACTGGTCTTAATTATGCTGATATTCCTGCCTTTCCTCAACCAGTGATTTTTGCCGATGAAGTTGAAAATAATGGTGATGCCAGCAATGTTGGAAGAGTCAAACATAGGCTTGCAAATGCTTCAGAACAAATTGTTGAAGCAAATCAGGAAAATGATTATGATCCTAAGCTCAGCGAGCTTAGAGCATCGACAGCCAATGGGTATGATGCAGACAGGCTTGCAATACAGTTTCAAGAAACTAATCTTTCATCAGGTGATGGTCACACGGATGGCCAACCAAATGGGGTTGGCATGGAATCAGGTCCAAGTGGCCGCTGCAGAGGAGCCAAAAGGAGAAAATCCGGTTCTGTGAAGAGGTTCAACAAAGATTTGTACACTGGTGAGCCTGTTAATACACAACATCCAATTGGCATGTCTGCTACTGCAGCTGAACCAGGGGGAACAGGTATTGCTGATAATGGGGTTAATAATAGTCACAAGAAGACAGATCATGCTAAACCTGCCAGCACTATTGTCAAGATCATAAAGCCTGTAAACTGTTCACCAGCAGTACCTAGCAACACAGACGATGTTGTAGTGACCTTTATGGCTATGAGGTTAGTTACTCAACTACTAACAACTCCAAATTTTTGTTATAACTTTGATAAAATGTATTAAGTTATGTAATATGCTTTCTAAAATGACTCATTTTTTACACCTTTATTTTTAAGATTTGTTTTTTGGTTTGGTGATTTAGATTAAATGGATTTTCAGTTTATAAACTGAAGAATGATGGTTCTGGATGCATACTTCTGCATATCACAATAATGAGTATTTTTCTCATGAGCTCAATTTTAATGCTTAGGTGCCCGTTATTATTATATTTTAGAGAGATCACGCTGCTGTTAATAAATTAGACCAGTCGCTAATTGTTGTGACATTATTTACTTCTATTTGAAATTTGAATCCATAAAAAATGTAATTTTACGAACATAGAAAGAAGTTTTAATGTAGCTTCAAATTTATTGAGTGCTTGATGCTTAGTTTTTTTTATAAAGGAGCTCCTTTTTTTTGTTTTTTTGTTTTTTTGTTTTTTGGGCCCCGTGTGCCAGTACAAATTGAAGCTTAAATCCTTTTTTTTTTTGGGGGTAAAAGAAATTGAAACTTAAATCTTGTTAGGCCTTTATTGGTTTTTTCCCCTCACAGCCAAATTATTTTGGGGCAAGATTTTGTCATCTTTCTTTCCATAGGTGCTACTTTAACTTTTTTCCTTAATGCATTAATTCTTGATTTTATTGATTGTGTCTACTCTATATTAGCCTAGGATTTCATTTTCGTTATGTACTTTTGTTCCTGGGTTTGTATCCTTTACAATTTACATCCCTTTTATGGAGCAAAGTGGATTATTTAATAAACGTACAACATGCTTCTTCACATAAAGCTTATCTGGTTAAATTTACAGGTCTGATGGATCAGAGGTTATGGTCGATAACCAATATCTCAAGATATTCCATCCACTTCTGGTACTCTGCCATCTCTGAGTAATATTATTTTTGGAGAGTTTGTTTATTTCCTTATCAATTTCACATGGCTTCAAATGCTTAAGAAAATGTTTTTATGGCCTTTTTACTTGAAGCTAATGTTTTTCTTATGTTCCAGCTGATCAATTTCTATGAGCAGCATCTCCGCTACAGTCCTACATCGTGACTGAACAGAGTAGTGAAGGAGCTTGCTTGTTTTGTTAGATTTTCATGTATTTGTAGTTGTACTGTATAATTTCATACTTTTGTAGATGCAGAAGACAGTGAATGGTAAGATGCATTGTTTGTTAGCCATGTGTAGGTATGACTATTTAATGAGTGGTTGCCAGTATTAGCTGCACACTATAATCCAATGCTACTAATTGCCATGTTTAATTGTGGATGGCATGAAGAATTAGCTTTGTCCAATACCTCAACACATGGGATCAAGGATGCATTTCTTATGCGTTGGTCAGGAACAAAACTCTTTATTTTGGATTAATATCAATTTTTATGGTAAGTTCTTTATTTATTTATTTATCATGAATAATTTCCGTTTGCATATTTAAGATTATTGCAGTTATTGCAATAAAGCTGTGCATGTTGATACTATTTTGATGGCCTTTGGCTGTCTTCATTATCAATGTATAGTGAGTTTAGATTGGTATCTAGGCTAATATATAGATGTTTCAGAATGATGTTATATATAGCAACATATGACCCCTCAAATTGGTTTTTCTTGAGGATGATCAAGAAGCATCAATTTGCCAACAAGAAACCTATGATGGTGTCTAGTGAGAGATTTTGTGGATGCAAGCTATTTATATGGCTATTGCAACATAAAGAAAGGAAATGATTTGAGTATCTACAAATCTATAGCTTATTGGATATAATGATAATCCACTTAACTATGCTTGATAAACTTATGGTAGATTGGATTAGTAGCGATCTGAATGGCACTTGTGTTACCTGCACGAAGAGGACTGGGATTAGTTTAAGTTAAGGAAGGCCATGTTTGGTAACTAACCCTTGAGCTTTGCAAGAAAAATGCACCAACTTGTGTCAGGGTGATGAGTATTGGGACAACTAGCTCTATTAGTGTCATTAAGTGCAGTGTGCCAAGGAGGAAATGATAAGGCGACATTTTCAAGAAAAAATCGACAAGGAGGATCTTGTAACTAGCGAACAACCAAACGTAGATGTTGTGGAGAGCATTGTCAGATTTGTCCCTTCATTTTTCGTCCTTATGTTATGAATTTGTTTCTTGGCGTTGTGGTTTACACAAGTTTTGTGAGGAAGTCACGTTCCCTTTTCTCAACTCATTTTGTAACTCAAGTATGTCGTGGGGAGGGTGTATTTGACTTTTGGGATTTATGTTTGACTCCTTGCTCTTTGCTAAGTTTTTTAATTATAGATATGGTGATTAAGGCTAGTGAAGTGTTCTGGCAGTTCGCGTATAGGCTGAATTGCGTAGTCTGGTAGTTCAATTGGGAATAGCTCTATCTTCAATTAGCTTGCTTCCTTCACGTGGGGGTAGTAATGAAAGCTTTCCTTTTTCATCCTTTTGGTAACCATCACTCTTTTCATCATGGGAAGTTAATCCTGATTTCTCATCAGGGTTCTGCTATTGTGACCCTTTGTAATGAAAGCAAGCGAAACGCTCCATTTACAAGTTTGTGCATTCCATGTTTCTCGTGATTTTATCGTATCCTTTTATCGCCTATGTGTCTCTGCTTTCTTCTTGTAATTGTTTCTTCCTATGACCACCCTCGCTGGGGAAGAATCTTATTTTCTCTCAACTCTAATCAAGCTAGCTCGCTAAGCGTTATAACAGGAATACTCCCCCTCAAAATTCCCCTTTTGTCCAATGCCACATTTTTGAATGCCTTACGATCCTTGTGATCGGGAAAGCCCCCAATAGTTCAATAGTTGATGTAGAAAAGATTGTTTCCTATTGTGAGAGTGGGTTAATCTGGCATATCAAAGTTGTACACACAATTACCTATGATATGACTAGGTTTCATAGGGATAGGCAAGGGCTAAGATGGCCCAAAATGAATATCATTGTTCCAATGTTCTTGGAACTTTTGTCCTTTAACTAGGCTCTAAATCTAGTTGTTGGAAGGCTGTAATGGATCCTCGTAGTTATATAGTCATTCTACATGTCTTTTTGGTTGTCAGTATGCGAGTGCAATCTGTCAGTGAGAACGTCGATCGGCAGCCTTCACATCTCGACTTTATCAAGCTAACTCATTGGTTAATATTCTCAATTGACTTTGGTTTTTTTTTTTTTTTTTTTTGACTTTGACCTTCCAAATCTTCAGGGATACCATTTGATGATTTTGCCTTGGTTTATAAGTACAAAATATGATCTTCAAACATCTTTGGGACATTTAATTTACTCTTGAAATAATATTCCCTATTCATATGAATTCCATTAGAACTTGTATTAGAGTTCTATACAATTAAGAACTCTCTTAAGTTTTCTAGTAATCGTCTCATGTTGAATGTGAACAGTCGCCCATACTAGTCATCCAAAAGTCTTTCTCAAATTGAAAAATTTGGTTCCTACATAGTAACACCAATGAAGATGTCCAAACAAAAAAAAATGCACTAGTCCATTGAAGGATAGAGTTTTCAAAATACTTTAGAGCATCAAAACATAATAGCAAAAATTTCAACTATAAAAGGGGCTTTGGATGTTACAAAGCTAGGCATGAGTATGTTTAAAAATGAGAAATTTAGGATATATTTATTTCGGCTTTTAGAAAAGTGATTATAAAATTTAAATTTTATACAATTGAAAACTATTTTTCTTAGAAGTTATTTTTTTTAGTTTTTGCAAAAAAAACCTGAAAACAAAATTTTTTGAGATTATGATTTTTTTTAAAAAATTTAAATATATGAAAATTGATTTTTTTTAAAATAAAAAAGTGATTTTTTATCAAAAAAATCACAAACAAAAGAAGTGCAAAAAGCACTTTTTTGGATGCCTCGGGGCAGAGGGTTATAATCATCATTAGGTTATCAAGTTAGGTCATATCGATCCCAAGCAAATCAGCTTGGATCAATTCTTACACAAGTATACTTTATGATTAGACTCAATACAAATTTTTAATTGGTTTGTGTTAGGGTGGTCGGGTCACCGAGGCAACCTGAGCAAATAATCACACATAGTTTATAATATTTGGAAAGAGACTCGAGTTGAAAAATAATAACGCAACCCTAGAGATGTTTACCTAAAGTTTGGACAAAAAGTGTCACAATTCGAATTAAGGTCAACGAGTAGTACATAACCAAGATGATTGATAAGCTTGACCAGGTCATGTATGCCTCAAAATTTGTCATCGACTAACTTCAAATATTCATATAAGCCTCAAAATGTCATTATGGTGCTAAAATTCATTAACTCAAATCAATTTCAAGCAAAATTTTCAAAAGCTTTGACAAAACTCCCAAATTTTCATTTTTCACAAATACATTTATTATTCTCGACAAACAATTTAGAATATCTATAATAGCAATTATAAGGCCTCATAAATGTAAAACACTTATTAGGTAAACTTCCATCCCTCGTAGTTTACTCTTAAACAAAATACATAATTTTTCCAGAGTACTATTTAACATTTTTTTGGATAATTTGAATAAATGCTCAAGACTCTTGAAAGAGAGGAGCAGAACAACAAACAAGATACCCACAAAAAAAAAACACGATTGGACAATGAACACGGGCAAGATGCAAAACACTACAGAAGTCACGCCAACAAAACACCAAGCGGCACACGATTGGAGAAATCCCATGACAGAACACTAGACACTTCTAAAAAGAGCCACTAACCCATTACACTTTTATATGAGATTTCTTTCCCACCCCTTCTTCTATTTTCCATGCTCCGACACACATCTACGTTCCTTGAATTTAATCCTTCTGCCAAAGCCTTTGTCACCATATTGTCATCTTTAGCAACCAACCCGATACTTTTGCCAAAATCCATGTCCTCCTTGCCTTATCAAAGATTATACTTTGTGAATCATCCTTAATACGATCACTATCCTCTTGATCATTGCTCGCCACAAGATCACCTCTACGCTTCACTGCTCAGGATTTGGATATTATTTAACATGTTTTAGACAATCTCCAACCTCTTCTAGAGTGAAAAATGTTGCTTTATATGAAAGTGATTTCATGAGATACACAAACAAATGTGATAGATTGTTTTTTTTTTTTTTTTTAAATTTATCTCTTTACTCTTACTTTCCTCCTAATTTCTATTTTTTAGTTGTGTTTCCCTTAAAATAGATTTGTACTCGTTCATGCTCAACAATTTTGTACCAAATAGCATCACTCTTCTAGAACAATGAAACACTTCTAAGAGTACTAGTTTATAAGACTTCCAAATTTTTCATAAAATAAAAATTAAAGACATACTAAAATTGCTTACATGAAACAAGGTATCAAGCTCCTTAAAAATGATTGTGGACAAAATCGGTCAACTAGAAGATACGAGAAGCAATCATATGAAGTTTATTTGTAAAATATATCATCGATTTCATGAGATTTTAACTTAGCGACTAATCAATACTTACTACATCAGAAATTGGAGAAGTTACACACAAGTTTTTCTTGTAAAAGTAAATTAAAATGATTAAAACAATTACATAAAGTATTTGTAACACACAATTATTCAAGATATTTAGTATAAATTATATTCACCTCCTCCTAGATTCACAATAATTACACAGATCACTCCTCTTGATTGTAGCATGACACCGACACCTCCTTTATATAAGAAGGCTTTTAGTTGTTGTTTAAGTGCTAATGAATTGTCAATATTTCCTTCATTAGATAAATAAGTTAACTTCTTGCGCTCTTCATATTATATTTCTCATCACAAAAGCCCAAAAAGGATGGCTTGGGGTGGATTTAGGAATATGGATTGAGATATTTGCAACAAAACTATCATTATATGGCATAAATACTTAGATTGATTACTGAAAGGACACATTAACATAATGAGGGAGAATTAAAGTGGTTGTTGGCTTTCCACCATAAGTTAATATCACACCACTAGTTCCTAATATGTCAATAGAGATGATGTCGTGTCAAACATTTCCTGTAGGGTATAATTATTGATTGTGGTTAAAAATAACATTTTATAAATCTCGTTCTACTGAGTACTATTATTTGTGCATCAATTTTGCATGCACCATTTTGACACCTAGGGAATCAAGTATAAGTAATAGGAGATTTCAATTGTGCTACTAGTGAATCTTTCTGTGGGGTATCATATGTTAATCAATAGGGGTTTCAGTTGTCTTATTAATGAATTTGGAAAATAAATTTCACATTTACTATTGTTACCTTACCAAATTCATAAGATTCTTGAAATATCCAATTATTAACACATGATTCCCCATAACTGATTTATCATAGAATCTTAATTATGCACTTGATCCTTTAAAGTGTACCCACATTGTAGAGGAACAAAATCTATGCTACACTTTCATATGTAGACAACTTGTGTAAACCTTTTACACCAAGAAACAAGTTCATACCATAAGGATGAAGGTAGCTTTTATATCAATCAAATCCGACAACACTCTCTGCAGCATCTACATTTGGTTTTTTACTAATTATGGGATTCTACTTCTTGTCTTTTTTTTTTCCTTTTGAAATGTCACCTTATCATTTTCTCCTTGCACCATGCACTAAATGACACCAACTAAGATAGTTGTCCCAATATTAATCACCTTGACACAAGTTTGTGCATTTTACTTGGGGAGTTCAAGGGTTGGTAACTAAACATAGCTTTCCTCAACTCAAGCTAATTCTACTCCTCATTGTGGTAATAACACAAGTGCCATTTAGATTCTACTAATCTAGTCTACCATAAGTATATCAAGCATAATTAAGTGGATTATTGTTATATCTAATAAGTTGTAGATACTCAAATCATGTCCTTCTTTATGTTGCAACAACCATACAAATAGCTTGCGTCCTCAAAATCTCTTACTAGACACCATCATTGGTTTCTTGTTGGCAAATTGATGCTTCTTGATCATCATCAAGAAGCACCAATTTGAGGGTCATATGTTTCTATATATAACAACTTCATTCTAAAATCTTTATATATTACCTAGATATTAATTTGAACTGACTATTTATTGATAATGAAGAAAGCCAAAGGCCATCAAAATAGTATCTACATGCATAGCTTTATTGCAACAACTGTGCAATAATCTTAAATATGCAAATGGAAATTACTCATAATAAATAAATAAAGAACTTACCATAAAATTTGATATTAATCCAAAATAAAGAGTTTTGCTCCTAACCAACTCATAAGAAATACATCCTTGATCCCATGTGTTGAGGTATTGAAAAAAGCTAATTCTTCATGCCATCTACAATTAAATATGGCAATTAGTAGCATTGCATTATAGTGTGTAGCCAATGCTCGCAACCACTCATTAAATAGTCATACCTACACATGGCTAACAAACAATGCATCTTATCATTCATTGTCTTCTGCATTTACAAAAGTATGAAATTATATAGTGCAACTACAAATACATGAAAATCTAACAAAATAAGCAATCTCCTTCACTACTCTATTCAGTCATGATGTAGGACTATAGAGGAGATGTTGCACATAGAAATTGATCAGCTAGAACATAAGAAAAACATTAGCTTCAGGTTAAGAGGCCATATAAACATTTTCTTAAGCAGTTGAAGCCATGTGAAACTGACAAGGAAATAATGAAGCTCTCCAAAAAAATATTGCTCAAAGATGGTAGATTACCAGAGAGATGACAAAATCTTACCCAAAACAACTTGGTTATTTAAGAATGGTGCTATGACTAAGAGATTAATACTTGGAATGTCGTAGCTAGAAAATTTTTGGAAAAGTACTTTTCTCCTACAAAATCTGCTAAGAAAAGCAGTGATATCACTTCTTTCACTTAAATAGAGTGAGAATCTTTCTATGATAATAAGACATTAGAGGAGTGCCAAGAACTTTTTGATACAACTAAAACTCAATGGTTTAAGCAAAAATGAAACATGAAGGTAGCAAAAGAATCAAGTTAGGGGTGTCCAAAGATAGTGAGTCTAGAAGTAAAGGTTTTTCAAATTAAGGGTAACATTGAGCCAAAATGTCTTTTTCATCATACATTTACCCTTAGCCTAACATTACAAGATTATAAAAGACCTATTGATCTTTGGCTAAATGAAGTTCATATGGACACAAAGAAGGAAGATTATGAATTTTGGGATGATTTTGTCTCTTCTTGAACATGGCATTGGTATGAAGTGAATAAACTCTTAGTTGCTTGCCTTGTACACACACACATACTTGATCTATTTCCTTTTCAATGTGTTAGCAAAATTTAATGGTCATTGATGCTTAGATTTGAACTATTGGTAGCTTTTAGGTTAAGTTGTGGAGAAATGATGAGAAGAATATATGCAACATTTGGATGCATTAAACTTGTTTACTCTTAAGTTTCTTGAGTTTGTTCTTTGCTTTAGTTTCTAGTTTTCTTTTGTTTTGTTTAATTTTACCTTGGGACAAATGAAAGATTAAATTGGGGGTTATGATAACTCTCTAATTAGAGTTATTGTTTGTTTACTTTTTCATTGAGTCATAAGGTTTATTTGGAGGTTTTAGTTAATTTTAGCGTTCATTTGAGCTAATTAGAGTAACTAGAATGTTTTGAGTTTTGTTTCTTACTTTGATGTTCTATAATTATTATTTTTGTTATTGTTGTGCTTATGTTAGCTCCAAGCATGGAAAATGAGAAGAAGAAGCAAGGATGGAAGATTTTAAAGTTGAAAATTGTTCTATAGTACATTTATCCATTATAGAATGCCATGTAGTAGTACCTACAACTTGAAATTGTGCCATTGTGCTATAGTGCAATGATTTTGGGGACTAGAAGCTAATGATTTTGGGCCATCGCACTATAACATAGTGATATTGTGCCATCATGCTATGGCAAAGAATTGAAATTCTTTGTATTAGAAGCTAATGATTTTGGGGACTATAAAAGCCTACTGTTAGGTCTTGAACAAAAACTTTAGACATTGAGAGACAACCCTAAGAGAGAGATATCAGAAATTCAAGGATTCCAAGACTTGGAAAGAAGAAGACAACCTTCCTCCTTAAGCAGCCTTAATCCTAGTTTCCTATGGCTACTCTCTTTTGTTTTTCTTCTTCCATATTTTCTCTACAATTTTCCATATTCAAAATGATCTAAAATGATCTAAACCCCTTTCTTAGGACGTTGATGGATCTGGTTATGTGATGATTGTATCTAAGGATTGATTTTATCTATGTTTTTATCTTAATGATTAAGTGTTTATGATTGTTCTTCTTGCATTTAAAATGCTTGATCACCATTTAATTGATTTTCGGTTTAAAATACCTCCACATGAATGAGGAGTATTGCATATTGATGTCATTTCTGGTCAAGCTGAGGGATATGTTAAGTGACCTAAGTGCATATTTCCCTGAGCTAGCTAATTTTGATTATTCTATTTGTTTTTCATCTACTGATTGTGATAGTGATAATATTCGTAGTGTAGTTGCTTTAATTGATGTGTGTTTACATGGTGATAATTTTGCTTTAATAGATTATGATGCTCGTGCAAATGATGTTGTGGATTTAGGTCTTATGGATTCTTCCACTGAAGAAGCAGTTCAGTATTCTACACCTTTTGATGATTTACATGTGAGTTCCTTAAATTAATTAATTTTGATGATTCTATTGGTTATATTTTTGTATTGACTATGATTTGTATTGCATGCAAGGAAATTGTTGATCTTTGCAAAATGATGATTGTGTTTTAATAGGCCATACAACAATTAGCATTTCTACAGCTCTAGGACTTATAGTTAAGCTCGATATGAGTACTTTAGGGCCTTCTGATGAGCATTTTTTGGGGCATTTTGAGTATAGTTATTTGGATAACAATGCCTAACTTTAGGTAATATTTGAGATACATGAAGAGGTGGACCAAGGGATTGCATTACATCTACAACATTTAGATTTGCAGGCAAAAATAACTTCAATGCAATGGTTGATATCCAATGGAATCATGTGGAAAGCAAAGGAAACGAACCATGGTGGGAACTTCTAGAGCAGTTTAAACAAAAGCCACCATAAGATGAGTGCTCTTGATCTATTTTCACCTTAATTGTTTATTGATTTTTTTTTTTTGTTTAGTTTTCATGTAGTGTTGTTTTTATTTGTTTCATATATTCTTCTTTTGTTTTTAATTCTATTTTTTTGGTTTCACATTTCGTTTTGTTTAAATTTTTTGGTTACATTTTGCTTTTTATTCTTTTGTATTTTTGTTTTAAAATAGTTTTGTTTCTGTGTGAAAAAAAGGAAATACATAGAAAAAGAAAGCAAGCAAAAGCAATTGACAAAAAGAAAGGCAAAATGAAAAAATAGGGCAACTTTGAAGAAAGAAAAGGGAATAAAGAGAGAATTATTTTTGCATTATATGGCCTGAGGTGAACTATCATACTTGTGATCTCATTTATTTATTAATGTTCTTTTTTGCTCTTTGGTTTTACCTTATTCTCATAGTCTCTCTTCAATTAGCTTGGCCTTGTTACAACCTTGAATGAAACCCTCTTGATTTATTTATGCAAGCATTTTTAGTAGTTGAGATGAAAAATAGAAGCATACCTATAGTAATGCAATTTCTTAAGAGTTGACTTGAGTGAGACACTTGACTATAAACACTTGAAAGTTAAGAGTGCTTGGGAAACACTATCTTGTGAGGTCTATGATGATCGGATTTTAAACACTATGTTTAGCCCTCATATTTAGTGTCCTAACTCTCTTATGTGCTTAATTATGTGTTATTTAGATCATATTTATTGTTGGACTTCAATTCGGGTCTTAATGTTAGCCCTAGTAAAATGTGTCACTAACATTACTTTTATATTTCAGCAATAACTTAGATCTAGAAGTCTTAAAATTGCATTTCTTGTCTTGTAGGAAAGCTAAGACATTTGTCGACAATATTCATGAAGAGGTGAAGAGCTGATTCGATTCATTTGATGATTATAATTGGCTTGGAAGTGAAGTCAAGGCTATTGTTGCTAAAACTTGCACAGTCATCACTATTTGGTTTACAACTTGGCTTACAGGAGTCCAATTGAGCTCAAACCAATGAAAAATGAAAGATAAGACATAAAACTACAAGTATTTAGAGCACTAAGCCAAATGACCATGTTTTGGAGGCTTTTTGATTGGATAAATTTTGCGAGCTCTACAGAGCACATTAGTGGAGCGTTTTGAGCATACCTTTCACTATAAGGCCCCAATTAACACAAATAAGTTGTCGAATTAAAGCTATGAGAGGGAGGATTAAGCTAACGATGGATATAAGCGTAGGGATTGTCTATAAATAAGCCCTAAGTCATGAGAACAAGGGCATTCATTTTTCTTTAGTATTTTAGAGTGGAATAGAGAAAAGTTTTACTTCTTGTACAAGTTTTCTTTCTTCTGTATTTCTTCACTCATCAACATGTTGGAGTTTGTAGCTAGTTCAAGATTCGAAGGAAACTTGGCTTGAACTCTGGAGACCTTGTTACATGAATTCAAGTTATGCAAGAACACATTTTTCTTCTCTTTTCTCTTCCTAATTTTTTATTTGGAATTTGTTATTATGAATTTTGAATTTCAAATTGAGATTGTGTTTGAATATTGATCAATTGATATGATTCTCAATATAGGAATTGACGAAGTAAGGTTTTAGTTTTAAAACCTATAGTTTCATTCTTGAGCGTAAACTAACATTTGTTTATTAGACTATGAGATTTCAAATCTAAATTATTTTTTAATTGAATTCTAGGAGATTTTCTAGTTAGAATGCCAAGTTAATTGTAGAGATCTTGATTTGGTGTGTGGACTAGCCATGTGTCATTGAGATTTAATGCTTCTATGTGATCAATGATGGAGTTTGAACTAGTTCCCAACAAGTTCTTGAGCTAGTTGTTAATAATTTTAAATTTTCTCTATTCTAAATTGTTACTTATCTAGTATTTGATGAAATTCCCTGATGCCTTAATTAGATAGCACTTAAGCTTCTTGTAAGATGATCTGAATTGCACCTTGTACTCCAAGCTTTGCAATTTTGGTTTTCCAATTTGAGTGAGCCCGGCAATCACATTAAATTTTGGCATCGTTGATAGGGATCATTGGGTGCTATTTGATCTTATAAATACATATACCAACAATTGAAAATTCAGTTGCATTGATTTTATTGTTTTATGGGAGAGATTGGCTTAAATAGGTGCAAAGAAAATGTTATGCAAAATTTTTCCTCGAATTGAGCTAAAACTTGGTTCCCTCATAGTTTTCTAATTGGAGAAAAAATGTTACTATGATAGTGAGCCCGACCATGTTTTTGCCAAATTCCAATGTTTTAATCACTTTTTCAATTTTTAAATATTTTTTATTGCATGTTTTAGTTTAACAATATCGAAGTTTTTATCTTGTTTTGGTCCTATAAATCATTTGATACGTCTTTGGCATTTATTTTGTCAATTTTCTTTAGTTCTTATGTTTTGGTGTTTTGAGTAGTGTAATGATTTATAATGTTATATTTTATTTCTATGCATAAATAAGTCTAAATCTACTCCTAACTTAGTTCAATTTAACCCTAAGATTGAAAGAACCTTGAGAATGGCTAAAAGCACTACGAGAAAGTTGTTTGATACTAGTTTTAATACAAAGATTTATATTTTGTTCATTTGTGATGCTTGTTCTTCCTCTACACTTATTAGTAGTTCTAGTTCTTTTGATTTTGATTTTGGTCTTGATTTTGTTCCTAACTCTCCTAATTCTTTTTATACACCTTATGTTCCTAACTATTTTATTGCTATAGTGAATATAAGTGAATATAGCTAACCACAACAGGACCCTTAAGGAGTTGGCTACTGCTAATATGGCATACTATCCTCTATGTATTCAATAACCTCATTTAGATGCTAATTTTGAATAGAATCTGGATTGATTCACTTTTTGCCCAAATTTTGTGGCCTTATAGCTGAGGATTTGCATAAACACCTGAAGGAGTTTTGTAATATCCGAAAAATCTTATCTTTGTTAACCAAATTGTTCGATTTTTATTGAATAAGTGAGATTAATTAGAAGTCAATTAAATATTTATTTAAGGCCAATTAACTATTATTTAGAGAGATTAGACTTGAGGGAATTGGATTAGAAACATAGAAAAGCTCAAAAAATTCTTCAAAACCGTTTTGCCGATTCAAAAGAAATTGATAAGATTTTCGGTATTTTAAACTATTCGAACCAAAATAGTAGAATTTCCCAAATGAAAACCTAATATGAGAGGCTAAAAATTCAGCCACCCTCCTTCAAACTTGAGGCACCACTTGCTACATGAAGGAGTGGAGAGACTTGGTTCCACCACAAACTACCCACCAATCACCTTCCAAACTTCCTCCAATAAAGCACGAAAATTCCTTCTCATTCCTTGAAATTTTTGGCCCTAAATCTGCAGCCCACACTTCCCATTTTCTTTCCTTTTCATCTTACCTTCACTTCATCTTCATCACAGCTTCGAGCTCCAACCAATTTCTTTAACCCAAGACCTAAATCTAACAAGTTCTACACCTAGAAAAGGTAGGATTCAAATTCTGTTCTTGTCTCTTATGGATTGTAGTTATATGGAATTTCATCTTTCTTCATTCCTTTGATGCTATATTGGGTGTAGATGATGGTTTATGGTTCATTTAACTTGGATCTTTGAGTTAGAATTGAAGTTGGAAGGAGAGAATTAGGAAATAGGAAGAAACATAATGCTATTTAGATGAAAACTCTACGGCGTCCATATGTACGTGTGTATGACCAAAATCTAACCATCAAAACTTGATGAACCTATTCTTATATGAAACTAGACATTTAGGACTTTTCAACCATATAAAATATAAGGTCATTGGATTAGTATTGGGTGAGTTACGAATTTTTAAAGTTTACCTAAGAATTCTATGTTCTCTACTAAGCAGTATAAGTTATGAAGGGTGTAACTCATCCTACATAACTCGAAATTAAGTGCAAAATTTTTTTTGGAAATGTTACATATAAGCAACATTTCATAAAAATTTCAGAGTTAGATTTAATCTCAATTACTTACAGTAATTCACTGAAATTGCCTTAAGTTCAACCTAGGCTAGAACAGGGCAACCCAGATTTGTCAACTTCAAGAGCTTATAACTCAAGCTCTACTTATTAAAATTAGATAACACTTGTTGGAAATAAAAGTTGTCCTGTTAGATTTAATTTGGTATAAGTTTCATAGGATTTCACCTAGATTTTTATTTTTAGTGAATTTTTACTTTTAAGGGTGCATTTCTGGCTAATTGTAGGGCAGGTCAAGGTAAATTTCAAATAACTTGAACTACATATGTCAAAATGAGATGAGACCAAAATGGTTGAAAACTAGACAAATAGCATTCTGACATACCCAAAATTTAGGTCTAAATGAATTGAATAGAATTATAGTAGAATTTACAAAATCAAATAGAATTGAGTGTAGGCAGCAGGAAACCCAATTCATATGGAAATGTTATAAAGTCGATTTGACTGTTATAGGGTTGATGCTCTATATTGGTTTTGTTGCTTGATTGATCTTTCTGGTAGCCTGACACTATTCATCGAGAAGCAGACTCGATCCATTATGCTGCCGAAATCTCCGCCAATGCTATGTGAAATATTTATATGTGCATGTGATATTCAAGGTAAATTAGTTTTGTGCATGTAATTTATGAGGATTATAAATGATTCCATATTACTTGGGCTAGTCCCTGAATAAGGTTAAGGGGAATAGATCAATAAGAAAGTTGGAAAAAGTAAACCCAGTAATCCAATGTAGGAGCAAGTTTGGTCCTGAGAAGCAGACTATTACCCATGAGTATTATGGCCAAAAACCCCCAAGGGACAAAGTATGGAAAAATATAAGTCACATAAGTTGAAAGATCCCTAAAGCTAAGTGCATTTCCATTTCTGCATATAGAAGCCCCGTTTTCTAAATCCTGAGCTAATTGCATGGTTATCTATATATTCCTTATATTTTTATTACTGTTTACATTATGGTTATTGCCCTAACTATGTTAGAATACATTATACTTCTTGTTATATTAATTGAAATTAAGTTTTGTTTCGGATTATGTCTTCCATAAAATTAATTGAATAGAATATTATAGTTATGTGAAGCCTTTTTAAATTAAGTAAAATCAAAACAACTGGAAATGACAGTGATATTAAATTAGTGTACTATTGGATTCCTACTGAGAATTTCTTTAAATTCTCACCCTATTGTGTATTGCCGCGTCATTCTCAGATCATGGACCACGCGGCAATGGGTGTTCTTTTCCTTGAGTTCCTCGATCTGTACTTTTACCTCGACCTTGTTCTGGACTCCGTATATATTGTTGGTAATTGCCATTTTTGTTTTTATTTCTTCTTCTGTAGAGACTTCACTATCCTACTTACTTACCCACTGTCTGATCCTACTGCATCCTACGTCACTATTCCGATATATATGGCACACCCCTTTCCACCTCCAGCAGTAGCAGTAGCTCTAGCCGCACCACCTACGGCATCACCCCAGCAGGTCCCTTCTATCCCCCTCTTTGATGATGATGATCCGTCAGAGGCTACGAGCTCATATTCTCCATCCTCTGCACCATGTGATGGTTATGCCCCGGTGGATGCTAGCATGGCGAATGGATTTATTTCTTCGGAATTCATGTAGGAGAGTCATCTAGCACAATAGGTGGTGATGTATAGTATGGCCCTCTTTTGGCACTTTTGGGCCATAGATTTAGTCTTACTAGTATTTCTCATATAGAGTTAGTACATGGAATGTCCCATGGGGACCAACTAGGGTTTTGCTGCATATAGAGATAGGTCGATCTATTTTGTTGGTGGCCTCATCATTGTACCTTGTACTGTTTATGTATTTTCACTATAGCAAACTTTGATGATAGATATCTATATGTACATATATAAGGTAGTTTTCTATAGCTCCTATCTGTTCAGTGAGTCTTTCTATTATGACACCAAAACAATTGTTATGTTCTACGATCAAAAACAAATAAATAAACAGAAAATTCTGAGATGGATAAATAACATTGAATTAAAATGAAATAAATAAACATCCAAATGTGATACTTACCAGGTGACATACTATGACTTAAGTATAGTATTTTGTCTGGTAGGCTATTACAAGTTTCATGTGGTTTGTTTGACTATGAAACCACAAGGCATTAATGAAGATCACATCAAATCGAGAGCTTTTCCCTTTTCACTTGCCAATGCTACCAAGGGTTGGCTGTATTATCTACCTACAACAGCTGATACAAGATGGTTGGACATGAAGAGATTGTCCTTAGAGAAGTTCATTTTGACATCCAAAGTTAGTAGCAATTAGAAAATACATTTTTGGCATTAGGTAATTATAAGGAGAGACATTATATGAGTACTGGGAAAGGTTCAAGAAATTATGTGCCAATTGTCCTCATCACCAGATCAATGATTGGCTTTTGATTCTGTATTTCTATGAGGGACTATTGGTAATGGACAGGAGTATGATTGATATTGCTAGTAATGGAGCTTTGGTTCATAATACATCTACTATTGGTAGCTATCTAATAGCTAACATGATAGAGAATTCTCAGTAGTTTGGATCTAGATTTATTACATGTACTAGTAGAGTTGGTGAGATTACACACGCAGATTAGCAAAGGATGGGCCATAAATTAGGTGAGTTAATATTATCAATCAAGTAGTTGGCCATAGAATAGCATATGGCACCTAGACCTGCACTAGAGCCAATCAGTTTGTGGCATTTATGCATGCCCTACATGTCAAATTGATGCATGTCCGTAGCTACAAGAGGATATTTCAGCTTTCATGGTTCATATAGTTGTCGCCATAAGTGTATTCCCTTGGAAGCCACAATACTAACAGCCATAGTAACTGGGATATGATCCTTTCTCTAGCACTAACAATCCAAAATGGAGGATCATCCGAACTTCAGATATGGTAGTGTACCTCCTCTGCAGTAGAAACATTAGCCACTGCATGAGACAGTAGAATATGCCTTCGTTCAGTAGGTATCTCAACAACAGCTAGCCAGACCAATAGTTACTCTACTAGAGCCTTCCTTGAAGGATTTGGTGAAGCAACTAGTGTCAAATAACATTCAATATTAATAGAGAACTAATGCAACTATTTAGAATTTGGAAATTTTGTTAGGCTAGATTGCCTCATCATTAAATTAGCTACAATTTTAAAGGTTTGCTCAGACTTCTTCTTAGGCCATGCCCATCCCGAAAGGGAGTATGTAGGCTATTACATTGAGATTTGGCTAGATCTTTTTTAGCGTGGTAGAGAGGCCAGATAAGAATATTGATGATGTTAGGAAATTAGATGTTACGAGGCAAGAATCTAGGAAAGTTGAGCATAGTCAGCAGTAGAAATTAGCAACTAAGGTTGAGAAATAGCATAAGTCTGGATATGTTGGGCCCCTTCCCTTCCCTCAAAGAACTACACAACCTAGATAGATTGTGGAGGCAAAAAAAGGATAACTAGCTTCTCAAGATCTTTTGGAAAATGAAAACCAACATTCCACTATTGGATGCTACCAAGTAGATTCCAAAATTTGCCTTTCTCAACAAAACACGAAATAGAACACAAACCCAGCAAAAGATATAAAATAGATTCAACTTGAAACGTAAAACTAGAGAGAAAAATAGACGCAACAAGAATCAAAAAGAAAAATGTAAATTGGATTGACAAGATACAGAGAGATGCATTAGAAAAGAGATAAATAAGAATTAATCTAGACCTTGTTATTGATACCAAAAGATGTAGAAACCTAAGGATATAATGATCCTAAACCCCAGACACACATTTTGATAGAAATAAGATTTAGGATAAACAGCCTCCCTGCTAAACCCCCAAGATACCTATTCTTGAAACTTAGATAACAGGGATAAAGATTCAAGAAACTGATTGAATATCATATTCTTTTAGTTTCTTGATGCAACATGCAAAGTAAATCACTCACCTCATTTGAAGCACAAAGGTAGGAAGTTCTGAATCACATAGAACAAAAATAGAAAATTCTGCATACACAGAACCAAAATAAGGATTTCAATTCTTACATTCTAAAATACCTACATAACAATGTGTTCCTAGAGATGTTTATAATATCTTCGGTTAAGGTAAACACTGAACTAAACCTAAACTAACTTTGAGCCCATTAAGAACTAGTTAAGTGCTAAAGTAACAATTCTGGGTTGAATAACTAAACAAATACAAATATGGGCTAAATAAAACAAATACAAGTTTGGATAACCTAAATAGAACCAAAATGCTAGAATGGCCCAATGTGGCCTGAGTAGCCTTTAATGCTCAACTTGCAGCAAATAACAATGAATAACCTCCTAAGCTCAATTTACGGCAAATAACGAGATCTTGGGCTGAACAACAGCGTCGCTTGGTATGTTGGCCCACTTGGCTTTGTCTTCTCTTCTTTGGCCGTTCTTGATGAGCTCCATTGTGCCATTTGGTGCTGGAATGTCCAATGAGCCCTCCTTAGCACATATCATTCGCTACCTTCTCAAAGCGATTTGTACTTGAATCGGCATGCATGTCAGTAGGAGAAAAGTCATGAAATGGACCATCATCCTTGCAAGTATTGGCATTGATCCTATCTAGTACTTGAGATCTCCTCTTTCTCATATGATTCCAAGGAACACAAAATAAAATAATCTCATGTAAATCAACTAAATATGATGTAATTCAAAATTGAATCTGCACAAAATCTTTTGAATCTTTTCAGATTTTCTTCTTTACTTAAACTCCAAGGAAACACAAGATTACACAATATGATGTAAATCAAAATTGAATCAGCAATTACTTAATCTCCAAGAAAAATAATAGGTAACATAATCTGATGTAAATCAAAACTAAATATTTCTACTCATTTATCTTTTTTTCCCATTTTTTCTTTTTTTTTTAATTTATTTTTCATTCTTTTATATGAGTAAAACATAAAAGCAGAACATAAACCTAGCAAAACACACAAAACAGATTAAACCTAAAACATAAAACCAAAGAGAAAAATAGATGCAATAAGAACCACAAAGAAAGGTGAAAACTAGACTAACAAGACACATAGATATGCAATAGAAAAGAGATAAATAGGAATTTATCTAGACCTTGCTACTGATGCCAAATGATGTGGAACCCCAATGATATAATGATCCCAAAACCCTATATACACACTTTGATAGACATAAGATTTAGGATGAATACACTTTCTACTAAACCTCTAAAAAACCTGATCTTGAAAACTTAGATAATAGGGATAAAGACTCAAGGAACTGATTGAATATCACATTCTTTTTTTTTTTTATGCAACAAGTAAAGTAAATCACTCACCTTACTTGAAGGCAAAAGGTGGGATGTTCTAAATCACACAAAACAAAGAAAAGTCTATATCACACATAATCAAAATGAGGATTTCAATTCTCACATTCTAAAAAACCTCCATAACAATGTGTTCCTAGAGGTATTTATAACCTCTTAGGTTAGGGTAAACACTGAACTAAACCTAAACTAATCCTAGGCCCATTAAGAACTAATTAGCGCTAAAATAACAATTCTGGGCTAAATAACTAAACAAAATATAAATCTAGACCAAATAAAATAGATACAAGTTTAGATGACCTAAATACATAAACAAAATAGAACCAAGATGCTAGAATGGCCCAATATGGCTTGAATAGCCTCTAATGCTCAATTTGTAGCAAATAATAATGAATAAGCTTCTAAGCCTAATTTGTAGTAAATAACGAGATCTTGGGCTAAACAAGATCCGTACTTGGTGGCTTGGCCCACTTAGCTTTGTGTTCTCTTCCTTGGCCATTCTTGATGAGCTTCATCTTGCCCTTTGGTGTTGGAATATGCAATTATCCTTCTTGAGAATGTATCACAATCTAAGACAACTAGTACTACTCTATTGTTAATAAAATCATATTCCCATGCTACATCCATCTCCATGGTCACAACAATTTGAGTCATTTGGAAACACTAAGAAAAAAGGTGTGAGAGAAGTCTCCCAATTGGGTGGTGCTTCTAAAGAAGTCTCGCAGCTGCCCAAAAATATCCATCCTAGGCGTACAAACAATAGGAACTAAAAAAGACAAAATACTATATAACTTAACTTTTAGAACATCTAGTAGGAAAATGTGACGTGTAACCACAATAATTAATAATAATTAAGGCATTTAATAATAAATTATTATTCAAAGCTATATCATGGAGATTTTTAGCAATATCAGAATAAAATATGCATATGCATCACAAAAAATCAATAAGATATAGTAAGCAACTAATAAGTCATGTAACTCATGCAAAATTCATCAAAAATTTAAATCAAGTATACTGCCATAAAACTATGTTGTTGCCTCTTACTTCGATTTGATGGCTGAGTGTTTGCAGGGTCTTCATCATAAAAAGCAGACCTACGAGAGCTCTTATGCTCGAGCATCCCCTAGTTTAGATTGGTGCTCGTTATCGGCTTGTCCACTACAAGGTGAGGCCTAACATGCCACAAGTCATTGCTTGACTTGCTATTACTCAATGGGGCCCGAGACAAGGCCATATTCATGGGCAACGAATTCATGACTTTACCACACTACAAGGTGGGCCTATACACCACGCTATACCATTATCATACGGTGATCATATTAGCTCTGCCACTATAAGGTGGGGCCTAATAAGTTACAAATGAAATGCATAGCTTTGCCACTGCATAGTGGGGCTTGTGCATTCACTTATTCATTTATTTTACAATAGTAGCCATAATATTCACATTCAAACATGTAGTGCACAAGTTTAAGTGGTAGTAATCATATCAAGTCATATAGTGCACACATCAAACATATAACTTCACTCTAATTTCACGTTAACATGCTATAGGGTCACATATCAATAACTACATATCATCAAAACAAAGTGCACATAATCCTATTTAATAATTCATATATTCTCAAGATAAAGTGCAGATATCTTCAACGAAATAATAAAAACATCATGTTAAGCACCACCAAACCCATAATCGAAGCTTCAAATATATAACTTAATCAAAGCTCATATGCCATATAACACTTAGAACCAAATCATGCCATAATTGATGAAAATATGAATAAAGGATGCAAACAAAGGTCAAACAAATAAATTGAATCAAGTGAAAGCATCAGATCAAGACTAGTAAAGGAAAATTTTAAGCTCAGAAGTGACGGTTTAGAAAACTTACTTTAAGCACGGAATTGGCTAGCTAGTATGTATTTTCTAAAAGGACCTTCAACTTAATATTTGAATTAAGTGACTCTTAGTGACTTTAAGTATTAATTAGTTCAAAAGTCCATACTGAGTTGCCTGCCCATTCTCATCTTCCAAACCTTCTTCTTCATCTTTACCTAGCTTTTTCAACTTGTAAATTCCCACTCTTGCTACCACTGTGACAAACCTCATCACTTTTCTTTTCATGGTTCCTCTTAATTGGGTTCTAAGATGAGTTAGTTGATAAGCCCATTCCCACACGAACATTTTTTCTCCAATATTTGGCTGTATCCCCTCCAATCTCCTTTATTTGGACATCATAAACAATTCCATCTGGTGCAAAACAAACTTAACTATTAATGAATAGGAACTAGGTAGTGTCAATTAGGACTTTGTTGAACTGAAATCTATTCATCAGTTGGTGAGTCTAAATGTATAATTTTGCCTCATTTTTCAGCAATTTTGGTGATATGTGTGTTGGACCACCCATGGAGCGGGGGCCCTTGGCACTCCAACCATACTATAGTCTGACAAACATATTCAGGAATCCATCTTCTAATTTCATCAAAGATCGAACTAAGAAAATCTACTCTATGGATAAAATGGTCATAGCTTCCTCTTTTAAGGAGAAAGTAAATAAAAATTTATATTCCCCCGTTGCTCTAATTATCAAATTTGATCTCCAGTTAATCGCAATTTTTGAGATTATAATAGTTTCATAATTTGTTGGTATTAAGACCTCTCCTACCACACTCATGTTAGGCCACTCCAAACTCTCCTGATGAACCTCTCCTTGCACTACAATTGTTGTTTGTTCCACCTTCTTTTTTTGCTACGAGGGATTTATCACATGTCTAGGCGCATTTTCCTAAGTGTCTCCAATGTCTCTCCCTTCTTCCACATGTTTGCTCATCAAAACATCTTTATAACTGTGCTCAACTCTCAGAGCCTTCCTAGTGTTTAGCCTAATTCTTCACACCTTCTTCTCTTGATTCATACTCGTCCTTCTGTCACGGTTGACTCTACCATATTTTGCAAATGTTTCTTTAATGTTGTTCACCAGTCCATTTAAGTTTCCCATAGCCTTTTCAATCTCTCTCCTATGTTTGAAGCAAACAAAACCAAAAGGTTTGGTCTTTTTCTTCCTTCTCTTGTGAGAGACATAGACATCCAGAACTCTACCTTTGAACTTGAAGATCTATAGAAGCTAAGCCCATGTCATGTCATGAGGCAAGTTATTAACACAGAGAGCTACTACATATAGGTTCCCATTATACTCCTCAACAAATCAGTGCTCCATCTTCCATTATTACCCTTTGTATGCGAGTGGTGTTTTGGAAGAGACGATGTTCCCCTTGCTCTGGTGCTCCAGCAAGATCTCCTAGCCATTCAAAAGTTAAAACAGTACCCCTAAAATCCCCTCTAAAGTAGAGATTGAATCTTGTTTTCACCTTCAAATGTTGTTTCTTATTTACAAAGTTATTTATTTTAAATGCTTTTAATTAACTTGCCATAATTATATTGATTGTTGAAAATCCAAGTTGAACTTGAAAAATAGAAGTGGAGTTAAGCCATGGTTACCAAATGGAAAAAGCTTGCATCAAGTTCTTTATGTCCTTGTTATGTAGTTTACAAAATAAAACAAAGATATGTGAACATTTTCCTTCGAGATGAAAAATTTAAAAGTTGAAAGTGTCTACTATCCTGGAGAAAAAAAATTCCATATCTTTACTTGATTTGAGAATTGGATAGTAAGGATATAAGAAATCCGACCAAAGTTTTGTCTTTACCAAATTTTCTCATCCTCCCCATTCCCACGATCTACTTTCCAATTCTTAAGAAATAGATCAAGTTCCTTTTGTGTTTCGGAACGTTATGGAGTGTCAGTGAATTTAACAAAATTGTCAAATAAATATTATGAGAGGAAGAAACGGAAAAATAATAGATAAAAAAGAGGAAAACCTTGCCATGGCTTCTACAAAGATGTTTTGCATAATGAACTTGGTTTCATGAAGAAGAATATGGAGCACAAAAGAAGAAGAGGTATAATAGAAAAAGCCTTTAAGGACCTGTTAATTTTAGATAATATTTTTATGTTTTTATTTTATGTTTTAATTTTAATTATAAAAATACCACCTAATTTTCAATCTATTTTTAGTTTTCAAATTTTTGTAGAGTTTATTTTGCATGCTCTGACAGTGTAAAGTAATTTTACATTATTAACTTATAGAAATAGGAAAAAATAAGAAATTATATTAAATTTCTCGTTATAATGAGTGATTATTTGTATGAATTGACAGTTTCTACTATTTCTATTAACTGATAATATAAAACTATTTTATACTATCAGTACATTTAAATTAAATTAAAATTTGTAAAGGAACCAGTGAAAACAAAACTTTATTATTGTTACTGCTTACTTCACAAAATCCTAAAACTAGGAAAAAAAACATAAGGTGGCATGTACTCAATTTACTTACAACGTCTCGTAAGAATAATACTTTACTCATCTCTCACATTAAAAAAAAAAAAAAAAAAAAAACAAAAATCTTTACTCATTTCTATATTATCACAGCATGCAAGTGTTTTGCGTGGATAAATCCGACAAGGTACACTTCTTGTATGTGTTTATCTTAATAATGGCAGTTGCACTCAATTGGAACCATCTTCTCTGGGAAGAATGGCACTGGCACTATCTTCTGGGGAAGATGCCCTCCTGAAAATTGACCCTAGTTGAACTCCAGCGGCAACAGAACCGTCATGAGAACTTTCTTGGCCAACATGGCTTTCACCTTTTGGCCCTCTCTTCTTCGCCTTTTGTGCCCAACCAACAAGGCGTAGTTGCAATTGCTCATCAAATATGGCCTTCTTAAAATGAGTACCCATCTGCATTGTTTGGAAAAATAAATTGTGAATGCCAATGCAAAGAGGCCTAAATTTAAAATAAATTTGGTTTTAGGGAAGGTTTTTCGTTATCATTTTCTGTTTCAATATTAAGAGGATTGCCAAATGGTATGAAGATTTATTGTATGAATCAATATCAGTTAATATTACTAGTGAAAATTAGAGAGTTTATTGCATTGTTCAGAGAATTGTAACTAGTGAAAATTAGAGAGTTTATTGCATTGTTCAGAGAATTGGACCGGACTATCCAGTTCGATCGGTTGGACCAAGAACCGGTCCCCAGGTCAGTCTTGTCATGATACAAAAACTTATTTTCAAAAATTGGTCAAAACATGTGCAAATCGGTCAAAAATCGGTGAACTGTGTAAAATTTAGCCAATTTATTGGTCGGCCAATCAATTTCTTTTTTCCAAATTCAATTTTTTGGAACTTTAATCACCACCGATAAGATTAATAATCCTATTATGGTAAAAAAATGGCCAAAAATGTTCTTTAATTGGCCAAGTCAAGGACTATTAAACCTCTTATTCTTTTAAAAAGAGCCTAAATTTAAGCATAAAATAATATGATAGAAGTGTTTATAATTGTCTCCAGAAGCTTATTGTCTAAGCGATGGGGAACTTGAGTTCCTTATAATAATCTTAAGAGTAAAAACAGTTATAATCTAAATAATGTAGAATTTAAGTACTCCATATTTTAACTTTTTATGTGTATTATTTTTTTTTGTTATATATATTTTGTAGCATATAATTAATCATGTTTATATATATTTATATATAAATATATATTTTATGACACTCCAGTTAAACTTTTGATTAAACCGGTTAAACCAATAAACTTTTGAATTTGTTCAATTTGATATCCAATCCGACTTTCAGAACTTCATTTTATTTGAAAAAAATGAACAGTTAGCAAAAACCATGAGGCATTGTGTTGGTAAATATTATTCCAACTAATTCGTAATAGATTTCGTCTCATACCTTTCAACTTTTCTCCAATATTAATTACGAAAATATTACTTTATTTTTATTTTATTTCTTACTTTTAGAAGTTCGTGAAAATTATTAAAAACAATAAAATTCTACTTTTCCTGTTTTCTTTACAAAATTCTAAAAATAAGACAGAAAATAAAAAATATTTTTATAATTAATATTAAAAATAAGAAATAAAAAAGAAAATTATTTTTTGGCATTTATTATCCATTTTTGAGATAGAAAAGCAATTCAAACTCACCTGTGTAACGATTGCATACAGTGGCAGGGTGCTGTAGCTACATAGTAACTGAATAAATGCCCTACAACCACAACATAAAGGAGTAAGAAAGAGAAGAAAGATTGAAATTCAAAGCGCACATAGAAAAAAGTCATAATATGAAAGGAAATAAGTGTTCCAGTTACCCAACAATAAGCCTTGGAACAATGTAACCAACTTGTCCCATTATACAGGAGTCAAACCCATATGTAACCTGAGATACACAAGGTGATAAGGTTATATTCATTACAACTATGAAAAATTGCCCCAACCCCACAGCATACTCTCTAGAAACCAGAAGGTATAACAAAATAAAAAAAGAAAAGCCAAAAATATCATAAATGGTGCCTCAATGGAATATATATATATATATGCTTACCCATATCCAGAAGAAAAATGCTATCTCAAAAGCATTTTGGAAAAGGATGAAGTGAATCAAGAAGAGGACAATACGGGGCCGATGAAACCAGAAGTGATCATCTGATGGTTGAACAACTAATTCACCTTCTATGGCAGTATGCTTTTCAGCTACTTCATGAGCTAATTGGATGATTACATGCTCCAGCTTAGTGCCAACAGCAAGCAGAAGCTGAAGAATACAAACCAGAAGCAAAGAAATTAACAAAGACAAAGATACAAAGCTCAAAGAGTGGGCCTAGATCTTATTCCCCCATAATAATAATAATAATAAAATTAGAAAAAGAACAGAAAATTTATAAACTTTGAATGTATGCTTAAACTTCAGAAATAATATAAAAGTTTGGCACACTTGCTTATGCTGCTTTGCTTACTATGGGGAAGTAATTACCAATCCTGCAAAAAGCCACCTCTAAGTAAAAGATATTAGATTTTAATAAGTTACATAGTTACATCATTGACAAATGACATATCACATTAGTGTACCTGAAATTGAAATTGATTTCGAGACCAATTTCATACTAACTTTGAAGTAGAGAATTATGGCAAAGTATCGGGTTAATGTAATCAACAGTTTAGTTTTGCTTTTTGAACTATACTTATTTTTGTTGATTAAGAAACATACATCTTGCAACGTTCAAAATTTCCCTTATCCCTTGAGCAACTAGCTCAGAAAAATAAATTTATGGACATGTAAATGTCAGCAGAAAAGAGCCAAACAAATTTAATCAAGATACTTACAATGACAGGGATGAAAGCAATCCAGAAATATGTATGCCAACCTGGAAGAGCAAAGCAGACATTTTAATTTACGACTAGAAAATTATCACTCCATATAGGAAAGAAGTATATTAATCATTGTTGTTAATGATGTTCGTGCTTAAAATCCATTGTTTACACAAATGAAAAAAATTCCTTAAGCTCCTCCCCCTTTTTGGTACAAGAGAATCGTATTTAAATTTACTTCATAAGCAAAAGCACAAACAGGGTTGGCCACGTTGTACGCAAGTATTGTGGATTATTATTATTATTATTATTATTATTAATAGGGCTCAAAAGTGACACAAGATAGAGACCACATAATTGTAATTTCTCGTTTAAGTGGTGTTAAATTCACAAGAAATTATCTGAAAGAATAACTATATGTTTAAAATAGAAAATATAGAGAGCATGCAGCCCCAATGTTGAGTCTTGTAGAATACCATTGATATTAAGCAACAAGAAGATGACCACAAAGATCCAAAGATACCAACTGCAACCATGAAAATACAATTGTCATTAAATTGACACAGAGCCGAACAGCGACAAAATTTGAGCAATTAACTGATGATATAGAAACTTAAATAATTACTACAAGGTTATTGTGCTGAAGCACTTACCTTATACCAACGACTTTCTTGAAATCATCTTCAAGGGCACGAATCATGTACTTGTGAAAATTAAACTTTGGATTTCCCCTGCAGTGGGTCTAAAACAGAGACATACAACAAATAATATTATAATTCAAGCATGAAGGCTACTAGCATAGAGCAGGCTTGGAGCTTATTTGACAACAAATCTGGCACTCTAGAATCTTACCATTATGAAACCAAGTCTTAATGTCACATAATCTAATTTTGTCACAGATCCATAAAATTGCTTGAAAAAGGATCTCTGAAATAAACATGAAAATCAAAAGGAATAAGTGAATAACAATAATTTCAATAGCAATATGGCAAAGGCCCTTAGCAATAATTTCTAAAATTACTAATTTGTGTGGTCTACTCCACAGTAAGGTTCAATTAGCATTTTAATCCCTCAAGAAAATTGTCAATCCGTACAATCATTAAGTAAAGTCCCACATATTGACAATCAAACTTAGGCGTAATACCTTTTTAGGGGGTGATCTTGAGAGTTCTCATAAGATACCTTTTAGAGCTAACTTATACTTTCTAAAATTTAAAAGATTAATATAATATTTATGTCCATTATAATTATTTTTTATTTTAAGAATTATTTTGTCAAATACTACTTTGGTGGTTTCTATTTATTTAGAACAATTTTTGTATTATTTTACTAAATAATACTATTATAACTTTTTAACACCAATTTTTAGAGAATTCCATAAAGCTTAATAGCTATAAAAAAAGTTATAACAATACCAAACCAAGCTTTAAGAGAATAAAATAAATGTAAAAACAAGATTTATTAGGAACCAATATAATATAAAAAATTTGTTTAGGCTGAAATATACATCAAATTAAATTACACAGCCAACTCATGAGATCCACTGTGCAGTAAATTCTATTATAAGAGATCAGAAAAAATTGCTTGACACTGCAAGACTGGACAAAGACGTTCAACACTAATATAAAAAGAAATATGGCACGTGTCTATACATATATATATATATATATATATATATATATATATATATATATATATATATATATATATATTATGATAGAAGCATGAAATCAGTATATCTTGGAATGGAAGTATTTGGAGTACTTATAAATAACCTACCACCCAACCCAGTAGAGCAGAATCTTTGCCGAAACCAGTAAAACGATCCCTGATAAAAGCATGCTGGTGAACATGAGTCACCGTCGGCTCCAGAACTACATTAAACCAGTATGCATATAAAGATTAGCGAGGCCAGAAGAAAAAATTAGATAGCTTTGCGTGAGTTAAATAATTAGGCAACATAATTTGTAAAATTATTGTCGATGGTTTAATGGTTCAAATCAAACATTTATATAGCCTATATAAACTAGGATCGTGTTGATTTGAAAGGCATATTGAATTTGATGACTAATAGAGTAGTATAGTCCACACCATAGAGCGAATGCACTATAACTGTTCAAATCAAATTTTTTGGTTTACCTCGCTGTGTTTCATAGTTTTCTTTTGCAATAGAATCTTCCCAGTGCTTCCACTGACTTATCTATATAATGACAGTTATTTATTAATAGGGAAGAGGTATCAACAAATTCAGTAAATAATAAATAAAAGCGAATTAGATCCTCACTCTCAATCCTCCAAAGACAACCGTCAGAACACAAAAGGTCACATGAACGATAGCTAGGACAAAAATAAAGATATGCAGGTGATGCAGTGCTTCGATGGACAACATAGGTACCTTCCCCTGAAAAGAAAATTAAAAAAAAAAAAATTGTAAAAGCTGGAAGAAAATAGAAAATTAAAAATCTTCAAAAATTAACATTATGGATATGATACGGCCATAATATCATCATTCCCTTGCAAATCTAAGACCAAGAGCATTTTTGGCAACAAATTATTTCATCAAAAATAATTTATTTTTTCTCTTTTCACAAGGTCTCTCAAAAAACTTCTAAGAAGTCAGATACGAAGAGTATTTGATCCAAATCCTATCGTATCAATACCTTGCGAGCGCAGTACCCAGGTTCAGCCTCTGTTGCGGGTTTTGCATCAGCAAGAAGGTGCCTAACAGTGCCAGAGAAAGAGAAAGATGTCTGAAAATGTGATGTGGGTGTTTTTGTTTCTTCATGTTCTTCATCCTCGTAGCTACAAGGAAGCATGTGGTGTGTCCAACCCTGCGGGACGCAGATTTTGATTATCCCATTTTGTGACACCGTCAGAAGCAGAGAAATAAAACCCATCAACATCAGCTCTGTAAAAACAGAAACAGAAAAACGAAATATTAGAATTGATCACATCACATTTTTCCAGATCACGAATTTCTGCAATAACTATTAACAGAAAATAGAAAGGACCAAAAAAGCTATTGATCGCGGTGGAAGTGAATTGCGTCCTCAAATGGACTTTAACTGAAATATCAGAGGTTCGAATCTTGAAATAACCATATTGGGAGGATTTTAGCTAACCATTACTCCTGCCCGAAATTGCATGAGCAATCCTGAGGCCAAAAAAAAAAAAAAAAAAAGAAAAAGAAAAGGTGAAGAACCTTCTTTGATTTTCTGCAGAGCTTCATAGAGAGGCTTCTGATTCTTCTTCTTGAGAAACTTTCCAGCATAGTGAAGCAAACGCTCGGCGGCAAGGGAAACGGCAACGATCACAGAGCAAACAACAGCAACCACCCACGTTGGAGTGAACTCCAAATCGTTACCTTCTTCCACACCTCCACCACTCATTCTTCCTTCAACTCTCTCTCTCTCTCTCTCTCTCTCTCTCTCTCTCTTTCTGTGCCTTTGTTTTTTCTTTCTCTGGTTTCCTTTCTTCTCTATTGGCAGTGCTGTCTGACTTTTGACATAACTATACTATTGCCGTGTCGTCACTGCTACCTGCGACTTATTCGGGTTCTGATCGTTAAAATATATACACTGCTACGACTATCTACCACGTTTTCATGTTATGAGATTCGTTCCAGATTATTGCCCTTTCGAAGCCATTTCCAATTTTATGGTTTACGCGTATATTACTTAATAAACAAGTGCATAAACAAGTGTTCTGATAATTTGATTGGTCAAATTCGTGAACTATGGGGACGTGGCTTATTTGAGGTTAATTGACGGGGGAAGTTGAACGACTCTTCGACTACATTTAACAATCAGGCCGCGTTTTCTTTGTGTTTTTCAAAACAAAGACACTCTAAGAAAAAAAGAAGAAAAAAAGAAAAAAGAAGCTGAGAATCCGGGGTCACCTGGGCAACTATTATCTAAGTACATGTTATTAATGCAATAAACATAAAAAATACTCTAAAATATAACAAACTTCCAAAAAATAGAGATTGATTTTTATATTATTATAAAGTATTTTACATTAAAGAATTTTTTTATAAAATAATATTTACGTTGAAGAAAAGCCTATCTTAGGTTTGCTTTGATATTATTGTGACCTTTTAAAAACTGTTAAGTTCTCTCATCCCTCTAAAACTTTTTTCAAAAAATTATAGTAGTATTATTTGATAAAATAATATAAAAATTATTCTTAATAAATAAATCACAAAAATAGTATTTAATAAAATTATTCTTAATACATAAAATGACTACAATATTTATAAATATTAAAGAGAATAATTTTTATTTTTAATATTATTGAATAGAGTAAGGTTATATTAATCTTTTAAATTTTAAAAAACACAAATCAGCATTGAAAAATACCCCATGAGAGCTTTCGAGAGCACACCTAACTTTTAAAAATCAAGAGCAAAAGTACTTTGATTTTTTAATTTATCAAATAAAAATAATTAACTTATTTTTTTTATAAACCAGAGTACCTTTACATAAAGTACTATTAAATTAAACCTTAATCCAAAGTTAAGGTATGCCTCTAGATTTATTGTTCTGTCATTTAATCAAATATTTATATTTATAAAATTTCAAAATAATGAATAATTAAATCAAAAAATTTTATTTATATAATAATATATAATTACATATCTATATAAAATTTTTTTATAGAATATATAAATTAAATTCTATTACCATATATGTGTAACTTTTGAACTAATTAAAAAATAAAAAACTTCTGAATAATCGATAACAGCCGATTGGATAACTATTTAAAAAGATTTTATACGGATAATGCATCACAATCCAATTTTTTAAAAAGTCAAAAACGGGAAACAAAATAGAAAAAGAGGAATGGTATTACTGAGTCGTACGACTAAACTAAAAGGAGTGAATAAATGAAACTAGAGTAAGTAAAATTCTGGTCTAAGCCACTGTCTACCCATCGAAATATCGTCGTGTAGTCACTGACGCGATTTTTATGATTAAATATATTACTAATCACATTTTCACGGCTATGGTTTTACTAGTAAATTACTGTCCATCTGAAAACTTCAAAACTTACATCCACGCGTATTTTAAAAGTTCGCGTATAACAAGTGTTCGGCCGATCCTCAACCTCGTGTAGTGTATTTTATATTTGCAAACTTTTTTTTTTCTGTAGCTCGTCATCTAGAAGAATCGTTTAGTCTACTTTTAATGAGTAAACGTCGAATTTTTCTTTTTAAATGTTGGACACAGTAATTATTTTTAAAAAATTAATAAATTATTAAGAATTAATTATAAATATCAATCGTGTTATTTCTTATTAAAATAAATTATATAGTAAATACAAATTATTATAATTGATGCAATTGAATTCATAGCTTAATAATTATCTCTTATATATCTTATGAGTATAAGAGGTCTCTTGTTCAACTCTTACTCCCTCCTTTAAAAATATCCCTTAAGTATAATTTTTAATTTCACTATCTTTGATATATATATATATATATATATATATATATATATATATATATATATATAGTTGATATTTTTAAATTTTATAAATTGCATTTAAATTTTTATTTCTTAAGGCAATATATACGAATTGAAAAATTTAGTCTTTAATATGAATTGAAAAGATGGAATCATCATGAGGATGGAACTAGTCCCATTGCAAAGTTAAGACATGAAGTCTTGATTCAGAATAGTTGGTTCCTGTCCCTTAGACACGCCCTTGTAAGGGCCGTTAACCATTTGTGAACTAGATGTTGTTGTCACTAGCAGCTTGGCAGTCAATACTGGTCCCAGTTTCCTGCCTTGCCCACCAGGTTTGCTCGGTCTAGGGCTCCTCGAGTCGTTGTGCATATTTATCTTGCAATTAAATGAAACAAGATAGATTTGCACAACAGTATACATAATAAGAATTAATGAAAGTATAAGTTCAGAATTTGCATATGTCAACTTCGAGCGAGTGTCGGCCTACTATGGCTTGTCATACTTATGTATGTGGGTCCCCCTAAATAGCACATCCTGAGTAGGGTTCCTATTCAGCTCCTTCTCCTACATTCCAAATTTAATTCATATGATCATACATAAATTAATGCAAAAAAGTGACAAATAAAATTAAGTATCAATTAAAGTTATTTACCATGTGCATCCTAGCCCTTAGTGGTGGTGCAACCACCAATGTGGAGTGAGCCACCCCTAGTCAATGCTTTGTTCGCCTTCACTGACTTGTCCATGAACAAATCAAATGCCCTATATTCTTGCAAGACCGTAGGTGGGCATCCGCTATCTAGTGGCGGGGAGCCCTTCGCTCATGGATATTGTAGTACAGCTCCCTCAATCACTTCGTCATCCTCATCCTCCAAGCCTTCTTGATATAAGACTCCTCGTGTGGATCGATGATAAAATCACACTCCGTATACAAAAGTAATACAATAGTTATTTAAATCATATATAAAAATAAAACATTAAAATTTAGTTTAAAAAAAAAAAAACTATCATCTTATCGCCCACTCTTAATACCACATGTCCTTTGTGGCATGAAGAATGTTGGAAACTTGTCTTGCACTTACACCAATGACCATCTCCTAATTGTTGTAAATTCAACTTAGAATGCCTACAATACTCTATCAAATTTATCATTGCCTTATCATTGTCTTTGGTTTAGTCAGTGTCCATTATAGTGTTTATAATAGTATTGAACACATTTTTTCTCAACATACATCTCATCTAAATAATGATGAACCAAATTATCCTTCTAATAAGATAGTCGTCAGAATATACTTTGTTTGGTTCAATTATGCTCTAAGCCATAGCCTAGCAATCTTATGGATTTCCCCACTTTTGTTATCTTTGGAAGACACCTAACATTTTCCCAAATTTGGTGACCAGTTAGTTTAACTAGAAACTCCTCATCCTTTATAGTGTTTTTTTTCTAAATCCATATCTACTAAGCCTATATGCATGCTCGATTTCTAGGAACCTTCGATGGTAATCAAACCATGAATTCTTTCCTCTATACTTAGTTTCAAACTGAATGCCTTTGTATTCTCTATATAAATAGGGCATGCCAATTTTCCTTGGGTTTGCCATATAAGCTGGATAGTCATTGATGGTCCATATCAACATTGGCCTCAGCATGAATATCATAAGTTAATACACCTTCGTATCACAATTCATTCATTCACCAATCAAGGGTTGGAAATAGAATCTTAGCTTTTGAATTATTGGGATTATACAAGTTAAGAATAAATAAAAATCTTTCATGCATATTTCAAGAGGAAAGTTAAAGGGCATAAGAACCACAGATCAACCAAACTAAAGTTTACTAAATTGATTGCTCGGAGTAAAATTAACATAAAGCCATAACCAAATATTTTAGAGATCAAAGGCAAAATCAACGTAGGCTTGGTTAAAATGTTGCCAAGCTTCATCAAGAGAAGGATGAGTTATTACACCATCATTTCTTTTATTCTCACTATGTCATCTCATGTGAGGTGTTGAGCTAATCGATGTATACAACATTCTAAGTCTAAGGATTAGGGGCTAATAATGTATTCTTTTTTTAGGAACATCCTTATACACTTTCCCCTTTCTTAGGTTTAAATCTAGGCTCTTCACAAAATTTGTAATGAGTTAGGGTAGCATTATTTTAGTTATAAAGTATACATCTTTTCACATAATAATCAATTTTTTCTGCTTTCAATCCAAGTTTAGAAACTTATCTTTTAGCTTGATAATAGTCCTTTGAGATAGAGTTAGGTATCCATCTGACTTAATACTCAACATCCTAATCGTCAGAAACAATCCTAAGTGAACACATCCTTCCCATAAAAGGCTTATTTGTTGCCTTTGCCAGATTATAAAATCTTTTAGCCTCTGGATTGGGAACCTCGATAAAAAGTTTGGAATTCATTTCAAATTCAAGGTTGGTAACATCAAAAATAATTTCTTGATGGTAGCTAAAATTATTCTCCAAAGTCGCATTACCGATATTCTGACCACCTATATGGACCCTGCCAGAATTGCCTCTAAGTAACACATACCAAACTAATTCTTTGGTGCAAGGACTTCTCCATGCTTAGTCCAGATCCAATAATCAGGTTTAAAGCCATAATTGGACAAATGATACCTAATGAACTCAATACCCAAATACTTCTTAGATCTGCACTTAATACAAGGACACTTAACCTACCCTTCGCTTATAAATTGTTGTGTTTGACTTGCAGCACTTACAAATTGCTCAACCCCTCATAAAAATCTGGTTTAATTCCCTTATTCTTGGGTACAATCTATCATACATTCATAATTGATTTCTAAGGAACATTGCTCTTGAATAAATTTTATCCATAAAAGTTACATGAACAACTATGAATCACACTTTGCACAACATAATCACTTTCAATTTATATCAAAATTTAGCCAGAGTCTCCCCTTAAATTAGGAGTCTCCTCTTACTATATTGTGACATTTTTTTATTCAAAACAATAATTTAATCAAGTACAAAAATTTGGGAAATGTCTCCCCCAGATTAGGAGTCTCCCTTTATTAGATTACAATATATTTGTGTTCAAAACAACAATTTAAACAATAACATAAAGTTGGGCAGAGTCTCTCCTTAATTAGGGGTCTCCCTTATGAAATTAAACTAATTGTTAATTGAAAAACAACAATATATAATGGATCAATCAATTCAAACAATTCTATATCTATTCTAGAGCAAACTCACTCTTAGACATGCAGCCAATAGGGAAAGAACACCAAGCTATCCCCCAATCATGTAATCCCATTCTTCTTTTTTCATTCTGCAATTTTATCCTAGAAAATATAAATCTTTAATTACGCAAAAAAATAAGTCTAAGAACAACACAATGTCGACCTTCAATGGTGATGCAAGGTGCTTGGATGGTAGTGGGAAGGTGATTGGCAATACCATTAATGACATGAAGTTTTTTCACTAATGCCATTATCGATGGATAATTCATCGGTGATTTCATTAATGAAACGATTCGTTTCACTTGTGAACTTTATTGACAACTTTTTCGTCGAAATTAAAAATTTTGGAAATTCAAAGCAACACCTTCATTAACATTTAGAAATTCAAATATTGATCGAAAATCCATTGGTATACTTCATTTTAAAATAAAAAATAATTAAACATTATCAACTGATATTCTTATCGGTAAGTTTTTTTAAAAAATAAAAATAATTGGATAATTACTAATAGTTTTTCTATCAATAATGTTACCTAAATATTTATAGAATCTTAACAAGTTGGCCATAGGTAATATTTGCACGTCAAATGGCATCTACTGGCGGAAAATAATATTGATGAAATTATCAACAAATTTTTTACATTCGTTGATAATTTTTGCAAGTATTTAATTTATTGAGCAATCTGTCGATGAGCTAATGATAACTCCATGAATTGGAGTTAATTAGCTCTCAATTAGGCTTTAATTGCATATTGTAATGTCTGGGGTCAAGAGATCTATGATTTGTGACACTTTGTCCTATTGGATGTAGAGAAAGCTCTAAATCTGGACTCTATGCCTCCTTAGAGGGTTATATATTTTGAACATTTTTATAGGATTAAAAGTCCCAGTAATTATTCCTTAAGGTATTCAAGAATTGAAGAGTGATTTTTAATAAATTTTAAGAAGTCATTAACCCTTCCATTTTTATCCTAAAATTTTATGAAAATGCAAGTTTTCGGCAGTTTGTACCAAAATCCAAAAGGATTTTGATTCTTAAGAAATTTGATTTTTCCACTATTTTTATTGGATTCAAATGGGGGGTATTCCATTATTTACATTTATATTTTAAAGTTAATGGAGAGTAAAATAAATGAGAACGTTAACTTAATATAAATAAGTATATGATGATATTTGAGAGGTGTAGAAGAGATTAAAAAAGAAAAAAGAGGGACCGAGAGCCTAGGCGCCCAAGGCTAGCACCTAGGTGCTGGCTATGCTACAAGAGACGTGCTTCAGGCGATTGAGTGCCCAGGCAGTAGGAACTCACTGCCTAGGCGGTGGCGACGTGATTTTAAAATCATGCCTCATAAAGCTTTTCACTTATTCAACCATTTCTCGTCCTTTTTCCTCCCTTCTTCCTCTTCCTCTTCCTCTTCCTCTTCCTCCTTTCCCCACTTCTCCACCTCAAATTCCCCATCTTTAACCTCTATTTCTCCAACATTTTGGCACCCTCCCATGACATTCTTGATGTTCAAGTGCTCCTTGTGTGAGAAGGTGCATGATTTATGGCTTTGGGGAGCTTGGGGTGGCAATTTTGGAGCCCCACCGATGACCCACTCCCTCCTTGCATTCCTTTTTGGCTTCCAAAGGTAAGTGTTGAACTCTCATATGTTCTTACATCAAGGATTTGTTAAGTTCTTGATAAATATTGGTGTTGGAGCAAAAAAAAAGGGTTTGAGTTAAGACTTGGAAATTGGGGTTTTGGTGTTTGGAGGTGTGTATAAGCAAATCCTTATGAGTTGGCGCTAATTTATGGTTGGTTAATGTTGATTATGATATTAGATATCATAGAAGACCATCCGATCACTCTGGGATGCAACAAGTTGGGACTTCCTCCTCTTGGCCTAGTATAGTGGGTGATAGTATATCTATAGTTTGTCTCTTATCCTTAATTTCCTAAATGCATACCTGAATTTTATTTTAGTGAAGTTCTATGAAAGAATAGAATTAATGTGTTTTACTCCGTATTTATAGAATTCTTGAAGTAATCATGTTAGTTATGTATATGTGTATATATATGTTTGAGCATAGAAGTGTGGGACAAGCTCTTATAGAAATTAATTTATGGTATTTGAATAATATGGTAGCAGCATTAGCATTGGTGCACCTCGAATAACCCAACTAACAGGGTGATTACTACCTCGGTATGTTTGGCCAACATGTTCGAAAGATATAGACACACACAAGCATGAAGTTATCTTTTATTGCTAGGGTTAGCCACAGGGCCACCTAGTCAGGCAACTATTTCCAAAATAGGATTCTCTCTTGAAGTTTTATTATGATTTTTAAACGAGTATTTACTCTTTATGTTATGGAAAAGTAGTTCTATCTTTATGCACAATTTTATATATTTATTACATTTGCTTTATCACAGTTATTCCTATATGTGTTATGCTTACATATTCATAAAGAAGTTATATCTATTTGAATTAAAAAGGTGATTTAATGAATTATGTATGTTTTACCAAAAAATCTTATGGAATTTGATGTATAGACAAAGTACTTTCAATAAGAAATGAGGTATAGGGTTGTAAGAAACTTATAAAGTTATATTTTGCAAAAGTTGTGTTTCAGCTTGTCCCACTCATGTTATAGGTATATTATCTCTCACTGAGTCTGTATGACACACCCCTTCTTCCTTTCCATGTCGTTGACAGGTGCAAACTCATGTTTAAGCTTTTACAATCAACCGGAGGTGTTGGTCATCCTAATAAATCCACGCTTTGTTCGTGTGGTTCCCAAAGGTTGTTGTATTAAGAAGCACCTTCCTTGAATGTAATTGTATATCTCTAGCTATGCTCCATTAGCCTATAGGCAGGGTCCTTCTTGTATGGGTTTTATGCATTGTAATCAAAGTGTAGTTGTCTTTAGTTATGACCAGTTTGATTAGTAATGATTATGGATTTGTATTCATATTTTTATAAGCTTGATTTGGTCTTATATTCTTTTGCTGTGTGCTGTGGGGTGCATTCTAAGAACGTTTGGATTCCTAAGGATTTTGTGTGATTATACTGTTTGTGCAGGTAGAGAATCCTTAATCGGGAATAGTCCTAAATATAAAGGAAATTCTGCCCGATTTTCTTTGGAAATAGTCTAATATAAGCTTGGTAGGGACGTGTCCCTATGCCCCTCACGGCCTGAGTGGGGTCATGACACAAATTTAGTCCATAATTCTAGTAAGTGAGACACTTTAAAATAACAAAAATATGGCTTAGTCTTGTTAAAATGCTTTAATGGAAATTAAAGGCCATAATTCATAATTTAATTGAGTAAAATTTTAAATTATAATCAATTATCTCATTTGGTGAATTTTGACATTGATCTTTGTAGGTTTGATGTACAAAAGCATATTAATTAGAAACCAAGAAATGAGGAAGTAAGCCACAAAGAAAAAGTATTTTTAGCTGTTGAGTCGTGACTTGACTTTTGATGAGTTGTGATGCCTCGACAACCATGTGAATTCTACAATTTTTAAAGTCAACTTGTGACTCAAACATTTTGCTAGGTCATAACCTATAGAGCCCACTCATATTTAGTAGATTTTTAAATTAGATTTTTAGGAGGGCTTTGACTTTTTACCTCCTTTAGCATATTTTAGAGAGAGAAGGTAAGGTTTTAGAGGGTTTCTAACTCTAGAGAAGGCTCTTCTTGAAGATTTGGAGATCAACGTCTTGGAGGACATTGAAACATCCCCAAGAGCTCATTATCATTTGTTCATTTTTTTTCTTCACTATCCTTCTCTTTGATTTTCATTATGGGCCTTGAATTAGTTGTTTGCTTTGTAGTTTTCATGGATAGCTAAACTTGTGACTAAAGGATCCTTTGGACCCCTCTATGGAACTTGGATATTGGTATAGTTTGTTTGAGTAGATATTAATAATGAGTATGGTTTTGGTTATGCATTTCTTCTCTTAATCTTCTTTCATACTTGGCCACCATTTAAGTTGATTTAGGGGATTCCCTTGAACTAGGCATAGGAATAGGGAAATTAGACCTTGGTTATGGGTGATACTTATTCAATTACACTTAACTGACTTAGGTGTGTTGATTAGTCAAGAGGATGGAAACATATACCCATTGGCATTCCATAGCAAATGCTTAAAACTTGCGCTTAAACGCTAATTCACAAGGATATCTAGTGTTTTAGCTGAAGAAGGCATGGTTAATTGACTTAGAGATAGGCTTTTAATTAAAATTAGCATGCTAACAAAACCAATTTATTGATGTTTATCTAAGTAATTTGCTTCCAAGTGAAGTAAAGTGTGAAGAAGGACCCTAGGCCTTAAATCCTTGTTTGTCTCTCAAATTTTAGTTGTTAGTGCTTTTCTTATTTTAATTGTTTAAATTCTTGTTTGTCATTTAATTACCCATTAGATTTAATAGCTTAAGCTTGAACATGATAGTTTAATTTATCAATAACACATTTCTATACAATCCCGGTGGAGACAATATTCTTTACTCACCCTTTTATTACTTGAGTGACCTGTGGACTTGCAATGACATCAAAAGTGAGTCATCAGCTGGAATTTGTTGGCAATTTTCGTCAATTTTTTGTGTGGTTCTTATGTTGTGATTGATTAATTTGGATTTTATTGCACGAATTGAATAGATTATTAGTTTTGATAGACTTGTGAATCTATGTTTATTGCGTTCTTAAATATCAACATTACATCTAGAGAACTTTGTCAATAATTTCTATAAGACTTTCAATCTTTTACACAAGTGGAATTCTAATTAGTTATTTGAGATCCTAAATCCTAATTACACAAGTAATTAATACTAGCTAATCAACTCACTCTTTAACTAATAGTAACTACTTACAATTCATATCATGTGTTAAGATTTTGAAAAAGAGCTACCTAAGATAATTTTAAATCTTTTTCTTCTTTTATATGTTACGAAAATTTATGGGCTACACTGGAATTCTTTTGTCTAATGCTAGTATGTAGAGTCTATTGGACTTTAATTAATTTGTCTCAAGTCAAGTTGAACTAATATGGAGATAAAACTCTCCAATTATTAGCTTTTTTTTCCCATTTTTTCATCAAGATTCCAACATGATATCTTGCTTAAAAAAATAAGTGTCGAGCCACTTAACCATCCATGCACATTAGTGTGGCACATTGAAATTACAAAATAGTGAGATATCAATGTAGCATATAATTTATTTTTATAAGAGAAATAAAAATATTAACACTTGCGTATATTCTTCATGTACTTCATTATACCAGATAAAAAAAATTGTATATAGAAGCTTAAACTCTAGGTTTATATCAATCATGTAATAGCAACTAATAGCAGTCAAATAAAATAGATAAATAAATAATAATAATTTATACTGCTAATAAAGGGTGTTTGCTAAAAAAGTTTAATTATTTTGGTCACATTTTTTCCTTGTATGAAAAAAATATTAATATAATAATCAATTACTATTTTATTAAAAATATAAAATAATAAAATTATTTTATTAAACATTAAAGTTTTTAAAGATATACATCGTCATTTAATAGTATTTATTCTCTACCTATAGTTATCTTCAAACACTTATTCATTTTTATTATATAATAATTATAATTTATTTTAAATACTATTGGATTTTCTTTTTTAATGATAACATTAAAATAAAAATATAAAAAATTAATTCAAGTACTAATAATTGTTAGTTTGCTAATAGTAGTAATGATAATAATAGTATATCATATTACAAAGGAATCACTTTGTCAATAAGTTGATTAAAATCATTAGAAAACAATTAACACAGCGAACAAGATTTATAACATATTTCGTTCTGCTTTAATAGAATTGATTTTATTGGAATTTATTTAGTTAAAATTAATTTTAAAATAAAGTGATTTATGCTTAGTAATTTAATTGAGAAGTGATTTATATTTAGATAACATTGATCAAAATCTCTTTTAGATGTATAATTTATTTAAAAAAAATCCAAAATCAATTTTGGTGGAATTGAAAAGTGAAAATTTTTTACTTCTACCTAAAATCAATTTTAAGACCATAATTGATTTTAATATAAGAAATTAAACAAAAACAAAAAAAAATAAAATTGATTTTAACTTACTATAATCAACTTTTACCGGCCTAATCGGGCATCCAAACACGTTACTAATGTACATAACAGTACTTAGATATTTCATTCTCGTGCAATTTGAGAAGTAACATTTGAAAAATAAAAGAATGGATGGACTAAATTAGAAGAAAATGGATTAAATTTATTCATCTTACCTAAATTCTATTCATTATTACTCTAAATCACCTTGCAGTGCAATAATTATCCGCTAGGATTGACCAATAAAATTATTAATGAATTAGATGATACATATATCAAGCAGAACAAACTAAACGATTGTCAGCATCTGGCCAGCAACTGGGGAACTGAATATAACTTTACAACGCACGGAACAACCTTCTATTCTTTTCTATCTGACTTCCTTGTTTGTTTATTCACCTATAAAATAGAACAAGAATTTGGATTCTCATCGCTGAAAAGCTGTGGAGCATAAACATAGTGAATGATATAAGGAACATTGTCTTTTGTCTTAATCTCATCTTTTTCCTTGGTTGTTTCACCAGACTTGTCATCTTTTTCCTTGGTTGTTTCACCAGCCTTGTCATCTTTCTTCTTAGATGATTCACCAGACTTAGTCCCATCTTTATCTTTAGCAGGTTCTGAGGACTTTCCTTCCTCTTTGACGATCTCTTTTTTCTCCTCCTTCTTCTCCTCCTTTTTCTCTTCCTTTATGGAAATAACCTCTGCATTTTTATGCACTCTCTTTCTCATGAACGATATCAATTTCTCTACTTCAATGGTACCTTCAACTGTTACAGTATGAGCTTTCTTGTCCGTTTTAACATTGAAAATACCTACAATTCGTCAACCAAACTTAAAATGAGCGAGTCTAAAATGGAGAGGTTAGAAGAGTTTAATTTTGATATATTTTGAGTGTAAAAGATTATTATAAATCAACCAATCATATTGTTCAATCTACATAATCATTCAAGTATTGATATTGGATGAGAAAGTTAACTATATTTGCTGATGTATCAAGATATAATTAGATAATATTGTAAAAAAATTTTACAATATTAATGTATAAATTAATTTCAAAGAAATATTTTTTGGACATAATCATTTTCATATTCCATGCCAATATATCACTTACCTACCATTAAAAAGGATATGGGACTTAGTTCAAGTGGAGGTGTGGTCAGTTCAAGTGGGGGTGTGGTCACATTTAATAATGAATGGATGATATGTCGGTACGAAATATGAACATAGTTATATACATATAACATTACTCTTAATTCCAAGTTGAAATTGTATAAATATATATCCATCACTATAGTGCTTGAATTACCTTTGTGCTTCAGCAATCTACTCTTCAGGTCAGCTTCGCATTTGTCACAGTGCATGTGAGCCTTCACCGTGATAGTGCGTACAATTGGCTTGAAATCACACACGAATTAATATCTTAATGAGTAAAACTATAGAGTTTAATCTTTATGAAAAATAAGGATTAATACCTTTATGAGTAGAAACTAGAGAGATTAAAATTTAGAGAGACAAATATCTTACAAGTAGAGGCTAAGATTTAAACAAATAAAAAAAAAAGTCACCAACATCCAAAAAATAAGATGAAAAATATAAGAATAAAAACCCAAATAAATGAAAAACTACAAAGCAAAAAATCTTATTTAAATATTAATTAAATATATCTGATAAAAATATATCTATATATAATTAATGGATAACTTACTTCTTTGGTTTCCTTTGGCTTTTTATCCGTAGCAATATTCTCCTTGGGCTTCACTTTTGGTGATATTAATTCAACTTTTTTCTTGCTCTTCTTCTCTATAATGTTCAGGATTTTCAAGGGGTCTAATTTCCCTTTTGCCTTGATCTCCCCTTTCTCAATATCTATATCCACGTTCTGTACCCCTAAATTATTGATTCCATTTATAAATGGGTAAAAGCATCAAATGATCAGTGATAGTTAAATAAAATCATGAATTTAAATTTAAATAAAAATACAAAAGCATATGAAAAAAAATGAATAAAAATAAGTTCTCACCTTCGGTAGTCATGAGATGCTTCTTGATCTTGCTCCCACATTGAGGACAATGCAAGTTAACTCTGTAAATAGCCGTGATTACTTCGATGCCTTCTTTCTTCTTTTCTTCCATGTTATCTTTGCCCTTCTCATCACCTTTCTTTTCTTCTTTCCCTTCTACCATTTCCTATTGTGGTTAGGAAGGCTCTGGAGAGAATCACAGAAACACTGAGAAAAATGGATCAAGGACCTGAACACTAGCTAGATTGGTTAGTAATAGCCTGATAATTAAAAACAATTGCTTTGGAATTTCACCACTACAAGTTTCTTAACAAAATTTCTTTGTTGGTTCAGCTAACGGTAGCTCACCAGTTTCTTGAAACTTGGTTACACAAACGACGGATTCTTGTACGCTTTACCTAAATGGGCAATCAATAACTAAAGATGTGGCATGTTTTGAAAATTAAAAGTGTTGCAGTGACAATATTAATAATCAAGGTTGTTTTGTAACCAAAATAATAATAATAATAATAATAATAATAATAATAATCACGGTTGTTGTTAAATGAAGGAAACCTCCATCTTCAGCATTTTTTTTCCTTCCCACCTGCGCCGCTATTGCTTCTTTCTTTTGATTTATTGCTTATAATTGCGCTGCATATTGTCTTAGCTTATTTTATTTTTGTGTTTTACACAACTGCATTTTACTGTTGGGAAATGCACATGTGTATGAGATATAAGTTCCATATTAAATAAGTTAAAGGGAAAAAAAGGGTTTTGTTTTTGTATCAACAAAAAAGGTTTTTTTTTTTTGTCACTATGAAAAGGTTTATAAGATGTAAATCAAAAAAAAATCGCTAAGTTAACATTTTGATCAAATAATCCAATTTATACCAAAGCCCAAATCATTTAAGCCTAAACCAATGCCTAAATTTCCGACGTTAATTTCATCATGCGCTCATTTGCCTAGACTTTCTGATAGCCCAGCAGCTCAACTACTGGCTCTCCCTTTTTATTTAAAAAATACGATGGACAAATCTCAGCAAAAGTCCTCAAATGAACTTACGGGGGAAAGAGCAGTGTAAGTTTTGCTTTAGCATTAGTGATGCAAATCTTAAGCAAAAAATCAACATTATAGCCCTCAAATTTTAACACAATTCTCACGAATTATATATTTACGAGGCGTAGCCGGTTCCACGGATAAGGGAAGAAGCCATGACAAAATATTCTTCACAATAAACTATTTTTCCCTTGATCTTTTTGCATATTTTTGGTACATCAGAAGATTAAAAGAGCACAAAGAACAAAGAAACACAGCTGTTGCCTCAGGAAATGAACTCCAGAAGCATTGGCTCAAATCAACATCTCCAACTCTAGGGGAGGGTGGTATTGGAATTTCAAGTGTAAGTAGTAAAATTCCATATTAGGTAATAATAGATTATATGAAGTGTATATAATATAAAAAATTCATAAACTCATCACTTTAAGATTTTAGATCAAAATATGGCTGCAAACTTATTATTGTTATTTCTCACTTAATCCGTTAATTTGGATTTTCCAGGGCTTTTGGTTCTCCTTCCAACAAGTGGTATCAAAACCGATGGTTAATTTAAATTAGCTTGATTGCGTATTGGAGAAATAATAGCTGTTAATACCATTGAATACTTGGGAGGGAGTATACTATGTTAGATCAAACACTTAAGGGGAGACTATTGAAATTTTAAATGTGAGTAGTAAAGTTTCACATTGATTAAAAATGGACTAAGGATTTAGGTCAAAATGTGGCATCCGACCTGATATTGTGATTTCTAATTTAATCCATTCCAAAACTCTCCAAATTTTAGGCTCCCCTCCCATTAGTTGAAAGCCAGCTTTCATTCTAGTTTGCAGCTATCCTTTTGTATGTTATCCAAAACATTTTTTTATTTATTATTAATGAAAATTGAATATCAGTGTAACCATTGTGGACGGAGGAAGGATCAATTGAGATACATATTTAAGAACTAATGCTAAGAATCGTTATAGAATAATATCTAATTTAATAGGATAAAAAACATTCAAACTATTGAGAGGAGTCTTTCTAACTGATTACATAGAAGGATCACCTAATTATTTTACTCCAAGAGTCAGAATTACACATCTTTTCAGGGGCAATCACTTATCTACGGTTAATTGTTACTTGTTTTTTACTGGTCAATAATAACAATTGAGTGGTCAACTTCTAATACTTGAAGGCAGGTAGCTATTATTCATTTCTGATTCATCAACAATCACGTGAATACTCGTCTTTGAGTGATTAAAAAGAAGCCATTGAGTGGTCAATTGTATACAATTCATTGTAAACAGCTATCATTGAGTTTTGATTGGTCAATAATAGCCATTAGATGGCCATCACATGAATGGTTATCACTCAGCTTTAATTTGAGTGGTCAAGTGTCTATCTCATCGTATTTAATTGATCAATAACAATTATGTGAGTGGTTATAAAGTCTGATACTTGTTTCAATAACCATTGTTTCTCTATAAGGCCACCGGTCCTCGCAAATGATTTTAAGAGTATGCGGTCTTCCTAATTTTGGCAAAAGTTTGATGAAATATAATGAAAATTTATAAACAATTCCATCAAACCTTCAAGCTTTGATAAGATTCCATCAATCCAAACTCAAATTCAGCAAGATCACACCTAAAGGAGGTAGAGATTCAACTATATACTTGTCTTCATGGGTATGGGTGACTGATTTGGGGCTTTTGTTTCTTACTTTTTGATGTGATGATTGAATGAATATGATGATTATTGGTTGGTTTGATAGCTGTTTTTGTGTTTAAAATCGATGTAGAAGTGAAAAGGAGTGAGAGTAGGATGCAGGGAGAGGCTGGAAGACCAAAATCTCTCAGTAGTTCGTACAGCGGAGTGTACAGCTCCATCTACAGCTGTTTAAATTTGATAAAACTATTTTTATATGAAACTAGATATTTAGAGCTTTCCATACACATATAATATAAGGTCATTAGATTAATATTGAGAGAGATATGAATTTTGGAATTTTAACCTAGGTTTTTAAGTTTGATTCTGGGTAGACTAGGTTGTTTAGGGCAAAACTTGTTCTATACGACTTGGAATTAAATGAAACTAACTTTTTTAGAAAGCTTACACATAAGAGAACATCCCATAAAAATTTTAAAGTTAGATACAGTCCCTTTTCTCCCAGTGTTCGAAGAAGTTGCCCTATGTCCAAACCAAGCCAAAATAGGGCAGTTTAGGAAAGTCAAATTTCGAGGCTTATAACTTGAGCTTTACTAAAGCAAATGAAATGGAACTTCTTTCAAATAAAAGCTTATCCTATTAGCTTTAATATGATACCAATTTCGTATGATTTAAAATGGTTTTCGATTTTTAGTGGATTTTTACTTTTAAGTATATAATTCTAGCCAGCTATAGGGCAGGCTAAGATAAAACTTAAATAACTTGAGTTACATTTATCAAAATTAGATGGAATGAAAGAGGTTAGAAAATAGACACATAATACTCTAACATATCCAAAATTGAGGTCCAGATGAGTTAAATAGAAATTGTGGCTTGATTTATAAAAATTGGGTTAAATATATGTGTTGAGACAGCAACTATATTTTAAATGTAACAATTGTGCCCATGGATTTAATGATTGAATTATGAATGAAGTGTCATGATTTTTCTGTACAAGAAGCGGACTCGATCCGTTATGCTGCTGAATTTCTAGCAGAAAATGCAAAATCAATGGATTGATAGTTTTTATCAGTTAAGTTGATTATTTATGAATTTAAAATTATGAGTCAGTATATGTGGTGACTATAATAATCATGCATGCAAATATAATTAAAGTATAATGTGAGTCATGTACAAGAATGTAGAGCATTCACATGCATGGTCAAAGGTGAACAGTTATACACTTATGAATAATATAATCATGAATTATTCTTATGAGAGCATGCATATTTGCATATAAATGAAGGAAGAATATATGAGATCTCTTCACTTGGAGGCAGTTATTTGGGTCCTTCCAGATGAAGGCAGTTAAAAGATAAAGATGCGAGTCCCTTTACTCGGAGGCAATTGCACATTGGGTCCCTCCCAGTGTTGGAGGCAGCTAACACTTTTGGGTCCCTATATGTTGGAGGCAGATGGCTAACTGAGTCCCTCCGACCTAGAGGCACGTAGGTCCCCTTGTGGGTCAGTACTATGTGACGACGATCACGAGTTGAGCTCTCTCCTAGATCAGACTACCCAAGGGCAGTAAAGACTAAAAATTCAAACATATGCAAGCACCTTAGGGATGATAATACGTAACGCCTAGGTGTGCCGAGAAAAGGAAGTCAAAGAAAGTTAAAGAAACACAAGTGCAATTTGCATGAATTCAAGTGAACATATTTGCATATACATGATTTTATGATGAACAGTACATACATGCAAATAATGTTTGTTATTATCATCATTATGACATTGCAAGCAGGCTCTTGTTATCGATATTGTTATTATTATTATGAGATATTGTTATATGTATGCTTGAATCCTTACTCTATTTAACAAGTGCTTGAGTAAAATTAACTCTGCTTCAGACCATATGTTTTCAAACTATAAAATGGAATCGTTCGTATAACATGTTCACTTTTTTTTAATAAACCGAAGCAGCTGGAGATAATAACGATGACACGGCATAAAATTTCTTAGTGAATCCTACTGAGAATTTAAAATTCTCACTCCTATTTCCGTGTTATCTCCAGATAGCTCGAAAGGTATCAAAGACGGTTGAAGTTGCTATCAGAAAAGGTCCGCTCAGGTAATAGTAATAACTTCTGAGTATGGTACTATGACTTAAGCATAGTACTACATTTCGGGAAAATGTTACACTATAACTAACATACATTGATATTGCAATCATTCTCAATTGCTTTAGTTACTTTAATTATGAAAGAGTGTGAATAGTGAAGTATAAATTCCATTTATAATACTAGAAATGCAGTGCTTGAAGCAAATTTTGTTTTACTTGTAAGGTTAATAAATAGAGGAAGAATATAATTAATAATGAATATAGTCATCACAACAATGAGATCATAATTCAGGATAAAGTTGAGAAAAATCACAACATATGTATAAGAGAATACAACTAAGACTAAAATTAAAATGCCATACATCTGTAATTAGCTTTTCCTCTCTATTGAATTCCATCATAATTTTTCATATTTGGTCCTCTGGGAGTTTTTGGCCATATAATCTCTGGATAATAGTTTGCTTATCGAGATCGAGCTCGTCCGATACAGGATTGCTGAGTTTACTTTCATCAACCTTCTCACTGATCTATTTCCCTTAATCTTAATCTGGGCTGGCCCAAGTAATATAGAATTCTCGCTCTTGTTATGGTTCATGTATTCATGAAAACTCTTAGATAGTTATAATTGTAACCTTCACGCTAACTTAGTCTATGCCATGCCTCACGTGGTAGCTATAAATGGTACCTTACTTTCAAATATTCCTAATATGCATGATTCTCATGAACGTATCAAATAATCATTCATATTATTACCCATATATATATATATATATATATATATTTGCCGAAATTTTGACAGCATAACAGCTTAAATCTACTTCTCCATGAATAATGCACGTTGCACTAACCAGCCAAATCAATCAATAAAAATCATATAGCAACAAGTACAATAGCTCAATAGAGAATTCTCAAAAATAAATTCACTCCTTGATCATGCTTGATTCAAAGATTCCTAACTAGACAAAATCTGCCTCAGCACTCCAACTTCTTAAATCTGTCATGTTTTTCATATTGCACCATAATTCCTATTCAAGTTGTTTAAACCTAGATTTTATATATGTTGTAGCATTATGTGTCTATTTTCAGCTTTCTTTAGTTGGATTGAGTTTTGATGAGTACACATTAAGTTAATGAAGTTTAACCCGAGATTGCCCTACTGTTGGGTAGAATTTAGTATCAAAATGTAAAAATGTGCTAAAAATAGGAATCTCATTGGATTTGTCTGAACTTTATATCTATTTGAAGCTATCTGACCCATCTTTCATTTTGACAAGTCTCATCTCAATTTGATAAGTGGAGCCGAAGTTATGAGCTCTCAAATTTGGCTAAAAGCTGCCCTATTTTAGTCCAGACAGAACATAAGGCAACTTTGGAGAATTTTTGGGAATAATGGGGAAATGATCTAATTCAAAATTTTTATAACATGTTACCCTATATGTTAGCTTTCTAACAAAATTTGTTTCACTCTATTTGAAGTTGTATAGGGTAAGTTATGCCCTTCAAAATTTAGTTTGGTGTTCCTGGGATATAATTATAGGGTTAACTTCAAAAATTCATATCTCACTTAATATAGATCCAATAGCCTTAAAAGTTATATGGTTGGAAAGCTCTAAATGTCTAGTTTCATTAAAATTGATTTCATTAAATTTTGATGGCTATAGGCGCAATCGTATACTTTGCAGCACATATACATCTATAGTTTTATTTCTAGCAGATTCTGGTTAAGCTCTTCTTTAAGTTTTTCATTAGATTCCCAGCCTAAACCCAATGTTTCCATGTTCAATCAACCATTACAACTCATATAATCACAATATATCATCAATTTAATGAAAAGAATAGAAGCTCTGCTCAATCACAACAACAGCAATAATAAGATAAATTCATGAATCCTAACTTATATCCATGCTTGGGCAAATAAGGGACTAGATTTTTGAGTGAGGGCGAATGGATGAAGCGAAGGGCTGAATAGATGAGTTTGAGAAAGAAATGAGGAAAAGAGAGGTCTAATATGGGGCATGAGATTTAGGGGGAGGAATTGGGAATTTCATGTTTGTAATAAGTCATAAAGTGTAATGACTAACTTAGTCACACTTGGTGGAATTTTTGCTTGTTTTGAATTTGATTTAGCTTCTAATTTGTGGTTGATGGTGGCCCCACTTTTAGGGTATTTGTCACCAAATTCTAGCCATTAAATTTCGGGTTTTAATAGTATAAATTCTATTGACTCATTTCTTGTAGTATACGACACAGAGACTAAACCGATGCCTCTTAATTTAGAAGAAAATTGCTAATGATTTTCTTAAATCTTCTACATTATAACTTAAATTTTTTTTTTTGTCTAACCTTAACATCTATAATTCAATCTTAATTACTTTTATTTCTGTAATGAAATGGAATAAAATGATTAACAGTGCTAATTGGATGCACCGTAAAAGCGGGATGTTACATGTATGCTTGCATTTTCTTGCAGAAGAGGGTTGCTTATTCGTATTGGACCAGGACGAGTACGAGGGAGAAGTCACAACCTCCTTTTTTTCTTTTCTTATATGTTTTTTCTTTTCTTTTATTTTATTTATTTATTTATTGTTTCTTTTAGTCATGGGAAGGGGATATCATGGAGGGGAGAAGGGGATAGAGATCAAATCTTAATGTGGTTACTTATGACGCGGATTCTGCCATCTCAGCTAGGCTTAACCATTTTTTTTGTCTTTTTATTTTTTTCTAAATTTTTTTTCTAAGCTACCCCTTTTTTGTCCTTTTGTTTTGTTTCAAAATTTTTTTCTTGGATTGGGATAAAAGGATTTTTTTGAAGTGGGTCAAGGATGTGAACCCAAAAAAAGAAAAAAGAGATAAGTAGCTGATATTTTTTTTTGGGAATAAATATTATGGGCTTGGCCCCAAAATGCAAAACAAACAAAAAAGGGCTTTTGGTTTGCTTTTAATTTTTCATTTTTTTATTAATCTTAAATTATACATAAAAAATGAATGATATAAATAATGTAAAATAAGATAAAATATGCAAAGAAGTTAATTGGGTTAAGAGGGATTGTTGAAATTATCCGATATAGATACGGAAATTAGACAAAATATGATATTCACACTTTTTTTTATTTATGCAATGACTAACAACTTTAATTGAGTAGTAGATGCTACCTTTAATGTCATTTAGATACCTCAGAAGGGTGTATTGACTGGCCTAGTACTAACTTGAACCTCGTGTAAAAGTGGATTCTTCATTGCAAAATGTCTTTTTCTTTTTTTTTTTTTTTTTGAAAAAAGATTGATAGTATCAGAAGACTTGAGAAAACTAGGGGTTTGAATCAAGTCCTTAGTTTCTTAAAACTTTTTCTACACACTTAACACATAAATCAAAAGGTTCACACAACTAGATTTCTTGTAGATGTTTGGTAGAAACCTAGTAAGTGCCGATTAGACTTAGCTATCAATTAACTCAAATTGTAAACAGAATGTATATTTCAAAATATTATATCAATACGAGATTAGATTCAAAATATAAAGTTTAAATATTGAAATGTAAAGAGTGAGGGATAGAAAAATTTGTACCAAAGATTTATAATAATTCAATCTTCACAACTTGGAATCTACATCTAATCCCCACAACCTTGTGGGATTTTTCCACTGAGTATTCATTTTACAACAAGATTCTCTAAGCTCTTACATAATTTCATTCAACTTTGAGCTACTCTTTTCTCACTAATTGAAAGACCTCTCGCCCTGGTGTTTAACGTCTTAGTCACACAAACAATATCACAAAGACACTAAACTATGGTTTAGAAACTAATGTTTATAGAGATTTTAGCCCATGCAAGTTGTTTGGTCTCCACCCAAGTGATTTGAACATTGGGGAGCCTTTCAAAGAGTCCAAAGAAAAGTCTTTTCAAGCTACCATATGTTGCATGTTGTGCTATAGCTTTTTCTGTCACACAGTACAAGTCAAATTCTCATTTTCCTTATTTGGTATGTTCACCTTTTGCTAATACCTTTTGCAATTTAATACAAGTGAATCTAAGAGACTATGAAAATATCCCCTTCATTTTAGCTCCCTTTTTCTAAATTTGCCATTGATGCTTCTTATCCCTTGGGTCAACGCATTGATTTTTGTGCTTTGATGCTCAAACCCAGGTAGTAACTATATCTGCTATACTTCTCTAGTAAATTTTGCTTTCTTAGTTTCACTCCTTGCTATTGGAATGTTTAGTTCTTGCACACATTAAAAATAAACCTTTCCAAGATCAAGTGTAATAAACTTAAGACACATAATTTGCATCATCATTATAAAAAACACTACTAAAAAAAGAGTAACTAGCGGCATATAGTTAGCTGCGGTTATTGAAAACCGCCATCGATTTTGTTTAAGTTGGTATAAAATGGCAGTTAGGGAAAACCGCCTCAGATGGAAGTGTTAGGCAATAGTTTTCAGGCATCCGAGGGCGCTTATTAACGATTGCTACAAGCTTCTCCTTCACATTTCACTTGAGCGTTTTCACTTGCATGCTTATCTCCCACGTTTCTAAATCCCTTCTCTCTCTGACATTGTTTTTTCTCTCTAAAACTATATTCAAACCCAAAACCTTGGAACCCTTATTCCTAATTGAAGAACTCACCGATTATATCACTAATTCTTAATTGAATCTCTTGCCTCCTTCTGAAGAAGGTCCCTAATCATTTTCCCTGCGACACACATTTTCCCTGGAATCATTGAACCTGGTGGCAAAGTAGGAGAGAAAGCATTGGGTTTCATGGAGCGTTGGGCTGCATTTTGTTCCCCCTTTAATGATATTGTCCTGATTCGCTGCTATGTTGTCTACTTCAATTTTTTTCCTTGTTGAGCCCATGAGAGAGCGTTGGGTTTCATTCTGACATGGAGGGTTTTTATTCTTCTCTCTCAGCTACTTTGAGCAAGGACAACTTCATTTCTTATCTTCTCAAACACGTCAATCCTCTTCCCGCTACAGTTATGTGTCCTATTTCACTTGTTCTCTCCATTAATTAATAATTACACTTGGTGGTTTTGCCATATGGCTACTTTAATGTATTCTTCTCCTTACCTTCACTTATGCGCCTAGCTTCTCCTTCAATTTCTCCTTCTTCTCACCATTCATCTCGTCTCCTTCATCATATCATGGCCAAAGCCAGCAACTCCTCCTCCAACATCTACAGTGACAACCTTTTTCAGATTTTTCCCTTGGTCCCAATCTGACACCGGTACTCCTCTTCATTTTTTTTCACTGAATTTCATTTTCAACTATTGAATTTGGTTATTTTGCAGTGCTAATTGTAATTTTGCAACACATGACATTGGAAAATTCTTATTATTATTTTCAATTGCTGAATTTGGTCTTTTGCTGTGCTAATTGTAATTGTGCAACACATGAAGTTGCAAAAATATTATTATTATTATATTTTTTGTGGAATTTTGTTTCAATTGCTGAATTTGGTTTTATTTGCAATGCTAGTTGTTATTGCGCAACACATGAACTTGCAAAATTCTCTCTCTAGCTCATTAATCAAAGATGTGTGCTTTATGAGAAAATTTGAGCTGAAATCGTGGAAAGTATAGTTTTTGTTTTCTTGGGATCAAATAGTTTTTGTTAGGTAGAAATGATGGGAATGGGGCTTCTATATTTTTTATGTTCTGACGTTTATGTGCTCTAAGTTATGCTTATTTTGCTCTTAATAGCTAAGGGTATGATGCTTCCTCTCTGAGTTATTCAAGATACTGGGAAAAGAAGAGCCAAGCATGAGAATTTTATTACCTTAGAGCTAAACTCATAATCCAAAAATAAGGCATAACACATTTGACGACGATGAAATACTATCTAATTTAACAAGCATGAAGCATCAAAAGATGTTTGTCCCTTGCCAATCTTTGCATGTAAACTATGATTAATAATAGCGTTATAACAACCAATCATCTAACATAGGAACAACTCGTGCCTTGTTTATGTCTATTCATGCAATGCAATGCATTCTGTTGCCACTACCATGTCCATAATTTTTAAGATTTGTTAGCTTATGGAACGTTGGGAATTTCATGAGTAACTAGCACCATTTGTCAAGCATTAGATAATAAATAAAGATACTAGTACGGTACCTTCATTTTCCGGTGCCAATGCCATGTTCACCAGTAATTTAATGTTTTGTAGCTTTAGTTAAGTTGGATTTTGATGAAGTTCAAACTTTTAGGGGATTTTCATGTAAAAATAATTTGCCATACAGAACAATAATGTATTCTTCTTTGTGGTGTAGCTTTTGCCATATGGCTACTTGAATGTAAATGTGTTTTCTCCACTAAATACGAAATTACCTATGTACTGCTGCCAATGTTGGTTTTGTTTTTAAATTTTATTTTTATCCCCTAGGACAGTTGAGGAATTGATCACGTTTAATTTTAGTGTGCTGATTTAATTTTAACTAGTAGTGGTGGTGGAGTGAAGGGCAGCTATGGGCAGTCCCCAATGTAGTTCACTTTGAAAGTCTCTAGCGTTGCAGTTTTTTGTTTAGGCTGCAAAATTGATTGAGAAGTTCATGCCATAGTTAGCAAAATAAGAAACATAAAGAAATGAAGGAACCCAACAATTAACCAGGGCTAAACTAATTCTCAGCAACTGGGATGCTAGAAAAACAAAGACCATGAAAGTGCTAAATGTGCCGTAATTGAGTCTTAGTTGACATGTCTTCCCATAGCTTCTAAGAAATACAATCAATAATAGCAATTCAACATAATAGTTTAAAAAAAAAAAAAGGAGCCTGAAACTAGCATAGCATGCTTTTTAATTTATTTAATAATGTAAGCAATTCAACATAACTATCAAATTGCCGAAATACTTATAGATATTGGCATGCTTAACTTTATGTTCTATTCAGAAACTCTAATCTAATATACCATATTTTACTTTTTGAAACGTCTTGGATTAGTCTTCAAAAACTGGACATGGCAGAGAGCCCCTGTTTCAGCCCAGGCACTATGTGATAAAACCACGAGGGGTCCAACAGATACAGTAATGGCACCATGGAATGGTTCATATTTAACTAGGATTATTTTTTTTATCACTGTATAAATATTATATGAATGGTAATTTATCAATATTAGATATTATGTATTTAGCTAAAAACAATTTAATAAAAGCTCGTTAAATTATTATTGTTCATGATCAATTGTGATTGCATATGGATTCTTAATAATGGCAAATATTTTCAATAAAAGACAAGTATATAATTGAATTAAAAAAATACATTAAGCAAGTAATTTAAATTTCCTAACTACTAGAGTATTTTAGTATGTCGCTGCAAGTGTTCACCATGCTTTACTCTCATTGCTTGTCTACTTTTGTACCTTTTTCAATTTTTTTTATCCTTGTGAATAACTCTTCATTTGAATGACATTTTCGTAAGTGATTTGTTTTAAATTCTCCCCTTCCTTTCTTCATATATATATATATATATATATAAAGAACACCATTTAATTTCCTATTTTTGTGTTGCTTGCTACATGATTTTCTGAAGTATAGCTCTTTTGTTTTAATTAGTGATTCATTTGACATTGTATTGTAGTTATAAAAAATGAGCTGATTCTCTCTTCATTTATCTTTTGGTTTAATCTTCTTTAAGGTACTCACTGTTCACCTAAAATAGCGTTGGAGAGCTCGCTTGTCAATGATGTTATGATTTTCAAAGTGCAAGTTTAACTTGAATGCATATTCGTGTTAATTTTATAACAGTATTTGAGCATTTAATTAGTCAATTTCTTTGCAAATATTTGCTAGGAAGCTTATTCTAGCTTGCAAGCTTGGCTTGGCAAGAAGCTCAAAGCTTGCTTCGTCCCCTTCCTAACCATGTTTCCAGCACAGTGATGATTGAAGAGTTTGAATTTGAGGAATATGAGGTACATTGTTCTTGCTTTATGTTAGAATATTCAAACTGCCAATGTGATATTTCCAAAGCTATCATTCGAACCTATTATACTAAAGATGTAAGATGTGCATTTTGTTGGATCTTCTAATAAGTTTTGTTCTAAAAGAACAGAGCTTGAACAAAACAAATGGTATAGTTTTTTTGGCAAACAATGGTTGGCACATTTTTGGTAATAACATGATGTAGTGGTCCTATAGATAACCATAGACATTGTTAGAAATTTATGCTTAAGCTATGCTCTAGGAATGAGTTGCAAGACAAGTCAGTAAGTTTTTCCTTAAGTGTTTTAGTCTTAATATGTGTGAACAGAGAGAGATTTGCTTGTGTGCATATGCAGGATTTTCTTGCTGTATTGGGCTGGGGTTAGTGCTAATTAACTAACTAAAAAATAAGCATCTAGTGTTAGCTTTGGAAAATCCTTTAAGACTTGAGGTGATTTATGCATAACAACATTATTTTGTGTCATGGAGCAAATTTTGTTTTGAATCTCTATTGTAGGAAGTGTTTGATATGCTTAAAAGTTTGATTTAGATTGTAAAATTATGTAATTCTCATGATAAAAGAGTAGAGGTATTGACTCCTAAACTTTGCATGAAAACATATTTGAACGAGATTGAGTAAAGGTATATTTCATTTATTCTTTGTGGTTCTTATGATCTCACTCTAAAAGATTTTATTTTATTTTCTATTTTACTTTGTAGATTTGGAATCACCGATCGTGGCAAAACCTTCTTCTTTTGCAAGCCATGAGCCCCAAGATAATGGAGCATTCAACACTTTGTTTTATTCTTAACTTTTGGCCTTTTACTTAGTTTATGTCTAGGATATGGAACTTTAAGTTTATATGTTATTGCAAGATAACTAAGACTTGCATATTTTGTAAATTTCTTTTTATGACGTTGGAGGATCTTTAAATATGTAAAATTTGCAAGATAGACTTTATTATGTAATATTTTAATATACTTAAGTAGTTTTAACTAAGTGACCAATGTTTGGTATTTTAATATTTAAATATAATATCCTTAAATTTCTCAATTGATATGAGTCCATTGATACAGGAATAAAAAATATATTTTAAAAAATTAAATTAATTCTTATAGGACAAAATAAACTTTTCAGTTAGATTTTTTGTAAAACCACGACAATGTTTTAAACTAATTTCAAAATCATGATTTTTCGCAGCAATTTTTTGAGGGCATCTAAAGTGTGTTTTTTTTTTTTTTTGCAGTTTGTTTTCCAGCCCATTTTTTAGGCTTGATTTTTCACGGCAGTTAACAAACCGTCGCAATGTTTTAATTCTATTTTATCACTTGATTTTTCGCGGTGGTTTAGATGTTTTTCCTCCTTTTCAAGCTTGCTTTAGCTTGTGGCAATTAGCAACAGTTGTTCCAGCAGTTTGCCAAAACCGTAGCTAATTGACTTGCCAACGCTTTCCTTGGTGGCACTTTGGGAACTGTCATGCTTTGCATTTAGCAGCGGTTGACAAAAAAAAATTGCTGCTAGTTACCTTGTTCCTTATAGTGAAAATAACTATAGATCCAACAAAGATTATATATTCTTTTTCTTAATTTAAAATCAATTAACCCACAATCATTAATTTTCCAAAGAACTATATAACTTTGAGTTTCTTATTGCACCAAGGGATATATAAGACTACAAGTCAAGTCAAACTATAAATTCTCATAATTTTATTATTATCTCATTTGTTTGTTTTATAAATATTTTAATTTTTCCCTATTTATTATCAATAAATGTATGGTTTAATCTACTCTATTGTTATATACTAAACAAAATCTACTCATTTGTTCTTAAATGTTTTTATGGGTAAATTTAATAATTAATTTTGGAGTTATTTAATTTGTACAACTAATTTTTCAGTAACCATTTTTGGACAAATTTATCAAATCAGACTATTGAATCTAACCTTGTTTTTGTAGTTTAATTTCAAACTATTCTAAAAGGTTTTTCCAATGATTTTTCTTAAATAAATTTTGGTGAGGAGTCCATAATATTTTCAATAACTTTTTTTTTCAATAAATTCATCTGGTTACCTCTTGTCATGGTGCTCCCGAGTACATTGTGACACTCATTAAGTCAAATTAGTCTTGGTGAGTGAGTTAGTTAGATGGGGAAATAACCTATTGTAGGGTCTAAGGATTTGGACCCAAGATGGGGTCTAGACCTTATGTTAGGGCTTGATCATGGTATTGGTATAGTCAAGATGCCTATAAAAATGAGCTATAAATCAAGTGACACCTTCATTGGTCCTTGTGTTAGGAAGTTGTTAGTGTTGAATTAGACAATTCGATCTCGACATACCTATCCCTTCTTATTCCCTAATCACTAGTAGTTCATTAGGGGAAAAAAAAAAGTTCCGAGTTGCCTTTGTAAGATTAGTCCTTTGTTTTCTGTTTGCCATAAGATTAGTCCTAGGTAATAAGATTTCAATTAACAGTTTAGCTAGCACGAACCTTAATGGGGTAAGCTAGCGTGTCTTTGATAGGCTTATCTATTAATTATATATCGACTATACATAATATAAAAATTCTTCAAGTTAGCAAACTATGCCGTTACTCGGATGATTGTTGCCAGGTGATGCTGGATTCTCAGTTTTGTTTTTGTTTTTCTATTATTAAAGTTTCATTGTGTTTGAAAAATACAAAGAAAACGCGGCCTTGTTGTTACTTTGGTTGCCGTACTAGGTATTATGTGACAACAGTATAAGTGAAAGATTTTGTATGAAAAATAACTTATAAATAAGTTATTTTTGTATTTATATGTGCATTGATAAAAATGTTTGTTTTGAGTTTGTAGTATTTGTTCTTAGAAAGTTATACAAGAGGCTTTTTGATAAGGTAGATATTTCAATATTCCAAAACATGCAAAGATGCAGTTTGGATAAACAATTAAATTAAGACCTTTTGTGAAAAGAATTTCTTACAAAAAGATTTGTATGAAAAATAATTTATAAATAATTTATTTTATAGTTGGATATAAAATAATAGAAATATTTGTTTTGACCAAGGTTTTGAAAATTGGACCAAATATTAATCCAAACAAGATACTTACTCAAAGTTTTATTGGTTCAAGCCAAGGTTCAAGTAGGGCATAATAAAAATGCATATATTTATGTGTAAACATATATACATATAATTAATTACTTGTTATGAAATAAAAAAATTATTGGAAAATATAAATAAAAAATAATTAAAATAAAATTCTAATACGATAAAAATAGTTTTATAAAGCTAAAGCACTATATTAAGTTATTAACATAACCAATACAAATAGAGTTCTAAATCCTATATTGCTTAGATGTTGAACATTTTACTCTCAAAGCTACTATAAAATACTTAAGAAGTTACACATTACTTAGAATAAGAGGTTTTTACTTGAGACTTCTATAAATACTTATCTATCATATTTATTTATTTATATATTTATCTTCTCTAGACTCTTTATAAAAGAGTAAGATCAGGTATATTAATCCTTGGCTTGGCTAAAAGTCTTTGACTATTAATGATCAAGTAATAATAATTTAGTATTTCCTTTTTATAACATAAAAACTGGTCAATTAGTAAAATCAATTTGGTTTGGCCAGTTTATTGGTTCCAGATCAGCTGGTTCAAGGGCAGTTTTTAATTAATGCAACGATTTTTTAGGTATGATTGGATCACATACCTGATTGATTCTCGGTTCAACTAGTTAAATTGACTGGTCCGATCCGATCCGATTTTTAAAACTATAGTTTTAGCATGCAGTGTTTGCTCCTAGAAAGCTACATAAGAGGCTTTTTTAAAAAAGTTGAATATTTCAACTCTCCAAAGGTTTGAAATGATTTTTCAAAAAATAATAAGTTGTATAATCAATTTGGTTCAAACAAATACAAAATGATTTTCGACTAAAGTTAAAAAAAAAAAAAAAATTATAAGTAATGCTATCAAAAAGCATACTTAAAATGACTTTTAAAAAGTGACAAATTGTATAATTAATTCAATACTAACAAATTTTCTTAGAGAGAGAGAGAGAGAGAGAGAGAGAGAGAGAGCTATCCAAACCCACCCTCGGTTGTGTCGTTGAATATCCCGGCGAATTCACTTCAGAATCCACGTCTATAAACCACCAAAAAACAGAATAATCCACGTCTATTTCCTTGTTTATTACGCCTTGTCCACAAGGTTGGAAGGGACCATAATCTAGAACGAATCTCATAACCTGAAAACGTAGAAGATTGTGTAGTATCATTAATGCATATTTCAGCGATCAAAACTACATAAGTCCCACGTTGCAGTGGTGACGACACAACAACATTACGTATATGTCAAAAGTAGTCAAAGACAGAAGAACATATATGTGTATATATACAGAGAGAGAGTAAGAGAAGGGTGAAGCAAGAATGACAGGTGGAGGTGTGGATGAAGGAATCGATTTGGAGTTCACTCCCACGTGGGTTGTTGCTGTTGTCTGCTCTGTGATCGTTGGCGTTTCCTTTGCCGTTGAGCGTTTGCTTCATTATGCCGGAAAGCGTCTCAAGAAGAAGAATCAGAAGACACTCTATGAGGCTCTGCTGAAAATCAAAGAAGGTTCTTTTCTTTCTTTATTTAATTCCTTCCTTCTTCTTTTTTTTTTTTTTTTTTTTTGGTGTCTAACTTCTATTAACGGATATGCAGAAAATTGGGATCTGAAAATTGTTTGATATCTATTTTTGCTTTTTTCTCTTTATTTTATATGTTTTTTGTTTTTGAAGTTTTATTTTTTCATTGTTTTTATCTTTTTTTTCATAAAATCTTAAAAATAAAAAAATAAGAAATAAAAATAGAAATTAATTTCTATGTACTGTTAATTAAAATTTTTTTATAGTAATCTCTAATCATGTGATGGCATATAGGTAAAAATAGTTTCTTTTTGAGACAATATATATGAGAGTCAATTATTTTCACTTACATAGTAGCACATAATTAGATATTAATGTAAAATTCTTTTATATTAATAATACATATAAATTAAACTTATAAAAATAAAAACAAAAACAAAAATCAAACAGACCAATTTTATTTTATGATGCTTTATTATTATTATTATTAAGTTTAATTTTGATTCACTGACAGTGGATAAAATTTTTTTATATTATCATCTAATGAAAATCTTTTATTTGCATGACCATTGATTCAAATAGTAGATAATTAAATCAAACACTTCTAATAATATAGTAATATATGATTGAATGTTTGTGAGTGCATACAAATTAAATCTATTATTATTATTATTATTATTATTATTACGTTTTTTTTTTGTTTTTCAATTTTCAGAGCTGATGCTGTTGGGGTTTATTTCACTGTTTCTATCGGTGACACAAAATGGGGTAACCAAAATCTGCGTCCCAGAGGATTGGACTCACCACATGCTTCCTTGTAGCCTCAAGGATAAAGAACATGCAGAAAATAAAACATCCACATCACATTTTCAGACCTTTTTCTCTTTCTCTGCTGTTCCCGGCACTGCTAGGCGCCTTCTTGCCGATGGCCAACCAGAAGCAGAGGCTCAACGTCAATACTGTGCTCGCAAGGTATTAACAATATGATTTGGATCAGACACTCATCAAATTCTAAATTATTATGTTTCAGATGTGAAGGACAGTAGGACATTTTATGCATGCTTGGTAACTCCATATAACAGTTTTTTCCTTAAGTAAAAGCTGTCTTTAAATAATTTAAAATGGTTAGGCTAGAAAATTGAAATTGATTATAAGCGAAAAAAATTATAATTTTAAGCAGAGAGATATCTTATAAGTAATTTTTGAAACTTTTAAATAAGTAGAATATAATATTCTAAAATTACTTTTAAGTTAATATATCTAACTATAAATTAATTTTCACATAATTAATTATTAAAAAATAATTATACTTATAATCAATTATTAAAATAATTTTAAAATTTAATTTAAATACACTAATAATATAAAATAATTTTACAGTGTCAGCCAATAAAAATAGGGGAAAGTACCAATTCGTATAAATAACCACTTATTATAATGAGGGACCTATTATGATTTCTCACTTTCCCCTATTTTTATTGGTTGATAATATAAAATTATTTTACACTATCAATACATACTAATTAAACTCATAATTTTCTCAAACACACCTTCTATGATGTTATGGCCTTAGCATTTTCATAATGTTATTTTGAATATTTTTATTCAATGGTTTTTTATCCTGTTATGCCTTTGATATTCTAGTTTCTTCCTGATGCTGAAGTATCTTACGATGTTTCCTTTTCAGAACAAGGTACCTCTATTGTCCGTCAAAGCAGTGCATCACCTGCATATCTTTATATTTGTCCTAGCTATTGTCCATGTGACCTTCTGTGTTCTGACAGTTGTCTTTGGAGTATTAAGAGTGAGTATCGATTTTATTATTTTCAGCTAAGTTTGTTGAGAGCTCTTCTCTATTAATAAATAACTGTAATTATATAGATACGTCAGTGGAAGCACTGGGAAGACTCTATTGCAAAAGAAAACTATGAATCACAGCGAGGTAAACAAAGATTTGGCCAGTTATAGTGCATTTATGTTCAATTATTTCATTAACCTGCGGACTCTTTGATAGTCATCAAACTATGCCTTTCAAATTAAAACGATCCTACTTTATGTAGGCTATATTCCTGTTGGTCTGAACCATTAAACCACTAACAATAACGTTGCAGATTATGTTGCACGCGTATGAGTACAAATATTAAATACAGTACGATATAAATATGACAATTTAATTAAAATATAAAATATAGATATAACAATATATATTAAATAAAAAATTATGTTTATATATGATATTAAATATTTATAATAATCTTAATTAAATATTTATAATAATTGACCTAGATATGATAATTTATCTTAGATAATAAATAAGATAATAGATAAATTAAATAACCTTATCTTTTAAGTCAAAAAATTAATCACAGGCAAAAAGAAGTTTAAGGCAACAACATTTGATGCATTTATGCATACAATGCACATACGTGAACAAAACTATTTGTGCATCATAGAGAGGTTGCTTATTCAACTTATGAAAAGCTATCTAATTTTTTTTTTCTTCCTTCACTACTCTTTATGCGCACACTGGTTTAATGCAGTTCTGGAGCCGACGGTGACTTATGTTCACCAGCATGCTTTCATCAGGGATCATTTTACTGGTTTAGGCAAAGACTCTGCTATACTGGGTTGGGTGGTAGGTTATTTATGAGTACTTAATCTCTGAAACTTTGGAAAGAAAATAGAAGATATACTTATGTCATGTTTTAGCTCCTCTAAACCCTTTGATTTGACGATAAACTGATTCCATGCTTCTTATAGCTATGTATATAATGCATCAGGACACATGCCATATTTATTTTGTATTCCTGTTGATTGTCTTTGTCCAGTCATGCTTCAGGTGAAGCAATTTCTTCTCATCTCTTATAATCGAATTATTGTGCACCATTGACTTCATGAGACCCTTGGATTTCTGGAATTGCCGGTGTAGTGTGATGTATATTTCGGCCTAAACAATGACTTTATATAACATAGGTTTCCATTAAGGAAAAAATTTAAATCAAGTTTCTTACATCTATTTTATTCAATTTTTCAATTAAACAATTACAAATTGATATTTTTCTTGAGAAGAATGTATACTTTTAACTTTTAATTCACTCATTCCAATAAAAATATCCAACATCATCATTTGATATGAGAGTTGGTTAAAATGGATATAAGAAACTTAATAGAAGTCTTGTTATTATATTAAATCTCATAATAGGAGTCTTGTTATTATATTAAATCTCATTGCTACAGTTATTTTTTCTTTCCAAGTTTGATTGCCATCATGCGGTTCTTTGCTTCCTGATTTCACGTATGGATTAACAATTTTCTTGAGGGGCTAAAAACTAATTGATCCTTAGTGTAAAGTGCAGGCCACACAACTTAGTAATTGGTAATTAGTAATTAAGCAATGATATGTACTCACCAACATGACTCATTGCCTGACACACATAGAGCGGAAATCATGGAATCCACCCTCCTGGGCAGTGTCTTCTCTCCCTCCTATCTCTTCTTCCAATTTTAGGCAGTGAGTCGGGCATGTGGGTGTTTGACATTTTTATTCATGTAACATTTTTCTAAGCAATTTTGGAAACTAGTATAGCATTTTGCTTGCCATACTCGTGTTGGCCCATACTAGAATGAAAATTGTCACAACCTCCACCCGGCTATGACCGGTGCATAGAGGATCTCTGTTCCCTCACTAGCCTAACACGCAGATTCTATAGGAAAATCGACGGAGTTTTCTTTGAAACTAGGATATTTTCCAAGCAATCAAGACCTGTCAATCCTCTGCTAGTCATTTCATCATCACTCATAGTATATGTTGATTTAAGTTGAATGGTTACACATACACAAAATTCTACATAAAAGATCTTACATCAATTAGCTAAGTTCCCAAAAGATTATGCAAATCCAGTTCACTATACATCAACTAACCAAAATAGAAAAAAAAAAAAAAAAAAAAAACATAGCCCACAACACATTTCCGGATCCTTTCTGTGTTTCATGGAGCTCTATAAATAATACAAGCCAAATGTGGCCACACAAGTTTCTCCAGAAAAAATAAATAGGCCCCTCTTTAAATGGCCTCACCCACAAGGAACACCAGCATAAGCCCTACAGGGCAGGAGCAGCACTTTTCACTACAGCTAGATTTGAAATAGAGAAGGAAATCATGAAGTAAGTTATACGACTCAATGAGAAATAATATACTTACAGTTAGCATGAGACAAGTTTACATTCAAACCATATTTAAAACTATACATAAAGATATAAAATGTGTTCTTACAATATAAGGAATAATGTCATAATTTATTCTCATAATAAGCTCGAGGGAGGATTCCGTTCCAGAATTAGTTCCCTAGCTAGGTGGCCCCGACAACTTGAGTCCAATAGTCTCCAATCAATCTCACAACTGAGTGGCCCCAACAACTTGACCTTAGCATGTATATGTCTTCCGCACATGTTAGCCACACTTGCCAGGCTAACAACCACCCCACTGGTTGGGCTATCCAAGGTGTACTAAGGCTAACGTTTACTATCGTTAACAAGCAATTTCTATCATAGTTTCCTCCCTTTCACAAAGACCCTTAAACTATTATCATCATTTGCTACCATACTTTCTTTTAATCTTAAATCACATGAATTATTACCAAATAAGAGAAAACTTAGCTATTATGCCTTATCTCATGCCCATAAAGCTTAACATCAATATAATACAAGCTATAGACTAGTAAACAGGAGCTTTAAACATAGTACTTGAGATAATTTAACTAAAATCTTGGAAAAACCAATTTCAAACAATTCTTCAAGGGCAAATAGAAATATAAACATACATATACATAAATTTATTTAAAAATCAACTGTAAGCACATCATTCACTCGTAGTTTAAACTCCAAGGTGGGGATTCAATTAAGTGGTGCCTAAGAATCAATGGGAGATCCTTGGAAGTATCCAAAACTATAAAAGATACCAATCTAACATTAAGAAGCTTTTAGAAATCAAATCTAACTCAACTCACCTCCTATTAGCAAAAAACCCCCAAATCAGAACCCTAAACGTCACTCTCTCCCCTCTAGCTTGCTTCACTTCAACCCTATGGAGGAAATAAATAATCCTTTGCAAAGAGAAGATCAAAACTCAAGAATTTGCCTTAGAATGTTGAGGAAAAGAATAGATCAAATGGAGGATAGGAATTCTCCTCCCACCTTCATCTTCTCTCACAAAAGGGAGAGAGAAACATAGATATGGAGCTGGGGTGATTATGAGGGGATGGAAAAGAGGTACTTGTCATGACCTAACCCAGACTGTGACCGGCACATAGGGACACGTCCCTAGCAAGTCTATCTTAGATCATTTCCAAAGAAAATCAGGCAGAGTTTCCTTTGTATTTAGAACTATTCCCAAATAAGGATCATTTACGTACACAAACAATACAAACACACAAATATCATTGAGAATCCAGAAATTCTCAGAATACACCCCAGCAGCACACAATATAGGAGTTTAAAACATAATCATACTTATGAAAATGTATACATATGCATTCATAATGAAACTTAATCCATAATTGTTAATATGCAACTTGACATAAAAAAAAAATAACATATTTTTACTACAAATTATAGCTTATGTAAGGAGGACCTTGCCTATGGACTAATGGAGCATAGCTAGATATATACAATTACACTTAGGGAAGGTGCTTCTTAATACAATAACATTTTAGGAGCCACATGAACAAAGTATGGATTTATTAGGATGACCAATACCTCTAGCTGACCATAAAAGCTTGAGCATGAGTCTGCATGTATCAAAAACATGGAAAAGAGATAAGAGTGAGTCATATAGACTCAATAAGAGATAATATATCTATAACAGCAGTGGAACAAGCTTTAAAATTAACTTTTAGCAAAAATATAGCTTATAAGCTTCTTCAAAAACTCATTTATCATTTCTTAAGAAAAGACTTTATCTATATGCTAACATATTATAAGATTTTTGGTAAAACATACCTGAAGTATAATCTATCCTTAAAACATCCATAGGTCCTTAATCACCTTTTTCTTTCCATTGGATAAAACTTCTTTATAAACATATATAAACATAACGCTTTTACAACTAGATGTTATAAATCATATATATAATAAGAATATAAGAACTGGGCTTAAAGATAGAAATATTTTCTCATAACTTGAAAAGTAAATACTTGATTCAAAATTATAATAAAATTTAAGAGAGGATCTTATTTCAGAAAATAACTGTTTGACTGAGTTTACTCAGTAGTAACTGATAACTTCACGCATATGTGTGTCTATATATTTCGAACATGTCAGCCAAGCATGCTGGGCTATCAATTACCCTGCTAGCTGGGTTATTTGAGATGCACTAAGGCTAATGTTGCTACCATTAGCAAACAGCTCTGTCATAGTTTCCTTCCCCTTGGAAACCTTTGCTCATTACTAATTCGTTATCATTAAGATTTCTTAAATAACTTTACTCCAAACATCAAGTTTGGATTCTACATACATTGCTTAAGCTCCTAAAGCATTATCATTTCATAGTTCTCAACATATCAAGCTTTAAAAATCCAAACATCAATTTGGAAATAATTCATAGAAATCAATATTAAGTTTACTCCATAGAAATCTATAATTTCTAAACATCATATTAACTTTAGGCCTTTATATAATTAGAATCTAATAACTTGAAACCATATTTTTCTCTATCAAATTATTCAAGTATCGTAAATCACTTTTAAGGTGATTGTCCCGCACACACATAATCATATATATAGAAAAGAGTAATATCTTTTGTCTTTTAAGAATTAACTAAGATCATATATTAAAATGCTATTTCAATTTCTTTAACCTTTAATAACTCAAACCATAAACATAACATTTATGAAATCATGGATATACATAAAACAAACTATACATTATATACATATATATACTTCAAATAAACTAGTTATAGATATATTATCACTCATAATCTAAGCTTGAAAAAGAAGAAGCTCAAGCTCTACAATGCCTTAGAGCCACCAAAGGATTCCGAAGAGCGTTTAACATAACAAATATAACTATTAGATTTCCACAACATAACTATTCTAAGAATTTACTAGGATTAACATCATAGGGGTAAAATTCCTAATTTCTAGAGCCCTAACCCTCCCTTCATAAACTTAAATATGGAATTCATGGAAAAACTAGTTAATCTATAGTATAATAAGGAGGATTGAGCTCAAGAATTATCTTAAAGAGTGAAGGAAGGCGGTGGAGCACAAGAAGAGCGGTGGGTCTCCTCCCACCATCGCTTTCTCTCACTAGAAAAGAGGAGAGAGAGAGCTCAAGGAAGAAGATTGATGATAATGGTGATAAAGAAGAGGGATTTGTGGTAGATTTGAGTAGAAAATGGTGAAGGATTCATGACATCCATGAGGAGAAAAAGAGAGAAGAGATAGAAAAAAGAAAGAAAGGAGCTGAGGAAGAATGAAGAAGAAGGAACGAGATCCTTCTTTTAGCTTCGTCCAGCAGGCGCCTGGGCACTGCGACCTGGCTTCCTAGGCATCTGCCTGCCTGAAATGAACCTAACTTGCAATGCAACGCCTGCCCGCCTGAAACGAACCCAACTTGCAACGCAACCAATGCTTGGGCGCTGGCCTTAGGCTCCTAGGTGCCCAGTTCAGGGTTTTTTTTTTCATTCTTTTTCATCTACACCTCTCAAATATCATCATATACTTATTTTATTTTACTCTCCATTAACTTTAAAATATAAATGTAAAAAAAAAATGCCCTCCATTTGAATCCAATAAAAATATTGGAAAATTCAAACTTTTTAAAAATTAAAATCTAACTTTTGGATTTTATTATAAACTTCGAAAAATTGCGTTTTCGTAAACTTCCAGGCTAAAAACGGAAGGGTAACAGCTTCTTAAAATTCATTAAAAATCACTCTTCAATTCTTGAATATATAAGAAATAATTACCGAGACTTTTGATCTCATGAGAATGTCCTAAACATATAGCCCTCTAAGGACTAGAGTTCAGACTTGGAACTTTGTGGGGTCCGACAGGGCAGCGCATCACGATTTATATATTCTTATACTTGATTATTACAGTATTTGTGATGGATTTTGAAGGAAAAAGGTTGATGAGTTATGGGTTTGGTAAGAAGAAAGGCAAGAAAGAAGGGAAATTGGGGGGTCTTTCCCTGTTTTAGGCGAAGCCCCTCTTTTTTTTTCCCCATTGCCTTCGCTACGTTCGAACGTGACTTATTGTGCTCAAGCGTAAGCAAAGCCCAGAACTCCTCTCAGCTCTAGATGGTGGCGCACTCGAGTGTAACCCGCTGCACTCGAGCATGGCCTGTGGCTAGCAACACCCTCTACTCTGTTCGATAACATGCTTAAGCGCAAGGCACTGCGCTCGAGTGTACCCTTCTTGCGCTCCACAAGGTCCAAAATTCACAATTTAGGTGATTCTTGATGCGGGTATTACAAAAATGCCTTTCGTACATGGGAAAGTGCATTCTGTTCTCTAGTGACTGTAACATGAGAAATTCTTATATGATCATAGAATATTTAGATGAATTATACTTTATTTAATGATAAAATGAAATTTCAGATAAAAATATAGATCTTATCACAATTAATGCCAAAATATCACTTTATCATTGAATGGAACACAACCCATCTAAGTGCCTTCTCCCATAACATTTGCTTTGAAAGCATTGGTTCTGTAAAATATTATTATATTTAGTGCCAAAGTGTGCTTGTCTCATCTAAATATTATTTATCATTATTATATTTTCCATCTTTATGTTTATGGCCAACATGTATTTGTCTTTTATTAACCGGCGCCGTACTTATGTTACTCTCAAATGCACATGCATATTTATTTTATGGCTATATACGGGTAGATCTTTAAATATTATTTTTTTAATTTTTATTCAGTAAATAAATGTAAAATAATGAATACTTTGTACATTGGATTTTTAGATGATGTATCTTCCTATGTTTATTATTTTAAATTATTTAAAATAACACATTTTATGAATTTTATAATAAGTTTATAATTGATTTTTATATTATTATTATGTTTTATAAAGTTATGTAAATATATTGTGCCGTACCTTGTAGTACCCGTATCCTACTTTTTTCTTTTAGAAAAAAATAAATAAATATCATATCTCCATACTGTATCCATAGCATACTAGATACTCATATCCGTACCCGTGCATCAAAATGGCTTAGTGCCTTTGAAATGTTGTTATCGACATTATTGTTATCAATTTATTCCCTCTGATTTTTCATGTTTCTTTCAGAAATCCTTTTTCAAGCAATTTTACGGATCTGTGACAAAATTAGATTATGTGACATTAAGGCTTGGTTTCATTATGGTAAGATTCTACAGTGCCAGATTTACTGACAAATAAGCTCCAAGCTTGCCATAAGCTAGTAGTCTCCATGCTTGAATCAAAATATTATGTTTTGCATGTCTCTGTTTTAGAACCACTGCAGGGGGAATCCAAATTTTAATTTTCACAAGTATATGATTCGTGCCCTTGAAGATGATTTCAAGAAAGTTGTTGGTATAAGGTAAATGCTTCCGCACAATAACTTGATCGTAACTAGTAAGTATTTAAGTTATTATATCGTCAGTCAATAGCTCAAATTTTATGGCCGTTTGGCTCATTGTGTAAGACCTAAGTAATTGATTCTGTGTAATCACGATTATATTTTCATGGTTGCAGTTGGTATCTTTGGATCTTTGTGGTCATCTTCTTGTTGATTAATATCAACGGTATGCCACAAGACTAAACACTAATGACTCAATATTGGAGCTGCATGCTACTATCTATATTTTCTATTTTAAACGTATGTTTATTCTTGATGATAATTTCTTGTGAATTGAACACCATTTAAACAAGAGAAAATAAAATTATGTGGTTTCCTGTTTGTTGAAAGAATTATAAATTATAAATTTAGGATTAAGGAAAGGAGAAAGATCAGACACAAATAACACTAAATATATTATGAATAGATAATATGATAATGGAATATACAAACAACTAGCCTGATAGCTTTATTCATACTAATAGTAGTTCAAATACTTGTGCAACTAGTATGACCCAAGTCCAGTAACTAGACTGATAACCCTAATTAAACAAAATCAGGAATATGACAAATCAGAAATCTTAAGATTTGCTTCCTCAATTACATGACTAATTGAGTCCATGGTATATTATAATTTATATATGGACCTCAATCTTACATATTATAATTTACCCTATATTTATATATTATAATTTATCTATGCTTCCTCTATCTTGTGTTACATTGAGCTCCATATATAAATTATAATTCACAATACTTATGTGGTTTCCTTTTTTTTTTTTTTTCGCAAACCTGGATCGATCATGCATGGGTATAATGTTTATGTTGTCGTCTAACTGGCTCAGCTATGGCCGGTGCTTCTCTACTGTAATGTTTTTGGTAATTGCGTATTGTGTGACCAACCTGTTTTGTTTGTGCTTTTGTCGAAGTACATTCAAATAAAATTTTCTTGTACCAAAAAGTAGGAGGAGCTATGTACCCAAAAAAAAAGTAGGAGGAGCTGACAGATTTTTTGTGTAAGCAATGAAATTCAAGCTTGATCATTATTGACAACAATGAATAATATATTTTGCCTGTAAGAAGTGATAATCTTCTAGTAACAAGTTTGGTGTTTCCCGTCACAAATCAAAATGTCTGCTTTGCTGTTCCAGGTTGGCATACATATTTCTGGATTGCTTTCATTCCTTTCATTGTAAGTGTCTCGATAAATTTTTTGGCTCTCTTTTGTTGACATTTACTTGTTTATACATTTTACTCAGCTAGCTGACACGTCATGTCTTAATTTTGCTTATCAAGGGCTAGGGGAAAATTTGAACGTTGCAAGATGTAGGGCCTATTTAGTTCCTGTTTTTATTTTCTATTTTTATTTCTTGTATTTCCTATTTTTAAGATTTTATGAAAGAAATAATAAAATAAAAAAATGAAAATGAAAAATTTTAGAATGTGTTGGTTGAAGAAAATTTTTTTTGTTCTCATTCTCTATTTTCATTTTTTAAAAATCATCTCTATTTTTAGTTTTAGTTTAATTGATATGTACTGACAGTGTAAAACTATTTTACATTGTAAAACTATTTTACACTGTCAACAATACAAATAGGGGAAAGTGAGAAATCATGGTGGGTTCCTCATTATAATAGGTAGTTATTTGTATGAGTTGGCACTTTCCACTATTTCTATTGACTAACAGTGTAAAACTATTTTACACTGTCAATGCATTTAAATTAAATTCTTTTAGTTTTTCAATTTTTGAAAATACATTTGGTTTGATGTTTTTATCTTCTATTTTTTTCTCCTAGTATCAAGCAACTTCAATCTACTCTCAGAAAGCTATGCTCTTTCTGCATAATAACTATCCAAGATCTTCTAGGTTATTTCTAATCCAAGCCCTCTATTTTCCCCACCCATTATCACGGGTGCAACTCCAAGTTCACCGAACAAGCTTGCAACCTCCATCTTCAAGGTCATTGATGGTGACCTATATTTTTGTTGTGATCATGAGCAAGACCAAGTTGCTTCCATATGTTGGCACTCCTCCATGCTCGCCATCGATAACCGCCACTACCATCTCCACACCATCAACCATCCTTGGCCTCTGCAACTAGGGAGGTCTAGTTTGAATTCGACCACGGCTCTGATGTCATCATCGAAACCTTTGACAATGGCATAAGTACATTTAAATCATAGCCTATATACCTTAGGGTCTGTTTGGAGGATTTATATATCATGGCAATGAATGGTCAATAATAGAATAGAATAGAAAAGAAGGGAATGGAATGGATATATTCATACCACACCCTTGTTTGAGAGTTTGATAGAGGAAGGGAAGAGAATTTTAGTACTCTTGTTTGAGAGTTCAATGGCTAGTATAGAATTTCAGGTTAAAGTACTCTAGTTTTCTCACATAATGATTGTCTCTTGCAAATCCTCCATTTTTGGGGAACAAAAAATTTAGCTTTTCTAATGGTAAGGAGGGGTCTTGTAGTCTCTCTCTAGTCATTCCATGCCTTCCTAACTAATAACTCCCAAACAAACATTTTATAAAATTAACCTTGCCATTCCATACCACCCCATGCATCCATCCAAACATTACTTTAAGACTAGAAATTTTAGAAGATGCATTAAATTTTGGTGCTACCAAACTTCAAAGTTCAGTCAGTGATCCTAAAAAAAAAAAAAAAAAAAAGATCTTGAAAGATTGACAAAAACTAACCAAAAAGATTGGGTAATTCAGAAACAAGGTGTCACTATTTGCATAAAGTTTACTACTTTCAATTTCAAATAAACTCAACAATCAGAACCTTATTTCATGTCGCTACTACAGTACTACTCATTGGACTTAGGGATGACAATAGGGATCCGTAGGTGAAGATATTTGCAGATAGGGATCTGAATATGAAAATTTTTTCTTGTGGGGAGGGGGATGGAGGTAAAAGTCTCCTCGCAATGACTTTGGAGATGGGGATTATATCCGTAGCCCTGTGGGGATATCCGCCCTGAGGGTATATTGAGAATTTTATATAAAAAATTGATATTTATTATATTTTTAATATGAAATGAAGAAAATACAACCCTAATTTATTTACTCTCACACTGTCTCATACATTTATTGTTATTTATTATGGCCTTTTTTTTATAGACTAATAGTTGTGACTTGATTTAAATTTAAAAATGTGGTGGTAATGATGTAAGACTATGAGTCTAAGACTTGGATTAACTTTGTATTATTATTTTTCAATTTTTTTTTCTTTTCAAAACTTTTAGACTAATTAAATTGCTTAAATATCTTTTCTTAATTTCATAAACATTTTTCGGATATTTGCGGATCCCCAGGGAGTGCGGATCTGTGAAAAATGAGGAAGAGAAGGAATTTTCCCTCACCATAAAGAATGGGGATGAGAATAAAAAAAACTCTGGAAGTATGGAGCAAGGATGAGGGACTACTCTATGCCCTCACCCTATCCATTGCCATCCTTAATTGCAACTTCAACACAATTAAGGAGATTCCAAAAACACTCCATGATTCTTTTATAAGGCAGGGGCTACATTCAATTCGAAAACCAAGCTTTAGTGACAGAGACCCATTGTTACTTTTGCATTTTGGGTTTGTGGGAATTGCCGAAAAGCCACCTTGATTAGCAATGCATGTCGTTGCTACTGATGTTTACGGACACAAATCTGGGAAAGAGTCGTTGAGGATTAAGAGAGGGTTGCAGGCTGCAGGGATGGGGAAGATGTATCATGTGGGATAAGAACTGAGGAAAAATGGAATGGTGTTGAAATCACAAAATTGCCACCGCACAAGATTTCTTGTTGTTTTAAAAATTTTAAAAAATATGGAGTTCATTTCCTAAAATTGAAAACAAAAAATAATTAACCAAACATATTTTCTTTAGTGCTTGCTATTTTTAATGAAAATGAAAATGGAAAACGTGTAAATCAAACAGCACCTTACTATTTTAACAATTATTTTCATAGAATCTTAAGAATAGGAAACGCAGAAAGTAAAAACAAAAATCAAATAAGCTCGTATGTTTCTAAATCAACTAAAATAAGTATAGTACAAAAGAAGTAAAACTAAACTGTTCATTCCATTAACCTAATGCTTTGTCATAATTCTTTGTTGCATAATTACCAGGAAGTTGGTCTCAAAAACATCCTTCAAATTTTAATTTCATTTACACTAATGTGAGAAGTTATATGTCAATTATGTAGCTATGTAACTTACTAAATCTAATATCTTTTACTTTGAGGTGGCTTTTAGCATGGTAGGTACTTCCCCATAGTAAGCAACATGTGCCAAACTTTTATATTCTTCTCTGAATTTATGTTTACATTCAATAGTTTATGAATTTTATGTTCTTTTTTCTAATTTTTCCAATTATTTATTCTCAGTAAGGTCTAGGCGCACTCTTCGAGCCAGTATCTTCCTTTGTTAATTTCTTTATTTCTGGTTTGTGTTCTTCAGCTTCTACTTGCTGTTGGCACTAAGCTAGAGCATGTAATTATCCAATTAGCTCATGAAGTAGCTGAAAAGCATGCTGCCATAGAAGGTGAATTAGTTGTTCAACCATCAGATAATCACTTTTGGTTCCATCGTCCCCGCATTGTCCTCTTGTTGATTCACTTTATCCTTTTCCAAAATGCTTTTGAGATAGCCATTTTCTTCTGGATATGGGTAAGCATATTCTATTAAGAACCATTAATGATATTTTTTGCTAAGTTTTTTTGGGGTTTTTTTTTTTGTTTTCTTTTTCATTTTACCTTCTAGATTTTAGAGAGTATGGTGTGGGACTGTGGGGTTTGGGTAGTCAAATAGCTAGAGGTATATGGAGATATAAAAAAATCATAGATGAAACTATTAAAAAAAATTTAAATGTTAATGGTTTAAATATAAATATGATTCATGATAGAGTACTATAGCATCGTCTAATTCATGTAGCCAACCTTACCGAGCGGGACAAGGCTTAATTGTTGTTGTTGGTGTGGGGTAAAGGTAGTCTTCATAGTTGTAATGAATACAATCTTATAGTATCTATATCTCAGGTTACATTTGGCTTTGATTCCTGTATAATGGGACAAGTCAGTTACATTGTTCCAAGGCTCATTATTGGGTAACTATAACACTAATTTCCTTTTCTCATTGTGACTTCTTTTTGTATGCATTTTTAATTCAATCTTTCTTCTCTTTCATCTTTTCTTACTTCTTTATGTTGGGATTGTAGGTTATTTATTCAATTACTATGTACTTACAGCACACTACCGCTGTATGCACTCGTTACACAGGTGAGTTTGAGTTACTTCTCAAACTGAAATGCAGACTAATTTTCTACTTAAATATTGGCCCCTTTGCATTGACATCCATCATTTAATTTTTGGAACAATGTAGATGGGAACTCATTTCAAGATGCACATATTTGAGGAACAATTGCAAGCACCCATTGCTTATTCGGCAGAAACAGAGAAGAAGAAAGGACCAAAAGGTGAAAGTCATGCTAGCCAAGAAAGTTCCCATAACGGTTCTGATGGTGGAGTTCAGCTAGGGTCACTTTTCAAGAGGGCATCTGTACCAGAAGCCAATGCCAGTGCCCCCGGAGAAGACAAGTCCAATTGAGTGTAGCTGCCTTGTCAAAACATATGGCCAAAGTTTGGAATGTATTAAAATGGGAATTGAATTAATTTGTATATCAAACCTTATGTTAGAAACTTTTAAAAATAAGAAATGATTTAATTTGATAAATCCTATAGCATTTGATTTCTTTAGTTTTTAAATCTTATTAAATTTGATATGATGTAGTAAAAAAATTATTTGATTTTAAGTTTAATCTCAACTCAAATAAAATTAATTCCTATGTTCAACATTCTAAATACTATAAAATATTTATAAATTAAATCAAATTTTATCTTATAGGATAAATTACACCAACTACCCTTAAGATCCATCAATATCACAACAAGACCCCCTTAGATTTCAAGTTGATAATCAAATCCTCTCTCTTAACATATTTTTTAAAATTTCAAATTTACCCTTCATAAAAAAAAAACACCCTAACATCATCTTTTTCTATCTTCATCTACAACAAAAGAAGTTAACACCTCCATAAACTCATCTTCTTCTAACTCTATCCACATCTAAAAAACCTTACACCCCCGCCCCCACCCACACAGACACACACACACACACACATACACACACTTCAACTAAATCCAAATCACACAGCAAACCAAAAATGGAAACCCAAACTCAAGCCACCCGTCCTTGCTGTGTTTCCATGAAAACCAACATTGCACCCAGTCCACCTAGAAAAATTACACATGGCGATATTAAAACAAACAAGAGATAACATATCAAGATCCGTTAAAACCAAAACCCAAAAATCACCATTATCCATTAGTAAAAACAGGTTTTCAGTAAAGCATTACAAGAGCTAGAACCCAAACGAAAAAAATATTAAAATAAAATGAAATAAAATTCGCAGAATAGAGATGGTGAAGGGTGGGGATGGTTTAGGCTGAGGCAACGATGACACAGCTTCCTCAAGTTCCAGCAAGGTGGAGGGGCGATGGACAAGGTCACTGTGGTCTTGGGTATTGGGGGTCGTCCACGACAGTTTGGCTGGGTATGGCGGCAATTAGGTGCAGGGCAGAGCAGAGAGAGATCTCGAAATCAAATTCGCAGGTTGTAAAGGAGGTGGCATTGGCTCTTTTGGGGATTTAAGGATTTAAGGATACAGTGTTTGAAAATGGGGAGAGGTTTTCTGAGATTAAGGGATTCAAAGCTTTTGGGTGTGGCTAGATGGAGAAAGAGAGAGATGACATTGAATAGAAGGAATAATTGGAGATAAAATAGTTATTTTATATTTTTTTAATTTTTTAAATTTAAAATTTAGAATCAAGGAAGTTCATTGTAATAAAATTAAATAAATTAAGGGAGATTGGTGTTAACTTGAAATCTTGGGGGTCTAAGTGTAATATCGATGGACCTCAAAGGAGGTTGGTGTAATTTATATTATTTTATATAATGAGGCAAAATCAAATGACACCAGGGTATACTCTTACACCAATATCTAATCATTAATTTTATTTGGGTTTATCCAAATAGTGCACTAAGGCACTGGTTAAGAAATCAAAAAAAAAATTTGAAAAAATAAGAATTTTAAGTCTTCAATGCGTTAAATATCTTAGATATTTAAAGACTTTCCTTTTAGGAAAAAAAAATATCAAGTTTGTATCTATTCCATCCAATTTTTAAATTAAATAATGATAAATGTATTTTTTTTTTTTTAGAAAAGTGTATGCTTTTGAGTTTTAAATTACTCATTCTAAAAGAAATATTCACATATCATTATTTAATTTAAGAATTGATTGAAAAAGATATAAGAAACTTGATACAAATCTTGTTCTTTCTTTTATTGATTCCTTAATCAGTACTCTTAGGGTACTAGTTAGCAAAACCTATTTTATTTTAATTTATCATTTTAAAATGATACAATTCAATGAAGAAAGAGAATAGTGGATTATACTTTTAATGAAAAAAGAACAATAAATTCAATAATTAATTAAGAAAGAGACTTTGATTATATAAGCTAAAAATTATTTAAAAAATAAAAAAGTGCTAGTGAAATAAAAATTAAAAATTTCTGTAATAATATCTACATTTTTAATAAATAATTAAAAAAATAAATATCTTGACATTGAAATTTTTATAAAATAATTATAAAAAATGTAAATGACATAAAAATTAAAAATAAAAAAAAATAATTGATTTTTTGTTTTTAAGAAACATAATTTCCCAAAGCAACTTATGTGGACCATGAGAGAAATCACTAGCAAAATTCAAGGGAGTATGGAGTGTCGAAAACCATTGCAAAGTTGTCCACTTCAGACTTTTTTAAATTCTCAACATCTATTTGGGTCGGAATCTCCAACTGACAACATTGCCTCTAATGCTTTGTTTGGAGTGGTGGAGGAATGAAATGGAGTGGAATGAAATGGAACAACCAAAGTTTTCATGGTTTAGATTTAAAAAAATAAAAAAAGTTAGGTGGAATGAAAGAGAATGGAACATATTTCATTCCATTTTATTATCTTCTCCTCAATTTGGGAAGAATGGTATGGAATCTCTCAAATTTTTAATTTTTTTTAAAATAAAATTAACACTTTATCCTTTAAGCCTATTGCAATCGTTTTTCTCTATTATAGCCACAAGCTTCTCTTTGGCTCATTGCTTCTGGTGCTTACCATTGTGCATCATACATTACTTTGCTATTACTTATTGTTAGTACTTAATTAAAATACTGTCATATATGTAAATATGAAGATACCACAAATTACAAGATTTAAGTACCTTAGTTTCATTATTCAAAATAATCGAAAAATAGAGAGAGATATAAACTATAAGATTCATGTTGGTTGATCAAAGTGAAGGAATGCTTCGGAGATTATTTGTGATAAAAAAGTACTACTAAAGGTTAAGGATAACAACTAAAAGATAGACAATATTATATGGGACTAAATATTGGACGAAAAAATGTCAATAAGAAAATAAGGTAGATGTTGCAGTGATGAGGATGCTGTAGTAGATCAGTAGACACACTAAACAAAATAGAATCAGAAATGAGTGCATTAGAAAAAGAGGGTTGAAATAGCCTTTATATAGAATATGGTTGTATGTTTCCTTAGGTGCTTGATATCTATTTTTATTGATGATTATATTTTTAGGTCTTTATGTGGTGTCCCTTGTAACATCTCCTCCACTATAAAATATTTTTGTAGAACAAATTAATTTATTTGATTTGTTTAAGTTAATTTGACAATAATTGATTAATCAAATAATTAATTCATATACATTACATTAACTTTCTAAAAGAAGACTATAAATAAACAACGATAACTTTAAAATATGTTACTCCATTTCAAATAATAAATAAAATTAATATAATAATATTCTATGTATAAAAAGAAAAAGACTCCGAGAGTCTTATAGAAAGACTTTAGAAAAACTTAAAAAAAAAAAAAAGAAGAAGAAGAAGAAGAAGAAGATGGGGACTAAAGTCAATAGCGCAAAGATAAAGTAAGAGACTTTTAAACAACGGTAATAAATGACAAACGTCGTAGATGACGTTTTGTGAAACTGCAAAATTCTATAAATAGGGGGAATGTGTTGATTCATGCCTCACAGTTAAGAATTGAGGAAAATCGTGAGTGTAGTAATAGAAGAAAAGAGAGAAGGAATTTACTATCAGGAGAGAGAGAGAGAGAGAGAGAGAGAGAGAGAGAGAGAGAGAGGGGGGGGGGGAAGGAGGGAGGGAGAAAGAAAGAAGAGGGAAAAGAGCGAGGACAGTAAACAAAAGAAGGAAGAAGCTCAATGTGCACATACCACTTTTGTGACAATTAGAGGTAAATAATAAAATTATTTGTGAAATTAAACCATGACTATATTTACTCATTACAAGTTATGTTTTAATATTACTTTACTCATTATTATTTACTATCGCAGTTTATGTTATACTTCAAGTTATTTTATTTGATTTCTCCTTATTGCAATTTATTCTAAGCTCTTTCATTTGATGTTCTTTATATTGTTGCTCTTTATTATTTACTCGTTGTAATCTATTTTATTATTCTAAGTTATGTTATTATTTTCCTTACATTAAAATTGCTCAATATTTCTCTTATTGCAATTTATTTTAATTATTGGCCTAAGTCATTTTATATTCTTTTGTATTATTACTCCTTATTAATTATCATTATAGTATATTTTATTTATTGTTCTAAGTTATTTAATCTAATGTTAATTTATATTATTGCTTAATATTATTCCAGTTTTATTTTATTTATTTTTTCAAGTTAATTTATTTAATATTCCCTTATACTATTGCTTACTGTTGTTGTTGTTATTATTATTAGGATTCTTGTTATTATAATGCTATTTTATATTGATACATTATTTTGAGTTATCAATTTTTATGATAATTTTTTTTTAAAGAACCAATATGTGTTAAATATGTCACGATGACAACGACAGACTCCTAGATCATAAAAAAAAAATGTTAAAAAAGAATTAAATAAAAGTAATATTAGATTTGATCCTTTTAGAAATTAACATTTAGAATTAACAACTCAATATTTTGAAAAATTTTATTGAAATATTATGTTATTTATTTTACTTAAGTTTATATTATTTAAGTCTTTGCACACTTCGATTATTTTAAACTTGTGAATTAATTTATAGTTTCTACATTTTATTTCACTTATTGATTCTATGATTTATTATTTAATTTATTATTTATTATGAGATAAATTTATTATTCAAATTATTATTTATCTTATGTTACTTGACTCTTTCATTTAAGTTATATTTATGGCTTAAATTTATAGATTTGAATTTATATATTATGACAAGTAAGTATTTTGAAAGAATGATATTTAATTAAGATTTGCTGCTAACCACCAAAAAGGTAGAGGGACAAAATGTAAGATTCTTTTATGTTACCTGCCTTGATTAGTATGGCGTAAAAGTCTTGCTTTGTCGTTACAATATCAAAGGTAATACTAGAAAATGGGAATTCCCTAAGAGAAGGCCTTCGAATATGTATGAGACAAGCGGACAAAGGAAAGTAGAAATTAAAGTAAAAAAATTATATTGATATTAATGCTTGTTACTTTATGTATTGCATAGTATATATTTTTAAGCATTTACTTCCTCTAATATTATGATCTTCTTATAAGTAATGTAATGAGATTATGATAAGTAGCCGTGTGAATTTCCGTGCTAAGACACAGCTGGAACAATCATATTTCAAATACTTTAGAACTAATCATTATCTACTGAGAATTTTCAATTCTCACTCTATTTCTGGTGGTTTTAGATTAGTCAAGTAACACTCTAGAGGAAGGTGGACTCTTTTAGCTGCCAAAAATATATAGAGTTGTAATTAAATAAATTATAGTTTTATTATCGATTTAAAAATGTTTAGTTTATGGCAAGCAAAACTTTACTTCTGCTCCTAAACTAAACTCTGTGCTATATCTATGTATATTAATGTCCAACTCCGAACTTTCTATATAAAGTTGTGCCATTAACTTTATTATAAATGGGTGTTATATTTTTGGTATCAGAGCCCCGTTCTATGCATAATTAGGTATTAAGTGAAAGTTGAGTCTTTGTTATCTGGCTCTAATTTTTCTTTCTACATGTCTAATAGTATTCTCAATGCACTAATTATACAATATTGAGCCTGATAAACTCAATATTGGATTGTTTATGCACTTATAGGACTATATGGCATTAGAAGGACAAGGAATCCCAAAAATGCATAATACACCAAATGATACTCTGTCAGGGATCATAGGAGCAGTTAAGGGTCTGGCTGAAACTATTGTGGCCCAAGTAAAATCAAATAGATTGGTTTTACAGTGCATGCAAGAGACTCATGATAGGAACAATAATCACCATGCTGAAGGAAGCGGACGCTCAGTAGGAGAAGCCCATATAGGTAATCCTTGTTATCAAGGACTTTTTGAATTTAGGAAGGCTACACCACCCTCATTTCATGGAGATTACAGCCCAGTCTTAGCTGAAAAATGGGTTATGCAATTAGAGAAAATTTTTACTGTCATGAGATGTGCAGATTCACAAAAAGTGGTCCTTGTCACCTATACGCTAGAAGGAGAGGCAGAACATCGGTAGAGAAGTGCCAAAAGTCTGTTAGAATCTAGTGGAACCGAGATCACTTGCGAAGTATTCTTAACCACTTTCTTTGATAAATATTTTTCGGATAGTGTTAAGAATGAAAAAGAAGCTGAATTTATACAATTGAAGCAGGGAAGTATGACTATAGGTCAGTATGTAGTTAAGTTTGATGAATTGTCTAAATTCTCTTCTTACTTGAAAAATAACCCTGATGGTTGTTGGAAAGCTACCAAATTTGAGTGGGGGTTAAGACCCGAGAAAAGAGAGAAGGTATCTACCCTAAAGATTAAGGACTTTGCCACTCTAGTTAATAAATATAGGATGACAGAAAAGAGTTTCGTAGAGATGGAGTTTGATAGAGAAAGACAGAGTTTTCTCAAAAGAAAAACGGTAGCAGAAATGCAAAAGAAAAATGATTTTAAGAGCAAGGTGAACCTAGGGAAGGATAGGTAGATGCCAGCTACGGAACCCATACTTCCATGCAATAAAGTGCGGAAAATCCCATGGCTCCAAACCTTGTCTTTTTCGCCAAAATGTTTGCTACCGATGTGGGAAGCTAGGACACTATGCTAAAGATTGCAACACTGGAAAGTTGCTGAACAATTCTGTGCCCAGACCACAAATTAAAGGAAGAGTATTTACTCTGAGTGGAGAAGAGGCAACTCAATATCCTGATATGATTAAAGTACATATTTTCTTAAAAACACTCTCTTAATTGCACTGTTTGACTCAGGAGCTATGCATTCCTTTATATCTATTGATTGTGTAAAGAAGTTGAATTTGCCTTTATCATCCTTACCTTTTGATTTGCTAGTTTCTACTCCCATAGGAGGAAAAGTTTCTACTTCTCAAGCCTGTTTAAACTGTCCTATTTTAGTTGAAGGAAAACATTTTATTATTGACCTTGTTTGTTTGCCTTTGAATGGTATTGATATCATAATTAGAATTGATTGGTTATCTAGTAATGACATCCTCCTAGATTGTTCCAAAAGACTTGCTTATTTTCCCAATAACCCACTCAATAAACAAAAGTCTTCTAATTCCTTATTTCTTAATGCCACCCAAGTAGAGAAGTGCCTCTTAGAAGGAGCTCAAGGGTTTCTGCTTTTTTCTTTAAATTTAGAGGTCGAACTGGAAATAAATAGCATACCTATAGTAAATGAATTCCCAGATGTGTTTCCCAATGATATAGTGAACCTTCCACCTGAAAAAGAGGTTGAGTTTTCGATTGATCTTGTGCCAGGAACAGGACCCTTATCCTTTAGACCTTATCAAATGTCTCCTTTAGAGTTGACTGAACTTAAGAAACAAATTGAGGAATTGTTGGCTAAAGGATTCATTCAGCCAAGTGTGTCTTCTTGGGATGCACATGTTCTTTTAGTCAAAAAGAAAGAGGGAAGCATCAGGTTATGTATAGACTATAGGCAATTGAATAAAATCACAATCAAGAATAAGTATCCACTCTCTAGGATAGATGACCTGTTGGATTAGCTGCTAGGAGACTTAGTTGTTTCTAAAATAGATTTGAGGTCAGGATACCATCAGATAAGAGTGAAACAAAAAAATATACCTAAGATAGCTTTCAGGACTAGGTATGGGCGTTATGAATATCTTGTGATGCCTTTTGGACTTACTAATGCTCCTACGATATTCATGGATTATATAAATAGAGTCTTTAGGCCTTACCTTGATTAGTTTGCAGTAATTTTCATAGATGATACCCTCATCTATTCTAAGACTAGGGAGGAACATGAACAACATCTTAAAATAGTGTTGCAAATCTTGAAGGAGAAGCAATTGTATGTCAAGTTAGCTAAATGTGAGTTTTGGTTTAGGGAGGTAAAATTCTTAGGTCATGTGATCATTCAAGAAGGAGTTACAATAGATCCAAGTAAGGTTGAAGCTGTAGTTCACTGAGAGAGACCAAAGACGATCACTGAAATTATGGGATTGGCAGGTTATTATAGGCGATTCATCAAAGGATTCTCTCAACTAGTTTTACCTTTGACTAGGTTAACTAGGAAAAACCAATCTTTTGAGTGGAATTTAATATGTGAGACTAGTTTTCAAGAGTTAAAGAATAGACTTACCTCCACCCCAGTCCTAATAATTCCTAATCCTAGAAAAGATTTTGTAGTCTATTGTGATGCATCAAAGAAAGGACTAGATTGTATATTGATGCAAGAAGGAAGAGTTGTGGCTTATGCCTCTAAGCAACTTAGGTCTTATAAAGAAAACTATCCAACCCATGACCTAGAGTTAGCTACAGTAATATTTTCCTAAAAAATCTGGAGACACTACTTATATGGGGTAAAGTTTGAGGTATATAGTGATCATAAGAGTTTAAAATATTTTTTTCATAAAAAAGAATTGAATATGAGACAGAGGAAGTGGATAGAATATTTGAAGGACTATGATTTTGAGTTGAAGTATCATGCTGGCAAAGCTAATATGGTCGCTGATGCACTAAGTAGAAGATCCCTACACATGTCTTTAATGACGATAGAGGAGACTAAGTTATTAGAGAAATTTAGGGATTTGAAGATTTCAGTGTCCTTGAAACCTCATTGTCTATATGCTAGTAAGCTTAGAATAGAGTGTGATTTGAGGGATCAGATAATACAAGCCCAAGAAAGGCATGAATTCCTTAAATCTCTAAGGAATAGGATTCAAACATAATAGTTTGAGCATTTCCAAATTGATAAAAAAGGAACTGTGACATATGAGAGAAGACTATGTGTGCCCAATAATGAAAAATTGAAAAGTAAGATTTTATTTGAGGCACATTGAAGTAAGTTACTATGCATCCTGGTACACCCAAGTTGTATCAAGACCTTGGAAAGTTGTTTTGGTGGAATGGGATGAAGCGAGACATAGCTAGTTTTGTAGCTAAATGTCTTACTTATCATGAGGTTAAGATAGAGCACCAGAAACTTGTAGGACTCTTACAACCTTTAGATATCCCTGAATGGAAATAGGATAGTATATTAATGAATTTTGTGGTAGGATTACCTAAGACTTCCTCAGGGTATGATGTAGCATGGGTGATAGTTGATAGATTGATCAAGTTAACTCATATCCTGCCAAAAAGGATTAGTTGCCCATTGTATAAGTTAGCTCAAGTTTATATCCAAGAAATTATAAGATTACATGGCATACCAACAAGCATGGTTTCATACAAAGATCCTTGATTTACCTCTAAGTTTTAGGTAGCTCTACAAGAAGTTTTAGGTACTAAACTTTGTTTTAGTACAGCTTACCACCCTCAGACAGATGGTCAAACGGAGAGGACTATTCAGACCTTAGAGGACATGCTTAGGGCTTCTGTGTTAGAACTTCAAGGAAGTTGAGATACTCATCTACCATTGATAAAGTTTGCCTATAATAATAATCACCATTCCAGTATAGAGATGGTACCATTTAAAGCTCTACATGGTAGAAAATGTAGATCACTCTTGTATTGGTTGAAGTAGGAGAGAAGAGTTTGCTAGGACCCGATTTGGTGCAACAGATCATAGAAAAGATCAAATTCATCAGAGAAAGATTACTCACTACTCAAAGTAGACAAAAAAGTTATGATGATCACAAAAGGAGACATCTAGAATTTAAAGAAAGTGACCATATTTCTTTAGAATCACTCATACTACTGGGATTGGCAGAGCCCTCAAATCTAAAAAGCTAAATCCAAAATTTATTGGTCCATTCTAAATCCTCAAAAGAATAGGCCCTATTACATATCAAATTGCACTTTCCCCTAATCTTTCAAATTTTTATAATGTCTTCCATGTCTCTCAGCTTAGAAAATATGTTTTAACCCTTCGCACATCATAGAATATGAAATGATGCAAATAAGATATGATTTGACTTTTGAAACTAAACCAGTATAAATTATAGATAGATCGGTCAAACACTTAAGAGGAAAAGAAATTCCTCTAGTTAAAGTAGTTTAGAAAGAATTGTCACACGAGGAAGTGACATGGGAACTAGAAGATGAAATCAAGAATCCTATCCTGAGTTCTACTAAACAGGTTGGTAAATTTTGGAGACAAAATTTCTAAAAAGAGGGGAGAATTGTAACATCTCCTCCATTATAAAATATTTTTGTAGAACAAATTAATTTATTTGATTTGTTTAAGTTAATTTAACAATAATTGATTGATCAAATAATTAATTTATATATATTAACTTTCTAAAAGAAGACTATAAATTAACAATGATAACTTTAAAATATGTTACTCCATTTAAAATAATAAATAAAATTAACTATTAATTAAATATTTTACTAAAGGTAGAGTAGATAAAACTCATAAAATTAATATAATAATAATATTATATGTATAAAAAGAAGAAGAAGAAGAAAACCAATATGTACTAAATGCGTCACGATGACAACGACAGACTCATGGATCATAAAAAGAAAGTTAAAAAGGAATTAAATAAAAGTAATATTAGATTCGATCATTTTAGAAATTAACATTTAAAATTGACAACTTAATGTTTTGAGAAATTTTATTGAAATATTATGTTATTTATTTTATTCAAGTTTATATTATTTAAATCTTTGCACACTTCGATTATTTTAAACTTATGAATTAATTTATAGTTTCTACATTTTATTTCACTTATTGATTCTATGATTTATTATTTAATTTATTATGAGATAAATTTATTATTCAAATTATTGTTTATATTATGTTACTTGAGTCTTTCATTTAAATTATATTTATGGGTTAAATTTATACATTTAAATTTATATATTATGGCAAATAAGTATTTTGAAAGAAATATATTTAATTAAGATTTGCCGTTAATCGCCAAAAAGGCAGAGGGATAAGATGTAAAATCCTTTTATGTTACTTGCCTTGGTTAGTATGGCATAAAAATCTCGCTTTGTTGTAATGATATCAAAAGTAATACTAGAGAATGGGAATTCCCTAAGAGAAGGCCTTCGAATATATGTGAGACAAGTAGACAAAGAAAAGTGAAAATTAAAGTAAAAAAATTATATTGATATTAATGCTTATTACTTTATGTATTGCATAACATATATTTTTAAGCGTTTATTTCCCATAATATTATGATCTTCCTATAAGTAATATGATGAGATTATAATACAGTAGCTGTATAAATTTCCGTGCTAAAACATGGCTAAAACTATCATAGTTTAAATGCTTTAGAACTAATCATTATCTATTGAGAATTTTCAATTCTCACTCTATTTCTGATGATTTCAGATTAGTCAAGTAACGCCCTAGAAAAAGGTGTACTCTTCCAACTGCCAAAAATATATGGAGTTATAATTAAATAAATTATAGTTTTATTATCGACTTAAAAATACTTAGTTTATGGCAAGCAGAACTTTACTTTTGTTTCTAAACTCTGTACTGTATTTATGTATATTAATGTCCAACTCTAAACTTTTTATGTAAAATTGTGCCATTAACTTTTTTATAAACGAGTTTTACATCCCTATCCTCATTCCTAATACCGGTATCATACCCATATTTGTGCTGCATAGCAAACATAGCCTAAGTGCTTTTAAAGGTTGAATGACCCATAGTATGGATTAATGGTGGTGGGGAATTGGAAACTTGGTAGTAGCAAAACCATCATGATGAATTTTGATAAAGGATTGCCATGGTTTTTTGAGATATGTGGGTGATGGTCGGGGTTGCTCAAGTTTGCAATTTGGGAATCCCGGGGAAGATTCATATTTTCACGTTTGCTCCTTGCTTCTTGTCCTTGCATCTTGTGACTACTTCGGTTCTCTAATTCTTGGGCATGTTCTCTCATTTGATGAACAATATCCAGTAACTCTTTTAATGTTGAGGTATTATCCTTATATTGACGTATTTATAGTTGTTTTTTCGGTTAAGCATGGCGGTTATGAGTTACTTGTCTTTTGGTTATGGCCATGGTGGAGTTTTGGTAGGGAATGTTTAAGGGTGTCGTAGTGAAGGTTTTTATGGTGGGAACTTAAAGACAAGGGGTAGCAGAAAAACATTTAAAAAATCATGTAGGAGGTCTAAGGGGTTGGACCCTATCTTGGGGCTTGATTATGGTATGGCCCAAGTGCCTAGCAGCTTGCTCTTAAGATTAGTCTTCTTTAGTCCCAAGTCATAAAGAATTCGATCAAGAGTTAGCAAGTCCCCTTTCTAAAAAGAAACTGAAGAGTTAGCAAGTGCAATCCTTATTGGGCTAAGGTAGCATGTCTTTCATAGATTTATTTATTATTTTATTATATAATATAAAAATTCTTTAAGTATAATTTTCATGTGACTTTTTAAATTTTATTTTTTTATTATTTTAAATCATTCTTTTATTTTATTTTTTTTTACTTTTCATTTATCCTGTTCATATTTTTTGTTGATAAAAAAAATGTAATGGACTAAATCTAACCTTAAATAAAAATGATCAATCTATATCAAGTTATTTCATTTATAATATTTTTTCTAAAAAAAAAATTCAGCACTCAAAATTACCGTAAACTGAATTTATCAAATAAAAAAATTATTTTCAAATATAAATCTCAAAATTTACAAAGAACATAAACTTTATAATGCAAATTACAAAATGGTAGATAAGTCATTTTTAGTATATACATCAATTTACGAATTTATTGATGGAAAATGTTAAAACATACAAAAACCTTTTTGTAAAACGACATACGAAATGTGTAAACAGACAAAAGTAATCTGCGTTTTATATTGCACCACATTTTCTCCCTTTACCCTTAATATTCGTAACCTCTCCTGCTCGGTGGTAAACTACTACGACATATACGTCCGCATTCTAAATTACTCGAAATATTTTCTCCTTATTTCTTGTTCCCAATCTTTCCTTTTATTAAAAGATAACAAATTAAGCACCAACCCAAAGTACAAGAGAAAATATTGTAAACTAAATATGTATTTTCATTTTACCCTTTTTGTTCTTTTGGTGAATTCATTTTACTTTATTGTCAGTTGAGATTTGAGAATATCTTGGTTATAAAAAGACTAGAATTTATACTAAACACACCGTAATGAATAATGAAAACCAGACACCATGCAAATGAGAGCTAACTCAATTAAGAAGATCGAACCAAGTACAAATGTTCTACTTCTACTTACATATTTCGTGCCTCAATTACTAAACCAAAAGTACTGATACTATGCATTAAGCAAACACCAAAGATGCACCGATTATATTTCTGCATTAGGCATCTTTCCCATGTTCTAAATGGGAATACACACAACTTCACTTCATGAATACTTCAGAGATTCTTGATAGGCACCCGCAGATGTGAGCTACATTTACTGGTCAACCTTCCTATATTTCTAGCTTCCACGGTAAGTACTGAATGAAAATGGTGAAAGCAGCAGAGGAACATGAAAATGTTCCCTCTTCTGTGACTCCAGGATCTCAAACACAATAGACACATAGGGGAAGAAGCCACTTGGGTTGTACTTCCCAGTGTTGAAACTTATCCTGTATATCCCAGGAGTCACATTGTCAACTATGCTCATCAATTGACCGCTGCGACCGTCTGAATCTGTCTTTGACGACCCTTGAAATGCCCAACCGCCGCCATCTGCAGCACCAAATGCCGGACGAGACCGAGCACCCCTCCACACCTCCAAGAGTACCTCAATACCGGCAGCTGGACAACCTCGCGAAACATCCAACACGTGAGTGGTAATGGGTGGGCGGGTTCTAGCAGAAGCTTGAAGTGATTTTCCTGTTGGACTCTCTGAAGCTGCAGTCACATGCCCACCAATAATGCTTATACGATCTTCTAGCATTAGGAAAATTAAAAATCAAAAATAGGTACAAGTAAATGTCGAAGCATGGAATAATATCGTGATGCAAAAGTTGGAGTGTTTGAACTGAACACTGACACTACATGCATCATACAAACAATAGGAAGGACTAGTTATTGGCAACCATTATCACAAAATATATGTTTTGTAATTTCCCGAGGAAGAGTTCGATGCAGAAAGTGCGAAGCTAACAACAACAACTAAACCTTATCATCCCATTAGATAGAGTCGGCGACATGAATAAGGCAAAGGCATAGCGTCAGAAAGTGTGAAGCTAACTATCATGAACATTTCTCCCGAAAGCTAAGTTGTTGGGTAGAAGTACAAGAATGGCTTTATAACTTAACAAAGACCCAACTGGAAACATATCACGTGACTTTCTTCAAATGGCATAAGATTGGGATTCAGGAATGTGGGCCCTCTAGGTCAGTCGAAAACAACTTCCCACCCAGAGGTAGGAAATGCTTGGAACATATACAATTATATAGCTCGAGAACTTTGGTTTACATTTATAGCCATTTTCTTTCATTAACAGTTATAGCCATTTTCTTTGAAAAGGAACTTTTTTAAGCAAGGAGGTGAGGTGATAACACGATGCGTAAAGGAGGTCAGTGAGTCAGTCTAAGCTACTTCATTGATCATCACAGACTATGCACTTACATCAGACCAAAAAGTGGAAGGGTTTTCAACAATATGTATTTCTATATTAAGAAATAGGACAAATATTTGAATCCCGGGGGAAAATGTCACTGTGTTATGTACCTTCACAGTTGTAAAATCTATCCAAAGGCAATTTCAGCAAACACAATGCCACCACTCAGACACAAGGACTGCTTCAGAAGAGCTATAATTGAATGTAATGAACTAAGGCTTGCATAATAGGTAGGGGTTCTAATTCATCCAGATTCAAGAGATAAAATGGTTTCTTATAATATATGTTTCCTTGAGTTTCCATTCCACCTTCCTTTAGCATGCTTGGATTGTGATGAGAAGTAAATTTTGAAGCCCCCCTCCCCCCGGGAAAAGAGGAGGTCGAGGTGGCCCAAAGCTGACTCAGAAGAACACACTTTTCGGTGCTCGCCTCAGAGTTTCTGGATGCCTGAATTCCGCTAGTTTGTCAAAATTACTATCCGTAATTATATATTATATAGGTTTATGTAGATTTTTATTCCAATTTACCTACCTGACAGAAATGTTATCAACAGACAGAAATTTGCATGAACCATAGTTTTTTTTTTTTTTTTTTTTAATAGAAGAAGAAATTTGTTGAAATGAAGAAAGAATTACAAAGAGTCAGGACAACCGGGAATCCTCCTAAACAAACAAAAAACAAGCATGAGAAAAGAGAAAAACCAATGTAACAAAGCTTTCAATGCCTATCATTTAGAGGAACTCTAGCACAAAAAAAAAAAAAAAAAAGGACATGTGCATTGCACCAGATAAATGCTAACTGCCAAATCTTATCCCAAATCAAGTGATAGGTCAGGTGAATCTCCTTAAAGATATGAGGGTTCCTCTCCAACCAAATACACCAATTGTAGCATAGATTGCACATGGCCACAAGGATTTGTCCTCTTTACTTCTACCAAAGCCATTGAATATAACAAAACAATTATCTAGTTGAAAGTATCCTTATACACGATGTTCAATTTTAATTTGTCATTTTTTTAGGAGAGGATTGTTCTGTGTTTTTGTGTTTTGTTGGCACGGGCGCAGGGGGGAATTAAATTAGCTCCTAACATACAGTCATTTTCAATTTCGTCCCTGCCATCAATTGCCGTTATACTACCACGAACTTGACATAAAATTACTGTGATGTATAGAGATCAAACTGAAAATAAGTGTCACATATAGGAAGTAAATTGAAAATTAGTATCATATACAGGGACCAAAAATATGTATTTTTGGTTCCTATTGGTGACATTTATTTTCAATTTGGTCTGTACACTTCACTATGTTATAACTCTAACAGATGATGTTATAACGAGTTAACAACAATAAATGATAGGAACTATATTGAAAATATATGTAGATATATATACGGACTAAAATAAAAACTTTTTTTGTATAGGGATCAAATTTAAAATAAGTGTCATGTATAAGGAGTAAAAACATATTTTAACCAAAAAATAAATAGATAAATAAATAAAAGTATGAGGAAAACTAAATTCAGAAAACAAAGCAGCAAACAATAGTAAAAAGGGAAAGAAAAGCCTGACTAGTCAAACTGGATAACGCCTGAAAAGTTGGATAACGCCTGACCAATGCCATGCAACAAACAATACTCACGGGACAGCAAGCATAATAATTTTGTATTCTCAAGACAAATCTTATACATAAAATAGAAAGGCTAAAGTTCCATAGCACCCCTCTTCAATTTTGAGGCATTTAAAAAAGCACCCTCTCATGTTCTAATCGATTAAATTACACACCCTTCAATTGGATTTACAAAGTTTCCCTCTTCTACCCTCTATTTCATTTATAGTTAATGAAACATAATAACCACATATTTTAACATATTAATTGATACTAAATGACTTGAATCTTGGATTTGAATAATGTAGAACTCGCAACTTTTATATAATTGAATAAAATATTTTTTTAAAAAATACAAATCAAATATAAAACCATTGTAAGAAATCATAAAATATGCCATTTTGAATAATCCAAATTATTAAGTAAACATAGACAAGTCATCTGAACCCCAGAGTACAAAATAAATAGTCTCATCAAATACCAAAGTCAAATAAAAGCTAAACTATGCGCTATTTACGAATAATAACTGCTGCTCCAACTCTGATTCATCAAACAATAAGTTTGCAACCTCAAGGCTTCCAACATCTTCAAATGGCACCCAATATCTGCAATGAGATCCTACATTTTACTCTCTCCACTATTATACTTTTCACTCTTCCTAGATGAATGAAAAAGATTTGTATGTCCATATAACAAATGTTCAGTCCTCGTAAAGGGCTTTTTTTTTTTTTTTTTTGGTTTTAACCTTCATAGAGTGAATAAAAAATAAGTGCTCTAATTTGGTTCAAAACATGATGATGACCCTAGTCAAAGAAGCTTCAAAGCAATATCTGAGCAATAGGGCTCTTGTACCATAAGTCATCCACCACTCTTTTGACTCTCACAGACCTATCCGCTACGGAGTTATTAGGGAAAAACTCTTCTTAATGTCTAGAGAATTTAGAGAACTCTTTTGTCACCTCTCTTCTTTCATTAGGGTCTGGAAAACATACTCTTAAACACGTTTGTCTCTAAGCAAAAATTTCCCGATCTTTGTGAGGAACAACTCTATTTGGTCCTTGACAAAACCATTGCTGAATATGATACCTTTATAATATTAATAAATAAAAATTTAGCTAGTAATAACACCATAAATGCAGAAAATTAAATTAATAAAAATTAAGTTAAAAAATGATTTTAGGAATTTACAAGTATTTAGTGAATGTGCTAGGCAATGCAAGGGTGTGCAACTTTATGTCCACCAATCAATAAGAATATCATACACAATTTCATAAAAAGATGATGTTCCTCATCCTTTGACCCTTTCATTGTTGAAAATTATAGCTTTCACTTGCTCAATCATTGACTCTCATATATCATGAATAAAGTGAAGTGTATGCTGACCAGCATTACACAACTGAACCATATCACAAATAGGTCTTATAAAAGGTAGAATACCATTCACCTTGTCCCATCAAGAATAATTGTTTTCACATGTGTTGCCTTTCCAACATTATCCTCCCTATATATATGTTTCACTTCTCACTAATAATCATATTTTGGAGACCTTATTTTATGTGCCTTACTCTCTTCAACAAGACTACTGCAGAAGCAAATCTTGTCTTAGCAATGGAAAAGTAGTTTCAAATTCACAAACTCATTGAATATGCAAGGTTCATAGAATTGTTCATGACAAAATTTCTAATAAACATAGCATCTTCACGAACTAAAGTGATCCAATGGCATTCCTCATAAATAATCTCATTATTCTATATGTGCCTAGCTGCACATATATTTTTTAAAGCAAGATTGTGTGTGTGCACAAAACAAGGAGTTTAGAAAATATAGGGATACTTTCCTTCAATAATACTTCTAGCTGCCTTTCATACAAGGGCATTATCAATGATAATTTGGACAACTTTATTTGATCCAACCTCTCCAATAGTGGATATAATTAGGCCTGTTACATAATTTTGTTCTTGTACTTCTTAGAACCATCAATTGCTTTTAATAATATAGGACCTTCATCCGAACCAACCATGAATTTAATGAGTGACCTCCCTTGTACTTCATCCCATCCATTTGTTATACTATATTTATCCCTTTTTCACTCTAGCTCCCTTTGATTGGTTCAAGTAACCACTCAACATTTGTTCTTTCCTTTTGTAATAATGTAATTTTTAGAGTATTGTAATAAGAAGGAATAAACCAAGCATTAGAGTTATTTGCAAAAAATTGATATGAACTAATATAATAAAGTATACGCGCAAGATTGCAAGGTAAACAAACAAAATAAAGCATCTTAGTTATTTCAAACTTGAGTTGCTTTGTAGCTCCAATATTCAAAGCCCTACCTAAAGGGGTACTTGCCCTTTGTTTATTTCCTAACACAGGTTGTGATAATTCAAAAAATGAGTTATGAGTACTTAATGAAGAAAGGTAAACATTTCCTAGTCGTCCTAATTCTTTAGTGCACAAAACAATTTTTTTAATTTCAGCTAAGTATTCAGCATTCATCTTTGGACGTCTATCAATTCCAGCACCAAAAAGTCCAAGCAAGTGAGCCTTCACCCTAGTACTCGTAACTCATTTGTTGAGTGGGCTGAAGAATCAAGAAGGCCAAGGAATATTCCCTTTCCTTCTTCATCTAGTACTTATAACTCATTTGTTGAATGTTAGGAGATAATCAAGGGTAAGTAACCTTTTAGATAGAACTTTTAACATTGGAGCTAGAGAGCTACTCAAATCTGATATTGCTGGGATGTTTTATTCTATTTGTTTACCCTTCAATCTTGCACACAATGCTTATTATATCAATTCGTATCAGTTTGCTGCAAATAACTCTATTGCTGGGTTTGTTCCTCCTAGTTACAATTCTCCAAAAACTACATCATTATAAAGGGAAAGAGCAAATGTTGAGAGGTTAATTGAACCAATCAAACGAACTTCGAGTGAAAGAAATAAGCATAGGAGCAGATGGATGGATTGGTACACAAAGGAGACCACACATTAATTTCATGGCTGTTTTAGATAGAGGTCCTATATTTTTAAAAGCTATTGATGGTTTTGAGTACAAGGATAGAAATTATACAGTAGGCCTAATTAATTGAAGAGGGTGCACCCAAAAAGTTGTTCAAATTATCACTGATAATGCCCCTGTGTATAAGATAGATGGAGTTACTTTTGAAGGGGAGTATCCCCATATTTTTTGGACTCCGTGTGTTGTGCACACAATCAATCTTGCTTTAAAAAATGTTAGTACAGCCAAAAACATAGAGAAGAATGAGATTGTTTATGAGGAATATCATTGGATCACTTTAGTTCATGATAATGCTATCTTTATTAGAAATTTAGTCATGAATCATTCTATAAGGTTTGCCATATTCAATGAGCTCATGACTTTGTAACTACTTTTCATTACTGAGACAAGCTTGCACAATAGTCATATTTAAAAGACTTAAGATCTAGGTGGAGTTGGTCGAAGTGGCTAAGCAGAAAAAATCCCCACTGGGAGACCTAAAGCCTCCTCTGGGACCTCTATTGGTTGAGTCGGATTAGTTGAATTATTGGTAATAGGACCTGGTGAACCAATGGGCTTCACCCAAAAAATATTGAGAAGACTTAAGATACATCAAACATGGTCTCCAAAAGATGGTTATCCATAAGAAGTGGAACACTTTTAGAGAGGATGATATTGGAAAGGCAACACACGTGAAAACACTTATTCTTGATGATTCTTTGTGGGATAAGGTGAATTGTATTTTATGTTTCACAGGGACTATTTGTGATATGCTTCAGTTGTGTAACACACTTTACTTGATTTATGATATGTGGGACTCAATGATTGAGCAAGTGAAAGCTATAATTTCAACGATAAAAGAGTTGAAGAAGGAGGGACATCATCTTTCTACAAAATTGTCTAAAATGGTTAACAAAAAGTAGCACACCTTGCATGGCTTAGGACATTCGCTAAATCCTAGACAAATTTCTAAAACCCTTTTTAAAATTTAATCTTCATGAATTCAATTTTCTACATTTGTAGTATTAATACTAGCTAAGTTTTAATTTATTATTGTTTAGTCCCACATTCAACTTATTTCATTAGAGGGTAAGCTTTAGCACAACAGTAAAGTTCCTGCCTTGCGACTTGGATGTCTCATGTCACAAGTTCAAATCCTCAAAATAGCCCCCCTACTCGCAACAGTAAAGCCGAGTACATCTGCCCTCCCTAGGCCCCACCAGGTGGCGAACCTTGTGCACTAAGTCATTGTTAAGTCCCATATTATTTAAAGATATGGCTAAGATAGCCTTAGTAAACACTTGGCCATCCCTCCCTCACTACGCTAGCTCTTAGAATGGAGTTAGGCCTACAATCTTAAAATGGTGTCTAAGCGTATCATATGATTGATATTGGGCTATCGGCACAACTCAGCCCACAAACTTCATGGTTCAAATGTTTAGTCTTAGGCATGAGGGGGGCGTGTTAAATCCCACATTACGTAAGGATATAGCAAAGATAGCCTTTATAAACACTTGGGCACCCCCCCCGGGCTAGCTCTTGGAGAGGAGTTAGGCCCACAATCCTAATAATTATTTCTAAAATGGTCTTATAGTCAGCAATGGCATCGTCAAGGATCAAGTAGAGTTGCTCCTCGCAAAGATCGTGAAATTTCAACTAAGAGACAAAGGTAAGAAAATATTTTCTTCACTTAAAGAAAGAAGAGAGGTAACAAAAAAATTTTTTAATTCTCTGCACATCTACAGGAATTCAGCCTTACTGTCTCTATGACAAATAGAGCTCTTTTGAAGCCAAAAGAGTGGCAGATAACTTCTAGTACAATAATCTCATTACTCCAAGGCATTGCTTTGAAGCTTCTTAGATAGCCAAGGTCATCATCGTGTTAGTAGACTTGATTACTTGAAGCACTTAATCGTACATTCACTCCATGAAGAGAAACAAAATTAACCGTAAGTGCGCTAAAGATTTAGTATATGTACATACAAATCTTCATCTTTTGTCTAGGAAGAGTGAAAAGTATAATAGTGAAGAGCAAAATGTGGAATCTCATTGAAAATGAATGAGTCTCACTTGATGGTACTAAAAGCCTTGAGGTTGCAAGCTTATCCTTTGATGAGCCGGTGTTAAAGCAGTAGTAATTATGCATGACAATTTATAGTTTAGTTTTTATTTGATTTTGGTATTTGATAAGTCTATTTATTTTGTATTTTGGGTTTTTTAGATGATTTGTCTACATGTACTTAATACTTTGGGTTATTTAAAGTGACAAATTTAATGATTTCTTGTAATAGTTTTATATTTGACTTATATTCTTTTATTATATTTATGAAATTGGATATATTAGTTGTGTCATACCCTATCATACCCGTATCCTAATTGCTTTAGAAAATGTCATATCCCCAAACTGTATTTTTGTTGTACCAAATACTCGTACCCATATCTGTGCATCAAAGGTTGTCATTGAAGCAATTAGAACCCAAAGCTATCTTGCCAAAACAGATGCTGATTTTAAAATGTGATTTAAAATTTTAACCAAACATAAAAGATAACAAAGAATAAGGAAGTACCTTCTGCCATTTTAGCAACACTAGCGGAATCCTTATCAGCTGTAGAGAGAACATTTTCTTTACTTAAAAAGAGCTTTGCAAGGCGTAGTTCTGTAATTTTCATTTGCTCCTGAGCTGCAATCTCGAACTCAACAATCGGCCTGTTTGTATAACGTCTCTGCACAATGTAAAACAGATTGATTTAAATTTAAATGAACAGTGTTACATATCAGCATTTTCATCCTTTTATCACTCAAGTTCTTTCACTCGTGAAAACTTCAAAATATTTCAGGTCCCTATATAAGAGTAGGAATTTTTATTGATCGAATTATGCATAGACAAGACACAATAGAGGAGAGTGAAAGCCTCCAAGAAAGGAAGATTCCCGATCCTAATGTCCTTCAAAACCTGGTAATGTGAGAAACATCTCCCAAGCCCAAGAAACCAGTGATCTAACAGAGGTATATTCTTGAGAAATAAAATTCCCAAGAACTTGCTGGTATTTAACAACGGTTGTGTTGGCAATGGCATCTGATCCATTTTGATCTTGGCCACACTAACTCTGAATCTAATGGTGACATCACGAAGCAGTCTCTTAATAAAAAAGCCTTAGTCATTTATCCACCAGAGCAATGTCAAATCACCAAGAAATGTTCCCCAAATTACTGCTTAAACTTATTTCAAATCCCAGAAAGGCACCCATTCTACCTTTCAAAATGGTTGATTAAAAAAAAGGAAAAAATCAATCACAATCCCAAGCTCAACCCTCTAAAACAATTCATCCATTTTTTTTTACCTTTCATCAAGGAGGAGAAAACTAAACAGATATTCACCCACAGGGGAATTAGGCGAATAAGACGATTAATTAAAAATAAATATCAATATAGCAATCAGTATACTTTAAATTCAAATTTACCTTCAGTTCGGCAAGTATCTCATCAGTGCTCCTCCCAGATGCACATATGAGAAATACAAACCCAAACTTTTGCCTGTACCGAGCATTCCATTCAGATAGTTCCTACAAAGGTCAAATGAACCACATTTAGGTGGCTAACCTTCATTTATGAACTGTAAACATAACATTTGAAATCCCCCTCTGGCCTGCCCCATCCTAAGCCCAATTCTGTCCATGGACAGATGGTTCCTCGACAATAATAAAACCAATACTAAGCCACATGATGATGCAAGTCTAGATGATGAAAGAGATCAATCAAAACCATACAAAATATCTTGTAAGAAGAAATCGCAACTCTTCGGAAGCAGATGCTTTTTTCAATTCAATACCCTTACTCAAATTATCTCATGTAACCTGATAGCAGACATCAATCAGTTCCCATATATTTCTTAGCACAGCAAACAGCAACTAAAGTAAATTGTAGTGTTTTGAGTGGCAACAGCAAGCACACCTGTAAACTAGAACCCGTAGCAGTTGCTAAGGCAGTTGATTGTTCTCCCTTACTCCACCTACACAATAGTTTCATAGACAAATCATTATCGTTAACAAGTGAAAAAGAAACAAATTTTTTCATCCATTAATTTGCAATGCATTACATCACAAATGGAATGTAGGACAAAGAAATAAAATCCTAAAAAATAAGGAAAGATATAAAAATCCTATCTAGATATAACTAAAATCCATATTGATACTGCATCAAAATGAATTCGCAAACAAACACGACCGTATTAACACTTATTCCACTTTTTCTGTATCAACGTGAACAGGAGAGAACAACCCAGAGGCCGGAGGGTAAAAAAGGTAATAGAATTGGAGTAATCACTGAGCTGAGCAAATTCCACTAGTATCTTACATCGATTTTGAAATGAATGCACAAACAAACACCCATGAAGAGTAAAATACAATCTGAATGCTAAACTATATATGTATAAATATATATAATTATATATAATAAAGAAAGCAACCAGACAGTACATACAGGAATACAAATGGAGGAATTGAGCTGAGCTATTCCAATAGTATCTTACATCAAATTACAAATTAAGACAGAAATAAACACCCATCAAGTGAAAAACACAATCTTAAAACTAAACTATATATTTATAAACAAATATGTATCAGTCAAAGGATGAGCCTTATCGTCGCCCTACAACCTGGAGGTGACGGATTCAAATCCTGAAGCCTCTCTGATTCCAAGGTAACGTGCACAATGAGGTTTGAACCCAGATGTATATATATAATTCTATATAATAAAGAGATTAACCCAGATGGTAAAATCATGAATATAATTGGAGGAACCACTGAGCTGAGCAAATTCCACTAGTAACTTACATCAAATTATAAAAGACAGAAAGAAACACCCATCAAGAGTAAAACACAACCTTAGCACTAAACTATATATGTGTAACTAAATATAATCATATCTAATAAAAAGAGCAACCCAGATGGCCAAAAAAAAAACAGGGAATATTGTTTGAGGAAAGACTGAACTGAGCACTGGTTTGAGAGGCTTGAGAGGGAGCATGGTTTTGACCAATCTGAGGATGAGCAGAGAAGGCTTGAAGCCAACCATGGACATCAACGTTGTTGAACCAAACGTCTCTGGCAACAGAGACGGCGTGTTCTAAGGAAGCGAAAGGAGAGGCCGAGGCCATGTCCCTGGCGAATCTGGTGCTGCCGCAGCATGACAGAAAGTCCTTCTCCTCAAAACTCAGCGCCATTCTCTTCGAAAACACAACGAATCTCTCTTCAATCACTCTGTTGTGCGCACAACAACAGCGTAACTCGATTGCAAACCACTTTTTACTTTCGAGGAACTGGCTGTGTCAGATTCTATGATGGTACTCTGGTTGTCACTATGCGGCAACAAGACAATATGCCACGTTAAAAGATTTTCTTTTTCTAAAAATATTAGGGTGCGTTTGGTTTGTGAAAATATTTCCTGTTTTCATTGTCTATTTTCATTTTCTGAAAACGATTTTCATTTTCAAATTTTCTGGATTTAGGAAATGCGTTTGATTTGTCTATTTTTAAAAAGAGAAAACAATGAAAATATGTTTGGTTTGTCTGTTTTCAAAATATATTTTCAAAGTCAAATTTGAGATAATAAAATTATATTTATTATTAAATAATGAAAATGTTTTATATTTTTTTTTGCACATTTTCATGAATTTTATTATTTGTAAATTTGAGATGAATTTAAAAGTATTTATCAAAATAAAATAACTCTATAAAATTTTAATTAAAAATAAAATAAATTGCTCATTTTTAAGTAATTTTATTATCATTATAAATTATTATATAATTAAATATTAGAAATGAAACTTTAACTAAAAAGAGACATAACTAAACAAAATAACTAGTATTATCACAAAATTACAGTCTTTGTTACTATAGCTTATCAATCAGTTAAAACATACCCAAAACAAAGAGAAAAAGAGAAATACATCATCCTACAACAAAATATAAAAAGTGATAGTCATCAATTATCGACGATAATTATCCCACATTTGATTGGCAATTGTCTCCCTAATTTGTGCCATTTGAGTTGCTTCAATAGCATTGATGTCAACACCTTCTTGATCAACCCTTAAACTTTGCTCATCCACAATCATATCTTCTCTAGAGTAATCACCAAATAGTCTATCTGTGCCATGTTGCATTCTAATAAAATTATGTATGGTACAACAAGCAGTAGGAATTTGCCTCTGTCTTCTAACAGGGTAATTTGGCATCATTTTTAGAATTGGAAATCTTGCCTTTAGAACACCAAAACACCTCTCAATAACATTCCTCAATGAAGAGTGTCTATAATTGAACAGTTCATGTTTACCTCGTACCCGTCCTCTATCACGAAAGTCACGCAAATGATATCTTGTGCTACGAAATTGAGCAAGATAGCCAGCCATATTAGGAAATCCAAAATCAACAAGATAAAATTGATCTGTCATAAAATCCAAAAACATATTAGATAACTATAACTAATAATGAAAAAGATATAATAAGACATTACCTCCACTAGGCTTTGGAAAATTATTTTTAGGTTTTAATGCATCCAAAAACACTCTAGAATCATTTGCCGTCCCTTCCCATCCAGAATAAACAAAGGTGAATAACATGTCAAAATCACACACTGCTAACACATTTTGTGTTATCAAAACCTTTCTTCCACGAAAAGCAGTTTGTTTGGAAGCAGGAGCCCAAGCAGATACATGTGTGCCATCAATAGCACCAATGCAGTTCTTCATGAAAAAAATGTAAATAATATTTTAGTTCAATAATGGCTGCATATATTTAACAAATATTAGAACATAAATACATAATTACCTTAAAATACGGGAAGTACTTGTAGTTATTCAAAATGTGAGGATGAATAGTCTCTCGATTTTGGGGTTGAATAATATGTGTGCCCAACTTGCATACTGCTCTTAAAACTATTCTAAACCATTTGCTTACAGTATATATAGAATGTTGAAAGCGTTCAGCAACAACCCGATGGCGCATATTATGAGACACGATAATCAAAAACATAGCAACTCCTTCCTCTACACTTACCCTTTTGCCATCACTTAAATTTGCAACTTCCTTCAAAGCATTGCAAAAATTTATGAACACTTGTTTCTCCATCCGAAAATTTTCATAACATCTAGCTTCATGGCCTGCCAAAAATTCAAGAGTGTACATTCTTCCAGTCAAGACAGAAGTTCTGCAAGGTCTCCTGTCAACATAGCTCCTTTCATATAACAAAGTAATAAAACTCTTACTCAGTAACATGAAACAACAACACACACTTGAAGGATTGCAGCACTATGTCCAACCAGAAAAAAAAAAGAAGAAACTAACAAGCCATACCAAAATACAACCCAAAAACAGGGGTGAGGGAGGAAGTCACGGCGTGGTGGTGGCTGGCGATGATGATCGTGGCGATGGTACCTATGGCACCAAAGAATGGATCAGGGAAGAAAAACAGAAAAAATGCCAAAAATCACATTATATATCCATACCGAAATAGAAGGCAAAACCAGCGGTGAGAACAGGGAACTGCTATGGTGGTCGTCGAGGTTTGAACGGCGGTGAGCGGTCAGCAGCAAACGGCCAGCGGCGAGCGGCGAGCGTCGAGCGTTGAGCGGCGAGCAGCAAGCGGCCAGCAGCGAGTGTCGAGCGCCGAGCGGCGAGTCGGCGAGCTGCGAGGAAGGGAAGAAGGGATCTGACGGGATCTGTGAGCTGTGCGAAGGGAAGATGGAGGTGTTGATGGCGCTCTGCAAGGCGGTCAGCGGCGACGACGCTGAGCTCCTGCTTCTTGAGGAAGGGGACGAGCTCAAATGAAGGTCACTGGCTAGGGATTTCGGTCTTAGAGCTAAGGAAAAAAAATTGCTCTCTTCCCTTCTCTTTGTGGTTCGAACCGTGAACCAAAACAGAGGGTAGAGAAATTAGAACAAAAAAAATGCAACCTTCCTTGAGCCAGAGTCGAACTTGGGTGATAAAATAGAACTTACTATATATTACCGTTGTGCCACCGCGTCTGTGACGAAAATATTTTCAGTATCTGAATCCAAAAATGTTGAAAACGCAGATTTCTCATTGTCATATTTTCAACTATTTTGCGAAATATTTCCTGAAAATACTTTTGAAAAACGGATAACAAACGCATTTTCAGCTCCAATTTCCATTTTTGGTGGAAATGAAAATGAAAAATAACAAACCAAACAGCCTCTTAGGTGGCGTTCATTTTCATTTTCACTAAAAATGGAAATAAAGGCTGAAAATATGTTTGTGTTGTATAATTGAAAATATTTTCATTAAAAATAATGTTAAAAATGCATACAAATTGAAAATACTGAATTCACGTTTTCAGTATTTTCAAACTATTTGAGTCTAAAAGTTGAAAATATTTTCATCAAAAACGCGGTGGCATAATGGTAAATAAGTGAAACTCTACTACTTTCATCCGCATAACCCGCCTTCGATTCTCGCGGAAGATTTTCTGGTTTTTTTAAACGCAATTTGGAAGGGACTTTGTTATATATTATTAATGACCAAAGTTGACATCTTCGCGCAGGCAGTGCAGCGGCTTGCATGTTGGCTTGCATGCTCGAGGGTGAGGGTTCGAATCCCCTTTTAGACAATTTTCACAATTTTGTCTATCATTCAATTTTTTAAAGAGATAAAAGAAACAAAAAGGAGAAAATGTACAAAAAGAATTTGGTAGCTTAATTGGCTCTATGTTGAGCCTAGAAACCTTGTAGTGTGTGTTCGAAACCTACTATTCATTTTTTTACTTTTATCAATCATTTAATTTTTTTTCAAAAGGAAAAAAAGAAAAAAAAAAGAACAAAACAAGAGAGGAAAAAGGTACTATATATTTATATTTGTATTATTCTTAAAGTAATGAATCAAATATTTTTATTGATATGATAATATATAATTAAATACCTATATTTTATATTAACAGTATATATAATAAAATAATATTAACTATAATATTTAAATATTATCTATGTACAAACCAAAATATAATAATTGATAATAATAAAAAATTAACTTAAAAAGTAAGTAACTTATTTTATTTTTAATATTTTATAGAGTTATTTATTATTTTAATAAATATTTTTAATAGATGAACAAAATACTAATATCAAATATAGATATCGATTTCATTATTTAATAATAAATATAATTTTATTATCTCAAATTTAATTTTGAAAATATATTTTGAAAACAAGCAAACCAAACGTATTTTCATTATTTTTTCTTTTTGGAAACAGACAAACCAAACGTATTTCCTAAATCTATAAAATCTGAAAATGAAAATCCTTTTCAGAAAATGAAAACAGAAAATGAAAATAAGAAATATTTTCACAAACCAAATGCACCCTTAGTATTCGTAAGTCTCCTTCTACATTAAATATATAGGAATAATAATGGGCTAGATTTTATATTGACGATGGTAAATCTTTGAAAATTTGATTCTTATCTAAATTAACTTTACTCTAAATCAATTTTAGTTTTACTTAATTTTATTATTCTCTCAAGAATTAAAAAAATAATTAAATCAAGAAAAAAAAAACTACAACTTCATCTCTAAAATATAAGGTATAATAAATTCATCCTTGAATCAAAAATTTAAAAATTTAAATAATTTAATCTTTAAATTTACCTACATTAGAATAAATTAATCTTTTTAAAAATCATTTTGTTAAATTTAAAGACAAAACTTTTACTCTATTTATTATAATATCGATAAATTCAAGGAATAAATTTTATGTATTTTTTAATTTAAGGATAAATTTGTTACACTCCAATATTTCAAGGACAAAATTATAGTTTTTCTCTTAAATCAACTTTAAGGTTAGTTCACAATTGAAAACTATTTAATGATAAGCTAATTCATATTTATACAAGTTAGCGTAATTATTTTTATTTTGTATTACATTTAGTTTTTCAAGTAGTCAAACAGTCCATATGGGGTGCTTAGCAATGTTGAAAAGCTAAATATATGTAATTACAATAGAATTAGATTGATAGGTGTTACCTGAAAATTAACAAAATCTTTTAAAATTTGATTTTATCTAAACTAATTTTACCCTAAAACTAAATTTGAAGAAAATCAATTTTAAATTAATTTTATCTAATTTTATTTTTCCATATTTATTAGCTTATTATATTCTAATAATTTGAAAAACTAATTAAATTAATTTTTTAAGTTTGTTTTGAACTAAACACTATCTAATTTTAAATTAATTCATTTTTATACAAGTTAAAATATGTAGTTTTATTATGTATCATATTAAACTAATTCGTAAACTACTCCTCACTTAGGGGCGTTCAAATCTAATCCAACCCAAACATAAAATCGATCAAAATTGCAAAAGTTTGGATTGGATTGGATCTTATTTTTTACAAATCGCATAGATTGAATCGGATTTTGGATTTAATTTTTAAAATCGATTCAATCCAATCTAAACTGCATAATCTTATATAATATAATCTTTTTATTATTAAGTTTATACTTTTACTTATAATAATTTAAATTTATTACATAATTTTTTATTTATGTATCATTTTGACTTAAATAATATTTTATAAATATTTAATAACTTATTTTTGTTTTTGATTTTTATTTATTCATTTTATTGGCTTATGTTACTTTTATTTTATAATATTATAAATTAAAAATTTTCTTTTTTCAAAAACTGATCAAACCGATCAAATCTAAATAGCAAATAATTGGATCGGATCGAATCGGATTTAAAACCTAAAGTAAACCGATCCAATCCAAATCGCTATAAAATATATTATTTAGATCAGATAAATTTTTTACTTAAAATCGATCCAAACTGCACCGCAAACACTCCTATCTTCGCTCACATAAAGAAGGAGGGAAACAATAAAGTAGCTCATACGCTAGCTAAGTTTGCTTGTACAGTCTAGATTGGGTTTGACTTGAGAAGGCGAGTGGTGTCCCTTGCCTGCGGTCTCCTTATTAAACTTTGATTGTAACTCTTCACTTGATGAATAAAAGGCTTATCTTCAATGTCCTGTTTGACATGCTTGATAGGTTAAGATTTAATAGTATAAGATTTAACTATATAAAATTTGATAAATTTTAATAATATGCAATACTTAATATATTACTATATGAGATATTGTATTGCAAAAAATAATATTATCATTTCACTATCACAAATAATAATTCTAATTATAAGCAAAAATCTAGTTTCAAAACAAAGTTATAATAAAAATAGTAATTTTTATTAACTACAAGTTAAGAAATAAATATTATTATTCAAATGCTTTTTTTTTCATGTATGTTATTTTAAATATTTCTTCATTTTTATAAAATATTACAGTAATTTATAATAAATAATGCATTTTTGTTTATTTATATACATTAATAAGTTTTCATTATTTGTTTAAGACCTAATTGTGTAAAATTTGATAAATTTTAATAATATGCAATACTTAATATATCACTATCTAAGATATTGTATTACAAAAAATAATATTATCATTTCACTATCACAAATAATAATTCTAATTATAAGCAAAAATCTAATTTCAAAACAAAATTATAATAAAAATAGTAATTTTTATTAACTACAAGTTAACAAATAAATATTATTATTCAAATGATTTTTTTTCATGTATGTTATTTTAAATATTTCTTCATTTTTATAAAATATTACAATAATTCATAATAAATAATGCATTTTGTTTATTTATATACATTAATAAGTTTTCATTATTTCAATAAAATATAAAAAGATCAACAAATACAATACTCTCTTCTATATATTTTGATATTTTCTATTTCTTATTATAAAATGTAACAACAAAATTATAATAAAATAGAAATTTTTATTAATTATTCAATTATAAATTTTAAAATTTATATAATTTTTTAAACATTTTTTAATTGTAATTATTTTAAGTATTTCTAATTTTATTATATAAATATAGCTTATATTAAGATTTTATTACTATTCATTAGATTTGATTGATATGTACTGACAGTATAAAATAATTTCATACTATCATCCAATAAAAATTATAAAAAGTGTGATATTATCATAGATAGTTACTTAAACATAGATCATATTGGCAATTCTTTTAATTTCTATTGGATAACAATAGAAAAATATTTTACGCTATTAATGTATGTAAATTAAATTCTTCTTTATTTATATGTTTTTAATAATTATTTTTTAGTTTAATTTGGATGCACTGATAGTATAAAAAATTTTTGCATAATCAATTAATCATATCCTTTCATTTGTATTACTATTCAAGTAGTGGGTGATTAAATCAAATATTTTTATTAAAGTGATAATATATAATTGAATATCTATATAAAAGTTTTCTATATTAATAATATATATAAATTAAATTCATTATTTTTTATTATGTTTCTAAATAAAAAAACACGAGAGACTAAATTCTTCAGTAATTAATGTCACCTTGCCCTTTCGCTTTTGCCAATAGTCTTGCTTGAGGCCTGAATGATTGTTTTTGGTACGGTTTTCCTATAGAACTCTTTTTCAATTTATTGAGATGTTTTGTCTTTTGTGAAATCGACCCTATGAAAGAAATGTATGAGGGATGAGGGAAGGTGATGAGGAACAGGTTAGTCAAAAAAGGAGGGAAGATGGTTGTATGGGGCGTATCGGTCCAGGAGCAGGTGAACGAGGTTGGTTCCAGAGGAAAGTTGCAAGAAACAATGCTCTGAAAGGCAAGTGGAATACTAGAGGATACGATAGAAGGAATATCTGGTTGTTAATATGGAAGAGTGTGATATTTTATTTGTGGATAACCTTTCAAAGTCAAGAACAAAAGCATGGTTATGCCAGATTTTCACGTTTAAGGGAAGTATTCCTTGCTCAAAACATAGTACACACACACACAAAGGAAGAGGATATAACAAAACTCAAGCATTATATTTTTCATGCTATTGTCTTGCCTTTTATAACTTGAGTACATGGGTATTTATATTGTTCAAATAATTTCGAAATTTAATATATCAAAATAAATGAATGGTTTTAATTCGTAACAAAGCTAAAGTTAAATAACCCATTCAAAATACGGCTGTAAACCAATCTGTAACTCCAACCATTAATTAATCAAGTTTATTTTTCAATACTCCCCTTTAAACTTGATATCTTTCCAACACCAATCATCATTCTCAACTTCTAAAATGTATCATATGTGAGAGGTTTTGTAAAAATATCAGCAATTTAATCAAGTGACTTCACATACTCAACCTCCATATGCATGTTCTCAATGCATTGTCAAAAAAAAAATGAAATTTTGTCTCAATATATTTGCTTCTGTTATGAAACACTGGGTTCTTTGCTAGAGCGATAGCCGACTTGTTGTCCATCATAATCTTGGTAGCTTCAATTTGCTCAAAGTGAAGTTCTTTCAACAGTATCTTTAACCAAATTATATGGCATGCACAAGCAATGGCAGCAGCATACTCAGCTTCACAAGCAGTAGTACTGTTTCTATTGTCAATATCCCTTATATAATCACTATCACAATAGCCCATTAACTTGAATTCATCTGAAGCTGAATAAAACATAACATAATCGAATGTGCCTTGAAGAGAATGAAGAATTCTCTTGGCTGCCTTCATATGTGTTTCCAATGGATTCTCCATGTATAGTGACTAATTAGTCCAACTGAGAATAAAATGTCAGGTCTAGTAGAAGTCAAATACCTTAAACTTCCTACAAGGCTTTTGAATAGTGTTTAATCAACTTTCTATACACCATACTCATCTTTTGAAAGTTTAACTCCACACCTCATAGGAGTATTTATAGGGTTACAGTCCACCATATAGAGCTTCTTCAGTAATTCTTTTGCATAAGCTTCTTGTGAGATGAAAATCCCATCGTCCATTTGTTTTACTTCAATTTCCAAATAATAAGACATGATTCACATATCACTCATCTCAAATTTTTGAGTCATTGCCTTCTTAAATTCTTCAAACATGATTTGATTGTTTCATGTGAATATAAGATCATCTACATATACACAAACAAATAACAAATTTTCATTTTCCTTTTTCACATAGAGTGCATATTCATGAATACATCTAGCGAAACCATTCTCTTGAAAATAATTATCAAGATGATTGTTCCAAGCACTTGGAGCTTGCTTCAATCCATTTAAGGCCTTTTTATGCCTTAATACCTTATCTTTATAACCTTCAACAACAAAACCTAAACGTTGTTCAATATAAACTTCTTCCACAAGATTACCATTCAAAAAGGTAGACTTCACAACCATTTGATGGATCTTCCATGGTTTTGTGCTGTAAATAATAACAACAGCCTTATTGTCTCCAGCCAAGCAACGAGACCAAAAACCTCATCATAATCAACTCCTTGTTTCTGCTTATAACCTTTTGCAACAAATCTTGCCTTGTACCTCTCTACATCACCCTTAGAGTTCTTCTTAGCTTTATACACCCAATTAACTCCAATAGCTTGATGGCCACATGGAAGTGATGCAAGTTCCCAAGTGTTGTTTGTAATATCCCCATATAACGTAATAAAAAATAATGAAAATATCTTTGGGTAAACTTTTATTATTTACAACCTTGCCCCTAAACTTTTAAAAAAATGACCTTTAGGTCCTTATATCAATTGTATTAGCAAAATAAGGTTTTAAATGAAGCAGAATCGCGCAGTGAAAATGTAGAAACCTAAACCTCAGCTAATTGAGCCACGGAGGTGTTCACACGTGAAATGACGTGGGATGCCCCTAGACTTGCCCATAATTACGAGGATGTCATTAGCCATGAAAAACAGAAAACAGAAAAGGCATCAATTTGCAAAACTATTAATTTACACCTTCAATTGATTAATTTGATTTTAGTGGATAAGTAAAGCTAATTAGAAATTAATTAGAGATTAATTAGGAGCTAATTAAGTGTTAATTAGAGATATTAGGATTAGAAATAATTAGAATAGAAACATATAAAACTTCACAAATTTCTTCAAAATCGATTTACCGATTTAAAGGAAATTGGTAAGATTACGGTATTTTAAACTGTCGGAACCGAACTAATAGAATTTCAACTCATTAACCCTACTTTACGCCACTTTGGCCACAAAAATGAGGAAGCTTGGCTGAATTTCAGCCTCTTGTGTTTCAACCAATCAAAGCCTTGGAAGCCAACTACCTTCTACTCCTTTAAATCAGATTTTCCTCCCCTTTTCATCCATTCTGATCTGCGCCCCCTTTCTCTCTTGTTCAGCTCTCTGCTTCTCTTCCCCACTCACCCAACCCCATCAAACCTTCAAGCTCAACAAGGTTTTGATAGCCCAAACTCCAAAATCAAGCCAAATCACACATAACAAGAGGTAGAGGTTCAAATCTTGCCTTACTATTCTGATTATGGGTGGCTATTGGTGACTTTATTTTCTCAATTCTTGATGAGATAATTGAATGATTATGATGTTATTTGGCTGGTTTGCTGGCTTTTGTTGATGTTAAATTCGTTTAGGAGGTAAGAAAAGGTGAAAGAATGAAGATGTGAGAAGCTGGAAACTTAGTATCCCTCGGCAGTCCATACGGCGGAGTGTATAGCTTGGCCTACCGCTGATTAAATTTGATGCAACCATTTTTATATGAAACTAGACTTTCAAGGCTTTCCATACATATATCATATAAGGCCATTGGACTAGTATTGAGAGAGATATGAATTTTGGAATTTCGACCTAGGTTTCTGACTTTGATTCTGGGTAGACTGGGTTGTTCAGGGTAGAACTTGCCATGTACTACTTGGAATTAAATGAAACCACCTTTGTTAGATTACACATAGAAGAATATTCTATAAAAATTTTAAAGTTAGATAACATCCTGTTTGCTCCCAGTGATCCAAGAAAGTTGCCCTATGTCCAAATTGGGCCAAAAAAGGGCAATTCAGGAAGGTCAAATTTCAGGGTTTATAACTCGAGCTCTACTAGATCAAATGGAATGGAACTTTTTGCAAATGAAAGATTTTTTTGTTAGCTTTAATATGAGACCAATTTCGTATAATTTGAACTAGTTTTCGATTTTTTGTGAATTTTTACGTTTAAATGTGTAGTTCTTGCTAGCTTCAGGGCAGGCCGGGATAAAACCTAAACATAACACTTGAGCTATATTTAGCAAAATTAGATGGGACTAAAGAGGTTAGAAAATAAACATATAACACTTCAACATATCCAAAATTCAGGTCCAAATGAGTTAAAATGAATTTATGACCTAAGTTACAAAAATCGGGCAGAATCAAAGGGAAGTGGTAGAAAACTAATTCAAGACCAAGGTTATGAAACTTTGTTTGATTATTGGAGCATCTATACCTTGCATTGATTTTTTTGTATGAATGACTGTCTGGTGGACTGGTACTATTCACAAGAAAGTGGACTTGATCCGTTATGCTGCCGAAATTCCGGCAGAAATATGTGCATTATATGCATGTGATAAATATTTATGTGTTATATTCATAAGATTCATATATGCAAGAATGATTTAAGTATGATATAAAGTATATTAATGAAATTATGATAGTTTTTGTTATGAATATTCATGATATGAGTATCAAATTCTATATGCAAGGATATATGAAAGTAAATGATGAAGCATATGTATAAGTGCATTCAACATGTCTATGCATGATTATGTATAGGAATAAAAGGACATGAATATATTAAATGTGAATCCCTTCACCTGGAGGCAGTTATGAGATCCTTCCTTGTGAAGACAGTAAAAAGACAAAGATGTGGGTCCCTTCACTTGGAGGCAGTTGCACTTTGAATCCCTCCCTGTGAAGGCAGTATAAAACTATGAGATCCTTCTACCTTGGAGGCACGTGGTCAAATGAGATCTCTCTACATTGAAGGCACGTGGTCAGCTGAGATCCCTCTATTCTCGAGGCACGTGACCAAAAGAGATCATTTCAATTTAGAGGCACGTGACCAAAATGAGATCCCTCCAAGACTAGAGGCATGTGGGTCCCCCTGTGGGTTAGTTTGTGTGACGACGGTCACGAGTTGAGCTGACAAGCTCGCTCCTAGATCAGACTACCCAAGGGCAGTAAATACTAAAGACTAAAGATTAAAGCATATACTAGCATCCCACTCACATGAGGCATGGTATCGACTCAGCTAGTGTGAGTATAAGGGATAGGGATTACATGAGGCATGGCATAACCCAGCTAATATAAGTACCGAAAATTCATGATGGCATATAAATATTCATGATAAAGGATATGATGAAGGTCCCATATTTCTAAGGATCATGACATGGCGATCACGCTCTGATGGGGTATAATATGGCGATCATACTCTAGAATGTGGCATGATAATTCCACACTCTAAGGAATGTGACATGGCGATCACATCCCGATGGAGTATGACATGGTGATCATACTCTGGGACGTGGCAGGATGAACCTATCCCTAAGGAGTGTGACATGGCGATCATACTCTGGGACGTGGCAGGATGGACATATTCCTAAGGAGTGTGACATGGCGATCACACTTCGATGGAGTATGACATGGCGATCGTACTCTGGGATATGTGTAACAAGTAAAGAAAGATAAAGGAAAAATATGTGTATTCTGCATAAAATACAAATACAAGTAAAGGTGTGTATAGATTTTATATTTTCAGTATATTGGTGCTATTATAAGTTAACATGTTTCAGTTATTATTCATAGTATAATTCATGAATTAATTTTGTAGTGGCTTGCCCAAATTACAAGTTATGAATAAAATGAACTTTGCTTCGGACAGTATGTTTTCGAACTGTAAAATTAAATAGCTTATATAACATGTTTACCTTTTTCATAATAAACTGAAGCAACTGGAGATGACAACGATGACATTATGTATGACAGTGAATGAATGCTACTGAGAATTTATAATTCTCACTATTATATTCATTTTTGTGTTATCTCCAGATAGTTCAGAAGTTCCGAAGAAGGCCCTTCGAGGCGGAGTCGACTAGTAAGATTGAAGGTGACGGAAGGTTGCTGCCAGATAAGGTCCGATTAAGTGACAATAACAACTCCTAGATGAAGTATTATGACTTAAGCATAGTACCGTACTTGGGATGGTGTTACATTGTTCTTCTCAATTGCTTAAATATCTTCCTCCATGGCTTGTATCCATTTCTTATCTTTCACAGCTTCTTAAAACTCAAAGGCTCATCATTAGAAAACAAACATAAAAAATTCCCATCCTCTAGGATTACAGTTTGTTCATAGAGATCGGCGAGACTTCGATATTTGCAAGGGCCTTTGCTTGAGCTAGAAGATGGAGATGACAATGATGCTATTGGGGATGATTCTAGTGTTGTTGGGGTTTTAATTTCACCTCGCACTCCTTGCATTGGAGCTTCTACCACCTCAAAGTAGGGTAGAAAATCATAAGTAGCTTCATCTTGTGTACTCCAGTCCCAGGTTGCCTTTTCTTCAAACTCAATATCCCTTCTAACTATTACTTTATTTTTGCTAGGATTGAAGAACTTGTAGCCTTTTGAGTTCTCCTCATAGCCAATAAGCACAACCTTCTAGCTTAAATATAAACATATGCAATAGATCCAAAAACCCTTAAGTGTGACACATTAGGCTTCAAGCCACTCCATACTTCTTGAGGTGTCATATCTTTCAAACTTTTGGTAGGTGAATGGTCAGAGCGATGAATTGCACATGCAGCTACTTTTCCCCATAACTCTTTTGGCAATGACTTACTCTTCAACATTGTTCTTGCCATATTCAGAATTGTCCTGTTCTTTCTTTCAGCAACTCCATTATGTCGAGGCAATCTACGAGCAGTTAAGGGATGTCGGATACCATGATTTCACAAAAGGTCTTGAACTCATTTTAAGTAAACTCTCCACCTCTATAAGTTCTCAGAGATTTGATGTCATAGCCGCTTTCTTCTTTTACACAAGCTTTGAACCTTTTGAACGCTTCAAATGCTTCACTCTTTTGCCTCAAGAAATAAACTCATGTTTTCCATGAATAATCATAAATGAAAAGCAAAAAGTAAGCACTTTTACCGAGTGACAAGGGCTTAACTGGTCCACAAACATTTGTGTGGATCAACTGAAGTGGCTTGATGGCTCTTGATTTGGATTGCTTTGAAAAACTCTTTCTTGAATGTTTTTCAAGTAAGCAAGCTTCCCATAACTGGTGAGGGTGATCTATTGTTGGAATACCTTTTACCATCTTCTTTATTCCCAATTCTTTGAGCCCTCCAAAATTTAGATGTTCATATCTCATGTGCCAAATCCATGGTGGATCTTCAATACTGGATTTCAAACACATAGCTCTACTAGTTTTCATATTTAACAATAACATGCGATTTCTTGTCATAGAAACCTTAGTAATAAAGTTCCTTCTTTATCTCTGAGCCAACGATAGCGATCTTCCATAACTATTTTGCAACCATTCTCCATAAGTTGTTCAATACTCAAGATATTATTCTTCATATTTGGGATGTAATAAACATTAGGAAGAATCTTATGGCTTCCATGCTTTAGCTCAAATAGAATCACGCCTTTACCTTTGATCTCTACTTTTGATTCATCTCCAAAATGCACGTGGCTTGTCACTTTGGTCTCAAGTTCTACAAATTTACTTTTCTCACATGTCATATGGTTACTAGCCTCATTGTCAAGATACCATGTACTATCTTTGCATTTTTTTATCTTCCTTAAGCATAGGGAATAATGTTGGTTCTTCAACATCTTCACTATGCATAACAAGTTTATTCTTTTCTTCTTTTGGTGTCTAACACTCCCAAAAGTAATGGCTATGCTTTCCATATGAGTAGCATTCAATGTGTCTTTTATCAACCATTCTTCATTTTCCATGACCTCAAGAAAAATTTTTATTTCTTCTCTCTTGAGAATAATTTTTCTCATCTCTTCGTCTTCTATGACTACGTCCTTATCTATGGCCTCGACCTCGTCCTAGTCCTTGGCCTCGTTGTCCACTTTCACTAGCTTCTTCTTTAGCATTCAATGAAACTTTTGCTCGTAATTAAGACATGCTCCACATGTTCTTGCTTTCCGCTGTCCATTCTTTCTTCATAGGCCCGTAAGGTACCATTTAACCGATCAATGGACATTGTCTCCAAACCTTTAGATTCTTCAATGGCTATCACCATATGGTTGAATTTTGAGTTAAGAGAACAAAGAATTTTCTCAACAACACAAACATCTTCTAACTTTTCTCCAAGCCTTTTCATTTGGTCCATTATTACCAGAACTCTGGTGAAATAATCTGAAATAGATTCTATATATCTCTTTCATCATTCGAAACTTAAACTCAGCCAAGAAGTTTGAAGACAAACCCTCTTCACATTTGCCATTCCTATGACGGAATTTTGAAGAGTTTCTCAAGCTTGCTTGGAATTGGTTTTATTAGCAATCTTCTCAAACATATCATCATCTAAGCCTTGATGAATGATAGTAAGTGCGCATTGATCTTTCTTTCTTTTACTCTTCAATTCCTTCCTCCTTCTGAGCTTCTTCTAGCTTTTGCATATTTTTTGGTTCTACGTAACTTTTCTCAACAATTTCCCACACTCCCTAAGCGCCAAGAATAGCCTTCATTCGAACTGCCCAATTGTTATAAATGAGCCTGGTTAGTTGTGGATATTGAAAAGAAAGAGTGGTTCCTTTTGAAGACATTTTCATAATTGACTCTAATGCAACTTTGATGGAAATATAGCGTGCGCGCACACACACACACACAAAGGAAAAGGAGATAACAAAACTCAAGAATTATATTTCTCGTGCTATTGTCTTGCCTTATATAACTTGAGTACATGGGTATTTATATTATTCAAATAATTTCTAAATGTAATACATCCAAATAAAAAGAATGATTTTAATTCATAACAAAGCTAAATTTAGATAACCCATTCAAGCTATGGTTGTAAAGCATTCTTTAATTCCAACCATTAGTTAATCAAGTTTATTTTTTCAACATTCTTATCCCTTAAAAGAGTAAGTATAATGATAATCTTTGTGGCTTTGTTCATTTCTGAGACAAAGATAGGGCATCAAGGGTAATAAAGCAATTGGATGGAATCAAAATTAGAAAGTGCAAAATTTGTGTTAAGGAAACTGCATATAATCAGAATTTTCCAACAAGACCCACTAAGTATGCTCAAACTATTTCAAAATTTGTGAAAAAAGACACCAGATCAAAGGATTCACATAAGCACAGATCCTATAAGGAAGTGGTATTAGGCATTCAAGAGAAGAAACGACTCAAGTTTGAGAAATATCAAGATGACAAAAAGCATGGAAGAGTTAAAAAAAAAAGAAAAAAAGAGGAAGCTGATGAAGATGATTAGTAAGCATCATTAGCAAAGTTGAGCATCCTCTTGAGGTTGAATTATTAGTAAGTAAATTATTTAATAATTGGACATCTCTAACCAAGGTTAGAAATTTTCGTAAGTATAAATATTTAGTTACTTTTTTATCAAAGGAGGATGAGGAGGAAGTGTTGCAATTGGAAAGAGATTTGTTGTTGTTGTGCTTTGCTGATGTCAAAGATTGGTGTGCAAGAGATGTTTGTTTGACTAGAAGGATATAGTTAAAGTGTCATGAGATCCCATTTCATGGATATTCCTATTTTAACCTTAAAAAAATTGGTGAAGTATGGGAGAAAGTTATCTGTTTTGACTCCCCAATAGGAGCGGTGAATCCTTTTAGTCTGCAAAATTTCTCGTAAATACTACCTATCATCCTTTTATTCAGGATTGGATTTGTTCAGTTATGAATGGTTTAATTTTTTATATTCACCTTAAAGAAGCTGGGAGGGATGCAATCTCATTATGGAAAAAGGAGTTAAAAGTTGTGTTAATCCAATAGAATTTGGGAGAAGTACTTCTTCAAAAGTAGAATTAGAAGTAGAAATAAAAGTAGAAATAGAAAGTTATTTTGTATTTAGATATAATTGTAAAAGTACTTTTTATTAGAATAAAAAGTTATTAAATTATTTGGATGTGATAAATATACAAGTACTTTTTCAGTATAAAATTATAATTTAGTGGATAGAGAATGATGTTTTCAAGAAAAAGCTAAGGATAAAATGGTAAATATTGTAAAAAAAATAGTGGGTTTGAAATTCAAGATTATTTTCTTTTTTTTTTTCTACTACTTCTACTTTTAGAAAAAACAACTTTCTATCTACTTCTATTTTTTTGGAGAAGTACAAACAAACACATAAGAAATACTTTGTTCAAAAAATTTTGAAAAAAAATACTTCTTCCCATGGAAGAAGCATAAACAAATGGATTAAGAATTTTCAAATGGATCTAAAGAAAGTAGCATTGAGTCAAAAAGTTTTTGGACATGTGTTGGAGTAATATTCATGGGAGAAGATGAGGAGATAGAAGGAAAAAATTTAAAAGTCGATGGGACAATGAATAAAGAGACGTTGGAGTCTAAAATAAAGATTTAACACATGGAATTTGTGCTTCTCCTAATGAATACCGGGAAAGTAAAAAATTCAATCAAAAAGAGAACTTTATGTCAAGAATAAAATTTGCTTCATTTGGTGAAGAAAAAATTTGCTTCATTTGGTGAAGAAAGATGGACACTTGATGTTATTGCAAACTTTGAAGGTGTGAAAGTTAGGCCATGCGGATTTGATGGCAATAAAAATGGCCCAAATGAAAACATCCATGTTGAGCCTCAACTATGTGAAGAACAATTGCATTAAGGGAATAAGCCTAATGTTCAAATGGAGAAGATAAATGAATCCATGGAATGCTTTGTGCCTCTTAGTTTTGGGTTGAAAGAAGCTAATTGGGATGCAAGTTCTGATAGCCAATTCAGAGTAGTTAGGGATTATGGACAAGAAAGCAATCCCAAATTAGCTCGTGTAGGACTCCAAGAGACTAGTCGCCATTCGGCCAAGAAGCATAAAGAAAGGAGTGATTGCAATGATAATGAAGGGGTCTTGGGTGAACAACAACTAGACTCTATCGATGAAATATCGAAAACTGACTTCATGGAAGTGTGAAACACATGGAATCTCGGTTAGCATATCGGGCTTTTCTCGTATGATGAAGAAGGAGTTGTTCTAGCTTTGGCCAAGTCTAGAAATTAGGTTAAAAAGAAGTTTAAAGAAAAGGGTTGGAGGAAGAAGCCAAGAAAAGGAGTTGAAGTCGTCTGAGCTTCCCATCAAAGAAGTGAGATGAAAGCTCTACAAGATTATTGGTCTAGGACTGTGGAAAGGCACAATGATTCTAACGTGAGTATTTGGCTTTCATAACTGGGGTATAGGAGGCTTTATTGTTAGATTGATCAGGGTGGATCTAATTTTGTTTACTTACTACTAATTGTTTCTATTGGCGTAATTATGCATAATGGATCCTTACATATGTCAAAGAATCTTGGCCTTATGGTTTTGGAAAAGAATTAAGTACAATAGGTGGAAGAATTAGGCTAAATAGGTAAGCAATCCATCAAAATGAAGTTGGGGTTAAAAATTATTGATGTAGGGTAGAAGTCTGAATGATTGATTCCCAATGATAAAGACTAATACTCATGGATAATCTTGATAAATAGCCTATGAAAATTCTAGTTGATAGGAGAGGTGGTTGAATAAATGCAATATTCCTGGTTTATTTCCTTCTAGTGCTAACACTATCTAGAGATTAAAGTTATTGCTTATATACAGAAATAGGAGTTCTGTTTGGCGTTTGCTAATAGCTGGTGTTACTTGTTGGTGTGATTTAGTCATGCTAATTTTGTCATTGATATTCTATTTAGGTAGAGGTTGTATCTTGCTGAGTGATCTGTCTTTTATGTTGATTATTTGTAGTTTGAAGCTTTTTGGTGGTTCTTCTCAGTTAGAGACTTTTGATGAGCTTGCAATTTCAAATTTTCAATTATAAATAAATAAATAAAAAACATAAGAGAGAAAGAGAAAAAGAAAGAGAGAGAGTCCTTAGCTTCCAAACCAACAAAGTTGTCTCAATTAAAATTCACTAATAATATATTATGCCCTTAGCTATGGTGAAGGCCGTGAGTCTCATGAGGTTTTAGAGAACGACTTTCAAGCTTTTTAATTCAAGTTACAACCAAATATGAATATCCATGTAATAAGCACATAGAAAAACATAAGTGCCACCACCAATTTAAAAAAAAAAAAAATCACATGGTTCCTCATGAACACTTATTTTGGCCGAGACTTGCATAGACAAGAACATGAAGATTTATCCCACAAAAATTCAAGGGAACATGTATATAAGCATATAAACATAAGAACAGATGATTGAAGCTTCAAATCCTTAAAAAAAACCATCAAAATTCAAACCTTTCACAAACTTTTAGAAGCTTAAAGGAAGGACATATATTCTGAAAATAGAGAGTAAAAATTTTATAGAACACAAAGAATCACATAAAACTCATGCTTGAAGTCTATAAGTAAAAAAGAAAAACTCTACTTGTTTTTGTTGCTCAGAACCCGAATTCCTCAAGGGCTAGAATAGAACTTCACCGAGCTTTTTGCTTCCATTTGAGGGCTTGAATTCGAGTATTGATGGTGGGGGATGAGAGTATGTGAGGGTTAGTGAAAATGATGAAGTTTTGTTAGTGTTTTGGAAGCTTAATTGTGGAAGGAGATGGTGGTGATGGTTTCGGTCAGGCTAGGGGTCTTTGAGCTGAAGCCAAAGTCTAAAATTGAGATGATAGGTGTCATATTTATAGACAAAAGGGTTATGATTAGCTAGGGTTAATTACTTAGTTAGTTTTTATTAAACTAGTTAGTTAATTTAGTTAAATATCAAGACTTTAATTAACAAACTTGAAAGCTTCATAAACTTTATTTAAAGACATATTACAATGATCATCACATGATTCATAATGAATTAGGAGAGTTTTATACTAGTTACTCATTAATTAGTGTAAGTATGATAGTTCAATCTTAACTAGTTAAGCTTGTTCATGCTTAATTACCTCAAAGAATTAGTAAATGACTAAATTTCCTTAGTCAACTATCAAAATCATATTTATACGTGTGGGATATGGTGTCCTACGGCCAAGAGAATTTATTGGCCAATATTTACAATTATTACGGCTTTTATACACGAATTAAGCTAATTAACCTATTTAGTTAACATAATTTTATTTTGTTATTCTACGCTTCGTGAAATCTATTATTTTCACGCTAAAATGATAAGCTTCACGGTTTTTAAGAGGTTGTCCCAGGTGAAGCATCTTTGAATTCATTAATGTGGTAAAAAAAGTTTAATTTGATTAGATTAATTTAATCTTTAGTTACTTATCTTGACCAAATTTTACCTTCTTGATGTTTCTTCATCTTTCTTTAATTATATCTGATTTTGGGGTTGATTTTGCTGAAGGGCTGTGGCCATATCATGCTCGTGGTTCATTTTTGTTAAGTTTTGTTAGGTTTTTTTTTTTTGGTTAGGGGAGGGGGATTGTTGTGTTTTTTTTTGGGGGGGGGGGGGGGGAGGGTTCAATTCCACTGTCAGCGGGAGGGTTCATTTCCACTGAGGCTGCCAAATGGATCACTTGTGCATTTCGCTATTGTTGTTGCCATTCATTGTTCGCCATGAGCCCGTCCAAGTGCTGTTGAATATTCTGATCACCGTGCCTGCGTTGTTCCAGGTTAAATGGTAACCTGAAAAAGCCATGTCATGGAGTTCGCAATAATCAATAGTGTCTCGGAATTCTTGGACCTGCCCTTGGATTCTATGGTTACCCCACCTTCTCGTTGAAATCCAGTAGCTCATTAAAATCCCCACCCACCAGCCATCTACTACCATTAGTTCTCTTCAGCTCTCTCAATAACCTTTTAGGGTATATTTGGTTTGTGAAAATATTTCTTATTTTTATTTTTTGAAAAAAAATTTTATTTTCAAATTTTCTGAATTTAAGAATTGTATTTGATTTATAAAAATATATTTTATTTTTAAAAAGTGAAAATAATAAAAATATATTTGGTTTGTCTTTTTTTAAAATATAATTTTCAAAATCAAATTTGAGGCAATAAAATTATATTTATTATTAAATAATAACAAAATTTATTTCCTATTTTTATTTCTTAAAAATAGTTTTCATTCTCCAATTTTGGAATCTTAGAAAATATGTTTATTTTGATTCTATATTTTATATTTAAAAAAATAAAAATATTGAAAATATATTTGGTTAGTTTATTTTCAATGACTTAAAATATTTTTAAAATTATTTTATATTAATTCATAGACAGGTATTGGCATTTAGTATGTTTATATTGACCTCTATTTTTCATTTTTATTAAAAATAAAAGTAAGAAATAAAAAATAGAGAGAAATTCCTTTATAATATATTGTTGCTCATTTAATCATTTTAATGTATCTAGTATCTAATATCTAATATCCAATATTTATTCACAAAAAGCAAAGAACAAGTGCTACTTGATCAATATATCCATTACAACATAAACAAATCTAAATACAAGTATTATATATTAAACAAAACTAAACATAAAGAAATTCAAATACAAGTCTTATATGCTACAGATCCTTCTAGTCTTGAAATTTTTCCCTCTTTGCATTGACACTCGATTGAATTCTTTTTTTCACCACAAAATTGCGATCTGGTTTTGTAATCACCTGCAAAGTCTACCAGCTGAGCTAGCTGGTTCTTTATTAACAACACTTTTTATTGTGTTTGAATATGCATGTATGCTCATGTAACACTAATTATATAATGAAGTCTTTCCAATACAATCAAGGAACAGTTGAATTAAAATGATCTTGAACTCATGAACCTCCGTTAACTTGGAGTGTTCTCTTCTGTAATATTTGATCTATAACTTTGTGGGGGAACACGTGAAGTTATATTTGAACAATACTTTTATTTTTCTTTTTATTCAGGAAAGATGTCAAAGAAAATGCTTTTCTCTAACTTTGTCTTTTCAAACAAAAAGAAACTCTGACCTTACAATGTAAGAAGCCTATGTTTCTGTACACCAAAGCATGACTTAATTCATAGACAATACACTAAATGTACCTTCTGATCTATTTTCGTTATAGGCAGGGTGCAACAAATCTACTTGCAACCACTCTCCTTTTTTTTTTTTGGGTATATATACACAACCACTTTACATTAGACAATTTTCATTGCTTTAGTAACTAGTGAAGCGGTTGTCTCAGATGTGCGACCATATTTCATGTCTCCGAGTACTGCTAAAGTTGGAATATTGTCATAAAATGTGGTCTTCTCTAGCATCCAATCCCATTATTTAATAGATACAAACGATCATCACAATGACATCCCCAAAATCCCAATCTATTTCATTGTCAGGATTTACCTCAGCTCCTCATCGTTCAAATCTAGCCTTATTCCCACTCACAGGATCACAGCACAGCAACAACCCTAACATAGCATAAGATAGCAGTGGAAAAAACCAGCACCAAATCTCAAAAATAATAGCCAAAAACCCAAGAACCAAACTAATATCAACATCTACCAAAAAATTAAACCAAAAAATTACAAAGCCTCAAAAAACCACCACTCATCCTCGATGAAAAAGCCCCATAGCTATTCTCTCTATATAACAAAAATAGAAACAAGAAAAGGGGAAAACCTGCAAGTGGTGGTGCACCTACCTATTCTGGTGTGCACGCGACTGATAATGGAAGTGGTCGTGCAGCTAATGGCGAAGCACGCTGCAGCAGTGGTGGAGGGAGGCACGGTTGGCAGAGTGGCGATGTTCCAATGGGTGAGGGATGCTGGTGGGTCAATGGGTGTTGTAGTTAGCTATTCTTCACGTAGTAGGGCAAAAAAAGAAAGACAAGTTGATTAATATTACAATACTGCCACTGCGCGTTTTCACCATTTTCAGGATTTGTTTTCAAAATTTTCAATGAAAATATTGAAAACATGGATTCATCATTTCCAAGTTTTCACCCATTTTAGAAAATGTTTTCTAAAAGCATTTTCAAAGATACTACATCAAACATGTTTTCGCTTTCATTTCTTGTTTTCTATGAAAATGAAAACACAAAATGGCTAAACCAAACAGCCCCTTAGTCTTCCCCCTATTCCCAGCTTCCGGAGCCCTGTAGAAGCCTGTAAAATGCTGCCCGTCCCCTTTGTTTTGAATGAAGATGAATTGAATTTAAATATGAGTTATTTTAGAATTCGTTAGATTGAGGTATTGGTTATAAGAATAACATATTACATAATAATAAGTTTTTTTTTTCTTTTTTTGGGTCTGTTTACATAACAATAAGTTAAAAAATAAATTTACAATTAAAAATAATAAAATAATATAAAACAAAATCTTAGTAAAAAAATAAAATCATAAGAAAAAATGAATTAATATCCTTATTCTATGTCCCTCCTTTTAACTAGACAATTTGCTACCAAAAGACCAAGTTGGATCGTAATTCCATTATATAACTTTAGCAAAATACATATATTTGTTTAATATTTAGATATATATAAAATTGTATTCAAATGGTTATTTACATATATTATAACTATATTTGTTTAATATTTAAAAATGATATTTAATATTTTGATTTAATAATATTAATTTTTAATGAAATATAAAATTTTATCAAATAATTAAATTCATTTTTAAGATTAAAATAATTAAACTATCATATATTTGCTGTAAAGGTATAAGAAAAATAAATTATAAGCCTTTTTATTCCATTATTTTTTTTACTATAATTTTCAAATAATGGGCTGATAACTTTGTTGGATCTAAATTCTTTAATATGAATATTGTTCCAAAAAAAAAAAAAATTGAGAGATGAACTATCTTTAGATCATTTGATAAACCTATGCATAAAATAAAAATTATTAACTCAAAATAATTAATTTTTCACTTTTCCGCTTAAGAAACAAACGATAACCACATTTGAGACCAAATTCAACTCTATCGTATTCCAATATCCAAGCAACGGAGGGGTATGTTTACTCCGTTTCGTTCTCTCTAGTCCTTTCCATCCATCAGCGAGAGTCTTGGCCTCCCACGACACCGGAACACGGGAAAAGCCCCGCGACGACATTGCATTCGCAAATTGCAAAGCAATCCCTGCATTTTCTGGGGCAATTCAAGCTCCCAACCGACCCATCATTATGGCTTCCCACACCGAAGTGGATCATGATCAGGTCTTGTCTCTACTCTTAATTCTCTGTTAATACAATGAAACTCTCAGAATCACCTTTTTGCTTTTCGTTTTATTCAATCATTTTCGCGTCTATACTTTACCTGAACATTCCCGATTAATAATTGTTCATCTTCTGCACCTCTAATAGGTGCCACATGAATTTGGGCTTTGAATATTATTTTTAATCTAAAGCATTAAGTATCCTGATTTGAATCGAGTCTTCGAGAATATATATATGTTTTAAAATTTACAAAACTCAACTCAAAACCAACTTAAGGAGCACTTGCACAAGCATAGAACCAATCAGGCTCATATGAATGATCTTTATGAGTCTTATAACTCTAATCTCTTTTTGCAATTGATATTGCATATCGGAAAAACTCGTTATTATGTTTTTTTTTTTATCAATTGTAATTATGATTTTTTTCCCCTAAATTTCTGGTGAGAATATTTGTCTACTTAGGATTTCTTTGTTTTCTTTCTCTGATGTGAGGATGATTCCCTTTGTTTAATAAAAACTGGAGAAATTGGTCACCTGAATGAAAATACTTTAATTTTCGAAAGGGCTTTTCAGAATATTTGTAAACGTGGAGTGTGAAGCGTGACACAGTTTCTGGTCCTTACCTTGAGCAGAGTCTTGTTTTCCGTGACTGTTGATTGTTTCTGTTGCTATTATTTTGTGTTATAAGTGTGATATTTTAGTAAAATGCTTTCTCTTCTCTGCAACTGAACTCTCTGGTCTGTCTTTGATTGAATAAGCATATCTTTCTTGAAATCATGTCTTTACTAATGCTCATGGGTGGGATTGTTAGAATTGACGCAAGTGCCTAATGTGTTGTGACATGTGATTGGTGTGATGCTGGGAATAATAGAAGTCATTACATAATTGCATTGAAAATAGTAGAAGTCATGACATTGGAGCAATACGAGTCAGAAAATAGTTTAAGTCTTTATTATTGTTATTGAAAATATAGGCCGTATTTATTTCCTATTGTACCATATATAGTGCTGATGGGAATCTATACTCAAGTATTGAAGCTATTGAAGCTAAGCTATTCAGCCTACACTGCTCCTTCTTTTATATTTTCGTACACATTCAACAGGGATGTTTCAAAGCAATCGAATATCTAATTTGCAGACATTGCTGCTCTTCACATTTATTAACCATTTCTCAACTTCTGTTTTTTCGTTATTTCTCTGTTTTTTTATGTTTTTCTAACTGCAACTACTGTTCTTGGTTTTTTTTCATTTTCCATTATTTTTGGATTATCACTAACTGTTTTTTTTCTTTTCATTTGACAGATTCTGGTGGAGCGTAAGTCATCTGCAAGAGTTATCATACTTAATAGGCCTAGGCAATTGAATGCCCTCTCTTTTTATATGGTACCATTTTCTCTTTCGATGTTGCACAATGCATCACTGTTCTGTTTAATGCATCTCTTTATTTGTTAAATTATTTTTACTTTGGAGTATTGTCTGAAAGAAAAGACCTATGTTAGGCAATAACTTGTTTTCACTGGAACATTTACTAGAAACACCTGAAGCTCTGAGCTGATTTTCCTTTTTAAATAATCTTTCTTGTTTTTTAATTATTTCTTATACATTTTTAGCCTTTTCTGATTGTTTCCTCACATCTGCTGTTGTCTACATGAGGTTGGCTTGACATCAAAATCAAAGATACTTCTGAGGAAATATATTAGGAAACTGAAATGTTTCTTCAAAACTCTACTTCTTACATGAATATCTATCTAGACTCTTTGAAAAGGTTTTTGTTCTTCTACTTGTGTAGTTCTGGTTCCATTTTGTTTTTCTTACTCTTGTCTGTGTTCTTCTGTCTTCTTGGTGTAGGTATCTCGGCTGCTGGAAATTTTTCAAGAAGATGAGGGAAATCCTGATATTAAATTGGTTATCATGAAGGTAATTTCTTTTTAATGAGCACATTTAATTTAATTTTCTCTTTTTTTTTTTTTTGACTTGAGGAAGAGAAACAAAAGAAACTGCTAGCAGTAATGAAATAACAAAGACTACTAAATCAGTTATACCCAAAAAAAAAGAAAAAAGCCTACTAAATCAGTTCTTAAAAAACTTTGGCAGCAGCAAATCAGTCTCTGAAAAAATTAACCTGTCCTGTAGTCCTCAAATAACCTTTTAGTGAATCAGATGTGACATCCTTGGGGGACCTAAGTTACACAGCCATAAGGACCAATTTGAAGTGCCTTTAAAAATATTGGAGGACCACAGGATATGTTAGTGTTTTTCAGGTACTAATTTGTTCCTGCTAATTTTTGAGTTAGGCAACAAAAATGAGACTTCATTGGGCTAAGGATGGGGATGCTAATGCAAAACTGTTTTAATAAAGTGGATTCCAAGAGGCAGTGGAACAGCCTTATAGAAGAACTGGAACTTGAGACTGATTGTGTCATTGGGGACATTGGTGTGGTTGCTTCTGAGAAAGTGGTCATTCTGTGTAAGAATGTGGCTATTTCTTAGCATTCCATGTTCGCAATTATCCCAATTTTGTTTCTGGTTGGATGAACCTTTTCTTTTCTAATGTTAAAGAGGATGCAAGTTGTCTTGTATTTTGCTTTTTCACTTGTTTGTGGAAAACTTACACTGTTCAAACATTTCATGTAATATATGTAAATATGTGTTTTTTACTTACAATTAGGGGGAAAAGTCATGGATGAAACAAAAGTCTTAATTGAATATGCAACTTTATCTTCTCATCTTCTAAGAGAATTTGGATTTTCTAACTTTTGGCATGTCTTATGGCTATTTATATCAGGGAAATGGGAGGGCATTTTGTGCTGGTGGTGATGTTTCAGCTGTTGTTCGTGATGTGGGAGGAGGTATTTTTTCTTCTTGTTATTTAATTTTTATTGATAAAAGAAGAAATTTTATTAGCGCTAGTAAAAGATAGAAGTACAAAAGATTGGAGCATAAGAAATCCTCATCAAAGATAAAACAAAGAAAAAAACAGAGAGACTGAAAGGAAACTCCTAAAAACTAGTCACTTTAAAGATGTACAGGAGAACTGCACAAATGTCAAGAGTGCGCACTGGGGAAATGAGTGCAGCACTCAGGTGCAGATTCTCATACGACACAAATGTCAGGGGAAAGAGCTATGTGAGGCCATCTAATCTGCAGCAAGTTCTCAGTATTAATCCTATATTGCTATTGACTAAAGATGTTCAATAAAAAATTTTGAACTTAGAAGGAGCTCTGGATGTTCAAATTGGCCTATCCTAGGCAAATCTCTTCTTCTTACGTAATGTGTCACATCATTTATATCTAATACACTTTGCATTGCTACTACCTCAATTTGAGAAGGAAGCTATTTTAATATGAATTCATATTGTGCCACTTTGATATTCGCTATTTTTGCTGTATGAAATTACAGCATTTGTCTTATAGCTATTTTGTGAGGAGAGTGATAGAAGCTAACTAAGAAAGAACAGAGAAATGAGGTAACAGTGTTTTATTCACACTTCCTGGACTGATAACAAGGTGTTATCAGTAAGGAAGAAGAGGAAAACAGTATGAAAGAAATGCAGAAAATGAGAGAATGTTTTGAGCACTGAAGCAGCTCAAAACTCTCCTATCCCAAAACCCAAAATCTCATTGCCCTTCTCCCCATCACTCCACAACAAATAAAACCTTTCCCTAACAGAATCACATACACACACCCCAGCTACAAGGCACTTGCACTCACACCACCATGTCAGCAAATTAGTTAGGCTGCTGACCCACGTTCCTTCCTCTATCATTGCCCATAATACCCCTGTATTTCTTGTGTTTATACACTTTTATCCCTTCAGGGAATTAGTCCCTAACAATACCCCCCTCATGGACTACCACCTTGTCCTCAAGGTGGAAATCTGGAAAACTGATCTTGATGTCTTCTGCAAGCTCCCATGAGCTCTCAGAATCTAGCATTCTGATAGAGAACCAAATGGCAGGAGGGTAATTACGGGTTTCTCTAAGGTTTATAAGAGAAAGAAATATAAGGAGGCAAGAGAGAGAAAGAATAAGCAGGGTGATAGTAAATTGGGGTCCACTGATGCATGTGGGCCTAACTAACTGCTGTGAGGGGAGCGAGGTGAGGAAAGAGTGATTGTTTCGGGTATATGATGTGAGTAGAGAGTTTTTCCAGATTAGGCAAGGATTGGGTTAGGAATCATCGGGTAGGGCTGAGCACTCTTGCTCAGAATTGTCACTGTTACATTGTTCAGTTTTTTTTTCTTCTTCCCCTTGATTGTTATCACACTGATATCAGCTCAAGAGAGGTAATGTACGAAGTTTCTTTTCTGTATCTGTGGTGTTTGTTATTTTACTGTTCCCTATTGCTATTAATTGGCATCAGAGCCTAGATTCTGGGCATTGTGATGGTGACTTTGCGAGCTACCATGGAAGCTAGAGTGGATTCGTTGGAGAAGAAGCTGGATGATGTGCTTCGTTTGTTGACAGAGGGGAACCGAACGCGTGGAAGGTCTCATCGTCGAAGGACCCCCAAGCATGCGGAAACTTCTCGCTGGAGAAAGGGAGGGGAAACTTCGGAGGAGGACAGAGCATCACCTCGACGTTGTCGAGTTGGATCCGTTCGTCACCGCCGCGAACTGTCTTGGGGAAGCCAACCCCCGGATGGAAACCGGAGCCGACGAGAAAGGTACCACACATCGCGCGAGGACTCACGGTATGAAGAGGAGGGATCACGACGAGGCGCGCGTGTGTGTGGAACGAATGGTGGGGGTGACCGCCAAGGCAGAAGTAGGTCTGAGAGGGGAAGCAGATCTCCAACGCGAATTGAGGGGGGGGCGCAAGATGGAGCTACCCATCTTTGCGGGTGAAGATGCACATGGGTGGATAGTGCGCATTGATCGCTATTTTAGAGTGAATGGGATTCGTGATGAAAAGAAGATGGATCTTGTGATTTGGGCTTTGGAAGGTAAGGCACTAAACTGGTTCCATTGGTGGGAGGACCAAACTCCTTTCCCGCGTTGGGGACGATTCAAGGAAACCTTAATACGCCGTTTCCAACAGGGAGTGGCCAAGAATCCGTATGGTCCAGTGTTGAGGCTGAGGCAAATAGGATCGATGATGGATTATATAGAGGAATTTGAGTTGGTGACTGGGCCTCTTCGTGACATTGACGTAGACATTCTCAAGGGAATGTTTCTCAATGGATTGAAGGAAGAACTTGGAGCTGAGTTGAAAGTCTTTGAACTAGAGACTCTCTCTGAGCTTAAGCAACGCGTGTTGCTGTTGGAGGAGAGGAATAGCACGTGGAGAAAGTGTGGGGTCAGTGGGGGAGACCGAGGGAGTTCTTTCCTTAGGGGTGTAGCAGGAGCCAGAAACATTGTGGGAACCAGAGGTGGGGGGTCTTCGAGGATAGTTGAGGAAGTTATGGGGTAGAAGAAGGGCCTTGGAGGAGGGAAGTTGACTCAAGCAGAATTACAGGAGAGAAGTAGACGGGGGCTTTGTTTTAAATGTGGGGAGATTTGGGGTAAGGACCACGTGTGCAAATTTAAGCACTACCAGTTTATGTTGGTGGAAGGAGTAGAGGAGGATGAGGAGGAGCCTCAAGAAGAACCTGAGGAGGAGGAGTTGGAGTTGGCTGTCAACACCTTACAGTTATCTCTCAATAGCTATAAGGGATTGACAACCCATAAGTCATTCAATGTGTGGAGGCAAATTAGGGTGCAACCAGTGAGGGTCCTTGTTGATTGTGGAGCCACTAACAATTTCTTGTCATGGGAAATGGCTAATTTGCTGCAGCTGACTATTGATGCCACCCCTAGATGCTGTGTGGAGGTTGGAAATGGGCAAATAGAACCTGATCAAGGGGTGTGCAGGGAAGTGCCTTTGTGGGTGCAGGGGAATGAGATTAAGCAGGATTTTTTCTTGCTAAATTTGGGAGGCACTGATGTGGTATTGGGGATGACTTGGTTGGCTAGTTTGGGTGACATACGGGCCAATTTCCATGAGCTAACATTGAAGTGGAGTAAGGGGGGAGTCAAGCTGAGTATTCAAGGTGATCCTACCTTATGCCATGTTCAATCATCTTGGAAGGCTGCCATGAAGGCCTTGAAGAAGGAAGAAGAGGGTTACTTTGTGCAACCAGTGGAGGCAGGGGAAACTTCTGATTTGGGTGTGATAATTCCCCTGAAGTCAACAAGATATTACAAGAGTTTGGTGATTTGTTCCATACTCCCACGGGATTGCCACCTCCTAGGGAGCAAGATCATGCCATTAATTTGAAGGAAGGGGCAGAAATTCCTCACATAAGGCCTTATCAATATCCCCATTACCAGAAGAATGAGATTGAAAAGATCATGGAAGAGACGTTGAAGGCTAGAATTATAAGACCAAGCACTAGCCCCTTTTCGAGTCCGGTTATTTTAGTTAAAAAGAAAGATGGAGGGTGGAGGTTTTGTGTTGATTATCGGGCCTTGAACAAGGTCACAATTTCGGACAAATTTCCAATACCAGTGATTGATGAGTTATTGGATGAATTAGGCTGTGCTCTAAGTGTTTACAAGCTGGACTTGAAGGCTAGGTACCATCAAATCAGAATGAGGGAGAGTGATGTGCCCAAAACAGCCTTTAGAACTCATGAGGGGCATAATGAGTTTCTAGTCATGCCCTTTGGGCTGACCAATGCCCCTTTTACTTTTCAAGCCTTGATGAACAAGGTCTTGAGGCCTTACCTTAGGAAATTCGTGCTGGTCTTCTTTGATGATATCTTGATTTACAGCCGAAATGTGGAAACCCATAGGGAACACCTTCGGTTGGTGCTTAGCTTGATGAGAGAACACAAACTATTCATTAATCAAAAGAAGTGCAGTTTTGAGAGGCCCCAACTGGAGTATTTAGGCCACCTCATTTCAAGTAAGGGTGTTGTAGCAGACCCTAGAATAGTGGCAGATATGGTTAATTGGCCTATCCCCAAGGACTTGAAAGGGTTGAGGGGCTTCCTTGGCCTCACCGGGTATTATAGGCGGTTTGTCAAGGGGTATGGCAAGATTGCTTGGGCTTTAACTCAACAACTGAAGAAGGATAATTTCTATTGGGGAGTTAACGCTCAAATGGCTTTCGAACAACTCAAAGAAGCTATGACATCTCTTCCGGTTCTAGCAGTTCCGTGTTTTGACGAAGAATTTATCATTGAGGCTGATGCTTCTGGCAAGGGCATTGGGGCAGTGTTGATGCAAGAAGGCCGCCCAGTAGCTTATATGAGTCAAGTGCTATTGGAAAGGGCACAAGGGAAGTCTGTGTATGAGAGAGAGTTAATGGCAATAGTGTTGGCAATCCAAAAGTGGAGGCATTATCTTTTAGGAAGGCATTTTGTGGTCCACACGGATCAAAAGAGCCTCAAACATCTCTTGGATCAGCGAATGATGGGTGAGGAGCAGCAGAAATGGGGAGCCAAGTTGCTAGGATACGACTTCGAGATCAGATACAAGGTGGGGAAAGAAAACAGGGTTGCAGATGCTCTCTCTAGGAAGCTACAATATGCTGCCATTAGCCAAATCAAGTTTTGTGAATTGGAAGGCCTAGAAGAAGAGGCGCAGGCTGATGAGAGGCTCCGGACCATTATGCAAGATTTATTATATGATCCTGGAAAGCATCCACTTGAAGGAAGGGAGGCTGCATTACAGGGAAAGGTTGGTGATTCCAAGGAACTCTGCTAGAATTCCCCTGATCTTGCAAGAATTTCATGACGCTGCTTTGGGGGGACATTTCAGATTCTTTAGAACCTATAAGAGAATTTCAGGGGTGCTGTTTTGGGAAGGTATGAAGAGAACCATACAGCAGTATATTGAAAAGTGTGACAGTTGCCAAAGAAACAAATACCAAACTTTATCCCCAGCTGGTTTGCTCCAACCTTTACCCATTCCTTCACAAATCTGGTCAGACATCACGATGGACTTTATTGGGGGGCTTCCTAAGGTAATGGGAGTGGACACTATCTTAGTGGTGGTGGATCGTCTCACTAAATATGGTCACTTCATTTCCATTTCTCACCCCTTCATGGCTAAGGAAGTGGCAGCAGTATTCATCAAGGAGGTGGTCCAATTGCATGGGTTTCCTAATACTATTATCTCCGATAGAGATAGACTGTTTATGAGCTCTTTTTGGACAGAATTATTTCGTATGGCTGGCACCAAACTGAAATATAGTTATGCTTAACATCCGCAAACGGATGGCCAAACCGAAGTTGTGAATAGGTGCTTGGAGACTTACCTCGGATGTTTCATTGGGAGCAAATCCAAACAATGGCCCAAGTGGCTTTGTTGGGCTGAATATTGGTTTAACACCAATTATAATGTTTCCCTCAACATGACTCCCTTCAAGGCCCTCTATTGGAGTGACCCCCATGTTCTAATTAAGGGAGATACTAGACCTTCAGCAGTAGAAGAGGTGAGTCAACTGCTGGAGGAACGGGATTTGATGTTAGATGAGCTGAGATCCCAGTTACTTAAGGCCCAGGATCGTATGAAAAAACTTGCAGATCAGCATCGTAGAGGTGTTGAGTTCGAAGTGGGGGATTTGGTTTACTTGAAGATTCAGCCACATAGGTTGAAGTCCCTAGCTACCAGAGTAAACCAGAAACTCAGTCCTCGATATTATGGGCCATTTCCCATCTCGGAAAGGATTGGAGCTGTGGCCTATAGGTTGGAGTTACCCCTTGGAACCTTGGTGTATCCTGTGTTCCATGTCTCATTGCTAAAAAATGTGTCTCCTTTGATGTGGTTACTCAACCTTTACCTTCAGCACTTACTGCAGATTGGGAGCTCAAGGTGGAACCATTAGAAGTGGTGGCCATTCGACAGAATCAGCTGAAAGAGATTGAGGTTCTGATCAAGTGGAAGGGGTTACCTGATTTTGAGAATTCCTGGGAGAAGGCTGCTGCAATCATTGAGCAATTTCCTGATTTTCACCTTGAGGACAAGGTGAAGCTTGAAGAGGGGGGGGGGGGGGAGTATTGATTGAGAAACAAATGGCAGGAGGGTAATTACAGGTTTCTCTAAGGTTTATAAGAGAAAGAAATATAAGGAGGCAAGAGAGAGAAAGAATAAGCAGGGTGATAGTAAATTGGGGTCCATTGATGCACGTGGGCCTAACTAACTACTGTGAGGGGAGCAAGGTGAGGAAAGAGTGATTGTTTCGAGTATATGATGTGAGTGGAGAGTTTTTCCAAATTAGGCAAGGATTGGGTCAGGAATCATCGGGTAGGGCTGAGCACTCTTGCTCAGAATTGTCATTATTACATTGTTCAATTTTTTTTTTCCTTCTTCCCCTTGACTGTTATCACACTGATATCAGCTCAAGAGAGGTAATATATGAAGTTCCTTTTCTGTATCTATGGTGTTTGTTATTTTACTGTTCCCTGTTGCTATTTCATTCCCAACCACTTAATCAGCACTTTCATCTGTCCTTGGGGATTCTTCCTATCAGCCAACACCTCAGACAGTTGAGCCTTCAGCTCCCATTCTTCAGTAGGTACCGCAGGTAGTGGTTGGCTCACCACATTCTCAGCAATACATTTCTTAAGCAACGATACATGAAAGATAGGATGCACCCTAGAATATGGTGGCAACAGCAACTTGTAAGCAACCTTACCTACCTTTTCCACCACCTCAAATGGCCCATAATACCTCGGGCTAAGTTTCTGATTAGCCTTGTGGCTAGAGACTTCAGCCTATAGGGTTGAATCTTAAGATGGACCATGTCACCCACTGCATATTCAACATCTCTCTTTTTCTTGTCCATCTGATTCTTCATACGACTTTGAGCCCTAGTAAGATGCCATTTAAGTTCATCAAGGATAGCATTTCTTTCAACCAACATATTATTGACCTCCTCAATGGCAGAAACTGTAACATCACCCCTGAAAAGGGTTGGGGGATCCCTCCCATAGAGAGCCATGAAAGGGGTGGTTTGTGTAGAAGTACTATAGGTTGTATTGAACCAAATTTTTGCCCAGTATAACCAGCGGGGCCATTGTTTGGGTTTGGTTCCTGTGAAGCACCTTAAATAGGTTTCTAGACACCTATTCACCACCTCCGTCTACCCATCAGTTTGGGGGTGGTAAGCCGAGTTGTATTTCAGCTTGGTCCTAACCTGCATAAACAATTCAGTCCAGAAAGAGCTCATGAAAACCCGGTCTCGATTTGTTATGATAGTTGATGGGAAGCACCTTAAATAGGTTTCTAGACAACTATTCACCACCTCCGTCTGCCCCATAAGTTTGGGGGTGGTAAGCTGAGCTGTATTTCAGCTTGGTCCTAGCCTGCTTAAACATTTAGACCAGAAAGAGCTCATGAAAACCCAGTCTCGATCTGTTATGATAGTTGATGGGAACCCATGAAGCCTCACTATCTCCTTCACAAAGAGAGTAGCAATGTCCTTGGTAGAATAAGGGTGTGAGAGGCCAATGAAATGAGAGTACTTAGCGAGCCTGTCAAGTACCGCCAAAATGGTATCCATTCCGTGGGCTTTAGGAAGTGAAATCCATGGAGAGTTCCTCCCAAACTTGAGATGGGATAGGCAGTGGCTGCAGCAACCCTGCTGGGGATAGAGTCTGAAACTTATTTCTATTACAAGTATCACAGCTCAGTATGTATTGCTGAATGGTTTTCTTCATTCCCTCCCACCACAGCAACCTGGACATGCGTTTATAAGTTCTAAAAAATCCTGAATGCCCTCCTAATGCAGTATTGTGAAATTCCTGCAAAATTAAGGGAATCCGAGGGGAATTCCTTGGGATTACCACTCTATCCTTATAATAAAAACGGCTACCCTTAATAGCAAACCCTTGCTGAATGTTACTCTCTTGAATCAAACCTTGAAAAATGCCCTTCAACTTGTCATGAGCCTGGATCTCATCTTCTAAACCCTTCCAATCTTGAAAAGTTACAGATGAGATTGCACTATAATAGAGCTTGCGTGAGAGGGCATCAGCAGCCCTGTTTTCCTTGCTTGCCTTGTACCTGATTTCAAAATCAAAACTCAAGAGTTTGGCTACCAATTTCTACTGTTATTCTCCCATCATCCGCGGGTCTATTAGGAACTTCAAACTCTTTTGGTCCGTGTGCACCACAAACTTCCTTCCCAACAAGTAATGCCTCCATTTTTGGATGGCAAGAACAATTGCCATTAATTCCCTCTCATATACTGATTTCTGCTGGGCTTTATCTGACAATGTCTGACTCATATAAGCAATTGGTCTGCCCTTTTGCATTAAAACAGCACCAAGACCCTTTCCAGAAGCATTAGTCTCAATTACAAATTCTTTGTCAAAGTTAGGGACAGCTAAGACAGGGAGTGATGTCATAGCTTGCTTCAGTTTCTCAAATGCTTGTTGTGCTTCCATTCCCCACTGAAATTTATCCTTCTTCAATAGTTGAGTTAGAGGCCAAGCAACTTTACCATAACCTTGTACAAACCTTCTATAATAGCCTGTTAACCCCAAAAATCCTCTCAACCTGTTCAAGTCTATTGGGGCTGGCCAAGAGAGCATCACCTCAACTTTCTTTGGGTCCGTTGCCACACCCTCACCATAAATTATGTGTCCCAGGTAGTCCAACTGCAGCTGGGCAAAACGGCACTTCTTAGTATTGATAAACAAGCTGTGCTTCCTCAACAGTTCCAGCACTTTCCTCAAGTGCTCTAAGTGTTCTTCCACTGATTTACTGAAGATCAGATGTTATCGAAGAATATTAAGACAAACTTTCTTAAATATAGCCTTAAAACCTGATTCATCAAGGCCTGGAAGGTGGATGGGGCATTTGTCAAACCAAAGGGCATTACAAGAAATTCGTAATGTCCTTCATGAGTTCTAAATGCAGTCTTCTCTACATCCCTCTCCTTCATTCTAATTTGATGGTACCCAGATTTCAAATCTAGTTTAGAAAAGATCTTGGCTCCCCCCAGCTCATGAAGCAATTCATCAATCACTGGAATCGGAAATTTGTCCAGAACAGTCACCTTATTCAATGCCCTATAATCCGCACAAAATTTCCACCCTCCATCTTTCTTTTTTACCAAAATTACAGGACTTGAATAGGGACTAGCACTAGTTTTGATTATTCCAGCAGTAAGCATTTCATCTATAATCTTCTCTATTTCATTCTTTTGGAAATGAGGGTACTTGTAAGGCCTCACATGAGGTATGGCTGCGCCCTCTTTCAAGTTGACGGCATGGTCGTGCTCCCGGGGTGGTGGCAACCCTGCTGGAAGCTTGCAAATGTCCTCAAATTCTTCTAGAAGTTGCTGGATTGCCTGTGGCAGCTCCTGAGTCACCTTCTTTGCATCACCCTTTTCAGAGGCAGAGATGAAATAGCCCTCTCCATCATCCTTGAGGGCCTTGAGGGCAGCCTTCCATGAAACCTTAGACTTGCAAAGAGTGGGGTCCCCTTGTATCATTTTCACCATTCCATTTTCCATCCATCTAATAGTCAGCTTCTAAAAGTTGGTTAAGATATTCCCCAAACTAGAAAACCAATCCATTCCTAGCACCATGTCTACACCTCCTAACTCCAGCAAGAAGAATGATTGCACGATTCTAACCCCTTGCACCTCAATGACTACTCCTTGACATACCCCGCAGCCCAGGGTTTGCTGCCCAGTTCCCACCTCCACCGTCTAGCTTGGGGTATTAGGTATCTTTAGCTTCAATTCTTGAACCAGGGACTTAGAAATGAAGTTACTGGTGGCTCCTGTAATCAAAATGACCACCTCTGCCCCTTCTAATTGCCCCAATACCTTAAAGGACTTATTGGAAGTGAATCCCTTAAGGCTATTGAAGGAAATGCAAAAGGACCTCATCTCCAATTGTTGGACGTCAAGAGCAGCTTCATCTTCCCCCTCGGTTGGGAATTCCTCCTCGAAATCTTCAACCAACATAATAGAGTTTGAGAGAAGAGGAAATGAGAGAGAGAGAGAATTAGAAGCTGAATAGAATTAGAATTATTTCATTATGAATGATTGCTAGGTACATCAGTGTTTATATAGTGAGGGAGGAGAGGAGAGTTTGTTATAGACGGTTACATCCAGCTGGCACTAGAAGCCAGCGCCTAACTACCTGACTAACTAACAGTGGAGTGGAATCCACTATTCTAAGGACTATCCTACACTATCATGCCCCCGCAATTCCAGCAGGGGTTTTCCGTTGGAGATCTGCTGAAGATCCTTCACTTTGACTTTGTCTCTGAGAACTGAGAACTTAGCTTTGGAGACAGCCTTAGTTAACAAGTCAGCTGGTTGATCATGTGAAGGGATGTGAGCAATTAGTAGTTTCCCTTGCATAACCTTTTCTCTCACAAAGAATAGACTCAATTCCATGTGCTTTGTTCACAAGTGCAGAACCGGATTATGAGAGAGCATTACTGTGCTCAAGTTGTCACAGTATACAACAGGCCTTGATGAGGGAACTTTAAGTTCTTCAAGGAAGGATTGAAGCCACATGATCTCAGCTGTGATATCTGCCAAACTTCGGTATTCAGCCTTAGTGCTAGACCGAGCAACTAGTGGTTGTTTCTTAGACCACCAAGAGACTAGATTTGGGCCCAAGAAAACACAAACACCTGATGTGGACCTTCTGTCATCAACATCAGAGGCCCAATTAGCATCACAGAACCCTCTAAGGTCCAAGGGTTGTTGAAAGGACCTTTGCAAATGCAAACCATGGTGGAGAGTCCCAGCTAGATACCGAAGGATGCGTTTTACAACTTTCCAATGACTGTCAAGTGGCTTTGCCATAAATTGACAGGCTTCATTCACACAATACGAAATTTCGGGTCTTGTCACGGTTGTATATTGAAGAGCGATAAAGTGAAGGATCAAAGAATTTATCACTATCATGCCTAGATAGTTTAAGCCCAGAAACCATAGATATAGAGATTGGTTTGGCTTTGTCCATTTTGCTGTGGATCAATAGGTCTTTGATGTATTTTTGCTGTGAAAGCAGTAGGGTCCCATCAGAAAGGTGATGAACTTCTAGTCCCAAAAAATAGTGAAGAGATCCAAGGTCTTTCAAGGCAAATTCAGAGTTGAGTTTGCGGATGAGGTCTTGAATGAAAGTAGCAGAAAGTTTTGGTCAAATCTCTGCCAACAGTTGAAGCTAGTATGGCCGTGCTTGTGACAGAGTTGACACTAAAGAGAGTTGCGTCCCGAAGAGCGGCCTCGGCCACCACGACCATCGGATCGCCCACCACGGCCGCCGTGGCCGCGGCCACTGCGAAAACCAGCAAAGGACTGTGGTGCGACGGAGCCGGATTGATCAGCGGAAATAGAATTCTGATCTCGATTGGCTACATGAGCTTAAAATGCTAGCAAAGTTAATTTCTGTTGAGCTTGTTCGATGCGCGATTCATGCGCAAGAAATAGTGCTTTAATCTCAGTGACGGAATATGGATCTATACGTGTATTTACTGAGGTTACAAAGGCATCATACTCAGTAGATAAGCCACCAAGGATTACCCCAATGTGTTCGGAGTCTAAAACTGTATAACCAATGGGGACTAGAGCATTGACAAGAGCCTTGATCCGCAACAAATATTCAGAAACTAGAGTGGATCCTTTGGTGGAATTGCGGAGTTCAGTTTTCAGTTGCTGTTCTCGGGCACGAGTATGGGAGGCAAAGTAGATCTGGAGTTTTTCCCAAACTTGCCATGTGAAATCACAGTTCACAACTTGTGTGAGAATGAATTCACTCATAGAGGCCATAAGCCACGAGAGGAGAAGCTGGTCCTGTTGCTCCCATAGCCTGAACTCCTTAGAAACTCGATCTTGGAGAGCATCATTAGAAGAAGCATATTGTGGCGGAACTTTTAGCCGCATGATCAATGTAGTGGAGAAGGTCATGGCCTTTCATGGTGGCAATTACTTCACGCCGCCATAGGAGGAACTTCTTGTCATTGAGTTTGATAGTGACAGGATGAGAAAACGTAACGCGATGTGATGATGGAAGAGGATTTGAAGGAATTGGTGAATTTTGTGTGGCTGAGGGAGAATAATTTTGGATTGGAACGGTGGTTGCACCGGTTGTTGCACCGATCGAGTGGATTCTAAAGGATCCATAGTTGCAAGCTTTGTTTAGGCTTTGGATACCATAATAGAGATTGAGAGAAGAGGAAATGAGAGTGAGAGAGAATTAGAAGCTGAATAGAATTTGAATTGTTTCATTATGAATGATTGCTAGGTACATCAGTGTTTATATAGTGAGGGAGGAGAGGAGAGTTTGTTACAGACGGTTACATCTAGCTGGCACTGGAAGCCAGCGCCTAACTACCAAACAAACTGACAGTGGAGTGGAATCCACTATTCTAAGGACTATCCTACACTATCACAACATAATTCGGTAGTGCTCCAGCTTACAAACATGGTCTTGGGCCCACCTCTCCCCACACTTGAAGCACAACCTTTTTCTGCTCCTTTCCTGTAAGTCCTCGTGGGAAAGTTTCTTTCCCACAGCACCACCTTTCTCTACATTTCCCCCTGTGGATTTCGAGCTCCCCACTTCCCTGTTGGCCTAGCCCTTACTTGATGTGGGCCCTACCTGGGAAAAAATTAGGCCCTTGTTGTAGCCCAATCCCTTCTCCAGTGTATTCACTCCACCACCCATCCACTCCTTATTCCTCTCTTCTAATATTAAGGCCCTGTCCTTAATCTCAGCTAGTGTGTTTAGCTCCAAGCTCTTGACCTCAGCTTGCAATTCCAACTTCAGCCCATTCACGAAAATCCCTTTCAAGATCTCCCTGTCCACTTACTTCATGGGCCCTAATATCGTCTCAAACTGCTCTATGTAATCCATCACGAAGCCTATTTGCTTCACCTTCAGTAAGGGCCCATACGGATCCTTCACCACACCGGGTCGGAACCGACTCAGTACTGCTTCCTGGAACTGCCTTTATGACGAAAACGCAATCTGATCCTCCCATGCTTGGAACCAATTCAACGCTTTACCCTTCAACACTAGCAATACCAACTCCATCTGTTCATCCCCCTCGATTCAATTAACCAAGAAGTACCGCTCGATCTTGACAAGCCACCCCAAAACGTCTTTGCTGGCTAATAGTGGAAGCCCCATCTTCTTGTCGCGTTTGTAATGTTGCACATGTGGGCTCCCCCGGGACGAGTTTGGTGGTTGACTTCCCCATGAAGAGCCGTCGTGATGGTGAGAAAAACCTCCACGGGAGTGAGGGGAGTACCGCTCAGCTCGATGGCGAGACCGAGAGTTGCGGTTCTCTCTTTGAAAGGGAGAGGAGTGTTGAGATCCTCGTTCCCTTCTTGAACCCCCACCCCATTGGTCTTCCATCTCCACCCAACGGGTCTCTCTCCAAGGTGGAGATCGTCCCCTGGGTCGAACGTGCCTTGGATCCCTCGAGCCGCATCATCAAGTCTCCTCTCCAAGTCATTCATCCTATCTTCCATGGCAGCTTCAGCAAATGGCCCCCCACAGCCTCAAGAACGTGGCTCTGATGCCAAATGATAGAAACTAACTAGGAAAGAATAGAAAAATGAGGTAACAGTGTATTATTCACACTTCCTGGACTGATAACAAGGTGTTATCAGTAAGGAAGAAGAGGAAAACAGTATGAAAGAAATGCAGAAAATGAGAGGATGTTATGAGTGCTGAAGCAGCTCAAAACTCTCCTATCCAAAAACCCAAAATCTCGTTGCCCTTCTCCCCATCACTCAACAACAAATAAAACCTTTCCCTAACATAATCACGCACACACCCCAGCTACAAGGCACCTGCACTCACACCACCACATCAGCAAATTAGTTAGGCTGCTGACCCATGTTCCTTTCTCTATCATTGCCCATAATACCGCTGTATTTCTTGCATTTATACACTTTTATCCCCTTAGGGAATTGGTCCCTAACAGAGAGTTTTAATCAATTTTTATGCATGAGTTTTCAAATGTAGGATTTAATTTCAATGTAAAATTAATAATTGTTATTTCCCATTTATGAAATAGGTGACTGGAGGTTGGGTGCAAAATTTTTTGAGACTGAATTTAAATTGAATTACTTGATGGCAACATATAGCAAGCCCCAGGTAACTTTTTCTTATTTAGAAACTCTTTTTTCTCCCCCCCCCCCCCCCAATTTCATGACTCTGACATATGTACTTTAAATTTCTTTGCAAACATTCGAAGGTTTCAATTCTTAATGGAATTGTCATGGGAGGCGGTGCTGGTGCTTCTATACATGGCAGATTTCGTGTTGCTACAGAGAAGACTGTATGTTTTGAATGAGCTATTAAATGCTAATTCTAGGCATGGTTTCAATTTTTAGTTGAGCTGTTAGGTTGATTTGTATACTGAATCCTATATTTACATGGTATATCAGATGAGCAAAGTAGGTTATGATAATTAGAGTCAGTATAATTACGGTCTATTTTGTATATTAAAAAATGTAAGATATGGTATGAAAAAATGTGGAACATTTGCAGGTCTTTGCAATGCCAGAAACAGAGTTGGGTCTATTTCCTGATGTAGGTTCCTCATATTTCTTGTCTAGACTGCCTGGATTTTTTGGTATGCATGTTTTATCTTACATCTCTATCAATTGAATTGGTTCTCACTGGTTTCCATCATATTATGTTTACTTATTTTTCGATCTTTTGATTGTTTGTCATTGATGAGGTCTCCAGCATACTTTTGGTTTATTACAGTTTTTGTCAGTCAATTAATATTATTCATTGCTCTTGCTCCACAAACATAAGTATAGATTGATGGTACTGGGTTGGGGGAGGGGGGAGGCTTAGATTCTTGAATTTTTCATCAAGGTTTACTTTCTCTTGCATTGTTGGATGGTATAGATTGATGTTAATGTTTCCTTTGAACACTTGTTATAATAATTCAGACAGCTTTTCAGCATTGTCAAACACCTGAGAAATTGTAATAACATTTCCTTTCCCCGTTTCTTCTTTTCTATTGAAAACAAATTGCAGGAGAATATGTTGGTCTTACAGGTGCTAGGTTGGATGGTGCAGAAATGCTTGCATGTGGTCTTGCAACACATTTTGTCCCGTCATCAGTATGCTACCTTCCACAATAATTTTGTGCTCTTTCTGATGATTAGTCTTTGGTAACTAGATACCTAAACTTAATTTATAAAAATGTGCATGTATAATTCAGTAGAAATTTAGTGTAGCTTTGAAATATAATGGTTATCCAAAAGTTTTTAGACCTATGGGTTGAAAGTTAATTGTGAAATATCTAAGTATAAATATTAGAAAGTTAGAGTTGCTTCTCATTTGTACCTAAAAAGTTGGTGACATACTTTATTACCTAAGGTTTCAGGCAGTGTGTGCTCTTGCTGAGTTAGGAGGTGACAATATAGCACCTACCTGAGGACTGAGGTGTTAACATTCTTTATACAGAGGAGGAGGTGTTGTTTAAATTATTTTGTTACAGCTATTGTAAGCAATAGAGATAGAAGAGTAGTTTGAGACTCTTGTTTCTTGCTATTAAGGCACTTTTGAATACCTTTGAGGTGTTTTTCTGCTTTTTAAATCCATTGGTTTGTCTTAGTTTTCAAACTTGATCAGTCCTTTTATGGTTTTGCATAACTCATCTGTTTTAGAATCCTTATTAGCCCATTTGTTGCTAAACATGAACTAAAGAAGAAAGTTCTTTTATATCTTTGATCAGTATATGTTTTGGGTGGAATGATGTAAAAGCCATGTGGAATTTTTTGGTCTACTTGCAGTTCCTGTGGTTCAGGAACTAGCGTTAAGTATTAGATAAGAAACACAGCTAACCATTCTTGAATCAAAATTTAAACAATCTGGATAAAAAATCGAAGGCCTACCCAACTGTTAAAATTGTAGTGTTTAGGTAGGGAAGGAAGAAACGTGAAAACAAGGCACCCAATATTATTAGATTGATATGAGGTATATGTGGTGATGTAATACGCCAACCCAATGCTCCTATTCGTACTGGTACAATAACCAAATGCTCCTCTTTACACTAACCCAATGCTCTTAATACTATTAAGAGTAGTCTTCAATGCATGTCACAGGAATCGAGAGTCAAAACTTTAATTTTATTGAATTTGACTCTCTGTATAAGCTTCCTGATGCAGATATCTGTGTGATATCAGCCCAGAAATGGATCTACAATGACAAAGAAGGATCAAGAAAAGATAGAGACACTTTAGGTGCATTGAGGGTAGGCACCTGCTTTTCCAAAACCTTAATCACAATTCACAATTGCCTCCTCCTCTTCCTTTTGTCCCCCCCCCCCCCTCACACATATATTCCCACTCCTGTAGACAAATGCCCTCTCACTTTCCTCCTCCTCTTACCGACATACATTCTGCTATGCTGCAGCCTGTTAGCATGAATATTGTCAATATTCCCCATCTTGTCTTCAGTCAAGACTTCTAAGCAATCCAAGGGTATTCATTGATATTTAAAGGCTGGTTGTGTCAACCACTGTTTGGCGAGGAAGCTTATCATTGCCAACTGCATATGGGTAGGTGGTGGTGCTGTTTTTGGCTGAAACCAGGGTGGCAAGACTTGAGGAATTCCTGTTGATGGTGTCTGGCAGTGTTATGGTTGATTGTTGTTCTGCCTATGTTGGGCTTGATTGTGGGCTGGTTTGCCTCTGTATGGTTCTGTTTGAGGCTTTGGAGTAATTTGGGTTGTGTTATTTGGAGATTACTGTTTCTGGTTTCTTTCTTTTGCTGTCAAGTGTTTGTGAATGGAAGACTTTGGACGATTGTAAAGACCCCATTTGTGTCACTTGATGGTATGATCCACCCAACTAGTATATTGGGGACCCAGTTTGAGGTCATTATTGGGTGGTATATTCCCAACTCAGTGTTTTGGGATCAGTTTGGAGGCTGAGGGGGCAATTGAGGAGAAAGGTCGAAGACTTTATAAATTGTTTCATTTGCTTGGGACGTGTGCTAAGGCAAGCAAGACCTACCTTCCAAGGACATTACTAAGATTTGTTCAACCACCAAATAGAGGAAATCCCAGTGGAAAAAGAGAGTTTTTTTTTTTAAATGAAAGAAGAATTTTATTAAGATGAAGAAAGGAAGAATGCAAGAAAATAGGAGGACAAGAGATCCCCTTTACAAAGAGAAAAGCTAACAAAAGAAGAAAACATCAAAAGGGCAAAGCTTTCCATCCAATCTCTCAATATATTTGAGAGAGAAATCCCTCTAAAATGGCCATGAGCTTTACATAAAACAAAGCTCAAACGCCTAATTTTATCCCACAAGTCTTGCAAAATTCTATCATTAAAAATATATGAATTATGCTTCAACCAAATACACCAAATAGTGGCATAAATTGTGCATTGCCGTAAGGATTTGGCTTTTCTTTTTGCAAAGCTAGGAAAACTAGTGAACAGGAATTGGTCCAAAGCTAGGACATACCCAATATCTACCAAAGATATCAAACAAAGTATTGCATAAAGATTCAGCTGTCAAACAATGCAAAAACAAATGTAAAACATATTCAGAACTTGCACCACACATAACACAAAAAAGGAAGAAAGTTAGTCAAAGGAGAAGAAGAATGGCAGCCCAAAGAAGATGCTCACCAGAAGACCTCAAAACCACAAGGGAAACACCACTAGCTAGCAATTTGAAATATTGAAACAAGCTCTATTGTAATCTTAAACCTTATCGAAGTTAGCTACTGGGAGATTTATTTTAGACAAAACAAACCTTATCCTAATTTGACTTCCTAACTTCCGTTATTTATGATGGATCTTCCCTCAGAACATTATTATGATGTTTTGGTGCATTATAATTCTTTCTTCATGTGGTTGATGTTTTAACTCTCCGGTCTCTAATTTGTGTCCCTTATTTGTTGCCTTTATCATCAATGAACAGAAATTGTCTTTACTGGAAGAATCATTATGCAAGGTGGAAAGTAATGATCCAACTGCAGTATCTGCAATTATTGATAATTACTCACAGCAACCTTCCCTAAAAGAGGATAGTGCTTATCACAGGTTGGCATGCAATATACATATTGAAAAACGGAGAAATTTTATCGTGGGCTCCATCAATATACATTTTTGCAAAAGTGGTGCATGTGTGGTGTTTGTTTCGTTTCTTTATCGTTTTTCAATACTAAAGACAAGCACACTAGCCTAGTCTTGGGTTTCTCTAATTTGAGCTTATTATGGCGCCTCACTGCAGGATGGATGTCATCAATAGGTGTTTCTCCAAAAAAACAGTCGAGGAAATATTATCTTCTCTTGTAAGTTATGTTTCGAGTTATCCTATTAAAAATAGCTGTTTGATTAATATTTTTCAGCGTTACCAAGGATAAATTTTCTTGATTAGCAACCATAATTTTATCATGCTGTTTTAGGAGATGGAAGCTATGAATAAGGATGATAATTGGATCTCTGTCACTATTCAAACCATGAAGAAAGCATCTCCAACAAGCCTTAAAGTCTTTCTTAGATTGGTAAGTTTCCAGAAAGTATTAACAGTTCTGTTTTTATGTACCTCTTGAAGTTCACTTGTCTAATATATGTTGAAGGATATTTGTTTTGTTTATAGAAGAAGAAATTTATTGAGTCAAAGAAGATTACTACATAAATAGAGTTACAAGGGTAAGGGATCTACTTTGGAAAAAGAGAAGAAGAAAACAACCAAAAGTTTTACACCAAGAGAGAACAACACAAACATCAACGAAGCAAAAAGCTTCCTCAGCCCTAAATATAACCATGTGAAACCCTTTAAAAATGCCTTCAAGTTTACATTATAGGACAAATGCCTAATTGTATCCCAAAGAAGGTTCTCATCCTAAGAATCTCCTTAAAGATAATGCAAATTACTATCAATCAAATGCACCAAACTGTAGGATAGATTGAACGTTATGACAAACATTTGGCTTTTTTACTTCTAATAAAATTAGTCAAGCTAATCAACAAAAACTGGTCCAAGGACCTACGGCACACCAGGCACGTCGGACACTCTCCAAAAATGCGAAACAAAGAAATCCATAAAGAAACAACAGCAAAACAACATAAGAACAGATGGAGAATAGATTCTGAGCTAGCATTACATATAACAGACATATGAAGGGAAAAGCATTGTGTGATGAACCCGTAGCATGACATTGGTATTAGTTCTATTAAGCACTGCTGTCCATTTAAAAGATTTAACCTTAGAGAGAGCATTGGACTCCAAAAGATTTGCGTTAAAAACCCCAAAATGTACTAGATCCTTTTATCCGGACTTGTAGAAAGAGAGGAGTCAAGGATATACAGTAGAGTCTTCATCCTCCAATTTAGAGGATTCCCTATAACATAGCTACAAACGAAGTCGACAGACATCTCGTGAAAAGTGGAGTCTCATGCTCTTTAAAGTTGTGGGTAGGAAAATTGTGTAGGAAAAATAGGCAAGAAGGTTATGGGAAAGCCAAATTAAAGATAAATCTCTTATTATTAACCAACTCTCTCAAAGTTTGTTTATGTATCACATGCTCCGCCATGCAAGAGCTTTTCGGGTTTGAAACATGAATGGTGAGTTTAGGGTAGTGAAAATCGAGATTTTACATAAAGTTAGAAGAGTAGAATAAGCATCAAATGTAAAATCATGAAAGATCCTACCAAAAATATGAAGTAGTGTTCAAACCTATATATACACATATAAAAATAACATAAATAAGCAAAATAATCATAAATTACAATTAAAATTTACAATTCATATTTTAAAAGATGTAGAAATTGTTTTACAACAAACAAAAGTAAATGACATAACAAAACTTTTGGGTCTGGGCCGATACATGTTATTTTAGAATTTAGATTTAAAAAAAAAAGGGTGATTTAACAGTGACACCCACTGACCCACTGGCCCAAAACCACATGCCACTTTCACTCACCAGTCACCTACCTTGATGAAGCACATGCCCCACCACCCACAGTGACCCACCCACACAACCGCGATGAAACACACAGCCAGAACAGTCTCTCTCTCTCTCTCTCTCTCTCTCTCTCTAGCTGTTTTGTTTCTTCCTCTTGGGCCTTCGTGCCTACCCATGTTAAAAAACCGAAAAGGATAGTCTCTCAAACAAAAGGAAAAAAGACTGATGGGTCATATAGAGTACAAACAGGCTAATTGATGATTTCTCTTTTCTAGTAAATAACATCATCATTATTGTTTTCATTATTACTATGACGACTGTTTCTTTGTATTTCTGTTGGCTTTTTCAGATTAGAAAAGCCAGGCTCCAAGGTGTTGGTCAATGCCTTGTTTCTGACTATAGAGTTGTTTGCAATGTTCTACAAGGACACTACAGCAAGGATTTCTTTGAGGTTTTATGTTGATTCCTATACATTGTTCTGTTTTAGATTTTGAGGCTTAGTTGTGTTATTGTTGTTCCATGCATTACTCAATGGTTATGCCTTGCTGCAGGGCTGTAGAGCTATACTGATAGATAAAGACAGAAAGCCTAAGGTGGGTAACTGTCTTGATTGTGTACTATTTTTCCCATTTGTTCATAAACTTCCTTCGATTAGTTAGTGTTGTTGAAATTGTAATTCTTTGGTTCTCTTGTTGATGCTGATGTCTTTTTCAGTGGGAGCCTTCCAGACTGGAGCTTGTAAGTGATAGAGTTGTTGACCATTACTTCTCTAAGCTTGATGATGAAGGATGGGAAGATTTAGAGCTTCCCAAAAGGTTCAACAATTTGCCTACATATGTTATTTCAAAGATTTAAGGCATCAACACTCCCATCTACCCTGTTCAATGGATTCTTGAATGTTTAATGAGGCACTTTATGGATTGCCACGGTACAAGTTAATAAGGCGTGTAAATTCATTGAATATCAACATATTAGAACCCAATAAATACTGTCCGATTAAGATAAAATGATATGCGACTTCCAACTTAGTGTTACTGTCAATGCATTTGTAGAGGTGTAGTTTTAGAGTTGCATACGTTGGTATTAATCCTCTGGGTAAACTCTTGTTTACAATCTTCAATATTGGTCTGTGTGGGCGATGGACCGTAAAAATTGGTGGTTAAAAAAAAAAAATGCAAATGATACCGTTGACTTTGCATTTTGTGGGGAAGGTACTCTCTGTTAACCAAACCAGTAAAGAAAAATGCTGCTCACAGCGGTGGTACAAGTGTGTTTGTTTGTTGCATATGCTTATTCCTAGTCAGCGAACCACCCCCAAGTATTTTTGGTCTTAAAAACTGTTCATGCAATTGAGTTTGGAGTGGGAGTTATGTAAACTCTCCCTAAATGATAATTTCAAGATTTGAATCCCTAACTAACTGCACCCAAATCTATTTAGTGTGTTTAGTTTTATTTTTATAGAATTAATTTTAGATAGAATTAATTTTATTAGAATTGATTTTGAAGAAAAGTTATTTATGTTTGGTAATATCTCTAAAAGTGATTCTGATAAAAAGTAAAAATTTTTCACTTATCTTAAAATCAATTTTAGAGATAAAAATTGATTTTAGAAGCATATAACTAAATATTACAAAAATTGATTGTTTGATCTACCAAAATTGATTCCATCTCTTCTCAACGTGTTTGGAAACACGCTGTTAGTGTACATGCTGTCTCTCAGTGTAGGTTAGACGGTCTCAGTTATTCCAATATAGAAATGGCTATGAGGTTTTGTTACAACGTTCAAGAGTGAAGATTTTAATGTAAAATTGCAATTCCATCCCTAAAATATTTGGGGTACAACAGGTTCGTTTCTACATAACAGTATATATAATTTGGATAAATTAGAATAAAAATTTGTTCCCTATATTTAAAAGAATGATCTCCAAAATTGATTAACTTGCTCTTATGTAAGTAAATTCGAGGGCAAAATTGTTACACCCCATATTTTAAGGGCGAAATTGTAGTTATTTACAAAAATTATATTGTGCGTGGCAGTCCAGCCGAAGAATATTTTTAACAAAAAATCCCACAGAAGAAATTGACTCAGTATAAGCCCTTTCACTTCCAAATCTTCAAACCAAAGGGGTCTGTCCTATCCCCATGCAGATTCAAGACACTGTAGGCACTTCTTGTATCACATCCGCTACAGTACTCTCCAAACAACCAAGTCATAATGATTGTGAATAGCAAGCATTTCTTAAAGAATTTTTTTCAAAGGAGATTAATTTTAATATATTATTAATATAAAAAAAATTATATTATTTCTAATTATATATTAAACATATAAAAAAAAATAGTTAACTTTCACACCAATTTTTTGAATGATATCATAAATAATAACATATAATTTGATGATAATATAAAAATTTTTTATATTAATGATATATCAAAAATAATTTTTTTTTTAAAAGACTAACTTCTATCTTGTCATTGTCAAAAATCTTATAATAATATGGTAATAAATAATTACATAATAATATTAAAAAAGTTATATTATAGCTATAGATTAAAACTAAATGTTCTGACTATTAGTTATATGACTTAATTCGACCAAATAATTACCTATTAATTATTAGAATAAACACAACAATAATGATGATGAAATAATTAATCACATTAGTTATATTTGCCATGTGACGCAACCAACCTTGATAATTGAGAAATCACATGCAATCCACCGAGTCTAAATTAAATTTACAAGTTTAGTATATGCTGAAATGATTCGTAGTATAACTTGTAGATTTGGATCTCAAAGAAGGCATAACTTGCGGGAATGGTTATTAGACGCTTGAGTCAATTAGTCCTTTTACGTAGAGAAAAAAACGAAGGGCCCCCCCGGTGGGGAGTAAAACACTTTTAGATTATGTGCTTCAAATAAAGAAATAGGGTTTATCTATAATGCACCAAGTTTTTTTATGGTACATCATACGCTTTGTCATCTAGCAGGGAGATATGAAGGTAAGCTTGAAAGTTGAATATGACAACTAGAAGGTTGTTAAACAAATGACTGACAGATACCATTTGTGTGTTATTTCTATAACTTTATACTAGTTGTTTCTCCACATGATATACAAGCTAGAGTTGTGGATAGCAAAGGCTTTTATGTTATTTTATATTTGTTTCTTGGGTCTATCTACAATGCACTAAGTTTTTGTGATGTATCATGTATTTTGTCATCTAGTGGTGAGATATGAAGGTGTATTCATGGAACTAAATATATATCATGTACTATAATATTTTTCTTTCTACCTCCCCTTCCCTACTCCCACTACCCCCAATCTGAGACATGCATCGCCAGCTAGGGATACAAATGAGTTGGTTTGGATCGGGTTTGAATGAAAAATAAATTTGAACCGATCAAATTTAATTGGATTAGCTTGGATCGGATTTTAAATTTTTTATCAACAAATTCGAATCAAACCGATTCGATTAAGATCGGGTTGATTTGGTTACAGTCACCGGATTGAAGTAAAAAAATAAAGAATTATATTTTTTTTAAAAAAACTTGATTATGATATACTTAATAATGGTGTAAATAGATAAATTTCTTAAACAAATATTAACAAAGAAGATAAAAAGTGACTATATTACTAGAAACTTAAGTGCAAAACTTTGAAATATTAGAAATAAAAATAAATAAATTAGCTGACCAGATGATCGAATTGAGTGTTTGGGTAATCAAATTAAAAAATTATAAATCCAAAATCGAACCAATAACAATTAGTTTGATTTGATTCCATCTTAAAAATGAACCGATTGCCTGAACCGATCTGAACCAATTCCATTGATTTAGTTTTGATCTTCGGATTCATTTGATCAATCCGATCTGCTTACACCCTTATTGCCAGCACCCACACCACCATACATTACCTCTATTGTCGTTAAGCTTGCCGCCGCCACTTAGTCACCTAACACCGTGACCCATGACCCCCCCCCCCACCGCATCATCCCTCTTCCTTCTCCTTCCCCTCCACTAACATCACGATATGTTAAACTCCATCTCCAACCCCGCAAGATCAAGCAACTATCATTTTCAAATCAAACACATCAAATGAAACATAGATTGGCAAGAAAACTAGCTAACTTGCTTACATTTCCACCTATCTAGTAAAAGAGACATAAAAATTTAAACTTTTTCAACCTAGAAGGATACCTAAATCAGAGGGGTAGAAGTTTCAAACTAGACAAAGGACCTTGTTGTTGTTGTCAGTGCAATTCATGGTGTTAAGTAGGCGTTCATGAGTCATATCAAAAATGTTCCGCCACATCACCACCAAGCTCTCCACCCCCAAGATTCTTTGCCCCTTGCCTCTTCCACTCTAATTGCTGCGTTGCCATCGAGACTAGTGTCATTCTTATTGCTGTCATGGCCACACTAGACCCTAATGGACCATTAGCCTATTAGGCCCTCACCGCCCTAGAGCTTATGTGCATAGTGAGAGTGAGTGAGTGACGGAGGGGGTGGAAGGGAGAAAGAGTGGGTGAGAGTTAGTTATGATCTATCATAGGTGATTAGTTGCATCACCATACCATTTAATCTTTATCATTAGATGACAAAGTGTACGATGCACTATAAAAAAAAAAAAAAAACTCAGTGTATTATAGATAGACCAAAAAAACAAATGTAAAATAACATAAAAGCCTTTGCTATCTACAACTCTAGCTTGTATATAATGGGGAGGAACAGGAAGTCAACTAGTATAAAGTATTAGAAATAACGCACAAATGGTATCTGTCAATCATTTGTTTAACAACCATCTATTTGTCATATTCAACTTTCAAGCTTACGATTTCATTCCCCCTCTATGATTTATTTTATAAGGTTTAGATCTTAGGTTGTGAGAATAGCAGGGAGCACTTAAAAGGCTGTTTAATAGGATATGTGAAAGGATAAATATAAAAAGGAAAATTAAAATGGAGAACATTTATAAAGATTAAGTCTTACTATTCTCTTCCCGTGTTCTTAAATTTTAGTAACGAACTATGAATATGAGGTATGTTTTTAGGCGCCATCTTCTGTGTGCTTCGCGGTCCAAGGTGCTTAGTGCACCTTGTGACTGTAGCGCATCAGATGGTAAAGATTTGTGAGGTGTATCGATATACCAATTATTTATGGTACACTATAGTAATATATTAATTTTAAAAAAATTAAAAAATATAATTAAATATATTTTAGAAATTAATTTTTATACATTGATAGTATAAAATTATATTGACAGACTAAAATTATACTGATAAAATTTTTATAATTTTTAAAAATTAATTTTTATACATTAATAGTGTAAAATTACACTGACAGTATAAAATAATTTTACACTGTCAGTGTAAAATTACACTGACAGAGTAAAATTACACTGATAAAATTTTTTGATTACATTGACCGTGTAAAATTATTTTATACTGTCAGTATAATTTTACATTGTCAGTGTATAATAATTATTTTTTAAAATATATTTAATTATATTTTTAAATTTTTTTAAAATTAGATATTACTACAGTACATCACAGATGATGGTGCATCGATGCACCTCACAATCTCACCATCAGATTGCAAGGTGCACCATGCTCCTTGACCAGCGAAGAGCACTGTAGATGGCGCCATCTTTTTATAGACATTACTCAACTTCGATACCATAATGTTTAAAAGACTCAAAACTCGTTTCACCTATAGCAACACTCGTCAATAAAATAATTAGATCTCCATAAATATTACCTAACAGTATTGTTTGCAATGTAAAGATATTGCAACTATATCCAAATCTTACGTGTATTCACAATACACAATAATTTGAATCTTAAAATGATGATTTCGAGAAAGACTTTGTTGTTGATAAAATGGACTTCGTCTAATTATCATTTTTCTTATTTCACAGCCATGCTCATAAAAATATTTGATATTTTAAAAAGGTGAATCTGTGCATAGAATCAAAAATGAGTTGAAGATACTAATAATTAATAGTTTAAGTAATTTGATAAGTAGTTTGGTATTTGCTCCCTTTAAGAGAGGTCTCATGTTCAAGTTTTGTATATAAAAAAAAAAATTAATATTTAAAAAGCTTTACCTTCATAAAGAACCAATTTGAATTGAACCAAATTACAATATAGAACTAAGATATTTGTGATTTATAAATACAAAATGGAGGGTTAGTCACACAAAAAAGAGTGAGAATATAGCATTAAATCATACGATCATGACAGTTGTTGAATACCATTATGAAGTTCATCACATGCCCATCCAACTGGCCACGTCCAACGTCATATGCAGAATCCCAAACGAAAATGCAAAACAAAGTTGAATCCCAACAATTTTAATTATAGTTTGAACGACCCCGTTGGCCTCACTAGCACATTGCTTTCTTCTTTCATGTTTCCCACCCGATCTCCTTATTTCTGAGAAAAATGATAATATAGACTCGGATTCATCGTGAATTTGAGTTTATATTACATCTTAACCATCTAAATTTTAATATTTATATATTTATAATTTTAAAATATGATTTGGATGATTGAAATGTAATATAGATTCAGGTTCACGGTGGACCTAAGTCTATACTACCATTACTCTCTCTCTAAGCTAATATTTCTGTCCAAATTGCTTGAGCAACAACCTTACTTCATTATATATTTGAACAAGAAAAGCAAAACACATTACTTCATTATATACATACGACTTCTGATTTTCCTATATTAATGTTTAATATTAATGAGACAACAATGTATTTTTATTAGGTTTTCCTTATTTGAACTGTCCGGAAGATTAATATTTGATCGACAATATGAATAAAATGGTTATGTATCTTTTTTATAAGAGTTGTCTCCTTATAATTGAAGTTTGTACCCTCCTCTTAAGGGTCAAAATTATTTATCACATCAACTAATCCTTTGTGGATCAAATATAACATATTTTTTACATATGAGGTATTTATTTCACTTCAATATACATGTATTTCAGTGAAAAACAAAAAATATTTTATATAAACATAATTCCCATATCCACTGCATCAAATCACAGACAGCGACATAAGATAGTTATGATTGAACAAAAGTTTAAAACTCTTTTAGGGTGTTTGTAATTTTTTTTAAAAAAATCACTTTTATTGAAAAAAAAATTCATATATTTGGATAATTATTTTAAAAATAATCAAAATTTTTAAAAATATTTATTTTCAACTTTTACGTGAGAATTAAAAAAAGTAGTTTTCGAAAAAAAATAATTTTTTACCTTTTTAGATGAGTAATGATAGGTATACTTATTTTTTTTGAAATAGCATACCGACTCATCACTCATCCACTATTGAATGAGGTATGGACCCAATTTGTTTATACAATGTAAATGTATATGAATATGGAAAGAGAATTGTAGAGGGAATTCACTATTTTGGGAGATTATATCGATTCACCACCCATCCACCATTGGATGGGGTATAAACTCAGTAAATGGATGATGAGTGAGCACGATATCTCCAGAGTTCTCTCGACAATTCTTTTTAAATATTCATTTGCGTTTACACTGTATAAACATTTTCCTATTTATAAATAGACCACTCATTGCCATTGGCATTAGCATTCCCATTTTGAGGATCGATCAACCAACGCACATAACACAAAAGTCGAAAAAAAGAAACACGAACATGGCTTCAAGCAGCAACGACAGCCACCCGAAAATCAAAACCATCGTCGTTTTGGTCTAAGAGAACCGCTCCTTCGACCACATGGTAGGTTGGATGAAGTCCCTCAACCCGGAAATCAACGGCGTCACCGGTTCCGAATCAAACCCGGTTTCCACCTCCGACCCAAACTCGAACCGGGTTCACTTCGGGGACCGGTCCGTGTACGTCGACCCGGACCCGGGCCACTCGTTCCAAGACATCTACGAGCAAATCTTCGGCGAGCCGTGGAGCGAGTCGTCGGCGGCGAAGAACCTGCCGCCGACGATGGAAGGCTTCGTTCAGAACGCGGCGAGGCAGGAACCGCCGAAGAATAAGGACATGCCCTCGATGACGGAGACGGTTATGAACGGGTTCAGACCGGACCGGATTCCGGTCTACAGGGAGCTCGTGAAGGAGTTCGCGGTCTGCGACCGGTGGTTCGCTTCGGTTCCCGCGTCGACCCAGCCGAACCGGCTTTACGTGCACTCTGCGACGTCGTTTGGGATGACAAGTAACGACACGAACAAGCTTATTGGAGGGTTGCCGCAGAAGACTATATTCGATTCGTTGGATGAGAATGGGTTCAGTTTTGGGATTTATTATCAGATGCCGCCAGCAACGCTTTTCTACAGGTTGGTTCTTCTGAATCACTTTGCCTTAACAGTTAGTTAGCACCGTTTTCTTTTTTGGCTTGTTCTAACGTGATGCGTTGCGTTGCGTTGGGTTGAATTTGCTCTCTGTATTGCTTGACGTGACAAGAAAGGTTAAGAGACTCGAAATTGTTGCTAAAATTTGTTTATAAGAATAAAGAGTCAAGTTTGTTGACGATGAAATGAATATAGAGTTAAGTGACGACATTAATACATTATTACTTCCCATCACGGTAACTCGATTCCCTAATTATGATCATAAATTCTCCATTAATTTCCACATAATTCTTCAGTATCGATCGACATTTGAAAACATATGTCCAAAACTTATGTTTCTGTTAAAAAATATTATATAAATGATATTTTTACAATTAAGTTATAGTAAAGTTCAACTTAAGTTTAAATGTATTGATAATATAAAATAATTTTATATTATTAGTCAATAAAAATATTAGAAAGTGCCAACTCATATAAGTGATTACCCATTATAATGAGGAATCCGCTATAATTTTTTATTTTTTAGCATTTTTATTGACTGACAGTGTAAAATTATTTTATATTATCAGTACATTTCAATTAAATCCTTTAATTATATGTGTAATTTTTTAAATAATTATTATAAGAATTTAATATTTTTAATAATATGAAAATATATAATTAATTATTTATATAAAAATCATAATAAAAATACATTAAAATTAAATCTTTTTTTATCTTTATAGTGACCTTTCAACGGCTGAATGATTTACATTCTTTGAATTTTATATAATAATTACTTTTGAATTTTGATAAATTTTGGTTAAGGGTGCGGTTGTTACAGTTTTTAGAAAAAATATTACAAAATTAAAATCTTTTATATAATTAAAAAATTAAAAAATATATTTTTTTATAAGCTATTCTTCTTAGCTTATATTAAAAAGTTAAAAATAATTTTTTTAAAATTATAATTACTTTTAAAAGGTTATTTAAATATGTCAAAAGTAATTTTTTTAATAAAAAAATATTTTTTTGCCAAAATAATCTTATTCTGCTATTTTTTTTTTGCCAAAATAATCTTATTCTGCACCCTAAAATTCATTCAAAATTTCAGACTGTATAAGCATAATATAACATAATATTTTATGGCCGACACTCTACCCTAACTGTATTTATTTAATAATCTAATCTTGCACTCCAGAGAAGAACAAATTTTAAGTCAACTTGATTGAACGTATTTAAATTAACAATTCACGTGCGCAAACAAATTTCGAAAAATAAATATTTTTTAAGTGTCAAGATTTGTGTGCATTGTCTTGTTCCAGGTAAAATAATAGTGAAAAATAATTGTAATAGGTTGTTACAGCTGGACACCAGCAGAAACTTATATAGAAATAATGGAAATGGGCTAGTAGGACTTCACGTATGCAAACTTACCCCATCCCATTTCATGTATCATGTGTTTATCGAAACTATATACCAAGTCAAGCTTAAATTACCAAAGTTTTCTTAATGAGTATTAAAAATTAAGAATATACATATATAATAAAAAACAAAGCTTTTAAAATATGAGTTATCGGTGTGAAATTTGTTATACAATCATTCAGTTATACATTACTTTTTATTACTTTTAAAATATTTATTATAAAAGTTAAATATTTGTAATAACATAACAATATATGATTAATTTACCATATAAATTTTTTATACCAACAGTGTGTTAACAATTAAATTACTTAATCATTTAATATATTAATATTTGTTTTAAATTAAATATTTTTATTTATAATTTTTAGCAAGTGTATGAAAAGTTGCAATGATTATTTGTGATTTTTGAGAAGATATTAATAAAATATAAAACATTATATCGATTCTTTCTTATATTTGATATAGCAAAAAATATTATGATCTATTAATGTTTAGTTGATTTATGCAATTATTGATATTTGTTTCTCTTAAATAAGATATTGGATTTAAGTCTTTCGAATTGAAAAATTTAGCATTGGAAAAGTTTTAGTTTCATAATGGATAGAACTAATTCAATTCAGATTAGTTGGGGTATAATAAAATACTAGTAGTAAAGAAAAAAAAATTATGATCTATATATAATAAATATTTGTTTAATTATTCATTAAAAGCTTGTCATTAGGGGCAGCAATACCTTAGGCTATGCTTGAATGGATAGCAATGGTGGAAATGACAAGGAAGAGAATGACTTATTCAGCTAAAAGTTTGTTTAGGAATGATATAAATGGAGGGAGGGAAATGATAAGGAAGGGTTATCTTGGGCCTCCCTTGCCACTCAAAATCCCCATTTTTGGTCCCTCCAAATTAGAGATCAAAGAGAAAATGAGATACATCAACAAAAGTTCGATGCATTGATAAACAAACTACATTCGTAAGGAGAGATACGCTAATTGCCTATTTATTCCAATTTTGGTCCCAATATAAACATACACTAATTTATAGTACAACAAGCGTAATTTTGTGAAAGTACTTTACTTTTGTATTAATTATCTTAAAAGTCATAAATATGAATGGATGTGATTAATTGACAATATGTATATTAAAATTAATCTTATTTTATAATTCTAAGTAGGTGAACAAATTTATGCATGCCATCTATAGTATTTGAACCTATGTTTTAAAAAACTAGATTACTAAATGCTAAAGTAATAGTTTTTACTTCATCATATTTTGCTGACAAACTAATCGATTCATTCCTTTCAGGAATCTGAGGAAACTGAAATACATAGACAAATTTCATCCATTTGACTTAACATTCAAGAAGCATTGTGAAGAAGGGAAATTACCAAATTACGTGGTGGTTGAACAAAGGTTTTTCGACTTGTTAGCCATACCAGGGAATGACGATCATCCATCTCATGATGTCGCAGAAGGACAAAAATTTGTGAAAGAAGTGTATGAAGCGCTCAGAGCTAGCCCACAGTGGAATGAAATCTTGTTTGTGATCATATACGACGAGCATGGAGGATTTTACGATCATGTGCCAACCCCTGTGGAAGGAGTTCCTAGTCCAGATGACATTGTAGGTCCTGAGCCATTCAAGTTTAAGTTTAATAGGCTTGGTGTAAGGGTTCCAGCCATCATTATTTCTCCATGGATTGAGCCAGGCAAAGGTAAGATGCAGGCATGTACATAAATGGATAATATATATAGTTGCATGGTTACCATAATTGGATGATTTGATATATGTTTTAGCATTTTAATATAAACAAAAATTCAGTATACAATGTATATGTTTAATAATGGATAGGGAACAATTGAGAAAATGAACTGTGCCTAACAGTTTTAAATGTCACATCTTTTTAATTCTTTTATTTTATATGGACTTAGGTTGATAAATAGATCGACTTTTACGTAATTATGTGTATAATATAAAATTATATATTTGTAGAAGTTATATAAAATTCATGTTGAAAAGATGTTACGACATATACAGGTTCTGTTGTGATTACCAAAAAATATAGGATATAATGTGGAGTTATATTCTTGATATATGTTAATTGTACATTCAAAATTAGATATCTTACGGACATCGAATAAACACAAAGCTCTAAGTAGTGATAAGTATTAAGAGAAAAACAAAAGTTTAAAACTGTGTTTTTCTTCCTCTCCGAAGTGCCCTTAAAATATCCAATTTTCTAGGTTACAAATAATATTGCTCTAAATTCTTTGTTATCCCCATTTCCATATGTCATTCTCTATTCGAACTTGTGAAAATAGAGGCTAGCTAGTGTATGTTTGTACCATGAAAAAACTAACATTATACTAATTAATATAATAATCAAATGTTGTATGCAGTGCTGCACACACCTTCCGGACCATTCTCAACATCACAATATGAGCATTCCTCTATACCAGCAACTGTTAAGAAGATATTCAATCTACCTGAGTTCTTGACAAAGCGGGATGCATGGGCTGGAACATTCGAGGGTCTCTTAACTCTCAGCACCCCACGAACCGATTGTCCAGGTGAAATATCTATCTCGTCTTTCCTTTTTCTTCTGCTATGATTGTTTCATTATTTTTCTTTTGGGGTGTGAGGTAAAATTAATCTTTATATAACTGTTTTAGGTGTCAATGCATATTAAAAATCTATTTTAGTTCTCAAAAAAATATAAGAATGACATTAGTTTTTTAAAAATCATTGTCATTACATAAATCTTTCAAAGATCGAAAACATCAGTATATTCTTCTTTCTGAACAATTAAAGTGATAACACATACAAAGACACAAAAAGATAAATTGTTTAACTGTTTTAAGTCTTTGGGGTATTAATGCGGTGACACTGGTCTTTAGACTAACATTTGATTTTACTCAATATTAATTTAACATTTGTACCTTGTTTTAGTGAATTTAGCTTCACTTTAAAAGCTGAAAACTTATATTTTTAATGACAACAATCACGCCCTTATTGTACATAGGCTCAAAATTCAGTAATTGATTTATTCAAATGTACAATTTAGTTGTCAATGTAATTTCCCTAAAACTAATAGCTAGATTAAGCAACCTGAAACAAATTTTCTATAATTTAAGAACTAACTCATACACCCAATTTCAATCATTAACTATTGCTTGGAAGTAGTAGTTTATCGATCAATACGCCATTTTACTTATTTATATGTGTTTACCAAAACACTACATAAATTTACCTCGGTCACCAAGTAAATACTTAGAAATTAGAATAGACAGAACCTTTCCTTATTTCTTGACCATTTATGTTGTGAAATTTGCAGAGAAATTGCCTGAGCCTGTCAAATTAAGAGAGGCTGCTGCTCATGAACAGGCCAAGTTGAGTGAATTTCAGGAAGAATTGGTACAAATGGCAGCAACTCTAAATGGAGACCATAGAAAGAGCATATACCCCAACAAGTTAGTTGAGAACATGACTGTTTCGGACGCAGTTAAATATGTTAATGATGCATTCAAGACCTTCTTGAATGAGTGCGAGAAAGCAAAGCAAAGTGGAGTTGATGGATCTGAGATTGTCGATTGTGCTAAAGCAAGTACACCACCAAATTCCAAAAATTTCTTCCAAAAGTTGTCGTCTTGTATAATATGTGATCGATAGTTAAATTACACATTTCATATATAATTTTCACCGAAAGCCATGCTGCTATTCTGCGTGTACAATTGGTTTTGGCAATGGCAACTGTGTTGAATAATAAAGTTTGTTCATTTCTATTTCATCACCAGAGTGTGAGTGGTTCAGTATAAATTTTCTCACTTTTAATAGTTACTTTAATTTTTCCTGTTGTAATTACTGCTAATCTTTACATATTTTTCTCTTTTGTGAATACCACTTAAATAAATTTTATTTAGGCCTAAATATATTTTTGGTCTCTACAAAATTAACGAATCTTAATTTTAGTTCCTAAATTTTTCTTTTTTGGGTTTGGTTACAAAAATTTCATAATATACTTGATTTTGGTCCTTATTGTTAATCAGCCTTTGTTAATTGATGAAGTGGCTATCACAGTGCCAGCTCATTGATCCTATGTGGAACTCTACATCCCATATAGCACCCCGTTTTAATCCTAACTAGTGAAATAACCCATGCAATACATGGAAAAGTTACCAAAAGAAAAAAATGTTTTAATAATGATAATATGGGTTAGATATTGCACCAAAGTGATATTAACCATTATCATCTAATGAAAGTACTTCTAACTATTTCACTTCAAGTAAGGGAATGAAGATCAAGTACGATTACTAAAAACATGAATGATTATTTTTATAGTCATAGTTAGCTGGACCCGTCTAATATCATATTTGCATTTTCTACAATATCAAGAAATTTTGTAGTGTTAGTTTCATAATCATAGTTAGATCATTTATATGGTTTATGATAATAATAAATATAAAAATAGTTTATACAAATTGTAGATACCTTTTGAAGAAACATTTTTGAATATTTCCCTATAGACTGCGTTGATGGTGCAATTTGGACTTATACCATCTTGATTCTCTAATAAAATTCTCGACCCTTGTTTATTCTTTACTCTTGAAAGAGCCACATATAATTGGCCATGCATGAATACTGACCTTGGAAGGTATGATTCTACTGTAGATAGTGTTTGGCTATGTGACTTGTTAATTGTCATAACAAAAGAAATTATTATGGGGAATTGTCTTCTTTAGAATTTGATGGGAATTGTATCATTGTTTGGAATCATGTTGATTTGTGGGAATCATATTGGGAATTATTTCATTAATTGTTTCACCAACGCTATTCCCCATAAGAGTTAGACATTCAATGTCATGATTCTCCATTCTTTTTATCTACAACCTTATCCCATTACATAAACCATTTGATTGATCTATGTTTCTCAACAACATTATTGATACTCCTTCTTTTAATACCAATTTATGTGGCGGTAGTCTAGAACAATTTATTCCATTCAAAATCTCAAGTGAGAAAGCATGCAATTCTGACTCCATATTACCTTCTTCCATGCATATTGAATCGAAGCTTAAATATATTTTCTCCTCATCCAGAGGCAAAGACATTATGTAGTTGTTTACATAAGCAACAACTTCTAATGTTGCAACAAGAATAGCCTTTGCTTGAAGTAATTAACATTTGTTACGTTTGACAAAATTTCTGGGTATACAAAATTTGTCAACTCATCAAAAGAAAAATCTAAATTCTATATAAGAATATCATCTGGAATTTCAACTTCAACTTCACTTTCAGTTGTACACCTAAGAACACCATCTCCAATTTGCAACAATCATTCGCTGAATCTTTGAACTCCAGCATTTTCAGTTGCATTAGAACCAATATTCAACCTCTTGTTCTTTGAAAGTATAAGCACTTTGCAAAAAGGCAACAAATAAGATGCATTGATAGATACTTGTACAATATCTTCTCTTGAACCTTTTGGAATCACAAGTAGAGTTTGTCTAAAATCTCCGACCAATACAACTACTTTTCCACCAAATGACAAATTGGGATTATAAGAAATGGTAAATATAAGCAAATTTTTAAGCATCTATCTAAGGCTTTGTAGTAATAGCTTCATCCCATATAATCAACTTTGTCTTGGTCAATAGTCTTACACATTGAATCTTCATTCACATTAAGTGGTATCTTGGACCTTGAATCAGTCGTCTTTCCATTTGGAAGAAGTAATGAAGCAATACCACTAGTTGCCTGTTAGTTCATATATACTTTCATAGCAATATATCTATGCACACATGAAAATGTAGACATATTATATTCTATAGATAGCATGATATCATATTAGAATTTTAAAACTGCTTATCCTGTATATATTAGGAGTTAGCTCAATAGTTACTCATTTAGTTACTATAGTTAGATGAGTAGTAACTCATATAGTTACTTGATGTAAGCTTTACTTTATTCAACAATTGAACATAAGTAAGTAAATGAGTAACTACTCACCTTACTCCAATAACTAAATGAGTAACTAAACATCTAACTCCATTAACTAATTGAGTAACTCAAAACTTAGCACTCAGCACACAGCACATAGCACATAAATACGCAATGCAAAGTGCCACCATCATGCCATCATACCTCTACGATCAACCTGCCAGAGAAGAAAGCACGATCGCCATCGTACTCTTCGTGGCGCAACCTCTGACAATCTTCGGCCACCACTCAAGGCTGTGGGTCCGCAACCAACGTTGATGTCATAATCTCGCTGTGATTTGCAACGCCATGAGGAAATAAGAGGTGTTGTGGCTGTTTACAATGCTACCTCTGCACACCTCCAAGACCACTAGCAATGCCAAGAGCATCATCTTGAGATATCCGACATTCGTGAGCATCCCTCTTACAAGGGCCATCGACACCACAGCCATAAATCTTTACTCCACGCCCATCGCAAACTCCCAACAACTCCATCGTGAGTCAATGCTCGCCATCTCAGAAGTAGAAGAGCACCAGCAAATAGGTTTGGGGACCCATTACCAGAAAATGTCAAATAATCGATGAAAATTACCAACGGAAGAAATTTGTCAGAAATACCCATGGATATGCCATCGATAAAACTCAAAAAAAGAATTGACGTGGTATTTTACTGACGAACACAAAATCTGTTGGTAAAAACTTCGATAAATATTTACGCCTAATGGTGCCACAATTTTACCGACAAAAATCCATTGGTAAGCGTTTGTATTTTAATTTTATTTTTTAATCTAAAAAGCTACTGATGAACATTCCGTTAGTAAATTAAAAGTTATCGATAGAATACCCATCGGTACAGAATTATTTATTCATCTTATAATCTTTTAAAAATAAAAATGTTACCGACGGAACATCCGTTGGTAAATAAAATAATTTGCTTCCTTTACCGATGAAGTATCCATTGGTAATTATTTTATTATTTTATTTTATTTTTCCTTTTCCTTAAATATTATTGAAATTTTGGATTAACCATATAAGGCTCTTTAATTTCCATACTATAGGCAACAAATCTGTCAGTAATAGTTGATCAATAAAACAATTCGTTTCATCACCTTATTACTGATGAAAAATCCTTTGGTAAAATAGAATTAATAAAATAAACCGTTTCATTAACTCATTATTGATGGAAAATCCGTTGGTAATGTTAACACCAAACATTAAAATGCGAGCCCCCTTCTGCTTCTTCCTTATTTGAATGTTCTCTCTCTATTCCTTCTCTCCCCCCTCCCACATGATCATTAGCCATTTCACTACTTCCGGAGCTTCTGTTTTACTGCCGGAGATAGCCATTGTGTTTGTGATATGTTAATGAATATTTTAATGGGTTGGTTTTTTTTTATTTAGCCTCTTTTTTTTAGTGCATTTCTTTGCTTAAATTTTTTTTGTTTCTAAGTTAGTTAACTAACTTAATTTATTGTGTTAATTGTTAAAAATCTCATTTGCATCACTTTGGAGCACTTCCATTCTAGTGCATCCAGTGATCGGAGCATGTTGGATATTGAGTAGGTACATTATACCCCTATGATTAACTCTATATATTTTCAAAATATTAGAAACTTAAATTTTCTAGGATATAGTTGTAGGATGGAAAATGGAGGATGGAATTGCATGATTGGGGAAGACTTAGAGTTTCTTCCTATTATTTAAATTGTGTACTGTGATATTGTGTGCCTGCATGATGTAAAGTAAGGAAGTGTACTCTAGAATGGTTTTTAGGATTAACTAATTAATTTACATGATTGCATGTGTTTGTTATTTATGTTTGACTGATAAAATATTTTTTTTAAAGGCTCCTAAATTAAGAAGAGACTTTGTGCAAATATTTTTAATAATTTAGAATATTCTTTCAATTAAATAATTATTATTATGCAATAAATAATTATTATTTGTGTTAAATTGCTGAATCAATTTTTGTGGAGGCTTCTAATTTAAAGGGAGACTGCCCAAATTTTTTTTAAACATTTACAATATTGCTTCAATTAAATAAATATTGTAAGTGTGGACTAAAATAGTAATGTGGACTAAAAAATTATTGCATAAATAATTAGTTCGAAGAAAAATTATTATATAAATAATTAGTGTGAACTCTTAATTTACAGGGAGATTTTGTCTTATTTTTTTTATTAATGTGTGATTGTATTACTCCGTAGGTGTGTGATATTGTTGATGTAACACCTTAATAGTCTCATACTATGCTTAAGTCATATTATAAAATTATTAGTTATTACTTTTGCTGGTGGAACTAATTTTACTATTTCAAATTACTTTATATAGAAAATAGGGGTAAATTTTTTTTTAACAACAAAAACATAATAAACCTATTAAAAAACAAGAGCCATGAGCACGTTGCAACGTGTAATACTAAGTTGTTATCTCATACATGTGGTAAGATGAAGTGAATAAGAGCAATATGAAGAACAATCATTTCGGATAAACATAATATCATTTCACAACTATCATAGTTATATATAGTTAATAGTAGTGCAACAAGTCATACATAATAAGTCATGGATTCAATATCTACTGTCGGCCCTGCAAGATAACCTAACCAAATACAACATGAAAAGAAATATATCAGAAATCTCCACCGCCCATACATGCCATACAAGAAATTAATGACAACCCTATAACTACTAACCAAAAAGGCTATCATCGTACTTGGCTCTGCATGCGCTATCCAAGACAACCATCGAATGCGAGGTAACCATTCCTGAAACCACCAGGAGCATCATCGCTATGTCCTCCTCCTCGAGCATGTCCACATTCACGAGGCACAGCCCGAGTATGAATGAACCTATGACCACGAACCAGAGGTGGTGTGTGATGAGGAACTGCAGAAGAAGAAGACGAATCAGAAGTCAGGCGAACCACTGAAGGGTAGAAAGGCTTGGACGGATCGGACTCCACAGCATACATTGGGTACGCCAACTCCAAACGATCAGACTCCACCAAATACGTCGATGTCATGCAAGTGTCAAAATCAGACTCTTTATCAGTGGGGTACCTCAATGGGTGAAAAGGTGGACGTATTTGATCCAAGGTGATATCCTCGTAAAGATCATGGGGGCGAAAAAATGGGCTCATAACTGGTGTACGGAACTGATAGCTATGAAACATATAGACTTTCATAGCTGCTCGACCTACCAACATGGATGCATTCAACACTGGGTTGAAGTGCTAATGCATGACTAAAAACTCCATGAAGATCACCATGGTGCCCGATGCCGGCATCCTCTAAAGACAACACGAAAACGTAGGAGTGAGAAATACTAGATTTCTCAGTAGGATCACGACTAGACAAGTACTGTGTCATCGTCATTGTCCTAGCCACTTCGGTTTTATTTATGAAAACGGTGAACATACATAGATTCAATTTTAATGATTTTGAAAATATAAGTTTTGAAGCGGGTTTCTTTTAGGTTTAATCTTATAAACATGGCATAAGCAACATAAAAACATAGCATAGAACCATATGAACTAAGCATAATATCAATAGTCATGACTATGCATGTGAGGAAATAAAGATGCGTACACTTTCATGTAACCATATGGACTTGACCGAAGTCTTTCATTAACTTTACTTTCATTCTTTGCACGTGCTTAACAGTCCTTACTTTTTCCTTGGAAAAGACTGCTATTGGACATGAGCTCATTCCATGATCGTCATCATGCAGTACCAAACCAAGTCAGACTAAGTTGACAATAGCTTTTCATGCCTCTAAGTTAGAGAGTCTTCTATGTTACCCTTGCCTCCATCATAGAGAGTCTTTAAGTCTTAATGGATCACCTTCCCTTCTTCCCTTATTGAAGTGATTGAAGGATCATATCCAATTATTTTTTTTCTTTTGTCATAGTCATATCTTTCATGCATTAAAATTACTAGCAAGACATATGAATTGTAATGATATGACTAAATCCATAATTTTGACGGAAATCCGGCAATATAACGGCTAGACCAGAGCTTTCCCAAAATTTGCCAAACATGGAAATTTCAACCAAGAACAAATAATATCCCTTTCATATCATCATAAAATATCTCATCAAGCATCAATACTCTATCATATCCACGAATCCATACCCAAATCAATCATGCCAATCAATAATCATATATGAGAATAACATATACTCATACCCTATTTGGTATCTAGGGTTTCCTTATACTTTATGTAATATCTTATGAATCATGGTAAGACTCCTCATGTTTCTCATAAGAGAATCATACCACCTGTAGAGGATATTTGTTATAAATTTTTAATCTATAACTCCTCAAGTGAGGCTTCGCTTTAAGCTTAATAGATTCTTTATGATCATATCTTAAAGAACACATTCTTAGATATAAGTTTAACACATATTTGTCTCTTATTTACTCCATTATGGCCGAAGCTTATTATAGAGTTTTTATCCAAAGTTTTTCATTCAAAACTTTTTTATTTCTCCTTGAGGTAATGCACAAGTGATTCCTAGGTTTATGGTATACTCAGAGACCTTAGTCATACTTCTATTTCCAAAGGATTTTGAGATCCCTCTAGTCCCTTGGGTCATGACAATGCATAACTACACTCACGAACCCAACAACACCATATGCTTATCATTATCGAGAAGTGATTATTTTACTTATCTAAGTTGCAAGATTCCAACTTTTATAATGACTAAAAGTTTTATTTTTTAATAAAGTTGACACTTTTAATCATTATAAGATCATCACGACTCCAACTTTGTGATTTAAAGTTTCTTTAAAGCTTAAAAGATTCTTTCTTGAAGAGAGTTTAATACGTTACTCATTATTTTGACTTAAGATTCCATCTTTACAAGTTAGAGGTTGCAAGTCAACATTTTTATGACTTAAAGATTACGTTCTTGATTAGAGTTTGAACTTTATTGAAGTTCTTTTCTTCAAGATTCCATTTTTAAGGCATAAAATGACAAGTCCTCATTTTTATGACTTAAAAAACTTCATGTTCCAACAAGTTTGGATCTTTACACATATTCTTGTCTTCAAAAGAACAAAATGAAACATGAAATTTAGTGCCACTTTTATACATCAAGAAGCAAACTTTTTAAAGTTTCATGCTTTAAGGAATGTTCATAGTCTTATCGAAGTTATGAAAAACATGTAAATATGAGAACTTTTCCAATCATAAACTCATTATAAGAAAAGAAACAAATTTTAAATCAAATACCACCAAGAACATCATTCTGTTTCCAATAACTCACAAGAAACATCAAGACCTCATAAAGCCTTCAAGGAGAGAAACTTTCAAATAAACAAGAAACAACTCATGAACAATATCAAGAACATATTTTGCTAAAAATGAAAACTTTTGCTCATGAAGAGCATGAGGTTTTTCTCAAGTTCTCACTTGAAGTTCTTGGTCGTGGTGAGAACTAAGCTTCAAGATTTTTTGAGTAGACAAAAGAAAAAGAGTAGAGATCACTATCTAGAGCAAAAAGTGGCTTTCTTTTGCAAGAGAAAAAGAAGATGAAGACTCCTCCTTGGTGATGATGGTGGCAATTTTGAGAGATGAAGATGGAAGCTCTTGAGTTCTTGATGAAATGAGTCTTGTAGTGTTTAAATTTTTTCTTCAAAGACCAAAAGATGTGGCCTTTGAAGGGCTTAGTGAAGAAGGTGTGATTGTGGAGGTGGAGAATGATGAAGAAGATGAAGATGAAGAAGAAGATGAAATGTAAAGAAAGACTGGAGAGTTTGAGAGCTTAGAGAGAGAATGAAAGCTTGCAAATGAAAAATGAGTGTGTGTGTGTGTGTGTGGCCGTAGGCTTCTTAAGGGTGGGGGGAAGATATTTTGTGTCATTTTATGTTAATTAAAGATTAAGGGGATAAATTGGATGATCGGGGACAAAACATGTACAAATTCTTACAAAAAGTACTCTTGCCTTATACTTTATGCTTTACTGACATCACTTTTGCTTTATTATCTAGTTAACTAAATTTAAATTTTAATGATGTGATTAAGTGTTCATACAACTTAATTAACTTGATTAAGTTAGGATTAGTAATTAACTCATGTGATCATGATTAACAAAAATTAAACTTCCGATTAAGCTTAATTATCCTTACTTAAACTTGATTACACTAATTACGAGTGATTAATATTTAATTAAGCTATATAAGAATTTGACTTGCTTAATTAAAGATTCTCTAATCTTAATTAAGCATTCTCTTAATCTTTCTCTTCATAATTACCTCATTAATTCCTTAATTAAGCCATAATCCCATAATTATTCATTAAGTGCCTAATTACTCAGGGTTACTGAGATAATTTAGTACGATAGAAAATTGAGGATGTTACAGTTGAGATATAATGTTCGCTCCAAATCGAGCATGGATGTATAGTAGATTGCACCCAAGCCAGGGGGGATTAAACTAGAATTTTATGAGGGGGTTGAAGAATTCATAATTGTCTGTGTTCAAACAGAGCAGTTTATATATGAAGGGACAATTAGATGTCCACGTTGCAAATGTAAATATCGGAGATTTTTAGATATTGAGTCTATTAGATATCACCTATACAATGATAGGTTTAAGCCTGATTACTGAGTTTGGACTAAACATGGGAAAGTCTTTCCACCAGAGAATCAATTCGGTATAGGTTATGTTGGAAGTAATTTGACTATGTGGCTTGGGAAGATAACCTTTATTGTTATCAGGAAATGGTTTTTGATGCTATTGGCGATGAGTTTGGAATGTATTCCGAACCTTCAAAAGAGATTCCTGATCTGGATGATGAGTTTATTAGAAGCAGTGAATAAGCCTTTATGGAAAGAGTGTGTGCATTCGCAATTGTCTTTGATAGTAAGAATGTTGAGTAATAAGTCAGAGGCAAACCAAAACCTTATCAGTGGGCTTCATTAATAAGTGAAATTAATCCACATTTAGAAACTATCTCAAAGGAATTTTACCAAGCCAAAATGTTAGTTTCTAATCTTGGATTAAATGAAGTGAAGATTGATTGCTATTTAAATGAGTGTATGCTCTATTATAAAGATGATGCTGCCCCAACTCACTGTAAATTTTATGGAGAGCCTAAGTTTAAGCCGAAGAGAAAAGGAATATGGCTTCAAAAGATATTCCATATAAAAGAATGCACTATCTATCCCTAATCCCTAGACTTAAAAGGTTGTATGCATCTATTAGTTTAGTACCATACATGATATGGCACTATGAGAACCGACGGAGTGATGGTGTAATTACACATCCTTCTTATGGTGAAGCTTAGCAATAATTTGATCAAATCTATCCCCATTTTGCATCTAATCCCCACAATATTAAATTAGGGCTATGTGTCGATGGTTGTTACTTCTTACAATCTTCTACCTGAAATATGCATGAAAATCTTTACTTGTTCTTAACTTGTATAATCCCGGTTCCGATAATCCCAAGGTTAAGATTGATTTCTATCTGCACCCTTTAATTGATGAATTGAATGAGTTATGCTGTGATGGTATTTTGACATATGACATCTCAACCAAGCAGAATTTTATGCTGAGGGTAGCATTGATGTGGACCATTAATGATTTTCCAGCTTATGGGATATTGTTTGGATGGATGGCGCAGGGAAAATTGACATATTTGATATGTATGAAGAATACAAAAGTATTTGCTTTGAAGTGTGGTGGAAAGAATTCTTGGTTTGACTATCATAGAAGGTTTTTAGATATGAATTATACTTATAGACGTAGTAGATATGGATTTAGAAAGAACACCATAGAGAGTGAGGAGGCTTTTGTTGGACTAATCAGTCAGCAAATTTGGGACATGGTTAAATGACTTTCGAAGATTACAGAAGTTGAGAAATCCATTAGATTGCCTGGCTATGGGGTAGAACACAATTAGACCAAATAAAATATATGCTGGGAACTACCTAATTGAAAAGATCACTTAGTCTATCACTGTTTAGATATGATGCATGTTGAGGAGAATGTATGTGACAATATTATCCATACTGTGATAAATAGTGATCAAACTAAAGACAATAAGAAAGCAAGGATAGAGTTAGAGGGGTATTGTAAATGTCCTGAGTTAAATTTACAGCCCTTAAGAGATAGTGTTAGTCTAAGCCTAAGGCCAATTATATATTGACCTTTGTGTCGAAACAAGATGTGTGTAAGCGGGTGCAAGAGTTAAGAATGCTTGATAATTATGCCTTAAACTTGGGTAGGTGCCTAAATATTCCACAAGGAAAGTTTTTTGGCATAAAAAGTCACGACTATCATGTATTTATGGAGTTTTTGCTGCATGTTACATTAAGAGAACTACCTGATCATATTTAGAGGCTGTTAACTAAATTGAGTGAGTATTTTAGAGATTTGCGTTCATTCATTCTCAAGGTTGATGATCTCTTGGTAATGGAAAAGAACATTCCCATCATTCTTGGTAAGTTAGAAAGAATCTTTCCTCTTGGTTTTTTTTACTTGATGAAGCACATGCCTGTACACTTCGTATATGAGGCACAGGTATGTGGACCAGTCCAATATAGGTGGATGTATCTATTCGAGTAGGAAATAGGAAGGTTCAAAAGAATGGTAAAGAATAGAGTTAAAGTAGAGGGATCGATATGCTAGGCATACGTTTCGAAAGAGACATCTAACTTTTACTCCTATTACTTCGAGTCGCGTCTCCATTCTAAGAAAATCAGAATTGGTCAGAATAACGATAGTGGTCAAAGCTCAATTGAACCAACCTTATCAGTATTCAACTAGCCCACTCATGTTGCTAGATGACACAAAGATCGATGGTTAACTGGGAGTGAATGGAAGTCTACACATTTACATATCTTGCTAAATTGTCATGAAGTAGAGTTAATCAAAAGGTAACTAATAAACTATTTTCTTGTATTATTTGCCATCTAATTCCCCAAATCATGTATAATGATAAATTGTGATAATGTGTCTTCTCTTGTACTCTGTTCAATGTTTACAGGTATTTTGAAGTACTATATGGTTAACGATCCCTTGAATAATTTCCCAAATAGTTCAAATCATTTGAATGTCACATAGTGAATCTATTTTACTCTTCATATTTTTGTTTTTGTAATATTGTGCGATTGACATTTCAATATTTATACTTAGGTGCATGATCAGAGGAATGGTGTAACACATCCTCACTTGTACAATTTAGCTTGGGTTCCAAAAACCAAAGCTACAAATTGGCCAATGTACCATATTAATAGTTACAAATTTCATACAACTGAATGGGGAAAAGAGAAGAAAACCAAAAACACTGGGGTTCATGTTAGGGGAGATACTAGAGATGGAGAAAGTGACTGGCATAGAGTGATTAATTAAATACTTGAGTTGGAGTATCTTGACGAACCTCTTAAAAGGGTTATGTTATTCACTTGTGAATGGTATGATCCAACACATCCAAAGGGAACACTTAAATACAATCACTACAAAATAATTGAGATTAACCAAACTAAAAAATATAAAAATTTTGATCTATTTATCATCGCTCAAAATGCAAGACAAGTTTAATACCTGCCATACCTTGGAAGGTGCAAATCTAACTAGAAGGTGGTAACAAAATGTAAACTAAGGGGTCGAGTAGAGGTTGATAAGGTATCTGAGCAAACTTACCAAACTGATGATCCAAGTCCTTCCAGGGTTATTGATATCGACATCCCCTCTAATCTATGCTTTGTTTCAGCAGAAATTGACATAATTGAGCTCCCAAAGCAATATTTAATGAGTCAATCTAATGAGAGGGGGCAACATTGAGGATGGGGATGAGGATAAAGAGGAAGAAGAGGAATTTGATGATATGTTGAAACTGAGAGTGATGACCTTAGTCCTCAACTTTCAGACTAATGAGGTGCCAAGTATGTTGTGTCTTTATTTAGTTAATATATCTCTTACATTTTCAATTTTGTGCATATCTATTTCGATGTTATAGTTTAATTCTTTGTATTTCTATTTATATGCATATTATGTTTGTTGCAAAAGTTTATTGATTTATGCACATATTAATAGCTCATCTATGGTAGGATGAGGATATGGTTCTAGAAAACACAGAGGTAGATCGAGAAACCATGTTCTACCCCTCAGCACTCACGTTCCACCCACTACCTCCATTACACCCGCATCCACCACTCCCAACATTACTACTACATCCACCCCTCCTAGTTGTCCTTTACATGCCCAGAAGTTTGTTATGATACCTACCCTAGGTATGTGGAGCTAGGATCTCAACTCTCATTCCCTCCACAACCCTACCTCTCAACCCATTCCATCTTCACCGCCACCGCCACCTCCACGAGGTGAGGATTGTACTTTAACTGTACCTAGTTCCACTCCTTCCCCAACCTCCAGCTAGCCTGGTTCATAGGGTGCCTAGGCCTTATCATCCAACCTAGCACATGGAGCTTAGATATGACGGTAAATCTGAGTAAATATTTTCAAATTTAAATTTATTATGAATTTTTAACTGTAATAGAAAAATTAATTAACATATTCTTGATTTAGTCTATTGTTTCTGACATAGTTGGATTCCAACAGCTCTGGGCCTACACATGATTATTGAGGTATTCTAGGAGAACTTTTGTGGCCCATATAAGAGTTTTTTGAAGGCCTTTGAGACTATGCAAGAGATATGGTGGAGAGAGTGAAGGGTAAAATAATTATTTTTTATTATTAATTTTATTTTTTTATTCTTATGTATACTTATTTATTATAATTGAGCTAACTATTGTGTTACTTACGTGCAGCATATATTCACTATTGATCCATGCGAGGAGGCCTTGATCTATAAGGCATAGAGGACTAGGGTCGGCAAGCGGCTCCTTAATATGTTTTACAACATTCGCGAAAATGATGTTAGCACCCACTGGCTCATTGACGACATCATCTGGGCACTCAGGGCATATTAGAACTTGCTTGAGTACAAGGCAAAATAGGTGAAGGCCCGAACGAGTAAAGGATCAGCCCGAGGTAACTCGCTACACACTGGAGGCTCCACTACCGTTGAGGGCACATGGCTGAGGATGGTAAATATTATCCTTGACACTCATTTAGTTATTCAATTTTTATATTAAATATTATATGATCATGTAAAAATTATTTGAAATATAGGAAAAGATGATGAACAGGCTACCGACTCAGGGGGAGCTATTCTAGGAGACCCACACCCAAAATTATGATAAGTCCTAATGGGTTGATACTTGGTCGAAGACCACATAGATAAGTATTTATAATTTTAGTTTCCAATACTTTTAATTTATTATAATTTTTATTATTTAAATCTAATTTAATTTGTTTGATATGGTCCAATTATAGCATGAGTCCACCCAGTGATTGAGCAAGGCCTGATCGCAGCAATTGTAGTAGGGCTACAGAAGCACTCTTGCCGACCCACCTGTTAGTGACAACGAGATATGGGCCTAGACAGTTGGCGGCCACTACAAGGGATGGATTTATAGTATGGGGGCCACATATAACAGGTCATATTCTCCAACCTTTGTGTTTGGAGCTGGGCCTGTTGGGACCGATGTGAAGGACATCCACGATCAAGTGCATGAACTGAATGAATTAGTGCAAAGGTAGCTCAAGGAGGCTAACAGGAGGTACATAGAGCTGCAAGAGCAACACGAGAAGGACAAGGAGTAGTGGATGCAGCAGATGTAGTCCATAGAGTGAAGAATGATGACCATGTATAGCTATTTCAAGCAGATGCGGAGTAGCAGTTCATCGTCCAGTGCATAGCCTCCACCACCTTCGTCTCTACCTCCACCTCTACCGCTTCCACATTCTCCACATGACCACACACCCGAGGGCTCCGAGAGATTTTCGAATAATGACGATTATCAATGTTCGTAGTTTTTAGGATTTTGTTATGCTTTTGGAATTGTAAATTGACAATTTTTTTTTGTTATTGATAATTTTTATTTTATTTGATGGTTTATATTTTTTATATTTTATTATATTTTATTTATGGATAATTAAAATAATAATTTGAAATATTTAAATACTAATTTCAAATTTTAATAATATAAACCTACAAAAAATAAAAATAAAAATCTTACCTTACCGACGAAATTTTCTTGGTAATATTTAACAGGAAAATTATTATTTTTCATAATTAGCAATGGATTTTTGTCAGTAATTATACATTTTATTATTTTTTATTATACTAACGAATACTCCATCAGCACTTCAATAAAAATAAAGATTATTAACTTAAATTATCAACTAATATTCTATCAGTAATTATCAATAATTTGTTGGTATAAATATCTCGTTGACTATTTCTAATCTTGTCCATCGATGATTTCGTTGGTAACATTGTTACTGAATGTTACCAATGGATTTTATGGACTTTTCCATCGGTAATTCTGTCATTTTTTTGAGTGCTTCTAATAGTGACCACTAACTCTGCTACAATTGCCATTGAAAGTAGTAAGCCCACCAACATCACAAATGCAGAGAGACAGAGGACGACCCTTACTTTGGTAATGAAAATGAAGAATAGCAATGGCCACTATAGTGGCAAGTTGCAAGCAGCAAGCAGTGGTGAACCAAACTAGGAAGATAGTGAAGGAAGGTTAAGGGTTCAGTGAGAGAAGGTAAGAAAGGGCTGAGATAGGGGTTAGACTAAAAAAAGATTGGGGAAAAGAAGAAAAAGGGGTAGAAACAGAAAGGGTGGGCAGGACGAAGAAGAGTGGGTAGTAGGGAGGGGCTTACCGTAAGCCAAAGAAGGCTGGCAATAGCCCCAGGGAAGAAAAGACATTTGGGTTTCTTGCTAAAAGAGAGAGGATAACTTTCGCCTCCCTCACTTATTGTTTCATAATGTAAACTATGAATGTTAAAAATCAATATCTATATTTTCATAAAATAACAGAACTTGTATGACAAAGGAAACATGTTTGAGGCTGAAAATCTAAATCTATGAGCACATGTTACAATAAATTGGAAAAAAAAAATTAACATTATCTCAACTAGATTTTACATAAACAAATTCTAAAATTTATTGCATGGGCAAAGGCAAAATGTAAATTTCAAATATAAAACTTTACCAGCTCATGCTATCATTGGGGGAAAGCACACATAGCATCATAAATAAAGGTGATAACACAAATCAGATGGAATTAGTGATTCATTGTCAGATTTGAAAAGCAAACATTGAGAAATACTTAGGTGATCTTGGAGCAGCACATGACTATGCTTACAACCAATAATATAATAATATTTTAGATAAAAATATAAGTTAATAGTTGATCCCATTTAAAATGCCATTATATTATTAGTTGTGAGCACAATCACGTGATACTCCAAGACTATCCAAGTAGTTCTCATATATGTTGGAAGCAACTGACCCCACTTTGATGTACACGGATCCATTCCTAAATTCATTAGAAATAACGAAACATTGAATCATCATAGCATTTTGTCGTCCTCATAATTGATGTTTTGGTAAAATTTTTTGTCAAGGATATTTTATTCAAAAATATGTTACTGGAAAAAGCTCTCTCTCTCTCTCTCTCTCTCACTTATAATTTAACTTCATGACATCTTTGTATAACTTAGCCTTGAAATATTGTGGCTTTTTTAAAGTTATTAAGCTTTTTAGATTCCCTATAAGTTACTTTTAAAAAATCATAATAATACTAGTTAGTAAAATAATATAAAAATTACTTTACTTCCAATAAGGAAAAGTCACAAGAATAGTAATATTTGGTAAATATATTATAAAATTATTTTTAAAATATAAAATGACTATAACAAATATAAATATTAAAGAGAATAATTTCTATTTTTATCATTATTAAAATATTTAAGATTATATTAATTTTTTAAATTTTAAAGAATATAAGTCAGCTCTAAAAAGTATCCCATAATATGCTCAATAACACCTTTGACTTATAAAAATAAGGAGTAAAAACACTATCTTTTTGTTTAATAAATAAAAAAATTGGCTTATATTTTTCATAAATAGGAGTACCCTCTCAAAACATACTCCTAAACCAACTCTTAATATTATTTTTTGGGAATTTTTAGCTTGTTAGTACAAATTTAAATGTACAAACACGTGAAGAAAAAGATAAAATGAGGGGATTCATATCCCCACTAGTACACTTAAGACCCTCCAAAATTAACACTATCCTTAGTCATGTGATAAAACGAAAATAGGAAAATTGAGGAAGACAGCTTTTCCCTCTATCATTGAGCTAAATTTCCCTAACATTTTCTTTTCGATAATTTATTAAGAGAGCACTCGCTAAAGAAGTGAGAAGCCAAAGCTGATACAAAGATAGCATCCATCACAGAAAGAAGGGCAAGACAGATACCCTCCTACAAAATCATGCCCAACAAAATTTTTCTCAGCAGAAAACCACCCAAAAACATTGCAGTGAATTGCTAATATTAGACCATACCCCCAGCAGAAAGTCGCACCCAAGAGACCATTACCAACCGCAAACCTATACAAGGAAAAGATATAGCAAAATTTCCCTAATTTTTTTTCACATGGCTCTCCGTTAGGATGCAATACTTAAACTTAATTGTGAATATGGAAGAAAAAAAGTCAAAGAAGTGATTTCAAAAAGCTTCCCTAATGCAACTAAACTTGTCCATTTTACAACTCGATTGGATGTATTATTTTGAGTGAAAATAATTTTTTTATTAATAAGACAAGTATTTTTATTTTTTAATATGTTTAGATATTTTTTTAAAATAAAATTATTAGAAAATAACAGAAGATCTATTTTTAGAAGTTAGAATGAACTTCTTAAAAATATTTTCATATTATTTCTAAAAGATATTTTAGATATATTTAATTTATATTTAAATGTAATATTAAAAAATATTTTTTCCTTATTTATGTTATAAAAATATATTTTTAAAAAGATCAAAATTGTAGTTTTTTAAATTTTTAAATTTTTGTAGTAATTTTGCCTTTTATAAAAAAATATATGTTAAAAAATATAAAAATTATTATTTTATCAAAAAATATTTTTTCCACTCAAAATAACACTTCGAAATGAGCTAAATTTTGATTTTCTAAAAAAAAATTACTAATAACATAAAAAAATTTTAAGCTAGAAAATTAATATTATACTTAAATATAAATGAATTCTACATATAAATATATTTTTTATTTTATTGTAGAAAAATATTTTAAAAAATTAAAAAAGAAAAAAAGAAAAAACACTCTTTTGAGAGGCTACTTCAAAGGAGCCTTTAACATCAAACTTAATGAGGCATAGATCATGCGGTGGCAGGGGACCACATCTGAAGGCCAGCACTTCAGCAGTTCATATATCTTGGCCATTATGTACCATAAGTTTAGGTAGATGGAGTAATGGTTTTTCCTTATTTGTAGGCACCAACAAATTGATTGTTTGTCTTCTAATTAACATATTGCAATGTTATCTCCTAATAAAGGCGATAGGATTTGTAGGGACCAAGCTAGGATTGCTATGATACTTTATTAGGTCCTGCATGCACTAGTCCTTGATCAGTGTGGGGTCGACAAATTGTACATTTCCTCCTCCCTTGTCTTTTAAAGTTTTGGTAAATAGATTAGGAAATAATTAAAATAACTTAAATATAGAAACAAATTTATCTTAATCAAATTAAATTATCTTTTTTTTTCCTCTCTTAAAATCTTCTCTTTTCTTTCAATATATTAAGGATAAAATTGAAAAAAAAAATACTTCATTAAAACTCTCAAATGATAAAGAATATTGGATAAAAAAAATTACGAAATAAACAGTTCAAAGTGGATAGATAGAGACAGTAATCTTGTTGGTGTGTTGTAGATGGATAAGCCGCAAGATCGGATAGACTCAATGTATCATGAATGGTGGTGAAAATGGACAAATTATTAAGTTTTCTTAGAGAGTAAAAATTTTCATTTTATTTTATTTTTAATTATTTATGAAAAACATAATAAAAATAAAAATAGCAATGACTTACAAAATTAAAACGTTAAACAATAAATAAAACATAACAAGATATTTTTTAGAGTACCTACTATTTTCTCTGGCTCATGGATCATTCTTTTCCCAAAAAATTAAACAAAGGGTTTCAAGTTATTTCATGATGTGGTTTCAAGTTATACGGTTAATTGTTAATTCACTAGTCTTCTTTAAAAATAAAAAAATATTATTTTGTTTTGTATTATTTAAGTGAGAGAAAATAAGAATATCTCTTACTATAGATTGTCATTAATTATAATATTTAGATTTAATAAAAGTTGCGTTGATAGTGGATCAATCATACATATCGGAGAACACCAGTTGAGTTCATAAGGAGGACATAAGTTTAATTTCTAAAAAAAACCACTATTTGGGAGAGTATGCTTAGCTACATTTAAAAGAATTAGTCGCCTCCTGTGATAAATGAAAGAAAAAACACCATGAAAAAACTATTTTATTTTTGACTTATTATACTTTGTTAAAGGGACATGTCAGTCGCTGGCTTTTAATGTTGGCCACCTAATACTAAGAGCTTTAGCCATTAAACAACTCATCAAAACTTAGAGATTGGAAGAAAAAACCTAATTTTATAAGAAGATGGAAATCAATGTAGTTATAGTCAATATAAACTTTTATATGACTTATTTTATTATCACATATTATTAATTTAATGAATTAATTTTTGATATATTATTAGTATAAAATTTTTTTATACAATCTTCAAACTATGTACAGTCGCATTATTAAAACTATCTCAAAAGTTATATAAAAAATAAATATAATTTATTGACAATATAAAATATTTTATATTAATAATATATCAAAATTAATTTTTGAGTAAAAAACAAAAATCACTTTTAAGATATGGAAAAACGGCACCAAACCTCATTTTTCATTAAAATTTTCACTTCACTCCATTTACAATAACACTGACAGTAGATGTAACAGAATATTCCCACTTGTGTTAACTAAGGTTAACTTCTATTTTCTGAAAAAACGAAAATTTAATATCTCAAAGCTCCAACCATGTATGTACCCAAAAAAAATCTCCAACCATGTCCATCATCATCATCTTTTCATCCTAGAGATGCCACTTGACCATTAGCCACAAACCGCTCCAGTTTAACAACACGGAAACTTTACAATTCACATCCCAAATCCCAAACATAAAATAGAGCATCTTGGGAAAAAAAAAGAAAAAAACATTAAAAGAAGCATAAAACAATAACTTATAAGCATACAAGATAAGCATCAAAAGAAGCATACAATAAGCATCCTTAGTCGGAAATTGGTACCGAAGTTTAAACGGTTCATTGACACCATCATAAGTGCCTTTCTCATCGATGTGGCAATCTCATTGTGGCCTCCTTACTATATTATAGGCCAGCCCTATCTGTTCATATCATGGTTTTAAACTGCGGTCTGCAATCATAATTGCACTTGCATCAACTACATTTTTCTACAATTTTTTGTATCGCAGCCCAACCATAACCATGATTGCAACTACAGTTAAAACTATGGTTCATATATATTGGATATATGAATGCTAAGCGCAAATTAGGAGAAATTGATTGGAATGTGATAGGAATGGTGGGGTGAGATCATGACATGGACCGAAAATTGCATGGAGTTGTTAGCTATTTGCGTGGCATTATCGTTTAGTTTAAATCCTTTACCCTTATTCATTTTATCTTTAGTACGTGATAAATCCTGTTAGTTTTAATCTCTATCTTTTAGTTTAAGCTATTATCTTTTAGCCATATTTTTAGGAGTAGATCATAGGGATATAATAGTATTTAATTTGCTTTTGTAATCAGATTTAGGTATGAATAAAATAGTTTATTTCTTTTAGCTTCTTACACTTGTAGCATGAGAACTTTGGATACCTCGAGATAGCATCACACTACAAGAAATGCGCTACTTACTGACGGAATATTGAACCAAATTCGTCAGTATGTAACGTGTCAGTAATAAAAAAAATGAATATTATCAATGGAAAAACATATCCATTAGTAAATTTTTAATTGTTCTGATGGAAAATTTCTGTCAATAAAGCAAAAATACGTTAGTAATAATAGTGTAAGAAAGCATCAATACTAGTATTAAACTGATGAATTATTAATAATTATCGATAGATAATCCATCGGTAAAGGCAAAAAAATAATATTTTATATTATAAATTTACTGATGTAAAATTCATCGGTAAAATAAGATTATTTATTTTTTTAATTGTTAAGAAATAATATTATAAATATTATTGTAAATAAATTAATTTTTTATTTAAATAAAGATTATTATTTTTTTGGTTTTAATTGCAAAAGAAATTAAAAAAAACTATTAACTAAATAAAAATATATACAATATCATTCAAAAAAATGTCACACTATAATTCTAAAAAAAACAAATCTTAAAATCTACAAATACTGATCATCGTCAATATCCGAGATGCCGTCGTCATCATTGTCGTCTCCATCTTTGGATGGGTGGCGGTGTGGAGAAGGCTAAGATGGTGGAGATGGGGGCATAGATGGTGGACCGGATGAATTGCCACTCCGCATCTGCTCATAGTAGCTGTATAAGGTCATCATTCTCTACTCCATGGGCTATATCTACTATGTTCACTACTGGTTATCCCTTTCGTGGCACTCATACAGCTCCATGTACATCCTGTCGGCCTCCTCAAGCTGCCTCTACACCGACTCTTACAGTGCGCAGACTTGATCACGGATGGACTCTAGATCAGTCCCAGCAAGCCCAACTCTAAACACAGAGCTTGGAGAGTATGACCTGCTTATAAGAGGTCCTCATCCCGTAAACCCACCTCTTGTAGCAACCGCCGACCGTTTGGGCCCATACCTCATCGTCAGTAACAGGTGGGTCGGCAGGAGTGCTCCCATCCCCTTACTACGATCGGGTTTCAGTCAGCCATTGGGTGAATTCATGCTACAATTAGAAGAAATAAAATAAATTAGATTTAAAGAATAATAACCATAATAAATTAAAAGTATTGAAAACTAAAATTATAAATACTAATGCACATAGTCTCTGACCACGTATCAACCCATTGGGACTTGTACTGCTTTCAACTGTGGGTCTCCCGAAATAGCTCCCCCTGGGTCGACGATCTACTCATCCTTTTCTGTTACATTTCAAAGAATTTTCATATAATCATATATATAATATTTAATACGAAAATAGAATAACTAAATGAGTAAAGGACGATATTTACCATCCTTAGCCGCATGCCCTTGATGGTCATGGAGCCTCCAATATGTAGAGAGCCACTGCGAGTTAATTCTCTACTTGTCCTAGCCTTCACCTGCTTCACCTTAAATGCGAGTGAGTCCCAGCGAGCCCTTAATGCTTGAAGGATATCATCCGTGAGCCAATGGATGCTCGTGTCATTTTCACGAATGTCAAGAAACATATCGCAGAGGTGCTTCACGACCCTAGTCCTCCACATCCCATACATGGAAGCTTTGTCGTGTGGATTAATGATCAACACATGCTGTATACATGTAACATAATAGTCATCAGGTGAAGTAAAAATCAAAACAAATAATAAAAAAGCAAAAAAATAATGATTATTTTACTTTCTACTCTTTACACCACAACTCTTGTATGGCATCAGAGGCTTGCAGAAAATTGATATGCAAGGCATGGAAATTCTCCTCGTATACCACGGTAATCTTGGGTAGCCCCGGCTATGGTGGAATCTAGCTGTGTAATAAACAATAGGTTATGTCAAGTATCTGTTAGTTAAATTTTTTATCACAATTAAAAATTTATAATAAATTTAAATTTTAAATTACTTACTAGGATTTACCATTATATCTAAGCTTTACACGCTGGTTCATAAAGCTCTTTGAGGGGGTCGATGAGGAGGCTTGGGCACCCTACGAGATAGGCTAACTAGGGGTAGGGGAAGGTGCGAAACTAGGTATAGGTAAGGTGCAGGCCTCACCTCTTGGAGGTGGGGGTGAGGTAGAGAAGGCTGTTAGGGGAATGAAGGCTGAGGCCCTAACTCCACATACCTAGGGTTGGACTAGGAAGGATGGAGACGGCAACACTAACAGGAGTGGTAGACGTAGGTGTTCCTCCTGCTATAAGCGATCTGTACAACATATACAAAATTGAAAATATAAGACATATGTTAACTAAATAAAGGCATAACACACTTAGCATAACAATAATTATTTAATTCTAAAAATATTTTAAATGACAAAAAAAATTTGTACAGAGTCTCCTCTTAAATTAGGAGCTTCCACAAAAATTAATTCAACATTTTAATATCGCAGCACAACAAAAATTAATTGCAGAACCATAGCATTCAAAAGTTAATCCTAAAAATTATTCTAGAGTGCATAACACAATAACACAGAATTCAAATAATGGGAAGGAACTCTAAGCCTTTCCCAATCATGTAATCCTATCTTATAATTCTATATTAGAAAATTTAAATCTCTAACACTTCAAAAAACATAAAGTTAAAAATAAAGTACATTGTACATACCTAAACTACCATAAAGCTCAAATAAACACGAAAGCACCAAAATGAAAGCGATCCAAACAAGATCTTTAATAATTCAAAATAACAAAATAAGTCAATTAATTAACTAAGAAACATAAAACTGAGTAAAGAAATGAAATTGAAAAAAAGGCTAAACTAAAAAATTAAACCGATTAAAATGTTAAATAATATATCAGGAACACAATGAAAGTCTCCAATCACAAAATGGAGGCTTTGGTGGTGGTGAAATGGCGAAAAAAGCTTTACAGGACGAGAGAAAACAAGAGGGCAAAGAGAGAGAGAGAGGGAAGAAGGAAATGAGGAAGAAAAAGAAGCGGGCTCATTTTTAATGATCTGTCTTTTTTTTATCGACGATATTTCCGTTGGTAATATTATAACGAAAGGAATTGTTTCATTAATCACATATTACTGAGGGAAAATCCATCGGTAATATGGAGCATGAATAGTCAATGGCGATTAAACCCAATTTTTAAATACCGTCGATAATTCAAAACATACAAATTTCTAATGACAAAAAAAATATTAATTTATTTCTAATTTACCGATGAAAATTCCGTTTGTAACACATATACATATTTTTAATTAAATTAAAAATAATAATTATTATTTACCGACTAATTTTCCGTTGGTAATAGTTTGGCGTAATAAGGCGAGAAACATTTATCACATTTTTACCAACGAAATAATTATTCGTTGGTAAATTCACACATCAATCATATATTTAATTTTACTAATGACTCTTCCATTGGTATAATCGATGGATAATAGCCGTCGGTAATATCTATAAGTTTTTGACGAATTTTTTGTAGTGCCAAGTGGTATTAAGAGCCAGGTTATGATCACATCAATGCTTTGCTCGTACACATGGCCACCAACAAAGAACACTTTGAGGCTTTGGAGAATTTGATTGGAGAGCTTCAAGAATCAGTACAATAACTCTTCGACATGGTCTCCAAAATGTCAAAGCATAAGCGCCATAGGAACTTATCGTCATCGTCATCATCAACAGAGTCCATAAACTCTAATAGTAGCAGTGAGAGCTCGGATTCAAATTCATCAGTGTAAAGTAGAAGGATTGATTGTGGTGGAGATGGGATGAAAAGGCAACCCAAAAATCCAATCCATTTGGAATTTTCGAAGAAGTTTCTGGGAGATGATCCTCATGTGTGGTTGGATCAAGCAAAACAATATTTTGTTGCTAAGGATGTCCATGGCTATAAAAAAGTGCCTCTAGCTTCATTTTATCTAGACAGAGAAGCCGACCAAAGGTGGTGTTGGTTTGCTCATGCAAATCGCAAGAAGAAGATTATATGGAAAATGTTTGAGAAGGGGTTGTTGCTATGGTTTGGATCTGCTGAATATGAGGATGCAAATGAGGCAATTAGTAAATTTAGTTAAACGAGTTCATTCTATGAATTCCTTGGAGAATTTGAGAAACTGATGAATTGTCTTCCGAGTTTGCCCGAGAATTCCTTGATGGAAGCATTCATGGCTGGACTAAAGGAGGAATTGGAAGGAGATATTTGCTTACTTAAGCCCAAAAATTTGCAAGCAGCCATTGAACTAGCTAAGCGAAAAGATAAGCTACTTCAGCGTTAGGAGACAGTGGTTGGGGTTCAACGTGCTAGTTCATTGTCAACAAGAGTGCCGATGACTGATAGTGGGGGATGCTCAATGGGCACACCCAAGAGACTCTTATAGGTTGAAATGCAACAAAACATGAGAAGAATCTATGCTTCTACTGTGACGAAAAATTTATTCACGGCCACCATTGCAAAAATGCACAATCACTTCTCATTGAGTTATGTGATGGAGATGAGGAAGACAATGGTGATACAGATAGAGGTTACGTAACATGCACTCTTAGCTAAAGATGCCACGTGAGGACTAGTTAAAGTCTTGCAACAATATTTTCCTAGCTTGCATCTTGAGGACGACATGCCTCTTCAAGGGGTGGGGAACGATAAGTATGGTGGGGTGAGATCATGATGTGGACTGAAAATTGCATGTAGCTATTAGCTATTTGCGTGGCATTATCGTTTAGTTTAAATTCTTTACCCTTATCTTTTGTATTCATTTTATCTTTAGTAGGTGATAAATTTTGTTAGTTTTAATCTCTATATTTTGGTTTCAGTTATTATCTTTTAGCCATATTTTTAGGAGTAGATCATAACGATACAGTAGTATTTAATTTGCTTTTGTAATCAGATTTAGGTATGAATAAAATAGTTTATATCTTTTAGCTTCTTACACTAGTAGCGTGAGAACCTTGGATACCTCAAGATTGCATCACAATGCTTCAATTGAGATTGAGCGATGAGAAACCATGTGTAAAAGACCAAGAGCGAAAATAACTTCATGCAAACTATCTTGTCTTATTGCCCTCTTTATGATATATAAAAGGGAGAACCACTAACTTGGCCCCCAAAATATTAAAATGCTGATAATTTAACCCCTAAAAGATACTATTTTTTCCATGGTATCTCAATAATGAATGCGCTAACAAATTAGCCCCTAAAAGATTAATACACTGACAAATAGTCCCTAAATAATCAATTTGTTAACAAATTAATCTCTAAAATATCTTTTGTTAACATTGACAAAGCTTAGTAGTAATAATAGAATTCATCATTGGCATACTATGGATTAATAAAACATCTTTTAGGAACTAAATTATCGATATTTTGATTTTTTTGGGGGGAGGGGCAAATTAGTGGTTTTTCCTATATAAAAACTTTTCAACTTCATTCTTGCAAATACCTATCAAAGATGGGCACACGCGCGTTCAACTATTTCTAAACAAAATAACTAATGTGGAAAGTGTAATTATTGTAATCTATATACCTTACCTTCCCTAAATCCTAGACATCACTAACTTGCTTCTTTATATTCTTTTGTTTTGTTTTCTCATTTTGCAGAAATTTTCTGGAGGAAGTTTTCTAGTGTTTTCTTATTGTAGAGGATGGCAATGCGTACTCTTGGTGTAAAGGAATGTTTGTTTTGCAAGAGAGCTAGAATTAGTTGAAGTGATTTATTTTGTTTAAGAGTTTGTGTAAAACCGGGTGCTGTTTTCATGAAGAGGAAGAAGATGCATAAAAGAAGAACATACGCCAGAACATAAGCTGTGAAGGTGGGTTAGTTTTAGGATATGTCTCAATTTTCACCATGGTTCCCCCACATCAATATTATCACAGCAAAGTTAACTTCACTTATTCTAATGGGTGGAGTGCAATATTCAAAGGTGATTGGGGTTACTTGCGTGATTGGCAAATCTCAAGGGTGGTTACTGCATTTTACCCTTAATGTACTTTTTTTTTTTGTTTTGTTATAATTTTTTATTTTTTTTATTTATTCAAAGATCCCTATGGAAACTTGCAAGGAGTCAAGGAACTGGGTTGGAAGAGAAAAAAATCCCATGGTAGGGACGAAGGATGGAGACAGGGAACAAATCGGATTGTCGGGGTGGGAAGCTGAGAGTGAGGAGGCACTCCTCGCTTCCATCCTACGTGGGTGCCATCTCTATGGATAAGAATAGACTAGATAACCTCTCAAGGGCCTACATGTAGTCCTCGCTTTTATTTATTTCAGAAACAAATTAGGTTAGGTCAAGTTAAATTGTTTTAAAAAATTTATTGTTAAATAAGTTCTTCGGGCTCATGTCTTTAAGTGTATGTTTAAATTTTAATAAATTTTAACCAAAAAAAAAACTTATCATTCAAAAATAGATTTGTTAAGATTCTGATTATAAATTATATAAATTGTCAAATTCCTCCTTGATCAAAATAACGTTAGGCATAGTCCCTGAGAAATAAAAGCACCTAGTATAGTTCTTAAGAATTAAAAATATTGATCATATTAGTCCATCTTAGGGACCAATTATCTGTTCGATGGTTAAGGGCTAAATAAGATTGATATGACTAATCTTTTTAATCCTTAAGGGCAATATTGAAAGTTTTCATTTTTTTAGGGAAATTAATATGTTCGATGTTGTTTTAGTCATGGAAAATTTTAAATATTTACTCTATAAATTATTTTGAACATAATAAATTAATTTAAGTACATACGAAATTAATTTTTTAAGTCTAGCATATATATACTTTTTTTATTAATATTATAAAGTATTAAATATTTTTCATATTATATATCTTAAATTGTAAGAGCTAAACTTGTTGGACTATTTAAATTTAAAAGGGTAAACCCTCAAATTGATCCTAAAACTTGTAGCCATCTATAAAATAGTTCTTGATATTTAAAAATTACCATTTTAATCCTTGACAGCATAATTCCTCAATCTAATTAATCCCTACGTTATTATATTTATTAGAGACCAATTTAACAAATTTAAATACATATCATCTCAACTAATTTCTTTTACATTGTTTTTGCGGGTCTTTTGCTTCTCCTATGCATAGAGAGAAATATATGAATCAAACCAATTTTGTTCAAAAGAAAAAGACAAAGGTATAAGTTAGAATAAAGCGAATACTTAGTCTCTACATATGTAAAAGACGAGAAAGAACCTTAAAGCATAAACTTTTATTTAGTGATCTAGCCTTGTACTTATTACAAGGACAGCCTTTATTGTCATCTTGCACATCTTACTCACTAGAAGATAGTACAAGATTATGCTTCCTGCACAGGATGATCCTTAACTTTCTTAAACTGAACCACTAATGGATTCTTGTTAACTGCAACCAAAAGCCTGTGTCCATCATCGTCGATGTAAACCCCAATATCTGTGCAGCTACCGCTGTCAAGAGTACAAAAGGTAAGTTTATAGTCCTCTAGGGCATATCTCTCAATTTTAAACCAACCACTTACTGTATTATCATAACCAGTAAGTTTCACAGAAGGTCTTTCTGTTAGACCCTTGACAATAGTCCACTGTGATGGCGTGGGGGAGCACGTGGGCACAAAAGTGAATGCGAGGTCCAAAGGAAGACCTTCATATATATAAGCAATTAGGTATGGGGATGCAATTCTTATTGGTAGGCCATAGTCGACCTCAGAGCGAGATTGCACAACAGAAAGTGGGCAAGTTTCATTTCCAGTAGCGGCTCGTTCGATTCCACCACCTCTTCCTCTAAGGACTGGCAAGATATAGTATGTGCCACCATTCGCAAGTAGCTCGCCATCTGTGTCGACCACAAATGCGAGAGTGGCTGAAGGTAGGTGTGAGATAAAGGCAGAAAGAAGGAAGAAGGCAAACAAGGTGGTACTCTTCATTTTTTGGACTGGCTACGAATGGTGAATGGCTTTTCGTTACTTAGTGATGTGAATAAGCAAAGGCTAGAAGGACCTATTTATAGAAGTGATGGCAACGTGTTTTGTAAATTAGTGATGCGCAGAGCACAGATAAAAATTACTGGAAAATGATATGTGTAGTATTTTAGGATTCATTTTAGATTTACAATGAACGGAAAAGATATAAAGTAATAAGTGTTAAAAAAGTAGAAAATAATTAATTTATTATATTATATTTTGTATTATAAATTTAAAATAAATATTATTTAAAAGTATTGCTAGAACTTTCCTGACAAGCTCAAATTATATTATTTGAAAAGACTTCATAAGAATTGAATAACAACACTAATCACGTAGACATACATACAATTCACTGTTAGGGGCTGGATTTATCTTTTATATATTCTATTAATTATATCAGAAAGGAACACAAAAATATTTGTTAATTATTGTATACAAAGGGACATTAGAAAATGTTAGTACATATATCATTTTAATATAATTTTTTATTCAAATATACCAAAAAAAAAATTCTTTATTTTTTCTTTTCTTTTTTTATTTTATTTTTTCTTCTCACCCAAACAAACATATCGTTGTTAACTTCCATTTGAATATAAAGGAAACGAGATAACAGAAAAGCACGCAAAAAGAAAATAAGCAAATTATGTACTTCTCTTCTTATTTGGATGCTCGTGAACAATCACTAGGAAAGAAAATATATATGGACCACGATAAAAAATTTCTTCACGGTTGTGCGAAGAAAAGTGCAAAATAGCCTGTCAAAATGACCCTTATACCCTATAAAAAAATAAAAAAGCAATGATTGAATGATATTCTGTAATTAATAGCTATAAATTTGACTTTAACAAATTATTAATATAAAAAATTATATTTTACATGATTAAATAATTTATATCATTATATTATTTAGTTATGTAATTTACAAAAAATATTTAAAATTAAATAAAAATAATATTTATACTTTATTATACAACAAGAATATATATGATATTTTATATACTCTTCATTTTTTCTTTTATTTTCTTTCAACTTTTCTCTCAATCGAAATATTAGAAGAAAAAATTTACTTTTCTCTTCATTTTTTTTCTTTTTATTTTTTCCTCTCTTTTCTCTCTTCATCCAAGCAAACTATTAAAGTGCATTGATATATATGTCCGAATTTCATTTACAGAAATGATTCATTGTACAAACTGTGTTTGTACGAAAGACTTACAAATATATCACTGCCGTTTATTATAAAGTTTTGCTATTTTATTCGGTTTTGATTTATTGAATAGAATATAACTAAAAACAGTGCGCATGGTTCAATATCAGTTTGTGCTTGCAAATTAAAAAATAAATAATAAATACCCCTTGTAATATTTTAAAGTTATACCAATTTAATTTTGAAAAATCTTTTACATTAATTTAATCATAATACTTTAAATTTGATATCAATTTCATACACTTGTTAAAATTATTAATAACTTCCATTACAATTCATTATAGTTGATATATTAATGCATTATTATATTATTTATTTATCATTTTGATTGATGAAGAGAGACGATTTCTATTTCTTTAACTTGAAATTATGGATAAATTGCAACAAAAAATATTAATAATTTTATTTAAAAAATTAAATTAATATCAAAATTTGAAATACTAAAACTAAATATTAATGTCAAAAAAAATTTATAATTAATTTAACATCAACTTTTAAATATTAAGATTAAAAGAGACATTTACTTTCTTTTAACCAAAAATAAAAAAAAAGTTATCAGTTCGTGCTTATGATCTGGTGCTAGATAGGGTGATGGGGATGCACTTTCATTTATTGTAAGTTGGTTGGGTGTTGCATATGTGGTTGTCACTCCGCTGTTTGCGTCAGAGGTGGTTAAGACGAAGAAAGGACTTGCTCCGGCTGCAATCTTCGACAAGTATTTGTTGGGGGATGCTATGATGCACTTTGTCAAGTAGCATTACACAACTTCATTCAACCACACTTTTGAAGTGTGGTTAAATGCAATATTATTTAATCACACTTCTTCATAAATAAATTTAGCAACATTTTAAATGTATTTAGCCACATTTTAGACATGTGGTTAAACAAAATTGCGTGATCCACCTTACATAATCAAAGTGCATTTTAGACTGTCCCTAATTTGCCATGTGTTGTTATTCATGAATAACAAATGATAATGACGTCTAACGAAACTCGGCTGAGTCAAGTTGTCACAATTAAATATAACACACAAATAAATGAGAAATTTTTGTATATTTATGGAATATTATATGGATTGTGTTCATAATTAATAATAAAATGATATTTTAGATATTTTGTGAGTAGATCTAGGTAATACTCCATGAACATCTAAGGATTTCCCCAAATAAATAGTAGATAATGAACATATATCAACGACCAAGACAAATAGAAAAGAATAAGTGGTGAGAATTTAATATTTGCAAAAATTTGTTTGTATATTCATGTATTTAAAATGTCATATTGACACTTAATAAATAAAATTAATATTATGGAAGATTAATGTAAAGATCAATTAGGACTAAAAAATATTTGAATGGTTAAATGAAAACATTTTGAAAAAGAAGATTAAATGAAAAAATTTTAATATTTTAAGAGACAAAGACATAATTAAGTCTATATTATTAATATAGTGCTATTTGTCGTGAATAATTTTAAGAAGGAAAAATTCAAATTGACTGAGAAAACGTAAACACAGTTAGCTAGTTTTAGCCTTCCTTACTTCTTTGTCACTTCCCAAATGAATAAGAATTGAGATTTTTCATATATATTTTCATAACGTAAACTATGAATGTAAAATCAATAGTCTATATGATAACTCCATTTGGTGAGTCATATTTTTAGTTAGTTTTTGTTGAATTTGAGTTATGGTTGTTTAATTTAGCTTTTGTTTTGTTGCATTTTAGTATAAAGTTTGGGTTAATTGGTATTTTTATTCTTTTATTATTTTTTGTTATTTGTTTGGATACTTATTTTGGATTTATTTGATTTATTGTAAGTGTAAGTGGGTCCAAAAGAAGTTGGAAGAGGCCAAGCCATGAATTCAGACTCAGCACCTTGCGTTATAGCGCAAGCCAGTGTGCTACAGCGCACTGCCGCATAAGGAAGAAAATGGCCACGTTCATGTTGCGCTATAGCGCGCTCCCGTGTTCACAGACTCTGTCAACAATTTTTTGTTGCGCTATAGCGCAACCCAGCGCGCTATAGTGCGCCACTATATTTAGCAAATGAGCCAAGAATTGAGGCTTGCGCTATAGCACAAACCCGTTTGCAGTATATTATCAATTCGAGCTGAAAGTTAAAAGGGGGGATCTATGCACTATAAAAGGAGGTCACACAGATCACAAAGGGATTCGGAGACACTTTACACTCTTTCCAAGGTAGAAAACTTTTCTCAGAGAGATTGAAAGTGAAGATTTAAGGATTTCAGAGCTTAATCATCAATATGGAGAGATCCAAATTTTTCTGAATTCCTTGTTTCTAGCCAAAATTCTCCATGGCTTTTTGTTTTTCTGTTTCCTCATCTTTATACTCTATTATTGTTTTCTTTTCTTTAGACATGAAGTAAATTTCTCTTGCTAGAGCGTTAATGAACCCTTTTGTATGACAAATTTCTTTATGGATTAATGTTAATATTGTTTCTATTTCAATTGCTTAGTATTTTTGTTTGTGCTTAATGCTTTTGAGTGATTGGCCACCATTCAATTGATTCGTTGGTTTGCAATAACTAGAGATAGGGTTTGTAAACAAAGCTTCTTAACATAAACACCGTGAGCTGAGTGAAAACTAGAGATAGACAAATGCGGTTCATGCGGTCAACATAGGAACCCATAGAACTTCAACCTTTTCTTGGATTAATTTGTGTTAAGAGATTAGGTAATCAGTTTAGGATAAAGAGTATTGCTTGATCTTGAGAGAGGCTATGAATAAATTAAAGAGAACCAACCGTGAGTCAATTAGGATAGAATGGATTAACAGAAATTCATAGGCAAGGGGTCTATAATAGGTGAAATTAATTAGCCCTAGCATTCATTCCATTGTATTTAGTCAACCTTTCTTGCATCTGTCTTGGTTACTATTTTTCGTATTTATTAAATTCTTATTTTTATTTTAAATTTCTCTACATCCATAATTTCATTCCTTCCAAATAGTCATCCCTTAAACTATTTGGTATTTGATCTATTCTTGTGGGAACGATACTTTTCTCATCACTTTATTACTTGTATGATCCGATATACTTGCTAGAGCCGCATCACTATATCTTCATAAAATAATTGAACTTGTATAACAAAGTTAACATATTTGAGCCTGATGAAAAATCAGAAAATAAAATATCTATGAGCACATGTTACAATAAATTGACAAAAAAAAAATAACATTATCTAAACTAGATTTTACATACTGAAACAAATTCTGAAATATATTGCATGGGAAAATCTAAAATGTAAATTTCAAATATTAAATTTCACTAACTCATTATCAAAATCATTGGGGAAAGCACAGACAGTATTATAAATAAAGGGGCTGAAACATATTTTTAATCCTACAGTTAAGTATACGTTGTTTTAATTTTAATATCTCAAAATTTTTTCTTTTCTTTTGATTTTTTTTAACATCAGGTTTTTGTACTTGTTACTGTAAATTTTTTATTCCTATAAGTATTTTAGAATATATTTTTAGTCCTTACAAATATTAAAAAGTTTGCTTTTAATGCTTATAAATATGAGTAAATTACACTTTGCTCCGTTGAGAGATGTTCTTATTACACATCCATTCTCTTGATCTATTTTCAAAATATACAATAATTTCTTATGAAAAGTGATAATGCACTATATTTAATCCATTTTTATGTAATCTGTTAGATATTCATTAGTTTATGTTTATTATCTTTTTCTTTTTACAAAAATACCCTTTATTAATAGTTATACATATTGAAATCTTTTTACAAAGTAAAATATGTGACTGATAACAATAATATAACACCATTGATATGTGTACACACACATATTAATTTTTTTAATTATTAATTATTATTATATTAAGAGAACAATATATTAACGATAGCAATAATTTATGAAATTTTTTTAAAAAAAATAAGAATTGCATACTTTTTAATTTTTTCAATATTTTCAGGCGTAATCGATTACAATTAATGTTAAAATATGAATATTAATAAAATAATTTTTTGTATTAGTTTATTAAAATGAAAATAAAATATTGATGCTATATTAAATTTTATATTTTTAAAATCATTAAATAAGGATTAAATATTTTTAATAATGTTAAATGATAAAAATTAAAATGATAATAAAAATTTAAAGCAAATATTGACACTATTAATAAAATACTTTGTATAATAGGTAATTTAGTAAATTCACATGCATATTTTAATTAAGAAAGTATTTTAGAGTAAAATATCTATTTTGAAAATAGATGTGAGGGTTTGTGTAATGAATGTATCTCTCAAGGGAGGGGAATGTAATTTACTTGATAAATTTATTAAAAATTTTCTTTTGTTTTTCATAAATATTATCACTGAAAAGTGTTGGATTATTAGTATGGACCAAAAACCTAATAATATTAAAAAAGAAGGATCAATTGTGTGTGTGTATGTCGGGTTACGGTCAAGTTATACCAATGTAATTTTAAATATAGTTACACCACTTAATAACTTTTTAGTGATGTAATCTTTTACAAAATCCACTATTCGATTAAAAGTTCATATCTTATAAATCATATTTATAAAATTTCATATCAATCTAAAATTATTTGATATATATGAAAGTGGAAGTAGCATGAGAAGAGGAGTTAAATTGTGCCTTTAAAGTTTTTCTAAACCTCAAAACCTTAAACAAATTTCATTCTTAAGTCTTTAAACTTAGATTGTGGAAGCGTTTAAGAGTTAAAAACAAAAGTTTATTGTAGTCATAACAACTTTGTTGGATAGAAAATAGAATAAGCACACAATAACAAAAATAAATGAGAGATAGAAATAAAAGACCACACAAGAAAATTTATACTGATTCGACCAAACCACTTGCCTATATCCAGTCCTCAATAAACTAGTTGAGATTTTTATAACTACAAGTATTCTTATACAAGCTTCTCCAAACTTACAACTGAGTAGTCTTTTCCTAGTCTTTCTAAGCTAATCAAACAAGGAGTATTGTCCTAGCCTCTCCAAGGTAACAACAATCACTAATGGGTCAAGTTACAATCAAAGGATTTAAAGGTTTGTGTTTGATAAACACTCACACTAAAGCATTCAGAGTATATAGATCTATTAAGTACAATTTGGAGTGACTCCTCACAAGTCTCACTAAGAGAATGTTTGCTAATACAATACAATGAAAAGATTTTTTGCTTGAGAAGCTTCAGAAAGAAAGCTTTTGGTTGTTTAGAAGGTTGAGAAAGATGAAAGCTCTTAAGGATTTTCAATAAGTAGAGTTCCAGCTACTTCTTCATCTTCTTCAAGACTTTTATAGACTTCAAAATCTAGTTGTCGTGATTTCAAACCTTGAGCCGAAAGCTTTTAGATTCAGTGGTCTTAAACTGGAGAGAGAAGTAGATTTCTTTCTTTCTCAGCAAGCAAGTATATCATCAAGGAGAAAAAACTAGTTGTTTGAGTCAACCAACTTTTCAGAGTGTTAGCGCTTCTTTTGCATCTCTGTCTTGTCATGTTTGACTTTTAGAAAATATATATGAATCGTGCAAGGCAAGCTTTGAGAATGAGCTCTTCTTCCCTTAGACCAACATTCTGGAGACTACCCTTTTGGTTAAGCCTTTTGGACAAGTCATCCTTCTGATGTTTTTGAACAGTGTTTTATGAGAGATAGGATTTTTAGTGCATAGATTATCTTGCCAAAGGCTCTTTCCTTTTTAAATTTCATTCAGGATGAGAAAGAAACTTGAAGAATCTATTTGAAAACTAAACACAGCGTGATCTAATTCTCTAAAATAAGCATATTGAGTGATTTGTGCTTAATCAAACCAAACACTAAAGCAAACCGTTAGTTCATACAAAAGATTTTTGTAACATCCCTTATAGTTATTAGTTAAATATCTTGGTCAATTATGTTTAGATATAAATTAAATAGTGGTTTATTGTTAATATAAGAACTGAAAATTCAAGATAATTATAGAGTTGAATATGCCAGAAGATGGCTAGGTTGTAGTTGATATTGAAAGAGTTGAGCTATTGGAGGAACAAGCTAAAGAAACAACCCAGCCTCTCCCCTCGACTGTCCTTCTACCTGCAACTGAGACATACTGAAGTGGCTTAAAGTATGCACCTACACCTTTCCCAAGGTAGTTTGAATATGCCTACTTGGAGAATGATGCACAACTCCAAACCATTTATGACATGGCAACTGGCTTACTTCATCCGGATGCATAAAGGTGCTTGGATTATACCTATGTGAAAAACAAATCTTGCCCCCAAGTTGTCTGTTTCATCATTGTAGAGGTGCTACCTGGGAGGATGCTGAGACCATCAACACTGATCTATCAAAGAACCAATAGCAAGGATGGCAATGAATTCAAGATCATCTCATGGGATCCTGGAGGAGGCAAACAATGCAAACCTTAGTGGGAATTCCTGGACCAGTTCAAGCATAAGCCACCATGAGGGAGTTCTCACCACCTTTTACCTGTTTAGTTTTCTGTCTTTCATTTTGCTTTTAGAATAAAATATGTTGAGTGTTAGTTTTCGTATGCTAGTTATGTTATTTAGTTGGATGTTTTCCCATGGTGATTCTTGAGTTGTTAGCTTTAGACATTAGACATTCATGGCTTGAGACTTCAACATGCTTGACTTTTCATCTCATTCTTTATGTTTTGCATGCTTGGTAGCTTGATCTTCAATTGCTTAGATTGAGTATGATAGACATGATCCATGTGAGCTTTTGAGCCTCCTTTTAGGATGGTTGCATTACATGCCATTCTTTTCTTTCTTGTGTATTTTATTCCCTCATAAGATTTGTCACTCTAGGACTTGCTTTGATTCTTTTTGAGGCTACACCATTCATTTGCATATATGAATATGATTAAGGCATTCATTTTGTGATTAGTCACTTAACCAAATAGCCACCCTTGCATTTTTCCCCTTGCTTAGCCCCTTTGAGCCATTTTACCTATTCTTTGTTTTTAGCACATTACAAGCCTAAAGCGAAAAACCATGATTCTACCTAGCTTTAGGGATTAGGAGACAATTGGTTACCATTAGCAATGTGCATTCACATAAATGTGGGGGTTTGCATGAGGACATGCAAGACTTTAAGTGTGGGGGGTGCAAAGTGGTGAAAAGAGAAAAAAGAAAGAAATGAAAAGATTAAAAAAAAAAAAAGAAGCAAAGAAAATGTAAAAAAAAAAATGAATAGAAGAAGAAAAAGTCAATAAATTGGGGCAATTTTCATGAAAAAAAGAAAGTAAAGAAGTAGGATAAAAAAGAGTTGTTTGTTGCATTGCTTGGATTTGAGGAGAGCCCTCACATTTGTGACCTCATGTATTTGCCAATGTTCTTCTATTCTCTTTGGTTTTTATCTTGCATATCCTTACTATTTCCCTACCCTTACCTTGGCTCTATTACAACCTTGAATAAAGTCCTTTTGATTTGTGTGTGCATGTATTTGAGTGGTGGATAATTAGATGATAAGCAAGCTTATGGTAGTGCTTTTCCTTTTGAGGCGATTTCAGTGGTATAATTGAGCCTTAAACGCTTGAGAGTAAGAGTGCAAAACACATTATCTTGTGAGATCCTCTATGCTTGATCCATACTTTTTGGAGTGATTTTTGCCTTGCTTGCGCCTTTGTAGAGATGTATCTTGATTGTTGAATTTCTTGATGCCTTGGGTGTGCTTTTTGCCTATATGCTTGACACTCTTGAGGATCCATTGGGAATTTATTTTTCTTGGTATTTGGTAATTTTTTTGTTTCTAGGACTTGTGTGTTTGTTTTAGATTTTGATGTTTCATTTTTAGTACACTTGAGTATATTTTGGATTTTGCATGAGGATATGCAAAAAGCTAAGTATAGGAGAATTTGATAGGAGAATTTGATAAGTAACATTTTGATATATTAATTAACCCTCATATTTAGTTTATTGGACCTCTTTTATGCTTAATTGATCAATATTAAACACATTCTGAGTTTGGGCTCTAATTGGGCTTAATTGTATTTTTCAGCATTATTACAAATTTATATTGTTTCTGTATTTTGAGCATATCTTGAGTTGTTGACCTCTAAAAGTTACAAATTTTATGTTGTGGAAAATCTGAGAGAAAGATCTACAACTTTGATGAAGAAGTCAAAAACTAATTCAGATGCCTATCAGGACGAATTGGGCCACGAAGTTAGAATAGGGCTGTTGAGCTGGAACCTGAGCAGTGTGAACTAATTGGGCCATAACTTAAGTTGTAGACATTGGATTGAGATGAAATTGGTACCATTTGAAAGATAAGATATAAAGCTTCAATTCATATGAAGAATACTTTCCAAAATAATGATATCTTGATGGACTTATTGACTATTGAAGTTGACTGATGCAAATAGAGACACAACCTAGACATGCTACAAAGATTGGGTCATAACTCTCTCATTTCAAATCCAACTTAAGCAAATTAGATGTACACTTAAAGTTAAGAGGCAGAGGATTAATTTAGACTCAAGGGCAATGTTGGATATTCACATCTTAGGTCTGATAAGAAGGGAGAAAATAGAGACGCGAAGACACTCCTTTACAACATTTTTCATTTTTCTCTCTTCTCTTCTCTTCTCCTCTTCTTTTCTTTTCTTTTCTTTTCATTTTGTAAGATACTTGTTTTGGATTCTATTTTGTAACCTTCATTGCTATGGAGGAGTAGGACTTCAAGTTAGTTCAAGGAGACTCCAAGGGTAATATGGTTGTAATCTTGAAACCCTATACTTGAATCTCAATCATGTTTGTTTTCTTGATTCTTTGCCCTCTTTTATTTGTAAACTTCCATTGAATGGTATTGATATGTGGGTTTATGAATGAGGAATTAGTTAGGTGATTGCTAATTGGTCAATTGGTATGAACTTGATTAATTGAAGAATTAGGAATTGGGTTTGGGTTCAAACCTAGGCTAATACAATTGGGGCTATAAAACAACATAGGTTAATTAGAGTTGAGCTCTCAATTATCTAATCAATTGTATGTTGGTTGAATGCCTAGAGATCTCTAGGTAGAATTGTGGGGTTATTAGTAGAGATTTCTCTAATAGCTCAAATTAGTCACACTCCATGTGTTTGATATATTGTGTGTTAGTGATTGATTCACCTTATGCCTAAGGAACACTTTGAACTAATGTTTATTTTTATTTCACCTAATTTTCTTTTATAGCTTATTTATTGCATGTGTTACACAAAATCCCTTGTAACTTAACTAGATAGCAACAACATCCTTGTGAGACGACCTTGGTTGCACTATACTTCAAATTTAGTGTAATTAAGTATTTTAAAATTATAATTTGGAGCGGGCTGCAACACTCGCTACCAGTGGCTCGCCACCAGTTATATATATGTATGTTTGTTTGCTTTTAGCTTCTTATATTTTAGAAAAACAAGTTCTAAAGGAAGCATTTCCAAAAGTCAATAAGATTTTCATTTATTTCTTTCCACTCAATGAAATGATTTCTATATACAGTATCCCATGCCAATCATAAATGAATTATCCCTCACTGAGTTGTTTAACTCATCCAGTTGTTTTCCCGTATTTCATATTCAAGTGTAGATTCGAACTTTGTTCCCCAACTCCTTAAGCAGCTTTTAAGCACTTTTGGTGAGCCCACCGTTGAGCGTAGGCCTTCTTTTATGTATTGGACTAGAGCTCTATTGAATACCAGACAAGGGCCCGCCTGTATAAGGTCGTGGGCAGGAGACTGATTAATACCCTATGTTTTGTATTAATTGTAAAGTTATATGTTCCCTTTTATACAAACAAGGGTGTATGTATTTCTAACCGTGTATGTACATTCTATGTTACATTTTGGGTTGAGGCTTTATGTACAATCAAGTCAAATCATGTCTGAAGGTCCAATTTTAAAGGAAACTCTATTTGTTCTCCTGCAGAACTTCAGCTAGGCTTGCTAGGGAGCCCTCGACTTCCTATGCGCCGGTTATGACCTAGTTGGGTCGTGACAATATATTTATATATAAAATTAACTTATTTTAGATATAATATTAAAATGTTTTCTTTTACTTTTAAATAATGTTTATATTGTAAAAATACCTTTTTTTAAAAAAATCCAATTTAATTCATTTGAATGCGTTATTTTATGTGATAAAAGATATTTTTTAATAAAATAAGTGCCTTTTTAATTTTTTAATATATTTGGATGATCTTCTATAAAAAAAAAAGCAAAATCACTAAAAGATTTAACAAAAAAAAATTAAGAAGCTATAATTTTGATATTCTAAAAAAATATAATTTTTATATCATAAAAATTTATATAAAGACTTTTTTAATAAAATGAGTACATTTATAGTTTTTTAATATATTTGGATGATCTTTTTATAAAAAAGAAATAGAAGCCAAAGGTTTGATCTTCTAAAAAAATTATCTTTTTTATAACATAAAAAGTTAGTTAAGATAAAAGAATATCTTTTAATATTATATCTAAATACAATCAATTTTATATTCAAGCATAAATTAGATTTTCCTTTTTTAAAATGTTTTTCAAAAATACACCAAAAAAAATGTTTTTTAAGAAGCTCATTATAACTTCTAAAATTGCTCTGTCGTTATTTTATTATTTTATTTTTTAAAAAATCTAAATGTATTAAAAAATATAAAAATATTTATTTTATTAATAAAAAATTTCGTTTTCACTCAAAATAATATATCTAATATTCATTGTCATAAGGAAAATATTAAAGTTTAAATCTTATAAAAAATAATTATTGAGAGAATTTTTTTAATCATATCAATACTCAAATTTTTTACGGAAATATATATTAAAATATATTAACTGAAAAAAATAATACATTCAATCAAGTTTCTTTCTACTGCTAGTATTACTATGCATCTCACAAGTTAAGGTGCATCATGTACCTTGCAAGTTAAGGTTATCATGGATTTTGTTATTTAATGATAAAGATTTAATAGTGTATTTAGAGTCGTTGAAATGGATCAAACTTGATGGATCAGCCCGAATAACTCAAAAAATATGTGGGTTGAGATATAAAAATAAGAATAAAAAATTTTTTAGTCCTACATAGCCTGACCCAATTTGGCCTAACCTGAATTGGGGCCAACCCGCCTTGAGTTGGGCCAACCCAACTACCCAAATACATTTTTTTAAGAAATAACCAGTATTGATTTTGTTCTAAAAAGTTACCGTAATAGTAGTAGTTCGTGTAGTTAAAGAGGAATGTTATTTGTATAATCTTTTAATGTGGACATCTAGACACCCACTCACAATCTTGGAAAAAAATTGTGAAAGAAAAAAGAAAGTGAAAAAGCAAGTGAGAAGAGGAGAGAAATAGAACGAAAGTGTCTAAAGATGCCAAAAAATAGTATATACAAAAATCATTTCTCATAATTGAATATCCCTCACGCTCGTCAAGGATGAGCCATGCCTACGCCAATTCTCCTCACTGTGTAAATCATAACTAAGCTTTGATACTCTCATCTCATATACACAACTTCTTATAAACACCCATAAACTGAGTACTTTTCACAAAACTTGATAAAAAATTAGTGACGTGGGTACTTGGTTACATAAAACATTATATATGGGTACATGGTTACATTATATAGTGGCCCATAAATTATTGAATTTTGGCCACAAATGGGTACGAGATAGAGGTGTTCAAAGGAAGTATTGGCCCGGGTTAGATCAAATCTAGACTAGACCTGATTTTTTTGAACAGGCTATTTTTTTTAGGCTGAACCCAACTCGGTGATCATCCGATTAGTCAACTAGATCATATTGGATTGGCCTAGTATTTTGCTGGCTCGAAACTAGCATAACCTGATCAAGTCCAGCTCAAAAAATGGCTTGGCCTATCGACCTATTTTGACAGCTCTAAGTGTATTCATATATTAATTATTTTTAATGCATTGTAATAAATTTTAATTTCAGTCAAATTTAAAAAATATGGTTTAAAAATATTTTAAAATAATTAAAATTTATTTGTATGATCCTGAAATTGTTAAAACATCCCAAAAGAATTTATTTAATTTTAGGATAATTTTATTTAATTTCATGTTTATGCAGATAAATTAAAAAAAATATTTTGATGCTATGAAATTATCAAAACTATTCCTAAAAAGTTATATTTAATTTTAGAATTATATAAATAAATTCTGATCATTTTAAAATATGTTTAACTGCATTTTTAATGCTGGCTAAAACTAAAAATTTATTACAATACATCACAAATAATTAATATATCAATATACTATTAAATTTTTTAGTTTAATTGATATATATTAATAGTGTAAAATAATTTTACACTATCAACCAATAAAAATAGAAAAAAATGAGAAATCATGGTGGGTTCTCATTATAATGGGTGGTTATTTGTATAAGTTGGTATTTTTTATTATTTCTATTGGTTGACAGTGTAAAACTATTTTATACTGTCAGTGCATTTAAATTAAATTCTAAATTTTTACTGTTTTCTCTGTTTCATATTAAAGTTGAAGGGTGACCTTGGATAATAAAATATAGAGCAATATTATGTGTATATAATATTTTTTGAATATTGTACTGACACACATATATGACTCGGGTAATCTATCCGAACCTATGATTCGATGTAATATTTGATGAAATATTTTCACAACATATAGCAATAGTCTTCAAATAAACATAAATATTTATTTTGGTCTTTAAAAAATGTGTGATGTTATTTAATTCTTAAATTTTTTTAACATTAAATAAGTCTTTAAATATTAAAATATAAAATTACATTAATTCCTAAAGATTGTTTGACATTAATTATATTTCTAAAAATTAAAATCCGATATTATTTTAGTTTGTTTTCATTATTTTGATAAAGTAATAAAATAAGAAAGTTTGCTAGTAACATCAATAATAGAAGAACTACATCGAGGCCTAAACAAAAAATAGAAGAACTAAAATAATTATATATTTTAATTTTTATGAACTTATTTAATTTTAAATTACTTAAAAAATTAAATTAAGATCACATATATTTTTAAAAATAAAAATAAATAATAACTCTAAATATAATGTTCATAACAACATAAATATCTTAAGTTATTAGAAATAGATTAATAATAAATATTTTGTATATAAAATTATAAATTTAAATTTTATTATTTTTAAAAGGTCAAATAAATAAATAAATAAATAATAAACATAGCGAGAGTACCTTGCGTAATGAAGGCAATAGCGACCCGACTACTATTATTAGTATCCAGCACTGTAATCAAACATCAGCGTAGGGCCAACAAATTCTATAGTATTTGACATGTGCCGTTTATGGATAAGTGCCAAGCCCCAGATAGACTCAACAGTGCTGAAAAGGATATAACAAATGTTCTTAAAATGATAAAAGAATTCACTCTATTTTATTTATAATTTAATTTAATATTTATTTTATTAAAAATATAACAAAAATGAAAAATGACAATGACTTACAAAAGTAAAATGTAAAGTTATAAATAGAACGATTTTTTTTTATTTTAAAGTACCTAAAAACTTTTCTATCTCATGGACTATTGTCTTTAAAAAAATCATGTCAAGTTATTTTATGGCTTCATATTTAAAGGATCATTTCAAGTTATAAAATTATTTTTTAATCCACTAGTTTTTTTAAAAATAAAATATTATTATTATTATATATAATCACATTTGTTGAGAGAATGTCTAGTATATTTCTAATCATAGATTGTCAATGATTGTAATATTTATATTTAATAAATTTGTGGTTTATAGTGGCTCTATCATATCAATCTTACATATCAATATAATACATATGTTTAAATTATGTATAAATAATAGTTATTTGATTATATTATTATTGATATTTAATTTTATATAAAATTTGGAACAAATAATCTTCATCATAGGTAATGGTAATTTAAAGGTTGGATTGATAAAAAATATATTTTATAAAGAGTTGTTAAGTAGTGTAATTATATATACTTAAATTTATATCGATGTAACTTGATTCTAACTCATATATATATAAGAAATATATCATATAACAATTTGATATAATAATTTATTGTTGATATTCAATTTTGTCGTATAAGTAAAAGAAAATATAAAATTTTAATAAAATATGGCATCAAAAATCAATTTTAAATATTAGTTCATTAAAATTATGTAAAATAAAATATTTATATAAATAAAAAGTAGTTGTGAAATTTTATTGAATAAATTAATTATTTTAAACTATATTTGTATAAATTTATTGTATATAATAACTTACTATTAAAACTCTAATATACTCTATAAGAAAATTTTTTATTCCAATTTTTATATGAGAATAAAAAATCAATCCGTTTTACCACTTCCTCCCCTTTATTATAAAATTTATTTCATATTTCTCTCCCACCTATTAACAATTTATTGAAACTAACCTGAAAAAATATATTTTAATATTAAAATCTATAATTTTATCTAATATATGTTCTTGCAAAATTTTAGTAAAAATTTAATAATAAAAAATTTAAAATAATCATATCCCCACCCTCATACTTATTTAATTATATTCTATAAAAAAATTTCAATCCCATATATATTATAATTAATTATCATTATTACATAATAATATATACATATTTACAAAAATATATAGAAAAATGGAAAATATAATTCCGTAATTATTGTTGAAGAAAATAAGAAATTTATAGAAAATAGTGTGAATATACTTTTAAAGCATATTTTTCAAAAGCATAATTCAATCATGTTGATCTATTTTTAATTTTTAAATATTGATTAAATAACTAAAAAAAAGCATTCAATCTCCTAATCTCACCCCTTTATTAAAAAATTTATTTTATTTCTCTTTCACTTACTTTTATGTAATCTCTTTATATAGTTTCTTAATAGCGATATATTAAAACCATAATATAAAGAAAATATATTAATAATAAAAAAATAAAAATTTAATGTAAAAATTATAGTGTAAAGAATATATATTTATTATAAAAAATTAAATTAAAATTAATTTCTGTAATATTTATATAGATATTCAACATTTTAAAAGAAGTACATCAAATAAGAGAAGTTATTAAATATGATCATATATTTTTATATAATAACATTTTTTTAAAAAACTTTCAATCTTGTACATAATAATATAAATGAATCCGAGTATTATGCAGAACTAAAAATGGTATAAAGAACTATTTGAATAGATCTTTGAAAAAGCTAAAAAGAAAAAAACTAAATTTTTATTTAGCTATAGAAATGCTTCTGCTTCCATCCATTTTAAAGAAGAGTCCATGAGATGCTTTCAAAAATGTAGTTAATAAATATTTGCATAGGTTAACATAAAAGATAATTAAAAAAATTAAAAATATATGAAATAAAATTAGTGTCGAAATTAAAAGTATAATTTTAGAATTTTTATTAGAAAAAACAATGAAAAGTGTTTTTAAGTAATGGTTAAACAGTTGAAAATATAATAAAATCATCTCATTTTTTCCTACCAAATCTTGGACTTCTTAGAAAATTAATTTAAAAAATTCTATAAACCTATACTCATTAAAAAAGAGTTATTTATTTTTTTATGAAGAGTTATTTATTGTCTAAAAATATTACTTATCATATATATAATGAATTAAATTTGGAAACTAAATGTTGAATATTTAAATTATTATTAAGAACAATTTATTTTAAAAGTTTGTATAAATTCATATTATTTATTTTGTATAAATTCATCATCAAAAATGAATTCATTTATAAGAATTATTTTTCGTAATTTTGAAATCAAAATAAAAAAGTTGATGTAGAAATTATTCCCTTATTATAACTAAAAAAGTTTTTAACTAAAGAAAATCGAAAATCATTCCAATTCCCTTTCCACTATCTTTATTTGAAATTCACTCACTTTTCCCTCTCCTTTATTCAACCTCCTAATAACTATTAATTTAAACCAACCTTAGAGAATATATATTCAACATTAAAATAATAATAAATAAATACATATATAAACACAAACCAAATTCCCAAATATGAACCTATATACATCAAAATCAATGTAATACATATCTATAAATTATACATGAATAAGAGTTATTTGATTATATTCTTATTAATATTTAATTTTTTATAAAATTTGGCACAAATAATCTTTAAAATAGGTAATTATAATTCAAAGATTAGATAGATAAAAAATATATTTTATAAAAAATTATTAAGTGATGTAACTATATTTAAAGTTACACCATGTAACTTGACCCTAACCCATATATAGTGCTAAGATCAATTTATATTAATTTAATTTTAAGTAATTCTTACATCATTGAATAATTTCTCTTGATAATTTTTTTAAAATAAAATTTACAGTTGGATTGAAAATTGATATCTTTACAAAACTTTTTTGGGTGGCTAATTTGTATAACTTGTAGTAAAGAATTTAAATAAGTTCTTACCACCCAAAATCCTAATCCTTGGTGAATGAATAGATTAAAATCTTAGTCTAACAAACCTTTTAAATTGATACACATGAATTAACTGCTCGATGAATAAATATAAAAGTTTAGTGTTTTTTTTTTTTTTTTACACAATATAAAAGGTTTTGAAAGTAGCCAGATCTCATGCCCAACTTCGAGATCTAACACTACATGTTCTCTATGTCTAATGAAGCTCCCAATTTAAAAAGTTAGCACCAAAATTGTTTTTTACAAAGCTACACCTTGCAATTCACTAGGAGTGAAAACCAAAACATCAAATGTTACCATTGAACCCAATAATACTAAGAGAAAAACCACTTCTCAAGAGCCACGAAAATATATCACAATAGGTAATTATAAATTCCTATCCAAATTATGTTTCCGAACTAATTGAGACAGAAAGCAAATTAGCATCTCTGACAATATATTTTGATGGGAAAACTTCGATTTATCTTCTCTAACTTAGATGATATATGCATTTTAGGGTTTAATATTTCCATCAAATTTCCTATCAAACATTAATAAAAATTATTACTATCAAATAATATAACTATTTTTTGTATATATATATATATATATATATATATATATATATATATATATATATATATATATTGAGGTAACTCTCCAACTAAGTTTTTAAGTGCACTCTACTCCCGAAACTTATAAAATGTGACAATTTTCATTTTAATGTTTGATAAAAAAAAATTAACAAAGATTAAGGGGGCATTTGACAAATTTAAAAAATTTGATAACTAGGCACAATAAGGCCTTACTGTCAGAGACAAATTTTCTATCAGGCCTTATTATACCTAGTTATTCGATTTTTAATAAACATTGTTTAATAACTACCTAAATATTTTATAACTAATTTTTATATAATCAATTTGAACCTAAAACCAGTTCTTAAAAAAATAATTTTAAATTTAGTTTATTTCACTCAAAATTTCTCCTTCTATTTTATATTTTTCACTTCACACTAGTTAATTTTTTCTCCATTCATCTTGTCAACTGTCTATTGCCACTACCAGTTGCCACTGAATGCTACTGATGGCTACACCATCCATGTCACGACCCAACCCTAGGTCGTGACCAGTATATAGGGGACACGTCCCCTGGCAACCCTAACACTAGATGTTTTCCTAAAAAAAAAAAAGGCAAAGTGTCCCTTGTATTTAGGACTATCCCCAAATATGGATCCTCTCCCTGCAAAAATATCACGAACACATAAAACCATTAGGGATCCAAACATTTTTAGAATGCATCCCAGAGCACACAAGTCAAAAGTAAATGTTTAATCATAGATATCAATCCACAATACATAACTTTTTTTTCATATAAATCCAATCATTCTCATTATACATTGAACTCCTATTTAAACATTAATATAGTCAAGCAAGGGTCGGATCCTACCTGTAGTACCATGGAGCTACATTACTCTAGGAAATACAATAAACAAAAATTTAAAATTTCAAAATGCCCTTGATCATGAGGGCTCATCAAAGAAGCAGTGGATCACAACTGAGAGGTGGAAAGGTCAACTCCCAAATCTGCACCTATATCTGAAAAGAGCAACGGGGTGAGTTTAAGCAACTCAATGAGAGATAGAGCGTCTCTAACCCATGTAACACCCTCACAAATACAATATTATGCTTAAGTCATAACATTATATTAAAAGTTGTTATAGTTAACTAAACGGACCTTAATTTATTATTCATTGTATTTTTTTCACGCATATAATACAATATTCTTTTACATTGCATGAATATTGGTATACACAACAAATTTGCAATTTACGTGAATAATTCTACTAAGAGTTTCAACTAGGGAAATAGCAACAATTGATAACATATATATATATATATATATATATATGTATGTATGTATGTATGTATGTATGTATAAACATATATACATTTGTTATTTAACTTCAGTAACTGGTCCAGTCTTGGTCACCTCCCCTTGGGTTGGTCCTCTTCAAAATCTTCTAATCTATTTGGAGATGACATGAAAACACATATAGGAATGAGAATTTTATATTTTCAGTAGGTTCCCTAGACTACTTGACTAGCTCATGTCATCATTGCCGTCTCAGCTGCTTCAGTTTATTTAGAAAACGTGATCTCAGGGATAAGGATAGGGATAAAGATTCACTTATTAATTTTAGAAAATGTTCCCTTCCAAAGCAAATTAATTTTTAACTCATATACTTAGGATATAGCATGGCAATAAGTATACCAGCACTAAGTGTGCATTTTCCGACAAATCAAATTACCAAATGCGAATAAATACGATGCATGCCCATGTTACTTGATGCATCTCTTTACTTTCTTCCTTACTTTGCAAATATCTTTAATCTTTACTGCTATTGGGTAGTCTGATCAGGGAGTAAGCTCAACCCATGATCGTCATCACACAGAACTATCTTACAAGGGGACCCACATGCCTCTAAATTTGGAGAGGGGCTCAGTTGGCCAACTATCTTCAAAGTAGAAGGACCCAATAGTTTTAACTGCCTTCATAAGGAATGACTCAATAACCACCTCTAGGTGAAGGGACTCACATCTTATCCATTTAACTGCTTTAAGTGAAGGGACCTCATATCTTACATTCAATCATTCTTGTATGCATAAACTTCATATACATAACATATAAATAACCATAACATGTATAATACTCCTACCAAAAATTCGGCAGCATAACAGCTTAAAATAAGCTTCCCCAAAATACAATAGAGACATTTCCGGCCAGCCAATCAAGATGCCAAAATTAGCATAATCATATATCAACATTACAACAATTTAATGGGGAATTTCATCAACACATCTCAATCCTTAGCCATTCATGGTCTAAGAGTTCCTAACTACTTGAAATTAACACTTGCACTTTAAACTCCTAATTCTGTCCTATTTTATAAATTATGCTAAAATTTCATTTTAACTCATTCAAATTTGAAAATTTAATATGTTGTGGCATTTTTTGTCTATTTTTAGTTCTCTTTTGTCCCACTAAGTTTTGATGAGTATAAATTGAATTATTGTAATTTTACTCAAGGCTACCCTACTGATAGACAAATTTGAGTAGTTACATGTAAAAATTCATTACAAATACAGTCTTCATCAATTTTGTCCGAAATTTATATCTAAATGAAGCTAATTAAACCATCTTTCATTTCCCATAAGTTTCATTGCAAATGGGTAAGTAGAGCCTAAGTTATATGCTCTCAAATTAGGCTAAAGTGAACTGCTTTGTTTTGGCCGAGACAGGACATGGGGCAACTTTGAAAATTTTTTGGGAGCAAAGTACTTAAGATATAAATATGAAATTTTTATACCATGATCATATATGTGTTATCGTTCTAAAAAATTAGTTTTGCTAAATTTGAAGTTATATAGGGCAAGTTATGCCCTTGACAACCCATATTGGTCAAAAAAATGGGCAGGATTTAAGAGGTTAATTAAAAAAATCATAATTTTCTCATTTCAGGTCCAATAGTCTTATAATTTATTTGGTTGGAAAGCTATGGATGTCTAGTTTCATTTAAAAATGGTTTTATTAAATTTTGACCTCTATAGATCAAAAAGCACCATTCACAGTATGCATAGGTCCTAGGGTTTTAATTTTTCAGCAATTCTATTTGAGTTCTTCCTTAAGTTGTTGACTGATTTTGCAACCCAAACCAAGAATTCCTGTGTTAAATCAATTGAAACCAGTCATATAATCATCATACAACATTATATTAAAGAGAAACAAAGAAACCATAACCAGCCATATGAACCCTAATTGTAACATCCTAAAGAATAGTGCATCTGATTAGTGCTGTTAATCTATTTTATTTGTTGCATTAGAAAAATAAGAGCAACTAGGATAAAAATGTGAATGTTAGGGTTAGGAGAATTTGAAACAAACATGTAGAAAATTTTAGATGGTTACTAGTAACGTTTCACCAATTTGGAGGAAATCGGTTAAAATTCGATATTTTATACTGTAAGAACCAAATCAGTAGAATTTTATACTATGAAAACCTAAATTGGCTGGTTGAGATTTAGCCACCTCTACCCCACAAATGGCGCCATAGGCAGCCATACAATTAGGGAGATTTGGCCAAAAATCAACCACCCATGCATCCACCAATAAGAAGCAACATGTCCCTATCACCCATGCTTTTAAAACTTGAAAAATTGCTCCTCACTCCCTCATTATTTCAGCCCCATTTTGCTGAAGTTCTTTCTTTATTCTTCTTCTACTTCACTTAATCTTCCTTCCATCTTCAACTTTCATAGACTCTTTTCACCCATAACTTGAATCTAGCTAGCTATTTGATGCACACTGTCGTAATGCACTCAAATAGACTAGGTTTTTGAACAAAAGAGTGTAGTAATAGGTGCAAACCTAGATTGTTTCCTAAGGAATTACTCTAAGCTTCGTGAATACATTAGGATAACCAAGGTTGGGAGGTTTTCATTAATAAGAATTCAGAAATCTAATTGAATTAAGGACAGTTGTAGAAAAATCACTTGATTAAGGATCAACTTAGGAAATTCATTCACATCAATTGTCATAGGTTCACAAGAAACATTTCGCATTCAGTTCCATTCTGTTAATTTCAAACTAAAAACGAGAAGATCTTCAAGTTTTTATTTCAATTTTAACCTAATTCCCAAATCTGAGATTAGCCTCTAGTTTAATCTAATCCAATTCGAATTAATCAATCCGAATCTAATTAGGTTCAATTCTGAAACAAGGAATTCTATTCTAAGCAGAATAGCTTCATCAAGCATTGATCAATGTTTGAGAGACAAACGAAAAATCAGAATTGTAGAGAGATAGAGAAGAATAGAAATTGAAATTGAATCTAATTAAAAACTAAATCTCAGAATCCACGCATTAAGTGATGAATCTCCTAAGCTGAAAGGAAAATTCAGCGTTCCATCTCCATGGACAGATAAAACAGAAACATCTAGCCAAAAAATAAAAACTGAAAAATAACAATAATTCAAACTTACTTTCTAATGAAAACCTAAACTCCTCAAATTATCTCTCCCCTCTCTCCTCGTCCCCCCTCTCTAATAGTGTTTTCAGAAAACTAAAAACCTCCAAAAGAGGGCCAAGCCCATCTGAAACAAATAGGCCCAAGAAAGACTCAATTTTGGGCCCGTTTACTACAGCCTCTTTGCAACAAAAATTACATCCAGAATCTGAAAGATTTCGATCTTGAGGTCTTCATCAAAGTTTTAGGATTTTTCGTTATCTTTCCAACGAGCTAAAGATTGCTTAATTCTAATATTTTAATTCAAGATATGAGCTACAGAAGATAGAAAGGTCAAAATAAGTATGAAATCCAAAAATTAGCACACATTTATACAAGTTCTCAATGAAGGTCAATGTCATCAAACTCATTTATTTGCATCAATTAAAGCACAATTGTGATGTAAACAAGCTAGGAATAACACTAGAATAATGCATAAATGAATGCTCTATCACTATTACATCAATTTTGAGGTAGGATTCATGAGTTTCTCTTGTTATTTATGATATGGTGGCTGATTGGGATTTTATTGTGACTCTTTTATTTGATAATATACTGTATTCATATGATCTCTTATGACTAGATTACCATGTAAGTATTGGGTTTCAATTGGAACTTGGGTGAAAAGCTAAAAGAGTAGTTAACCAGAATTGGTTAGATTGAAAAAACCCTAAATATGTCTGTACTGTGAAGTGTACGGCTTCACCTACAGCCATCAAAATTTGATGAAACAAATTTTAATGAAACTAGACATCCAGAGATTTCCAACCATATAAATTATAAGGTCATTGGATCTTAATGAGTGATATGAATTTTTGAAGTTAACCCTAAAATTCTATTCACTATTCTGACTAGTATGGGTTGTGAAGGGCATAACTCGACCTATACAACCTCAAATTGAGTGAAGCTAATTTTGTTAGAAAGCTAACACAGATGTTTATGCCATAGAAATTTCAGATTCAAACCCTAAGTAGTTTGATCCCAGTAATTCACCCAAGTTTCCCTATGTCCTGACTAGACAGAAACAGGGCAGACCAGTTTAGCCAAATGTTCATGCTTACAACTTGAGCTCTGTCCACTCAAATGAAACGAAACTAGGTGGAGAAAAAAGCAGGTTCAGTTAGTTTTTAAAATGATATAAATTTCAAACAAATCCAATAAAATTTCTATTTTTGGTAAATTTTTAAATTTTGGTACCCAGTTCTACTCACCAACAAAGCAGACCTAGGTTAAACCTCAATAACTTAAGTTATACTTATCAAAACTTAATGGGACCAAAGAGAAAAAAAATTAGACAAACAATGCTTTAACATATCAAAATCTCAGACTTAGACAAGTTAGGTACAATTACCAAATTGAGTGCTTGGCACCCTAATGTGTGAATGGCTTATGTCTAAAGTTTGAATGTTGCGATTCTATATTGGTACTGAAATATTAGTGAGTTATATTGATTTTGATGTCTTGAACGACTATCTGATTCAAAAAGCACTATCTATGGGGAAGCCAATTTGATCCGTTATCCTGCCGAAATTTCGGCAAAACTCATGTACATAATATATTGTGCCTGTAAATACATATGTTATCCAAGTTGATGATTCATGAATACATGAACTATGAGACACATAGTGTGAGACATATGCATAAATGCACAAAGCATCCACATGCATGATAAAGTATGGAAAAGAAAATATGATAAGAGCTTGCAAATGGGACATACCGAGCCTCCACCTTGTAGTGGGCCAGGGCAATACTGTCTAAGGCTTGGCCCAGCCCCCGACCAAATTTAAAAGGAGTAGACTGCTGTGAAGGTCAGGAAAAGTAAACCCATCACTAATGTATAGATACGAGCTCGGACTTGAAAAGCAAGCTATTATCCACGGGTGAGAGAGGCCATTCACCTTCGGGAGACTAAGTACAGAGAAGCAAAATGCAAGTAAAGGAAAGATAAGTAAAGAATGCATCCCAGGGATAGCGATACGCAATACCTAGGTATGCCAAGAAAAGAAAGTAAAGAAAGACAAGTGCACTCGCATCAAGAAGTCAGTTGCATTCATTCATACATTTTATTCAATTGTTCATTACTTTATTATGAATCAATGCATCTTATTCAACTGTCCTTTATATCGTTATGTCAATATTTGAATTTTATCATAGTTATTTTATGTTCCAAGTTATTTATTTATTAAAGTTGCTCAGTATTACTCTTGTTGCAGTTTATTTATCATCCCAAGTTATTTTATTCACTGTTCCTTTATATTATTGTTCCTTATTATTTATCATTGCAATATATTTTATTTATTGTTCCAAGTTATTTGCACTAATGTTACTTTATATTATTGCTCATCATCATTCCTATTTATTTATTCATCTTTTCAAGTAAATTTATTTGATGTTTTTTAATACTATTGCTTATTATTGTTACCACCACCACCACTACTATTACTACTATTATTAAGATATTGTTTATGTAATGATATATTATTTTGAGCTGTCAATTTTTATGGTAACTTCTTTAAGGGACTAATATCAAGAGTAAAACATTGTGTTTAACACTTAAAATAAGTAAAATTTATTATATATGGACCTGAACTATCAAATTATTTATATCTTTGCTTGAAATTTTATACCTTGTTGTATGGATGATATGCTAACTGTCGACTTATGGACCTTGCTGTGACTTTATAGTGACCCATGGAAGGACATGACATATATGCGCCAAATGTGTTATAATGACAAGGATAGACTCAAAGACCATGAGAAGGAAGATTCAAAGAAATTAAATAAAAATTATCTTAGATTCAATTCCTTTAGAAATTAACATTTAGATTTGGCAACTCTATGTTTTGAGAAATTTTATTGAGATATTATGTTATTTATTTTACTCAAGTTTATATTATTTCAATTCTTGCACACTTCGTCTATTTTAAGTATATGAATTAATTTATAACTTCTACACTTTATTCCGTTTATTGCTTAATTTTATGTTTTAATATTTAATTTATTATGAGATAAATTATTCAAGTTATTGTTTATCTTATGCTACTTGAGTCTTTTAGTTAAGTTATATCTATCACTTAAGTTTATGCATTTTTATATTTGTTGTGAATTTATGCATGATGGCAAGTAAGTAATTTGAAAAGAAGACATTTAAGATTTGCCGCTAACTGCTAAGAAGATAGAGGGATAAGATGTAAGATCCTTTTACGTTACTTACCTTGGTAAGTACGGTGTAAAAGTCTCATTTTGTCATCATGATGTTAAGTGTAACACCAGAGAATGAGAATTCCCAAAGAGAATGCTTTCGAATATGTGAGACAAGCAAATAAAGGAAAGTGGAAATTAAAACAAAGAGACTATAATCATATTAATACTTGCTGCATTATGTATTGCCTAGCATATTTTTTTTTAGCATTTACTACTCATAATGTTATAAAGTATGATTTGCTTTTAAGTAATATGATGAGATAATGATATAATAGCCATGTGGATATTTGTGCTAAGACATGGCTGGAACCCTTATAGTTCAAATGCTTTAGTTCAAATGCTTTACAACTTTTCATTATCTACTAAAAATTTTCAATTCTCATTCTATTTTTTGATGGTTTCATATTAGTTAAATAATGCCCTAGAGAAAGATAGACTCCTCTAGCTGCTAGGGACATACCGGAGTCATATTTAAATTGTAGTTCCTTTATTTGGCCTTAAACAAATTTTTTTGATCATCCTATGGTGAGTAGAACTTTATCTCTGCTTCTGAACTCTTTATTGTATCTATGTATATTAATGTCCAACTTTGAACTTTTTGTGTAAATTTGTGCCATTGGTTTTACTATGAATGAGTGTTATAATAACCACCCTTGAGATTTGTCAAACATGCAAGTAACCCCAATCTCTAAATTTTGCGCTCCACCCACTAGAATAAGTGAAGCTAACTTTGCTATGATAATATTGATGTGGCTTAACCATGGTTAAAATTGAGACATATCCTAAAACTAACCTACCTTCACAACTTATGTTCTTATGTATCTTCTTTTATACATCTTCTTCCTCTCCATGTAACAGCACCCAATTGTACACAAACTTTTAAACAAAATAAATCACTTCAACTAATTTTAGCTCTTTTGCAATACAAACATCCCTCTACACCAAGAGTACACATTGCCATCCTCTACAATAAGAAAACACTAGAAAACTTCCTCCAAACAATTTTTACGAAACAAAACAAAAGAATATGAAGAATCAAGTTAGTGATGTCCGGGATTTAGGGAAGGCAAGGTATATAGATTACAATAATTACACTGTCCACATTAGTTATTTTGTTTAAAGATAGTTGAACATTTGCCCATCTTTGATAGACATTTGTAAGAATGAAGTTCAAAAGTTTTTATATTGGGAGAACCACTGATTTGGCCCTCGAAAGATTAAAACGCTGACAATTTAATCCTTAAAAAATGTTTTATTAGTCCATGATATCCCAATAATGAATTCTATTATTATTAATGGGCTTTGTTAGTGTTAATAAAAGATGTTTTAGGGACTAATTTATTAGTGTATTCATCATTCAGATATCACGGGAGAAAATAGTATCTTTTAGGGCTAAATTGTCCAAATTGGTGGTTCTTCTTTTTATATATGATAAAGAGGAGACAAGATAGTTTGCATGAAGTATTTTCACAACTTTTGGTCTCTGACACATGGTTTCTCACTACTCAATCTCAAATGAAGCATTCTAATGTGATCTCGAGGTATCCACGGTTCTCATGTTACAAGCGTAAAAAGCTAAAAAAAATAAACTATTTTATTCATGCCTAAATTTGATTACAAAAGCAAATTAAATACTACTGTATCCTTATAATCTACTCCTAAAATTATGGCTAAAAGATAGAGATTAAGGGGCTATTTGGTAATGGTTTTCAAAAGTAGTTTTCAATTTTTAAAAATAAAAAAAAAAACAAAAGAACATGTTTGGAAGGATGAATTTTTACATTTATTTTTAAAATTTGAAAAATAGAATATGAGTTTTAAAAACAAAAAAATGGAAAATAGTATAAACATGTTTTGGGTTTTTTTGTTTTACGATGATATGAAAACACGGTGGCAAATTTGTAATAATGTGGTTTTATTGTTTTGAACACTCATTCGAATTTCTCACACACCGCTTTGTCATTTTTTGTTTCAAATGACATGATTACAGATCTCCTTCAAACCCATCCTTTTTCCCTTCTTCTTCTCAATCACGCTTCCCTTTCCCTATTTTCATATTCTGCAAATAAAACACATAAGCATCTCCAACATTTGTTGCTGTTCTCACTAATGCTCATCAAACCAAATTCCTACTCACATGGAGGTCTAGTTGGTGGTTTGGGTTCCTAGGGTGGGTTTGCTGATACGCTCCATGGTCAGCCTCCGATGAGGAGTCATCTACTGAATTGGTTAGTTGGTGAGTTGGGCTCTGTGGGGAATTAGACATTGACAGCGATGGGCAGTGCTGGTGGGCACAGTTCTAGGCTATATGTTGTTCCTACTTCTTTTTTGTTATTTGTTTCATGTAGGATGAACATTATTTATCATCGTACTCTACTTGCAGATTTTTTAATATAAATTACTGCAATTGAAAACCAAATTTCCAATTAGATTATTAAGATCTATTAGGCTGCTGATATATTCTGCAACTCAAAATGTATCTATCATGAGTTACCGAAATGTTATGCGATTTTGGCAATGGGAAAATGTTATTTGCAACACATGTAGAAGCCATTTTTACAATGGTGGCTATGATTGAAGGTTTGCATTGATAATTGTTGCTTGTGTCCAGGTTCCCATCTCCTTCGCCAGATTATGTGACCATTTGGGAGTGTCTAATGCTCTTGGCCGAGCCAAAGGGTATTGCAAGCATACCAAGAAAGCTTTGAGGCTCTCAATACTGCTGGTCATGATCTTTGTTAGCACTTCAAAATGCCTTTGATTTGGTGGAAAACTATCACCAAGCTTCTCCTCTAAATGTTGGAGATCACCTTGCTTCTTGAAAGTGTCACACCTGAGGATCCGCTCTAGCTCCTAATATTTGGTCATTTTGGTTATAATGCTTGATAGATTATTGAATTGTGTTATGAGCATGCTTGTGCTTTGTTATGTTTATGTTGCATTTTGTTTCCTCCAAGGATTAGAACTCCTATGAAAACTTAAAATTTGATTTTTTTTTTAAATAAGATTTAGTCATATGTTAAATTTATTCGTTTTGGTACCTTTAGTCAATGATTGTTACAAAAAATTTAAGAAGGAGAAAGAAAAATTTAAACATATAGCCGAATAGAAAAAGTTACTAGCATGTTGCATGTACTTACTAGTGTTTTCTGTAAAGTTACTAGCTTTTGGAACGAATTTGCCAGCGTGTTACGCTTTAAAATCTGAATTTTTGAGGGATAAGATTTAGTGATTCATTTCTTTATTCATTTTGGTACCCTTAGTCAATAATTGTTACAAAAAAATTAAAAAAGAAAAAAGAAATATTAAACCAAAAGCCAAATATAAAAAAAGTTACCAGCGTGTTAATGTAATTACCAACGTTTTCGAACAAAGTTGCTTGTGTTTAGAACGAATTTACCAGTTTTCAAGTATCTCTATTAAAGCCTTGTTTTTTTTTTTTTTTTTGAGAATAATATTTTCTGACATGTTAAATTTATTCATTTTTGTGCCTTAAGTCAATAATTGTTTCAAAAAATTGAAAAAGGAGAAAGAATAAATAATTGATGCAAAAAAACACTTTATCTAGCTTGCTAATTTTATTTATTTCTTTTCAAATTACATAACAAATATTGACCAAGGGGGAACCTAAATGAATAATCTAACATACCACGAAATCTTATTCTTCATTAACTAAGACTTTTAATGATTTCATAATGCGCTGGTAAATTCCCTGGAAACACTGGTAAATGTTAGTCAAACGCTAGTAAATATAAGCAATATGCTGGTAAGTATCTATTTGTTGATATTTTCATTTTTTATTTTTTTCTTTCCAAAATGTTTAACGAATAGTGACCCAAGGGGCACCTAAATGAATAAGGATATATCACTGAATCTTATTCTTCATTAACTAAGACTTTTATTGATTTCATAGTACGCTAGTAAGTTCTCTGGAAACGCTGGTAAGTTTTAGCCATACACTGGTAAATATAAGCAATTCGCTAATAAGTTTCTATTTCTTGATATTTTTATTTTTTATTCTTTTCTTTCCAAAATTTTTAACGAATATTGACCAAGGTGGCACCTAAATAAATAATCTAACATATCTCTGAATCTTATTTTTTATTAACTAAGACTTTTATTGATTTCATAGTACGCTGGTAAATTCCCTGGAAACACTAGTAAATTTTAGCCATATACCGGTAAATATAAGCAATAAGTTGGTAAGTTTCTATTTCTTGATATTTGCATTTTTTATTTTTTTATTTCCAAAACTTTTAATGAATATTGACCAAAGGGCACCTAAATGAATAAGAACATATCACTAAATCTTATTTTTCATTAACTAAGGCTTTTATTGATTCTATAGTACGCTGGTAAATTATCTGGAAATGCTGGTAAGTTTTAACCAAATGTTGGTAAATATAAGCAATACACTGGTAAATTTCTATTTCTTGATATTTTCATTTTTTTATTTTTTTTCCAAAATTTTTAACGAATATTGACCAAGGGGCACCTAAATGAATAAGAATATATCACTAAATCTTATTCTTCATTAATTAAGACTTTTATTGATTTCATAGTATGCTGGTAAATTCCTTGAAAACGCCGGTAAGTTTTAGCCAAACACTGATTAATATAAGCAATATGTTGGTAAGTTTCTATTTCTTAATATTTTCATTTTTTATTTTAGTTTCTATTTCTTGATATTTTCATTTTTTATTTTTTTCTTTTAAAAATTTTTAACAAATATTGTCTAAGGGGCACATAAATGAATAATCTAACATATCATTGAATTTTATTCTTCATTAACTAAGACTTTTATTGATTTTATAGTACGCTGGTAAGTTTTAGCTATATGCTGGTAAATATAAGCAATATGCTGGTAAGTTTCTATTTCTTGATATTTTCATTTTTTATTTTTTTCTTTCCAAAATTTTTAATGAATATTGACCAACGGGTACCTAAATGAATAATCTAACTTATCACTGAATAATAATGTCCATAAAATCAAATTTTATGGAGTTTTTAGGATGCTAGTAAATTCCCTGGAAAAGCTAGAAATATTAGCTAAATGTTGGTAAATATAAGTAATACATTGGTAAGTTTCTATTTCTTGATATTTTCATTTCTTTATTTTTTTTCTTTACAAATTTCTCAACGAATGTTGACCAAGGGGCACCTAAATGAATAAATTTATGGGTTAATTGCAGTTTACCCCCTACATTTTAAAAATATGCAACCCGACACCCTGCATTTTCACAATGTGTACTTTGGCCCCTTCTATTGATTTGTTCATCAATTATAAACAAAAATACAGGGTGTCAGGTTGCATATTTTGGGAAGTTCAGGGGGTTAATTCGTACATGATCTAAAAAATCAAGAGAGTATAATGCACTTATTTGGGGCCAAAGTACACATTGTGAAAATACAGTGTGTCGAGTTGCACATTTTTAAAATATAGAGGGTAAAGTGCAAATCTATTATGCACCTCAAAAACCAGTGTCGTTGACAAATGTATATCTATTAATCATTATACCTGTATACAAAACAAAAGTTTCATTCTCCTATTCCATCAAACACTATGTCTTTTAGGCAACCCGAAAGTCTAATATTTTAATAAGGCAAAGGAATTTATTTACCACCATGGCCAAGAGCAAAAGTTTAATATTTTAACACAATAGTCATTTCAAAAAATTTAATCCCACACTAGTAATCTATGAACATGTGCGAGACATATATTTTTGGCATGGATCTCCAGTTGTAGGATTGGTTCCTCCGAAGTCCCTTGGGACTCGAGTTCTATTCCTATCAATCAGTAGATCTGTACAGGAAAAATCTTGTGCTACCTGGATGAAATCGTATAATCAATAAAAGTAAGCCACCAAAATTGAAAAATGACATCATTGTTTGCATGCTTGTATACATGGGTTAACATCCTAATTAAAGGCTTCAAGTAGTGACACTAATCCACCGGTTTGCAAGTTGCCCAAATCTGCATCCAAACAATTATCTTCTAAATTGCGCACTGCAACATTTTGATTTAGATCTATACCCCTCAACTGTTGATCATCAACAAAGAACAACAACAATAAAAGTTAATAATTATTAAAGCCCCACGGATTACATTTATGAGTTTCTAGCAACTTGCAAAATATGTAAGGTTTCTGTAATAGACAAAACTTTTAAATAGAACTAAAAAATCACCACCATCAAATTACAAGGGCATTTTGTAATTCAAATTAACCCTCAATCCCTAAATCAAACCTCAAAACCTGTTCCAATTGCAATAACACTCATTTCTCCAGTATATCAAGGTCCTCCATGGTTGCAAGTGTTCCTCATAAAAAGCATCTACTCCCAATTCTTAAAAACCACAAAGCCTTAACACCACTATACCATGGTGCTTTGTAAGATAACAAAAGTTTAAATGCTATTAATACTTAAATGTTAATATCATTGGTGCAAGTTTATTAACCTATGCTTAACACAAAACTACAGCCATGGCATAAAACTTACACCCTAAACCCTAAATTTGAACAAATTTACAAATTAACATAAGTTCAGTGTATAAACACACCAGGAAACTTTCATTATTGAACTCTTCAGTACATCGAACCTCGACTGATGACTCTATGCAGAAGTTTCTGCCACCTTGCTGACCAATCTCCAAGTCAACATATTACTGCATGTTCAGATAGCGAATAATTAGATCACCTCTATCTATGTTTGTAATATTCTGGGAAACACATAAATTAACACAAGAATGTATACACAAACCTCAACAAACAAATTTTCAACTTGTTGCCTGCCTTGTTTTCTAGATTTTCGGGGAATTTTCTTAACTTGAGACAATTTCCTCTTTGAAGGTCCATGTCACATGTAAAGGACTTCGGATCTCACTCACGTGATTTTCATAATTGTTACCTAAGTTGTTCACAATCTCTTTACCTCTAAAACTCACACTCAAATTGTGATGCAGCAAAGAAGGCATGGACGGGAAATTGGCCGTAAATCTATCAAGTGTACGATGGAGGCCATTAGTTGCATCATCAGAATCTGCAACAACTTCCACAACATCATAGAAATGCTTGCATAGCTTGTCAAATCTCTCCATTCTCCGTTTCAACTAAATCACAGAATAACTGCTCTTTATGTAAGAATGCTTCTGTTTAACCTTTTTGCTCCATCTTGCCAAGATGTACTTACAGGGCAATTGCTTAACTCTTACATGAGTAAGCACACTAAGCGAATGCCTACAAAGAATACCTCTAAACTCAAATAGAAAGCATAGGCAGCTAATGTCATGGTTGTCACGATTAAATCTAACCTCATATGTAGTTTCCTTTGCTCGATTTCCTACAACAATCTCCTCAAACACATGATAAATAGTAGTCATCTCCTCTACACTCTTAAGAGATGCACCACAATTCATTTTCTCTCTAAATTCTATTTGAACTTCATGAAACTTTGCATGAGTATACTTAGATTGGAACTGCTTTTCAATGGTGGAGTTCAAGCCACAAGGAATTGTAGTGTTCATTGATTGAAAATCAGCTTCAAATTCCTTTTCTGCCCTGCTTTTGAGCCCATTGTCATATTGCCTAACAAAATGTTGCAAACTTGTTATTGAGTTGACATATCCATTAAAGAATGCATGTATGCTCTCACTTCATTATGTTGTTGACATCGCTACCTAAAATTCTTCTTCAAAAAAATTGGAACCTATCTATGCCGATCTTTGTATTGTCCACTCAATCATTCATTTTCTTCAAGCTCAAATTCCTTTACAAAGGAACACCATTTGTCCTCAAATTCTTCCTCCATTATGGTTTCATAAATGGCTTCCTTGACTGCAGACTTTATCTTATATGCTGCATATGCTTTGAGCTTCTCCAGGATCTTTTTCATTATATGTCATAAGCACCGTCTATGTCAAGTATAAGGCATAACTTTTTCAATTGCCTTTTGCATAGCCTTACATTGATCGATTATAATGCCACTAGGTGGCTTTCCAGACATGCATCTAACCTAACATTCAAACAACTAAACAAAGGACTCAGTATCTTCTGAAGAGAGTAGGCCACATCCTAGCAAACATGTTTGACCATGGTGATTTACACCAACAATTGCAGCAAATGCCAGTTTGTACTTATTTGTAAGATATGTTGTGTCAAAAGACACAATATCTCTAAAGGCTTCATATGTTACTCTACTCCTAACATCAACCCAAAACACATTTCTCACGTGGAACTCATCATCAAGTCTATATCATACACAAAGTTGTAATTCGGATCCTTCATACTATGGAAATGGCTTACCAAGGCTTTCACATCCCATTCCTTTCCAATTGCATGTCTTTCCTTTTGAATATAATTCCTCACATCTCGTTCAGCAAATGATAAATTCTTGTACTCACTCGTAGCTTCGATAAGAGATTGAAATGTCTTGTTAATCCTCACACATGCATCATCATTCACTTCGATGGTACTGTTCACATGCAAACTAATGTTGTTGTTCATGTTGAACTTCCTTGACTTTGTAGTACTGAGCTCATGACTATGATCAAGAATAACATTTTTCATGCACTATACTCCACTTTCTCTCCTACTTGCTGTAATTTTTGCATTGCATTACGCACAACTAGTTAGGAATGTCTTTATTGTTGATGGTATTTTTGGCGCATGATTCCCTTCTCGTGTGCAAGCTAGAACCAAATAATGCAGTTGCCCATCAAGTCCAATGTTTGAATTTCTTATCTTCCACTAAAAACCCTTTCTACAAGCATATGTCTTGGAAAATGATTTAACTTCTTTTGAATTAAATTCCACTCCTACAGTTGGCTCCAATACAAAGTTTACATTTAAGCCATCAACATCATTGTCGATATCAACATCAACAAGCATTCCCTGATTGCCTGATTCCTCCATGAACCTCAACAATAAAGGGTTACCACACCTACAAAAAAGAGGGACCAAAAAAAAACTAAGCTCAATTGAAAAAACCAACTAATTAAGGAGGAGCTATTGGACATTAAACAAAAAATAGATTGGCAGAAGACTGCATACTGTACTATACAGAATAAACTTACTCATAGTTGAGAAATAAGGGGGAAAAAAAAGGTTTCTCAAGCATAAACCATGAAATCCCATACTAGTTTGGTTCAACTTTTTCTGGTTTTGAGTTTTAATTAGTCCTAAAGCTAAATATACACATAACTTAATATCTGTAAACATATTGGACTTAATATTGGTGGCACTTGACCAATGGATGAATAAATTGCCTTTTTCATTTAGTGAAGACATTTCTTTTGGTAATTGGTAACAAATAAAATATGAATACTTTTTTATCGCCCAAGATTGAAAAGGAAGTAAATAAAAATGACAAAGTGATATTCCTTTCTAGTGTTCATCTAGACTCGGTTGCCCCCCTTAAAAGATCATCTTATGAAACCTTTAAAATCTGTTTTTGTGAAGAATAAAATTTAGCGATATGTCAAATTCAGCATATCGTTTAATCTTATTCTTCATAAAATCAAGTTTTAAGACGCTAGTAAATTCTTAGGAAACGCTGGTAAGTTTTAGCAAAATGCTAGTAAGTACATACAATATGCTGGTAACTTTCTTGTCATACTAGAGAAAATTACTAGTGTATTGCATATACTCACTAACGTTTACAAAGAATTTACCAGCATCTTATGAGACCTTCAAAATCGGTATTTATGAAGAATAATATTTAGTGATATGTTAAATTTATTGACTAAGGGCACCAAAATGAATAAATTTAGCATATCACTAAATCTTATTCTTCATAAAATTAGGCTTCAAAGATATCAAGTGATGCTGGTAAATTCTTAGGAAATGCTGGTAAGTCTTAGTAAAATGCTGGTAAGTATATGCAATATGCTGGTAACTTTCTCTAGTAACACAAGAAAGTTATCAGTGTATTGTATATATTTATCAGTGTTTTGCACAAAATTACTAGCGTTTCCAAAGAATTTACCAGCGTCTTATGAAATATTTAAAATCTGATTTATGGTCTAAATGTCATAAGATGCAGAGGTGGAGTCCATCCATAGCTCAAGGTTGCTTTTCACAAACACTAACGGACATTCCAATTCATGAAATGTGCTACTCTTTAATCATTTCTTTTCCTACTTAACATTGCTAGCCTAAACTCATAGAAATATAACCGCAAACACCAACACTACAATACTAAAATGAAACGCAAACTTGCTACTGATCATAGTTCCAACACCTTTATTTATAAAACCATCCAAAAAATCAAATTCAGATTCAAAAGCCAATATAAAGTTGAACATAGACAATGAGTTATAGACAAAGAGAGAGGGTGTTCTGATCATACCTGAGACAAAGAATAGAGACTCCTTCTATGGCTGCCAGCTGAGAAATCGCTAGTCAATGAGAGAAGAATAGTGATGGAGTGGGTATTGACAAAGTATGAAGAAATACGAAAGGGTAAGAGGGGGAGGAATGACTATAATACCATATCAAATATAATACTATGCTTAAAGTCATAATATTCTACTTGGTAGTTTATTGTGTGTCTATAATTTCTATTTAGCTTACTTTTGGGTAAATTGATTTAGCGGAATCGGTTTATAACCAAGTGTAATTTATCAGCTCAATATATATATATATATATATATATATATATATATATATATAAATATATCTTACGAAGCATATCATAGTATAAACGAAAAATAAATAATACAGACGAAAATAAAATCTATCACAAAATATTTGATGTATATAAACATCATCATCTCATGTATTCATATGGTTATAGTGTCAAATACATCAAGTTGGACCATAAACAAAAAGACATCGATTCATATCTGGCAAACATCTCTACAAAGGTCCTCAAAGGACATTTCACTGTCATGGATACATGAGAAAAGCAAAAGAAAGTAGTGTCCATGGCCCAAAGTGGTGGGGCATGATCCAGGAGTGCCATGCACAAAGGAACTACAAAAAAAGGAGTGGCAGAACCAAATAGAGGGCTAAACAGGGGAACGGCTAAAGCTCATCAGAAAAAATACATAGAGCCGGAACCATGAGGTGGCTATCAAGTACAGTGAGTCCAGCACGTGATCATAGTGCCATTGCCACTCTGGCACTTCAGCGAAGAAGATGATCGTTGCCGCTATCCCTGTCATTTGAAAATGGCGGACATATGACAAAATGAGAATTTAGAAAATTCTTAGTAGGATTTCTCACCTAGCCTATACTGACATTGCGACCATTCTCAGTTTGCTTCAGTTGGTTTATTTAAGAAAATGTGTGACTTGCAAGGTAAATGTTTTAGTTTGTAAATATTAAAACAAGGTGGCCAAAGCAAAATTTCATTTTTACTCAGGAATCAATAAATAGAAAATAAACATATACATTAAACAAAATAAATATTACAGAAAATAGACTGCATTCCAAATTAAATCATAATAAAGAGCATGAAATGTAAAAGAAAGTGATAAATAGACTTTAAATGTATATGCATTGGGCTCATAACCTTTCTTGACTTGTATCTCATAAGTATCCATAATTGGTCCCCTGGGAGTTTTAGGCTATATAACTCCTGGGTAATAGTCCGCTTATCAGAATTGAGCTCGCTCTTATACAAGAATGCTGGGTTTATTATTCCCGACCTACCCACCAATTTATTTCCCTTAATCTTAATTCGGTGCTGGCCCAAGTAATATGGGATTTTTCTTTTGACTCATAACATCATGTAATGGTGACTAACAAAACATGAGGTACTAAAGCATTACTCCTCTGTATTTAATCTACTAAAATTTCGGCGGCATAATGGCTTAAAATTTGTTCCCCGAAATTGTAACAAACAACTTTTCAACTAGCTAGTCCTCGCAACAGAAATATCATAATCATATATCAACAGTTCAACAAATAAATATAAGGCTTACATAAACAATTCCAAGAATTTGCAATTTCTAGTGCAAGAGCTTTAAGTTTTGGGAGTTGTATCGTTGCCTTTACGGTTCTAAATTCTGCCCTCTTTTGTATGTTGCACTATAATTTTATCTTGACTAATTAAATCCTAAAATCTTAATATGATGTAGCATTGTTTGTCTATTTTTAGTTATCTTTGGTCCAACTAAGTTTTGATGAGCATGGGCTAAGTTATTGATATTTGACTCAAGACTGCCCTACTGTTGGGTAAAATTGGGCACTGAAGTGTAAAAATCCATAAAAATTACAATCCTTATCAATTTGATCCAAAATTGGTGTCCATGGATAGCTAATTGAATCATCTTTTATTTCTCACAAGTTTCATCTCAATTTGATAAGCAGAACTCAAGTTATGAGCTCTCAAAATTAGCTAAAAGAATCTGTCCTATTTTAGTTTGAAAAGAACATGAGATAAGTTTGAAGAATTTCTGGGAGCAAACTAGTAATAATAAAAATTTGAAATTTTTATGGCATAAATATCTATGAATTAACTTTCCAAAAAAATTAGTTCTACTCAATTTGAATTTGTATAGGGCTAGGTATGCCCTACACAACCTATACTGATTAGGACAATGACTAGAATTCTAGAGTTAACTTCAAAAATTCATAACTCTTTTATTTCAAGGCCAATGGCCTTATAATTTAATGGTTGGAAAGCACTGGATGTTTAGTATCATCTAAAAATAGTGTCATCAATTTTTTATCACTACTGACGAGGCCGTATAGTTTGCTGTATGGGCAAGTTCCTAGGGTTTCATTTTCAACATCTAGTTTAAGTTTTCCTTTCAGTCTATTACTTAAATATCGATCCCAACCAAAAATCCACATATCTCATCAATTGAATCAAGGCACAAAATCATCATCTCATATCAGAATAAGAAGTAGGACACAAACACAAATTAGTCACATAACTATAGAAACAAGCAAAATACAAGGATCCTACCTTATAATTCAAGCTTAAGCAAAGAAGGGAGTACATTTTGAGTGAAGGTGAATGAGTGAAATGAAGATCTGAAGATGAAGAGGTAAATTTGAGAAAGAAATAAGGGGAAGAGAGTTAAGATATGGGCGTAGCTTTAGGGGGAAAGATTAGGAAATTTCATGCTTGAAATGAGTCAAAAAGCATGATGAGTCACTCAGATGTAATTGGTGGAATTTTTTCTTGTCTTGAGTTTGATTTAGCTCCTAATTTGTGTCTAATAGTGGCACCACTTTTAGGGTGTTGTAGCTGAATTCTAGCTACTAAATTTAGGGTTTAACAGTATAAATTTCTACTGACTCGGTTCTTGTGGTATACAACACAGAAAGTGAACTGATTCTCCTTAATTAGAAGAAAATTGCTAATGATTCTCTAAATTTTATCTACATCACAACTTAAAAATTCTTTTCATTCTAACATCTATAATTCAACCTTAGTTACTGTTATTTCTCTAATGAAATAGAACAAAATAACTAACAGTGCTAATTGGATGCACTGTAAAAACGGGATGTTATATTATTATCCTCCTAAAAGAAAAATTTTGTCCTCAAATTTTAGTACATAGAAATAGTTCGGGAAGGAAAGTCCTTCTTCATATCGGACTCTAACTCCTAGGTGTGATCTTATACTTCTTCCCTTCCCTATTTTACCTTCACTATTTGCACAGTCTTGTTTCAGAGTTGATTGATACTTTTGTCTACAATATGCACCGGAGGTATTTAGAAGGTCAAGTCATCCTTTAATTGTATGGACTCAAGTTCTAAAAAGTGATTGGGATCAAGGTGATGCTTTCGGAGTTGTGACAAATGAAAAACGTCATGAAAGTTAGACAAATGTGGGGGCAAGGCAACTAGATATGCTACTGGCCCGACCTATTTTAGAATTTGGAAGGGACATATGAATCGGGGACTTAGCGTTTTGACTTTGATGGCTCGACCTATTCCTATTATGGTTGTAAATTTTGAGAACATGTGGTCTTTTTCTTGAAACTCTAATGGTTTCCTCCTTGTATCCGCATAACTTTTTTGATGCCTCAGGGCCGTAAATATCTTGCTTCGGATTTGCTTTATCCATTCAGTGGTTTGTGTGACTAAGTCAGGCCCCAGTAAACTCTTTTCCCTCAGTTCATACCAACATATTAGCAATTGGCATTTCTATCCATATAACGCTTCATATAGAACTATGCCAATACTAGCATAATAACTATTGTTATAGGTGAACTCAGCTAGTGGCAAGTACCGATCCTAATTCCCTCGTTGCTCCATGATGTACACTCTTAACATATCATCCAGAGTTTGAATCATTCTCTTTATTTGTCTGTCAGTTTGGGGATGAAAAGCAGTACTTAGGCAGAGTCTTATATCAAATGCCTTCTGAAGTGTTCCCCAAAATCAAGAAGTAAACCTTAGGTCTCGATCTAAAATCATAGTTGAAGGGACTCCGTGTAACCTCAGTATCTCTTGGATGTATAATTGAGCTAATTTCTCTAAGGGATAGTTTGCTTGAACGGGTAAGAAGTAAGCAGATTTGGTTAGTCTGTCCACTATAACCCATATGGCATCATACCCAGTAAATGTCCTTGGTAAATCCCATTACAAAGTCCATTGAAATGTTCTCCTATTTCTACTTCGGAATTTCTAAAGGTTGCAGTGTTTCATATGGTTTCTGGTGTTCAATCTTTACTTTCTGACAAACTAAACATCTGTTTATGAAGTCTGCTACATTCAACTTCATCCTTGGCCACCAAAACATTTTCTTGAGGTTTTGATACATTTTTTTGATTCTATGATGCACTATGAATTCACTTTTATGAACTTCTTCTAAAATCCTATTTCGAAGATCGTCTCCCTCAGGTACACATATTCTTCCTTGATGTCGCCATATTTCTTCTCTATCTTGAGTAAATCCCGTCAATTTTCCCGATTGCACCAGGGTTATGATGTGCTGGAAGCTTGCATCCTGTTGTTGTGCACATTGAATTTGCTCCTTGAAATCACTGGTTACCGTGATCTGACTTAATTGAATAGCTTGGGGAGTTCTAGGAATTCCCAAATTGAAGTCTCGGAAACTTTCTATAAGCTCCACCTCTTTAATCATCATCTAAGCCACGTTCAAAGATTTCCTGCTCAGGGCATCTGCCACTACATTGGCCTTACCAAGAAGGTACTTCAGCTCAAATTCGTAGTTGTTAAGGAATTCCATCCACCTTCGCTGCTTCATATTTAATTCTTCTGATCAAAGAAATATTTCAAACTTTTATGATCAAAAAACACCTCAAACTTTTTTCCGTAGAGGTGGTGTCTCCATATCTTTTAAGCAAACACCACATTGCTAGTTCAAGATCATGAGTTAGGTAACTCGTTTCATGAGGTTTCAACTATCTCGAGGTATATGCTACTACATTTCTGTTTTGCATCAATACACACCCTAATCCTTTTTAGGAGGCATCATAATAAACTTCAAATAACCTATGAGGATTTGGTAATGTCAGCACTGGTGTTGTAGTCAGCTTCTCCTTTAATTCCTAAAAACTACGTCCACTGTCTGACATCCAATTAAATGGGACATTTTCCCTAGTCAGCTTCGTCAGAGGTAAGGCTATTTAAGAGAAGCTCTCGATAAACTGTTTGTAGCATCTGGCCAAACCTAGAAAACTCGTGACTTCAGTAATAGTGGTTGTTCGTTCCCAGCTTATCACTACTTCCACTTTGCTAGGATCTATGGAAATTCTTCCCTGAGATACTACATGCCCTAGAAATTTCACCTCTTCTATCCATAATTCACACTTAGACAACTTTGTATAGAGTTTCTTCTCCCTTAAAATCTGCATTACTAGTCTTAAATGTTCTACATGTTCTTATTTGATCTTTGAGTAGACAAGTATATCATTGGCAAAAACCACCATGAACTTGTCTAGATACGGTCGAAAAATTCGATTCATGTAGTCTATGAATACCGCGAGGGCATTTGTCAATTCAAATGACATCACGATGTATTCATAATGTCCATAGCGAGTTTGAAAGGTTGTCTTGGGAATATCCTCATCCTGAACTCAAATTTGACGATAACCGGACTATAAGTTGATCTTAGAAAATACGGTTGCTTCTTGCAGTTGATCCATGAGATCATCTATCCTTGGCAGAGGGTACTTGCTCTTAATCGTAACTTTATTCAGCTGGTAGTAATCTACACATAATCGCATACCTCCATCTTTCTTCTTGACCAGCAAAATAGGAGCTCCCCATGGCGACGCACTGGGTCTAATGAACCGTTTCTCCAAAAGTTCTTCAATATGCTTCTTGAGTTAAACCAACTCTAGGGGTGACATTCTATACGAAGCTATAGATATTGGTCTCATTCCCAATACTAATTCAATGGAGAATTTGATTTCCCTTTCTAGGGGAAACTCGGGAATATCTTCTAGAAATACACCTGAATATTCTTTAATAATCGGAATCTCATTCAACTTTTGATCAACTTCTACCAGATTAGTTGATAAGAGCATGTATCCCTGATTTTCCTTCCTACAACAATTTATCACTAAGGAGTTTAGGTAAAGATCTATATGAGTCATAGGTTTAGAAGATAAAGTAGAGGGAAACACAACATTTTTATCTGAACAATTTAGCATTACTCGATTGGTGGAAAGCCAATCCATGCCCAGAAATATATCAAGCGCAGACAGTGGAAGACATATTAAATTAGCTACAAAAGTTCTATTTTCAATGTGAAAAGGAAGGTTCGAGCAAACCTGACTAGTTCTAATAGGTTTATTTGTAGGAATGGAAACTAGGAGATCATAAGGTAATTCAGAAATGGGCAATTGTAAAGCATTTACACAACTGTGAGAAATAAAGTAATGTGTGGCTCCTGAATCATATAATACAATTAGAGTCTTACCGTTCACTTCACATGTACTTTGAATTAAATCTTCAGATTTAACAGCTTCCTCTGCATCCATAGTGAAAACCTTTCCTTGGCGCTGAGGCATAGGGGTCAATTGCAGATTTCTAGTAGGGCACTCATAAATTTTGTGACCTGGCTTACCACATCCAAAACAAATGTTCTACCTCGCCAAACACGGTTGATCACTATGATTCTCCCCGCACTATGTGCAAGTCTGCTTCATGAAAGGTCTTTGGGGCTGCTTACCTTTATTGCCCGCTGGCTAAAACTTCTTCTATTGTTGAAAATTAAGCTTGAACTTCGGGCCTTGTGGTGCTAACCCTTTCTTAAAGTTATTGCTAGTAGACTTAGCAGCTGCCAACTTCCTATTACAATCCTCTATAAGTCAGCATTTATTTACTAGTGTGGGAAAATCTCTGATCTCCATAGGTCATACAGAAGCAAGGATATCTTCTCTCAATCCGCCTTCAAATTTAACGCATGTCCACGCCTCATCTGGGCTCCGCTGATATATTGTAGAAAACTTGCATAGCTCCTCGAATTTGGCAATATACTCTAATACACTCCTGCTTCCCTGGTGGAGTTGCATAAACTCTAATTCCTTAGTGTTCCGAACTAAAGCGAGGAAATATTTATGATAAAAGGCTTTTTTAAACACATCCCAGGTAATCTCTATCTGGGAACCTTCTAGCAACCTCTTCACATCATTCCACCAGAATTCTGCATTTGCTTCCGACATGTAAGTAGCAAATGCTACTTTCTGATGATCAGTATAGGCCAAAACTTATAAGACCTTCTCCATTGCCTAGACTTACTCCTCACTTCTATCTAGGTCAAAGGCTCCTCTGAAACTAGGCGGGTTCGCCTTCTAGAATTCAGTAAATTTAAGATATTCTAAGTCCACCTTCGAACCATTTAGATTCCCTCCCTGGTCAGCTTCAGGTTGTCTTCCTAGATGGTCTATCATTTGGTGTGTTGCTGCTGCTTGTTCTTTCATTGCATATGCCATCTCCCGCAAGGTACCCATAAGATCAGTGGCGCCTTCTGAAGCGAGTACAGTTCATGGCCTACCTCACCTACTGGAAGCCATCAAGTTCTGAACACACAAAACAAAAGTGTTGAGTTGATCAGGCTCAACACTGAGCTTAGTGCGTTAGTAATTAATAGCTTACACAGTCGGGCACTTATCTAAACAAACAATTCAGTATAATAGAATAATTAAAAGGTTCAGAGTATGCATAAAGCATAGTCAGTCCAATCCTCAAGCCTCTACTAGGATGAACTATTCTGATATAAAAAATATAACACCCTACCAAATATAATATTATGCTTAAGTTATAATATTATACTTAGTAGTTTATTACGCGTCTATAATTTTCATTTAGCTTACTTCCGTGTAAATTGATTTAGTTATATATATATATACCAGAGCTACGGGGTGGCCGGAAAGGTGGAAGGGATCACAGGGGTAGTGAAGAGGGGAGGAGGCGGACTCCTACTTACATGCTATGCAAAATGCAATGCAATAAAATAAATTACAAAAAATAAAAGAAAGCCAGAACACAGTAGTCCGTCAAGACTGGCTGAGGGAGAAAGAGATATGCAGAAATGTAAGATAAAATTTTATTTCATAAAGAAAGTTTACAGAAGTATCTCAGAGTACTCCTAAAAACTCTCTGTTCTGAAGGATTCTAAAGGATGCCTTATAACAAGAGTGCGCAATCCTTATATAGAAGCCTATTTTGACTATTACAACAGTTCCGGTTACAATACTTAAACAGTACAGGTTACAAACCGAGACTATTACAATAGTAAAGGTTTGAACTGACACCTACAGTGACATAAAGAGACTTCGGTGATAGAAGCTTTTGTCTGCTTTTGCTAAAAGTAGATTTCTTCTGCTTTTGCTTTTACCGAAAGCAGAGCTGTTGGAAGTTATCTGCCGACAGTGCCTTTTGTCGTTTTCTGTCGACTCAACAATCTTCACCTAAATCGATTCCAAAGCAAGCATCTTCATTCTGGTAAAACCCGGATGATGATGCTGAAGAAGAGGATGATGAAGATAAATTTTGTTTGACTGATGACTCAGCTTCATCTATCTGTTTAGAGTAGCTTCAGGATATCCTTCAAGTTTTGAGCAAAGGATTCTTTGCTTGCGGATGCTCCTAAGGTTGCCATAATTTGGGATCTCTGATTCAAGAACTTACAATTGTCTGGATCAAAGGCCGAGAGTAGTTTGGGATTCTACTTGAACCAATCTTTAACCTTTTGAGGACTGATCCAGGAAGTATCAAATTCTGCCCACCATTTGACATAAGCTTGTCTTTGAAGATAGGGCAGTAGATTTTGGTTTTCATGTTTTCCAAAAACATATTGCCAAGAAAAAATCCAGGCTAATGAGGAATAAAAATGGAGATCTACTGGGAATGGATCTCCTGAAAGATTGATCATTTTTGAAAAAGTTTGAAATCCTTCTAAGGCACTGCTAGGAAGGATTTGATCTATTGGTCCAAAGAAATTCCACCACTGAGAAAACCAATGAGGGAATTTGTATAAAGCATTCCTTTTAAAATAAATAAGCCATGAACGGCAGAAAGCTTTATTTTGGAGCCAAAATATGTTGGTCCAGACTTGAACATAATCCCAATAGTTATATCCAATTTGATCAAAGTTTTGAGAAAATTTTTTAATATTGTTTGGATTTTTTCCAAAATCAGATGGCGTTAAAACCTTGAGAATTTGGAAGGTTGAATGAGTAATGTTTGGAGGACTGGCTTTGTCCTTGTAATATTTGATGGACACTGAATCAGAATCTATCAGGATAAATTCATAATATTTTTGTGTCCTGTTTGGAGAAAAAGGTTTGAAATGAAAATCTTTTGGGAAGATTTTTTAGGGTATTTTGTTGGGATTTTTATCCCAAAATTATGGTTCGATTTGAGTTACAGGCATAAATTTTTCTTTTGCCAAATATTGGGTTTGGGAGTTTTTGGTAGAGGTTTGAGTGGTCGTCAATTGTTTGGACGAACCTTGTTTGGTGATCTGTTTGCTCAGATTTTACATCATGAGGAATAATGGGTAATCCTCATCATCTTCATCATTGTCAGAGGCAATTTCTGCCCAAAAATTTTTTGAGAGTTTGGTTAGGCCTTGGTCTTGAAAGGCTAACAGTGTTTGGATTGGGAAGACATAGTCTTCCTTGGTTTGTTTTTGTGTTTGCTGGGTAGATGACCCAAATAAGTTGGGTTCTTCGGTTGATGAGCCAGTTTGATTTTTTGCTTGCCTAGTTAGGACAATTTCTTTTCCTTTTCCTTTTTCTTTTTCTTTTGTTTTTCCTCCTCTAGAGGAGGATGATGATTTTGGCATTCTTTTCCCTGCAAAAATTCATGGGTGAGGTAATCAGGGAGAGAGTTTGAAGTGCCTTTGAGATACTCAATATCAAAATAAAAAACACTTAAAATAGCTTGCCATCTTGCAAAAATTTGTTTCGAGGCGAGGTTTTTAACATCTTTTTGCAAAATGTCTTTTGCTGATTTACAATCTACACGAACCAAAAACCTTTGATTCAGTAAATCAGATTGAAATTTTGATATGCAGAGAACAATTGCTAAAACTTCTTTTTTAATTGTAGAATACTTTTGTTGAGCAGTATTCCAATGTTTTGAAGTGTATGCAATGACATGCTCTCTACTATCTAATTTTTGTTTTAAAATGCCGCCAAAACCTAAGTCAGAGGCATTAGTTTCAACAATTTTTAAAGCTTGGGGGTTTGGTAGATAAAGACAAGGAAGGGTTTTGACTTGGTCTTTAACCTGTTTGACAATGTTTGTATGAACGTCTGTCCAAGGAGGAGGAATCTTTTAAGACGATCATGGAGGGGTTTGGTAAGATTATTAAGCTGAGGAAAGAAGTTAGAGACATAATTAAGACAGCCTAAAAATCTTTGCAATTGAGTTTTGTCAATAATCTGATTAGGAAAATTATCCGCAAAGTGGATTGCCCGATCAATTGGGACAATAGTACCTTGAAAGATATTATGTCCAAGAAATTTGATTTTCGTTTGAAAAAGATCAATTTTTGTTTTAGAAATTGCAAGGCTATTTCTTTTGATTATATTCACAAAAATATGAATATGTTTGAAGTGTTGGTCAATAGACTGAGAAAATATTAGAAAATCATCTATGTAGACGATGATAAAGTTTGAATAAGAATCAAAAATATCATTCATGATTTTTTGAAACTCAAAAGGAGCATTTTTTAGTCCAAAAGGCATTTCATTCCACTCGCACTGCCCAAAAGGAACAGTGAAAGCTATTTTGTAGTGATCACTTTCTTGAATTTGGATTTGCCAAAATCCAGATTTCATGTCAAATTTTGAAAATATTTTTGCTGAATGCAAACGATTCAGAAGATCTTTTTTGTTTGGGATCAGATATATAATCCATTGAAGAGCTTTGTTTAAAGGCTTATAATTTATCACAAGCCTTGGAGTACCACGCTCAATTTCTGCTTGTTTATTGACATAAAGAGCAGAACAAGACCATGGACTTTTGCTTTTTCGGATTAGACCTTTGTTAAGAAAATTATCGATCTCTTTTCTACAGTAAATGAGGAGTTCCTCATTCATCTGTATTGGTCTAGCTTTTGTTGGAATTTGTCATTCATGGAAATCCTTTTCATAAGGAAGACTGACAACATGTTTTTTTCTTTGTAGATTATATTTTGAATATGCTCAAGAAGATTTTGGATCTTCTTTTGAACATCCAGTTTGGAAAGTTGGGATTCAATATTCTTAAAAGAAATTTCTTATTTTAAAAAATTGATTTGATTTTGTTTAGTTTGAATCAAATTAAGCTTTTTTGAAATCAGTTTTCTTAAAAAAGGAAAATTGATTATTTCACCTAGATATTTAGTAAAAATACCTTCATTGGTGATGTTTAATGAAAAAGAGACCTAATAAAGGGTATTCCTAAGATCACCGCATTACTAAAATTTTTTACCAATAAAAATAAGGTTTTTAATCTAAGGTTCTGATTTTCAATCATCGCCTCAGAAAATTTGAAATTAATTTTGAGCTTTGAACCACTAGCAGTGCTAAGTTGCTCAGAAGTTTTCTCAAAATATTTTGTTGGAATAAGTCCTTCCTGTATGAAATTTGAATCTACACCAGTATTGAATAATCCAACAGTTTCAAGAATAAAATCTTTTATTCTTATTTTGATATTGATGTAAAATTTTTGGATTTTTAACTTGTTAATTAATCCAAGAAATTCATCATCATTTGGAAGATTTTGAGTACTACTATCATCAAAGACAGCATCAATTTTCTTATTGTTTAGCAGGGAATCAATGATTTCCTACTGAAAATCTTGTTCTTTAAGAGTTTTAACCTCAACTTTGAGATTCTGGATCTCCTGTTGAAGATTATAAATAGTAACAGGTTTAACAGATTTTTTCTCAAGTTTTTTGAGGGTTTCGCTAAGACTAAATTTATTAGTCTAAATTGCAAGTTTGACTTTAGAAGAACTGGCCTCTAAAGTAGCTTTGAGTTTATTGAAATAAATCCTTTTTTCATCAGGATCAGGAATAGAGTTTATGGCTTCAAAAAGAAGCTCTTGTTCTCTGGTGAGAATGTTTATGGATGACACTTCAGTAGTATCTTCGGAAGATACTACCTCAATATCATCAGGCATGACAGAATCATCAGAGGACATTTCATGTTCCTCTTCAGAGGTTCCAGCAAGCAGATTATTGATTTGCTCCTCAATATTAGGCTCAAGGTTTAAAGCCTTTATTTTTTGTTTGAGCCTACAGTTTCTAGCTCTGTGGCCTGTTTTACCACATTTGAAACATGTAATGGGCTTGTCAGTATGGTTTGGCTGCGATTGAATATTGGGTTTCCTCGGTGGAGGCTTAACCCTTTTGGGTGGTTTGCGCCTAGGAGGAGGCTTATGTTTATTTTTGGGTTTGGACCTTCTTTTTAGGCAGGGCAAACCAAATTGTTTGCAGAAAGTGCCCATTTCCCTCCTATTTTGAGTCTTTTCTTTAGCCAATTGATTTTAAATTTTATTATCTTGGCAGATTTTTAAGGCTACCTTTTGAATATAAGCAATAAGTTGACCGTAACTTAATTGCTCATAATGTATGTTTCCGTCATGAGATTGGTTACGAATTTTTTCCCTAACCCTATCTTCAAGTGATTTTGGAAGACCAACCAAGAACTTTTCTTTCCAGAAAGGCTGTTGACTATCTTCTCTAGTGAAGACTCTCGTAAGGAAGGTATCCCTATACTAGCGAAAGTTTCCAAGTGTTTTACACTTGAGATTGGACAATAATTCAGCTGACCTATCCTTCCAAAGGGTAGGATCGCCAATAAAATGCTGAACAATTTTAAAAATTAAAGTGTTGACAGCATCAGGGATAGGTTCCCCATTGCTGGTGATTGGTGTTTCATCCAGTTCAGTTTTGATTGCATAAAGAATTTTTGATTTTTTAGAATCAGTAAGATAATTATCCCACCAACCTTTTAACTAACTAGAAAAACCAGCAATCAAAATTTCAACAATTGTTTCCTCCGAACAATTGAGGTTTGTAGAATATGCAGTTGCAACCATAGTCATATGTTACAAAGTGTTCATAATCTAATATTCAGTTTGACCATCTATGTTCCATTCATAGATGTTATTGGCGCTAAAAGACTTAATATTTAAAGATTTCTCTTCAAATAATAAATCGGGAGGAGTAGCACGTTGATAGTAAAGTTTTGAAGGTTTTTTTCAAATTTTGAGAAATAACCTGATTAATATTTTGATTTTCAGAATTTTTCGAAAATTCAGTTTTTTCAAGAGCACTAATAATTCTTGATTTAGAAGTCTCTTGTTGTGGAGTATCAGGAACAACAGTTTCCAAAAGTTTGAGTTTTTCATTGATTTTGTTTAAAAATTCGTTTTGAGGAGAAACAGTTTTAGGCTAAAGACTTAGCGCCTTACTATTTAAAAGGTTTGAAAAGTGGTTTAACTTCTTGTTTTTCAGAAACAATTTTTGAGGAAGAAGGCTTCTCTTTGATTTTGACAGTTTTTCCAAGAAGTTTTGGACCTAATGTTTGAAGATACTTGTTTGTATAATTGGATTGTTCCATGAGACTCTTGATGTCTCTTGGATTTAAAGGCTCATCATCCTTTCTAAATTTGAAAAGTGACGCTATGATGGGTTTGCCATCAGCATCCTTAATGTTAAGAAGCTGAAATTTTGTTTTAGGAGGAAGTTCAGATTGAACCGTCTCATTGTTTTTGAGATGCCAGAGGACATCTAAAGTTTTTTCACTTAATTCTGTTTTCCAAGGGTAATCAACCTTATTTTTGATAGAATAAGCATGAAACCAGTTGAAGAAAAATATATTTTGTTTGACTCTATTAAGAAAATCATAAAAACTTTCCTGAATATCTTTTCTATTTTTTCCCTGATAATTTTGAAAAAACCAATTTCTTTGAGGGGCCAAATCCTTGGAATAAAAGTTTTTCCTAAGGGATTCTTTATCTATGGTGAATTCAGACATCATAAGATTCATTCATAGAGGAGTATGTTCGAGATTGAATTGATTTTTGGTATTCGTCTTCCTTTTGATAGACAGGTCTAGGAAGATCAGAAGACATATCTAACCCACAAAGTCGGATATTTGGGATTTCAATTTGGGAGGCTGTAGAAAAGGACTTTCTAGACATAGTCGAAGCAGCTGTCTTAAAATCCTCAGAAACCTCAGACCTGGAAGAAGTTCCAAAGTGGAATGAGTTTTTTCTATCAAAGAATAACTCAACTTTTCCAGTGTCATATTGCCTAATATCCTGGAAGTCAGAAGTAGGCTTAGGTTTGGCTGGAACAACTCTGTCGAGTGTCCATTTTTGAGAAAAATATATTTCATTCCATTGGATAGCCTTTGGTACAATGACCTTGGCTTTAGTTGTGTCTGTGAGAAACAGAATAGTTTCTCCATTTTGTTTTGGTTTAAGGACCCTAGAGATCATGGAGTTCATGACCTTATATTGGACCCTATAAGTTAAGTTTATAGGAATAGATCCAGACTTCATATCAAGTCCAGATATTAAAAGATTGAGAGTCAGTACATCGATGATATTTCTATCAGCGAGACTAACAGTAAGATCTGGGAAACAATTAAAGTAAATTGGCCTAGCACAGATACTAGTTTCAACAATTCCAAGAAGATAATCATGAAACTGATTATGTCTAGCATCACGAAGATAGATCAGGACAGAGGTGTTCATACCTAATCTGATGGTTGGTTTGAGAGAGACTTGAACGCACCCTGTGTGAAGAAAATTAAATTCTTCTTTGTGTTTTCTGATTGATTTGTTTGAAAGAAGTTGAAAAGTTTTTTCTATTTCATCCAAGGGGACAACTTCTTCTACAGTTCTGACTATATTGTCAGATTTTGAGAAAAAGGTTTTCTTTTCAATTTTGTAAATTTGAGTTTCAGGGATCCTAGGCATTTCCCAGGTTCCTAGATCATCATCGTTTATATCTTCAAATCGGATTTCCTCTTTGAAAATGTTGTTTGTTTTGTTTTTAATTTGATGATCATTTTCATGATCATTGGAAAAAGAAGATGAAGAAGAACTAGTAGAAAAACTGCGAGATACATACATACATATATATATATATATATATATATATATATATATATATATATATATATATATATATATCTTACAAAGCATATCGTAGTATAAATGAAAAATAAACAATATAAACGGAAATAAAATTTATCACAATATATTTGGTACATATAAACATCATCATCTCATGCATTCATATGGTTATAGTGTCAAGTATATCAAGTTGAACCATAAACAAAAAGACATCGGTCCATATCTGTATAAACATCTCTATAAAAGTCCTCAAAGGACATTTCACTATCATGGATACATGAGAAAAGCAAAAGAAAAGCAATGTCCATCTCCCAAGATCATAAAAGGTGCCAAAAAAGGGTCATTTTGTACAACTAAATTCTGCAGGTGCGAGTAGCTCTACTAGACAGACTCCGAGGAAAGAAATTCATTCACCCTACCAGAGTCAGCAAGTGCATAGTCATCATTGGGGGCAGAGGAGGAAAAGGAGGAGGAGGATTTCATCCACCGGATGGGTCACTCTCCGCTAATGCTCGGTGTGTCGACTGAGGTGGTGGTGCCTGATGTAGTGGGGCAGGGTCCGAGTGTGCCATATACAAGAAAGGAGTGACAAGATCAAACAGAGTACTTAATAGGGGAAATAGCGAAAGCTCATCGGAAAAATACATAGAGTTGGAACCATGAGGTGGCCATCAAGTACAGTGAGTCCAACGTGTGATCATAGTGCTATTGCCACTTTGGTACTTCAGTGAGGAAGATGATCGTCACCGCTATCCCTGTCATCTGAAAATGACACAGACATATGACAAAATGAGAATTTAGAAAATTCTCACTAGGATTTCTCACCTAGCCTATACTGACATTGTGACCAATCTCAGTTTGCTTCGATTGGTTTATTTAAGAAAATGTGTGACTCGCAAGGTAAATGTTTTAGTTTGTAAATATTAAAACAAGGTGGCCAAAGCAAAATTTCATTTTTAGTCGGGAATCAATAATTAGAAAATAAACATATACATTAAACAGACTAAACATTACAAAAAATAGACTGCATTCCAAATTAAATCATAATAAAGAGCATGAAATATAAAAGAGAGTGATAAATAGACTTTAAATGTATATGCATTGGACTTATAACCTTTCTTAACTTGTATCTCATAAGTATCCATACTTGGTCCCTTGGGATTTTTAGGCCATATAACTCCTAGATAATAGTCTGCTTATTAGGACCAAGCTCGCTCCTATACAGGAATGTCGAGTTTGCTTTTCTCGACCTTCCCACCAATCTATTTCCCTTAATCTTAATCCGGGGCTAGCCCAAGTAATATGAAATTTCTCTTTTGACTCATAAAATCATGTAATGGTGACTAACATAACATGAGGTACTAAAGCATTACTCCTCTATATTTAATCTACTGAAACTTCGGCGGCTAACAGCTTAAAATTTGCTTCCCCAAAATTGCAACAAACAACTTTTCAACCAACTAGTCTCAGCAATAGAAATATCATAATCATATATCAACAGTTCAACAAATGAATATAAGGTTTACATAAACAATTCCAAGAATTTGCAATTTCTAGTGCAAGAGCTTTAAGTTTTTGGGAGTTGTACCCTTGCCTTTATGGTTCTGAATTCTGCCCTATTTTGTATATTGCACTATAATTTCATCTTGACTAATTAAATTATGAAATCTTAATATGATGTAGCATTGTTGTCTATTTTTAATTCTCTTTGATCCCACTAAGTTTTGATAAGCATAGACTAAGTTATTGATATTTGACTCAAGGCTGCCCTTCTGTTGGGCAAAATTAGGCACTAAAATGTAAAAATCCATAAAAATTACAATCCTTATCAATTTGATCCGAAATTGGTGTCTATCGATAGCTAATTGACTTATCTTTTATTTCCCATAAGTTTCATCTCAATTTGATAACTAGATAAGTTATGAGCTTTCAAAGTTAGCTAAAAGAATCTGTCTTGTTTTAGTCTAAATAGAACATGAGACAAATTTGAAGAATTTCTGGGAGCAAACTAGTTAGGATAAAAATCTGAAATTTTTATGGAATAAACATCTATGTATTAGTTTTCTAATAAAATTAGTTGCACTTAATTTGAATTTGTATAAGGCTAGTTATGCCCTGCGCAACCTATACTAGTTAGGATAGTGACCAGAATTCTAGGTTAATTTCAAAAATTCATAACTCATTCATTTCAAGGCCAATGGCCTTATAATTTATATAACTAGAAAACTCTGGATATCTAGTTTTGTATAAAAATAGTTTCATCAATTTTTGATTACTACATATGAGGTTGTATAGTTCGTTGTACGGGCAGGTTCCTAGGGTTTCATTTTCAGCAGTTAGTTTAAGTTTTCCTTTCAGTATATTACTCAAATATCCATCCCAATCAAAAATCCCCATGTCTCATCAACCTAATCAAGGCACAAAATCATCATCCCATATCAGAATAAGAAGTAGGACACAAACACAAATCAGTCACATAACCATAGAAGCAAGCAAAATACAAGGATCCTACCTTATATTCAAGCTTGAGCAAACAAGAGAGTAAATTTTGAGTGAGGGTGAATGATTGAAATGAAGAGCTAAAGATGAGGAAGTGAATTTGAGAAAGAAATGAGGGGAAGAGAGGTCAGATATGGGCATAGCTTTAGGGGGAGAGATTGGGAAATTTCATGCTTGAAATGAGTCGAAAAGCATGATGACTCACTTAGGTGCAATTGGTGGAATTTTTTCTTGTCTTAAATCAATTTAGCTCCTAATTTGTGGCTGATGGTGGTGCCACTTTTAGGGTGTTGTGGTTGAATTCCAACCACTAAATTTAGGGTTTAACAGTATAAATTTCTACTGACTCAGTTCTTGCGATATACAACACAAAAGTGAATCGATTCTCCTTAATTAGAAGAAAATTGCTAATGATTCTCTAAATTTTATCTACATTACAAGTTAAAAATTCTTCAAATTCTAACATCTCTAATTCAACCTTAATTACTCTTATTTATTTAATGAAATGGAACAAAATAATTAACAGTGCTAATCGGATGCACAGTAAAAGCAAGATGTTACAACAACAACTCCTTTCAAAGTGGCGCTAGCGGATAATAATGCTTTGCTTGGTTCTTTAGAGGAGAGGATGTTAGGGGAGCTGGAGGCAAGAGATGAAAGCGAGATGTTTATCCTTCTATTTTTTACATGCTGGGGGGTGTTTGGGTTTCTATTTTTGGATTTTCAAATTTTGTCACTGTTTTATCTAATATATTATGTTTGTGCGGTTTTTGTCCTTTTGCGCTTTATTCCTTCGATCCACTCACTGTTTGGCCATATGTGTCGTGTAGTGCATCGTAAAAATGCGTCCCCCTATCATTTCTCTTAAAATAAAGACAAAAAAGAAAGACAAAAGATAAAAAAGAAAAATTAGAGTGATCAATGACCAGTAAGGTGCACAAAAGTGTCCTTTGATAAATTTTTAATTAGGATTCAATTAGTATATAGATAATTGTATGTATAATTATATGTATATAAATTATTTAATCAATATGTAAATAATTGTATATATGATTATATAAGTATAAATATTAATATTAATACATATTTTTTATTCTGGTTTGACCACAATTCAACCACAATTGAACTATTAAACCTTGAATAAGTTTCTTGACCGGTTCAATTTTTAGAACCTTGGTTAATATACCTAGTGGAGCGCATAACTTGTCAAGATTAGCAAAGAGCATTTGATAAAGGAGTCTACAAAAGGCCCTAGCTTGAGGTTGGTGAGTGTAGTGTGTAGTGAGAAAGCAAGGCTAAGGTCTTTAGTTTGTTTCTCTATCCTCTTGAACCTTCCCATGAATTTCTCTAGGACTCGTCTTTCCCCTACTTAAGTCAATGAGGCTTGTAGATTTCTTTTAGTGAGCACAGCTAGTTGAAAAGCCAGCAATCAAATAGTCAACTAGCTGAGCAAAGTCATGCATTGAAATTTTGTGGTAGAGAGGAGAAACACCCAAAGGCTGAGTGCATTACTGTTCTAGGGGATGCTATGCATTAGATTTAATCAAAGTCCTTCAAGAGGTGCATGGTTGAGTTCAAAGCAATCAAATTCTCCTATTGGTTGATAGATCAATCGTATAATTCAACAAGTGCTAAAAGGTGAGAGTTGCTAAGAAAGAGAATAGCCATAATATGATTTAAGAAAAAGTGGCCTAAGAGATAGGCATGTAGAAGTGGCAAGTGTAACATCCTCCTCTGCACAGTACTATGCTTAAGTCATAGTACCTTACTCTGGAGTTGTTACTGTTACATAAGTGGAGTTATTACTGTTACCTGAGTGGACCTTATCTGACAACAACTTCAGCCGTCTTTGAAAACTTCTCGAACTATCTGGAGATAACATGGAAATAGGAGTAAGAATTTTAAATTCTCAGTAGGATTCATTAAGAAATTCTCATACTGTGTCATCGTTGTTATCTCCAGTTGCTTTGGTTTATTATAAAAAAAAAAAAAGGTGAACATATGATACGAACTGTTCCATTTTAAAATTTGAAAACATACGGTCCGAAGCAGAGTTCATTTTATTCCACGCACTTGACTCACATTGGCAATATTTCATATTTAGAATAATGATCACCGCATAAGTGAATAGAACAGTCTCAGCATTAATAAAACCTGGGATATAATTATGTAAATACTCATATTTGAATTCATGCAAATGCATTGGTGCTTTCCTTTAACTTTTTTTGCTTTCTTTTCTTGGCACACCTAGGCGTTACGTATCGTCGTCCCTAGGGTGCTTGCATAATCTTTAGTCTTTACTGCCCTTTGTTAGTCTGATCTAGGAGTGAGCTCAACTCATGATCGTCATCATACAGTACTAACCCGCAAGGAGACCCACGTGCCTTTAGGTCAGAGGGACTCAATTGGCCATCTGCCTCCAACATAGAGAGACCCAAAAGTTTTAACTACCTTCACAGGAAAGGACCCAATGTGCAACTGTCTCCAAGTGAGGGGACCCACATCTTTATCTTTTAACTACCTTCATAAGGAGGGATCTCATAACTGCCTCCAGGTGAAGGGATCCACATTTAATATATTCTTATCCTTTCCTTCTTATACATAATCATGCATAGACATGCTGAATACACTCATACATATGCTTCATCATTTGCTATCATATATCCTAGCATATAGAATTTTCACATACATATTCATAACATATAAATGCTCATAACCTCCTTACAATTCTACCGAAAATTCGACAGCATAACAGATTATATCCGCTTCCACATGAATAGTGCCAAACAACCAGGAAATTTTAATCAAACAGCAAATCCAATATAGAACATCATATCTTCATTAATTGTCACACACAACAAAGTCTTATGAGCAAAGCTTAGGTAGTTAGGTGCAAGTTTTAAAATCTTAAGTCTTAATCTATCTTGCAAGCTTTTAACTTCTATTGATGTTCCCGAATTTGAGCTTAGGACCAACTTCCGAGATTGAATTGGGTCCGAGTTCCGAGATTATATAAATTCCGACTTCCGGGGTTATGTGATGTTCTGGTTCCCGACTTCCGGGGTTATGTAACGTTCTGGTTCCTGACTTCCGAGGTTATGTAATGTTCTAGTTCCTGACTCCCAGGGTTATGTTTAAAATCGATCTCCGAGATTGATTCTAGACCAAGTTTCGAGGTTATATGTTGAAGATCCTCGACCTCCGGGTTTAAGTATTTTATGTGCTTGTGATCCCGATCTCCGATATTAAGCCACAATTGGTCTTCCAAGACTTTTATGAATGTGTTTCCTAAGTTCTGAGTTCCGACATTAACTATACCTGATCTAGTTTTCTGTTCACTAAGTTTCGAGTTCTGACAGTTTAAATTACCAAAATCTTATCGATTTCTCCTAAATCGGCAAATCGGTGTTGGAAAAATTCTGAGGTTTCTTATGTTCCTAATCTAATTCCATTATGCCTAATCATTTTAAATCACATGTAATTAGATTTAAGTGAATGCTAAATCGAATCCTAATTAATCATAATTATTTGTTAAAAACCGAACAACTAGGTTAAAAATAATTAAAACTTCTCGGGTGTTACAGCAAGTGCTATGTGGTTGAAAGCTAGTTTGTTGGTTAATTGCGGGTGGAATGTATGGGTGGTGAAGGGGTGGCAATGGAATTTTTCTTCATCTCTAATGATGTTCTCATGTTGTTTACTTTGTTTCACTAGCTGGTTAATTTGACTTTGCATGTTCTAAATAGTAGTTAGGAGGCTTTGGAGAAATGGTATAAGTTCATTCCCAGAACTGTTAGTGGAAAGGGGAGTTCACTAGGTTGGGGTTTGGGTTGGCTATATGTTGTGTGTACAAGCCATTGCAAGAAAGGTTGCTAGCACAATAGGAATCAACATGGGGGTCGAAAAGGCAGGATGAGGTGAAGTGGTTGCGTGAGCCTTGGAAGAGGGGATTCATGGGAGCAATTTTACTTGTTTTCCATAGACAAAACTAAATGTTCTTATCTTCGCTCGTGTATTAAGACACTGGTGATTGAGGGTCACCAACAAAACCTTCCTCCTGGGAGTCTAGGGGAGAGCTAGTGGTGGGGATGGAGCGAACTGGAAACTGTGAGGAGTTTAAGAACTGGAAACTAATATGCATCATAAGTAAATGGTTGCATTGATATACCATTAATCTTCTTCCAATCTTATGAAGCAACCTCACAAGATTCACTACTGGTGGATATTTTAACCAATATCCACCCCGAGCATGACCCATTTATGATACCACGTGTCGAGATAGTTATTATTGGGAATATTCTTGATTTTGGGCTTTGTGGGTGGCAAAGTTGTGAGGAGCAGCTGCAGTAGGTAGCCATGATTAATGGGGTCCCCTTTAAGTCTAACAACTTGAGTGAATAACAAGACATGTTGGGAGAGAAGAGATAGAGAAATATTTTTTGTGCCACTTGGTTGGTAGACACCCTTGGACACCCAGAAAGAGAAGATAGAAAAAAAAATTGTAAAAGAAAATGAAATGAGTGAAATGATTGATGGAGAGAGAAAGAGTAGAGAGGATATGTTGGAGGTATCCACCTTTTTGGGTGTACAAATAACATACCTCGAAAAGATATGGTTCACGAGGCCCCCAAGTCTCAAACATTAATTTCAAGCGTTAGGGCATGATGTTTTGTTGAGCCTTGAAGCTTGGTGATGCGATGGTCTGGTTCAATATTAATTTTATGTAGTTATATGATTAATGATGAATAAATTAGAGGAAATTGACAAAAAAACAAGTAGTGGCTAAATGATTTAATATTTGATTAATAAAAATAATTTTAGGTGATATGTGTTGAAATATATTTAGACTTATTCAACCGAGAAAATAATGAGTGACACAATATGTAAACCAGACTTTGTGCTCTTCTTTTCACTTGCTTTTCAGCTTTCACTATGCGTGCTTGTCGCAATTGCTATGATGATTAATAAGACATGGTGTTTTAGACAAGATTATAAAATAGTGTTTCTAGGTTTTGCCAATAAATTACGCATGCTGTTGTAATTTAACATGCTTGACATTTCTGACATAACGCACTAAGGATTAAGAGACAAAAACTTTCAAAGACCAATGACTAATCAGGACTCCTTTCTTATCAACAAAGTTAAATGTGCTTGCTAATTCTCAGTAAGAATTATGTATTCAAAATTATAATGACATTTTGATATATTTGCATCTTTATGTCCGAAGAAAAACTTACATTCACCCTTCACCAAACAACTAAGAATTGTTTAAATTAATGTAGAATTAAAAAATTAATAAATTGCTGAAAAGAATGAAATAAATATACACAAGTGCTTCTGAAACACACTTCACATATATTGGTCATATTTTTACCCGTGATAGTCTAGCTACCCTTGAGAATATTATACTTCTATTTTTATTTTTTTATTGGTGGATATAATTCCTTTGCCATTGTTTTTGTCTTTGGCTCCTCCTATGCATCGAGAGAAATATATAACCCAAACCAATGTCATTCAAAAGAAAAGGACGAAGATATAAGTTAAAAGGATACTTTGTCTCTAGAAATGTAAAAGACGAGAAAGCACCGTACCTTAAGCATAAACTTTTATTTAGTGATTTAGTCATGTGCTCATTACAAGGAAAGCCTTTATTGTCATCTTGCACATCTTACTCACTAGAAGATAGTACAAGATTATTTTTCATAGTTCATGCTTCCCGCACAAGATCATCCTTAACTTTCTGAAACTGAACCACTAATGGATTATCCTTAACTGCAACCAAAAGCCTGTTTCCATCATCATCGATGTAAACCCCAATATCTGTGCAGCTACCGCTGTGAAGAGCACAAAAGGTAAGTTTATAGTCTTCGAAAGATTTCTCAATGTGAAACCAACCATTCACTGTATTATCATAACCAGTAAGTTTCACAGAAGGTCTTTCTGTTAGACCCTTGACAACAGTCCACTGTGATGGCGTGGGGGAGCACGTGGGTACAAAAGTGAATGCGAGGTCCAAAGGAAGACCTTCATATATATAAGCAATTAGGTACGGGGATGCAATTCTTATTGGTAGCCCTTTGTCGAGCTCAGAGCGTTCTTGCACAACAGTAAGTGGGCAAGTTTCATTTCCAGTAGCGGCTCGTCCGATTCCACCACCTCTTCCTCTAAGAACTGGCAAGATATAGTATGTGCCACCATTCCTAAGCAGCTCGCCATCTGTGTCAACCACAAATGCGAGAGTGGCTGAAGGTAGGTGTGAGATTAAGGCAGAAAGAAGGAAGAAGGCAAACAAGGTAGTACTCTTCATTTTTTGGATTGGCTATGAATGGCTAATATCTTTCCGTTACTTAGTGGTGTGAATAAGCAAAGGCTAGAAAGAGCTATTTATAGACGTGATGACGACGTGTTTTGTAAATCAATGATGCGCAGGGTATTGGTTAAAGATTTTGAAAAATGTTATTTATATTAAATTAAGACTCATTTTAAATTTATAATAAATAAAAAATATATAAAATGATAAATTTATTATTTTATATTTTTTATTATAAATTTAAAATAAATCAAAAAATAAATACAAATATTATTTGCTGCAGCTATCTTGACAATTGAATGATAAAAATTGAATAACAACACTAATCACTCGATACGCATACAATTCACTGTTAGGGCTGGATTTATCTATTATTTATTCAGTTAATTATATCAGAAAGTAACACAACAATATTTGTTAATTATTATATACAAAGCGACATTAGAAAATGTTAGCGCATATATCATTTTAATATAATTTTTATTTTTTTTCTTATTTTTTATCCAAATATATACAAAAATTTCTTTTATTTTTTTCTCCTTTTTTATTCTCACCGAAACAAGCGTATCGTTGCTAGCCTCCGATTGGGTCTAGAGAAAACACAGAAACAAATGCAGAAAACATGAGCAAATTATATACTTTTCTTCTTATTTGATGCCTGTGAACAGTAAACAGAGAAAGAAAGTATACGTGGAACTACAATAAAAATCTTCTTCACGGCTGTGCGAAGAAAAGTGCACAGCAATATGTCAAAATGACCCTTATACCCTATAAAAAAAATAAAAAAAGCAATGATCGAATGACATTTTGTAATTAATAACTATAGATTTGATTTTAACAAATTATTAATATAAAAATTTTATAGTTTTCATGATTAAATAATTTATACGATTGTATTATTTAGTTATGTAATTTACAAAAATTATTTAAAATTAATAAAAATAATATTTATATTTTTATTATACAACAAAAAATATATATCATTTCATATATTCTTCAAAATCTCTTCTTTTATTTTCTTTTTTCTTCATCCAAATATTAAAAAAAAACTTACTTTTCTCTTTTTTTATTTTTATTTCTCTCATTTTTTTCTCTATACCCAAACAAACTATTAAAGTGCATTGTTATAAATGTCCGAATTTCATTTACAGAAACGATTAATAGTACAAACTGTGTTTGTACGAAAGACTTACAAATATATCACTGCCGTTTATTATAAAGTTTTGCTATTTTGTTTGGTTTTGATTTATTAAAAAGAATATAACTAAAAACAGTGTGCATGGTTCAATATCAGTTTGCGCTTGCAAATTAAAAAAATAAATAAATAAACACCTCTTCTAATATTTTAAAATTATACCAATTTAATTTTGAAAAATAAATTTATATTAATTTAATCATAATATTTTAAATTTGATATCAATTTCATCTATTTATTGATATTATTAGTAACCTTTTATAATTTATTATAATTGGTATGTTAATATATTATTGTATTATTTATTTATTGTCTTGATTGAAGGAAAGAGTTAATTTTTATTTTATTAACTTAAAATTATGGATGAATTGTAACAAAAAATAATTAATAATTTTATAAAAAAATTAATTAAAATTAAAAAAATTATAACTAAACTAATATCAAGGTTAAAAGAGACATTTAATTCATTTTAACACAAAAAAATAAAAAGAGAAAACAAGTTGTCAGGTCGTACTTATGACTTGGCACTCGATAGGGCCATGGGGGTGCTCTCTCGTTTATGAGCACAGTTATTTGAACTCCAAAAGGTTCGTGTTCTATAGAGGAAGAGAAATATTTTTTGCACATATTATTAATTGATATATTTTGATATTTTATATTTTTTTTTTTAATAATTTTTTTAATCTTATCTCTAAATATCTGAATATCTACAATAAAGAGTGATATAAATAATATTTTTTATAGAGTAATATTTGTATCGTTAAAGAGTATCATATAATTATATTTTTGAATCAATTATATAAATATATTTTATATAAAATTTATTAATAATATATAATTTTATAAAAATATATTAACATAATTGATCAAGATCATAATCACATAATACTCCATCACCGTAGAATTTCTCGTGTCCTATCATCCTATCACGCACTCTTAAATTTAATATGATGTATTTTTAATATTTTTTAAAAATTTTTCACATTAATCACATGGTTGTCAGCAATTATTTCGAAACAACCGTGGTACATTATTTCTCTTCATTTACTGTATGTTGGTTGGGTACTGCATGGGGTTACCACTCGCCGGTGTTAGCGTAAGAGGTGGTTTGTTGGACGATGCTACAGTAATCTTGTCGAGTGGGATGTAACATGCAATTTTAGTCAACCATGCTTCTTTAGATATGATTAAATACATTTAGCAACATTTTAGATGTATTTAGCCACACTTGGTTAGTGTGGTTAAATAAAAATATGTAATGTATCTTACTTAAAAAAATTATATATTCATTTTTTATAGTACATTTTACCAATTTATATTCTATCTAATTATTACTTCCTTAACCATGGTACATTTTAGACAGTTCCGTACGTGCCATGTGTTATTCATAAATACAAATGACAATGACAATGACATCTGACCGAAACTGGGCAGAGTCAAGTTGTCACAATTAAACATAACACGCAAATAAATGAGAAATTTTTGCATTTTTTGAAATCTGACACGGATTACATCTTAATAATAAAATAATATTTTAGAAAAATTATCAACACATCTGTGTGTGCTCTTTAAACCTATGTAACGATTTCTCCATATGAATAGAAGAGAATCAACATACATCATCGACCAAGACACATAGAAAAGAACAAGCGGTAAGAATTTAATATTTGTACAAATTTGTTTGTATATTCATATGTTTAAAATGTCATATTGGCACTTAATAAATAAAATTAATATATGAAAGATTAATGTAAAGATGAATTAGCAATAAAAAATATTTGAATGATTAGATGAAAACTTTTGGAAAAGAAGATTAAATGAAAAAATTGTAATATTTTAAGAGAAAAAGATATAATTAAGTCTATTTTATTAATATAGTGCTATTTGTCGTCAGTAATTTTAAGAAGGAAAAGTTCAAATTGACTGAGAAAATGTAAACAGAGTTAGCTAGTTTGAGCCTTCCTTACTGCCTTTTGTCACTTCCCAAATGAATAAGACTTGAGATTTTTCATATTTTCATAACGTAAATTATGAATGTAAAATCAATAGCCTATATTTTCATAAAATAATTGAACTTGTATAACAAAGTTAACATATCTGAGCCTGATGAAAAATCAGAAAATAAAATATCTACGAGCACATGTTACAATAAATTGAAAAAAAAAATTAACATTATCTAAACTAGATTTGACATACTGAAACAAATTCTGAAATATATTGCATGGGAAAATGTTAAATGTAAATTTCAAATATTAAATTTCAATAACTCGTTATCATAATCATTGGGGAAAGCACACACAGTATTATAAATAAAGGGGCCCAAACATAATTTTAGTCCTAAAATTAGATATAAGTTGTTTTAATTTTAATATCTCAATTTTTTTCTTGACTTTTGACTTTTTTTTTTAATATTAGGTTTTTGGTTCCTATTACTCTAAATTTCTATCCCTATAAATATTTTAGAATACATTTTTAGTCCTTACAAGTTTTAAAAATATTGATTTTAATCCTTATAAATATGAGTGAATTACACTATGTTCTACTGAAAGATGTTCTTATTACACAACTATTCTCTCAATCTGTTTTCAAAATATATAATAATTTCTCATGAAAAGTGATAATACACTATATTTAATCCATTTTTCTGTTTTCTGTTAAATATTCATTAGTTTATGTTTATTATCTTATTTTTTTGACAAAAACACCCTTTTACAAAATAAAAGATGTGACTAATGATAATAATATAACGACAATGATATGCATACACACATATTAATTTTTTTAATTAATAATTATTATTATATTAAGAGAACAATATATTAACAATAACAATAATTTGTGAATTTTTTTATAAAAAGAATTGCATACTTTTTAATTTTTCATATTTTAAGGCATAATATATTACAATTAATGTTAAAATATGAATATTAATAAAATAGTTTTTGTATTAGTTTATTAAAATGAAAATAAAATATTGATGCTATAATCAATTTTATATTTTTAGAATCATTAAATAAAGATTAAATAATTTTAATAATGTTAAATGATAAAAATTAAAATAATAATAAAAATTTAAAGCAAATATTAACACTATTAATAAAATATTTTGTATGATTGGTAATTTAGTAAATTCACATGCATATTTTAATTAAGAAAGTATATTTGAATAAAGTATATGTTTTGAAAATAGATGTGAGGGTTTGTGTAATCAGTGTATCTCTCATAGGAGGAGAGTGTAATTTACTTGATAGATATTTTAAAAGTTTTCTTTTGATCTTCATAAATATTACCACTTAACAATGCTAGATTATCAATATGAACCAAAAACCTAATATATATTAAAAAAAGAAGGACCAATATATATATATATATATGTCGGGTTATGATCAAGTTATACCAATATAATATTAAGCATAGTTGCACTGTTTAATAACTTTTTAGTGATGTAATCTTTTACAAAATCCATCGTCTGATTAAAAGTATATATCTTATAGATAATGTCTATAAAATTTTATATTAATCTAAAATCATTTCATATATATAAAGGTGGAAATAACATGAAAAGAAGGGGTTGAATCGTGCCTTTTAAAAACTTTTCTAGACTTGAAAACTTTAAACAAAATTTTCAAGTTTTTGAATTTGGATTGTGGAAGTGTTTATGAGTTAGAAACAAAAGTTATTATATTCACATCAACTTTGTTGAATAGAAAATAGAATAAGCACACAATAATAAAATAAATGAGAGATAGAAATAGAATACCACACAAGAAGATTTATACTAGTTCGGATAAATCACTTATCTATATCCAGTTCTCAACAAATTAGTTAAGATTTTTATAACCATGAGTATGCTTATATAAGCTTCTTAAAGCTTACAACTGAGTAGTTTTTTCCTAGTCTCACCAAGCTAATCAAATGAGTAGTATTATTCAATCCTCTCAAATCTAACAACGACCACTAATAGGTCAGGTTATAATCAAAGGATTTACAGGTTTGTGTTTGATAAACACTCACACTAAAGTACTGAATGTGTATATATCTATTAAGTATAATGTGAAGTCTCATAAGCCTCACTAAGAGAATGTTTGCTAATATAATGCAATGAGAAGTTTTTTGGTCGAGAAGCTTCAAAAAGAAACTTTCTAGTTGTTCACAAGGTTGAGAAAGATAAAAACTCTTAAAGATTTTCAATCAGCAGAGTTCCAGCTATTTCTTCTTCATCTTCAAGAGACTACCATTTTGGTCAAACCTTTTGGATAGGTCATTCTTCTGATATGCTTGTGTATCTTTTGGTGACTTGGTATCTTTTTGATGATACACCAATTTTCTTTTGATGCTTCTAAATAGCTTTTTATGAGAGATAGGATTTTTAGTATATAGATGCTTTTGCCAAAGGCTCTTTCCTTTTAGATTTTGTTCGAGATAGGAAAGAAACTTAGAGAATCTGCTTGAAAACTAAACATAGTAAGATCTAATTCTCTCAAATAAGCATATAAAGTTATTTGTGTTTAGTCAAATCAAACATTAAAGCAAATTGTTAGTCCATACAAAAGATTTTCATTTTAGTTTGATATCCATTAAAACCCTTAAAGATGTATTTCAAGGATCAATTACTGGCTTTTGAAAGATGTTGGAGCTACAATATATATTATTTATGCATAAAAATTAATGTAATATATATGTTCAAAATATATATGAATAAGAGTTATTTGATTATATTTTTATTGATACTCAATTAGAAGAATATGTGATACATTTGTAAATATTTGTTAAATGAGATATCCTAATAATAGGCAAAAGGCTATAGTACTCCCAAACTAATTAGGAGGATTCAGTACTCTCAATTTTTTTTTTTTTACTTTTTTCAAAGATTGATATAATCAATAACACTGGAGATCAATAAACAACTTTTGAGGGGTTTTTTGTTATATAATAGGGATTAAAATTTTTATATAAGTTTTTATGGCTTCTTAAATTTTTTTTTAATCTTTTAGTGATTTTGCATTTTTTTTAACAGAACATCATCCAAATATATTAAAAAATATAAAAGGTACTCATTTTATTAAAAAATATCTTTTATCACATACAATAACACATTCAAATGAATTAAATTGAAATTTTTTTGAAAAAGGTATTTTTGCAATATAAACGTTATCATTTATAGTTTTTTTAATATATTTGATTGATATTTTTATTAAAAAAACTACAAAAAAAAATTAGAAGCTAAAGATTTGATCCTCTAAAAAAATTATCTTTTTTATAACATAAAAAATTAGTTAAGATAAAACAATATCTTTTATTATTATATCCAAATATAAATCAATTTTATATTCAAACACAAATTAGATTTTACTTTTTTAAAAGGTTTTTCAAAAATACACAAAAAAAAAGTTTTTTAAGAAGCTCATTATAACTTCTAAAAATGATCTTTCGTTATTTTGTTATTTTATTTTTTTTAAAATGCAAACATGTTAAAAAAAATATAAAAATATTTATTTTATTAATAAAAAATTTCATTTTCACTCAAAATAATATATCTAGTATTCATTGTTATAAGGAAAATATTAAAGTTTAAATCTTATAAAAATAATTATTTAGAGAATTTTTTTTAATCATATCAATACTTAAAATATTTTTATGGCGATATCTATTAAAATATATTAGCTGAAAAAAATAATACATTCAATCGAGTTGTAAAATCGACAACTTTACTTGCATTAGAAAACTTTTCGGTGTCGTTTCTTGAATTCTTTCTTTTGCGGGTGTTACTGTGCATCCCGCAAGTTAAGGTGTATCATGTACGTTGCAAGTTAACGTGTATCATATATTTTGTAATTTAATGGTAAAAATTTAATAGTGTATTTGGAGAGTTCAAAATGAGTCGATCCTAAGCCTACCTGAATAATCCGAAAGATATGTGTGTTGGCTTATAAAAATTGGAGTGGAAAAAATCTTAACTCTATATAGCCAGACCTAATTTGGCCAGCCCGAATACCCAAATACATTTTTTTAAAAAAAAATAACTAGGCAGCAATCCAACACTGATTTTGTTTTAAAAGATTACCGTAATAGTAGTAGTTCGTATAATTGAATATCCCTCACGCTCGTTAAGCATGAGCCATGCCTACGCCAATTCTCTACACTGTGTAAATCATAACTAAGCCTTGATACTCTTATCCATCATATACACGGCCTCTGATAAACACCCATAAACTGAGTAGTTTTCACAAAACCTGATAAAAAACTAGTGATCGATGTGGGTACTTGGTTACCTAATACATTAGATATGGGTACATGGTTACATAATATAGTGGCCCATAAATTATGTATATATATATAACACATGATTTGCCAAAAAATTGAGTTGAGCTAGATTTTTGTTAGTCCGAAATTAGTATAACTCGATTAAACCCAGTCCAAAAATGATCTGGCTCATCCATTTTGACTGCCTTAAGTGTATTGATATACTAATAATTTGTAATATATTATAATAATTCTTTAATTTTAGTCAAACTTAAAAAATATAATTAAATATACTTTAAAAATAATTAAAATTTATCTATGTGATTTTGAAATTATTAAAAACATCCCAAAAAAATTATTTAATTTCATGATTATGCATATAAGTTAAAAAAATATTTTGATACTCTAAAATTATACAAAATATTCCTAAAAAATTACATTTAATTTTACAATTATACAAATAAATTTTGATCATTTTGTAAATATATTTAATAACATTTTTAAAGTCCGGCTAAAACTAAAAATTTATTACAATCCATCACAAATAATTAATATATCAATATATTATTAAAATGTTTTCATTAAATTACAAAATGCATTATCCACCTTAACTTGCGAAGAGCATAGCAGAGCCGGCCTCTTTCTACATGCTAGAGGAGATGCCAAATTGTTGCTCATGACTAGCACTCGCGACTATGAATTGAAAGATAACCCACTAGATATTTCTCTTTCGCACTCTGGCCTTGATATCTGCCCCATTACTCCATGGAGTTACTCCATAGCGGATGAAAAGATGTCGCTAGATGATGTGATGACAAGGGACCACACTTGAGGCCAGCGCTTCAGCACTTCTTAGATCCTGGCCATAATGAACCGTACGTTCAGGTGGACGCAGCAACGGCGTTTATTTTTCTCTCCCGGAAAAGCAACTCCCACGGCTCAAATTTGGCTGTCATTTTCTACTTTATCATCGTCTTTTTACCTATTCCCCTGTGGGAGACTGTCACACTTATTTTGTTTGTCTTCTTCTACATAAATATTGGAACACTGCTATTTGTTACGAGAAAGTTTCATCAGATATTGTAACAAAATCACAGGTGTCAATATATTGACGAATTAATACTAAAGCATATTGACAAATATGCATGAATGCCTTCTTTTGTTTTTTTTTTTTCCTTCTAAAAATAGTATATATTTTAATTTAAATTTAATTAGTATATATTAATAATATAAAATAATTTTATGTTATCAATTAATAAAAATATTAAAAAATAAAAAATTATAATAACTTCTTATTATAATAAGTAATTATTTATATGAGTTAATACTTTTTATTATTTTTATTAATTGATAGTCAATATATTTAAATTAAATTCTTTTAACTTTTAAAAAATTAAGATTTAATAAATTATTTTTGAAAAAATTTGTTAATTTTTTAAAATTTAAAAATAAGATATATTGTAAGAATTTATTTTTTTTATTTTTATCTATTAAATACCATATTATATCTAACTTAAAATTAATTTAAATATTAAATTTTAATAATTTATACAATAAAAATCAAATTTATCAAATAAAAAATTAATATTTTATAATACAATTTCTTTAAATAACTTAAAAATTAAATTACAAATTTACTATTTTCTCTATTTCATATTAAAGTTGGAGGGTTACCTTGGATAGTAATATATAAAGTGATATTATGTGTATATAATAGTTTTAGGTACCATATTGACATACACATGTGTCTTGGATAATTTATCAGCATATGTGATTTGATATAATATTTGATGAAATATTTTGACAACAAATAGCAATAATCTTAAAAATAAGCATAAATATTTATTTTGGTATTTAAAAAATATATATAATATTATTTAATTCTTAGATTTTTTGAATATTAAATAAGTCTTTAAATATTAAAATATAAAATTACATTAATTTGTAAAGATTGTTTGACATTAAATATAATTTTAAAAATTAAAATCTGATATTATTTTATTTTATTTTATTTTATTTTTTGTTATTTTGATAAAGTAATAGAATAAGAAAGTTTTCTGGTAACATCAAATAATAGAAGAACTCTGTCAAAACCAAAACAAATAATAGAAGAACTAAAGTAATTATATATAGTTTAACTTTCATAAATTTATTCAATTTTAAATTATTTTAAAAAATTAAAATAAGATCACATACATTTTTAACAATAAAAATAAATAATTATCTAAATATAATATTCAAAACGCGAGTATCTCATGCCACCAAAAATAAATTAAAAATAAAGAATTTAAATAATATATATAAAACCATGAGTTTAAATCACATCATCTTCATCTTTCGACGGACCCAAAAAACAAAAAAATCCGCGAGTATCTCGCATAATAAAGGCTATAGGACTGGCAGCGACCCCACTGCGATTACTAATATCCAGCACTGCAATCAAACTTGAGTGTAGGGTCAACAAATTCAATAGTACCTGACATGTGCCGTCTGGGGATAAGTGTCAAGACCGTCACTGGTGTTGAAAACGGTAGATTGTTAATAAAAGAATTCGCTCTATTTTATTTATAATTTAATTTAATATTTATTTTATTAAAAATATAACAAAAATAAAAAATAACAATGACTCACAAAAATAAAATGTCAAGTTATAAATAGAATATATTATTTTCTTTTAGAGTATCTAAAAAGGTTTCTTCCCCAAAATCGAAAATTTTCAATTTTCATATTGCTTATCATTTATTCTATAATTATGGAAATATTTAAATTTATCTAATGAAGGAAATATCTAAATTTTAATTTAATTAATTTCCAAATTTTTGTATCTTTATATCTTATATGATTTTCAACTCCTTCATTATTTTATTGGATATTCAAAATCTTTATTTTTATAAAAAAATTTATGTGGTTAATCAAATTAATTGTCAAATAAATTATCTTTATTATTTTAATTTAACTTCATAATAGAATTAATTTTATAATCATATTTGTGAGCGTCTTATTCTGTAAAATTGATATCTTGCTATTATTTAATTTAATTTATAAAAAACATAGTTACATATGTTAGGACAATTTATGTGATTTCAAATATTTATTTTAGAGAAATATTCTATAACATTTTGTAATGTTTTAATATATTTATCTTCTATGTTGGTTCAATCTATATTAAATTAAACTTGAAAAACATAATATCTATAACTTGGCTTGATTAATTTCAAAATTCTTAAGATTAATAATTGTGTACAATCATTAGATAATCATAATATATATAAATATCATTGTTATAATTTAAAATAATTGCAGTAGTTATTATTAATCCATAACCAATATATTTATATTAAATTAACCTAATAAAGGTAATATCTAAATTTTAATTTAATTAATTAGTTTCAAAATCTTTATATCTTTTTATGTTATATCATTTTAACTAATTTATTATTTTAATGGGAATTCAATTGTTTTTAAAAAATTATATAGTTAATCAAATTATCAAATAAATTGCCTTCAATTTTTTTAAATTTAAAATAATTAACAAAATTCATCTTATAACCATATTTGGGGTGTATGTTTTGTAAAATAGAAGGAAAGTTGTGTAATAAAAATATCTCTTACTGAAGAGATGTCTAATTTACTTTTTTTTTTAATTTTTAACTAATAACAATATATGCATAAAAATGCATATATTCAAAATAAAATTATAAAATTATAAAATTAATTTATTATCTTATAAAATAAAAATAATTTTTAAAATTCTTTTCCAATGCAATGCACGGGCATCGTTTAGTTAATTGATGGACTTAGGGTATCTAGAATATGAACAATTATAGTATTACTTTAAGATATAGATATATGATATAATATATATAAAATAAAAATATTAGCAAGATATAATGAAGCAAATTGGCGTCATCTTTAGTTTGATTTTGTGTATAATTTGTTAAGTATAATGTGTTAAGAAATTAAATGTAAAAAATATTTTAGTTTAATCAAAAAAGAATTCACATCACATTTAATTTCGTTTGTTTACCTTATTTAACTATTTTTTCAGAAAGGAAAAGAAGTATGAACCATTTTAATTTCAATAAATATTTAAGAACAGATAAGTATAGATAATGTCTTCAAAGAGTTACTTTAATAATTAATGGAAATCAAGAATATGAAAAGCCAAATTTATATTAGAATTTTTATTGGCGAGTCAATATAAGTAGTTTATTGAGACCTTTCATTTTTAGAATATGAAAAGTTAAGATTTTTTGTAGTACTACTTTTGGGCATGAATATATGATCATGTCAAGTTATTTTATGACCTCATATTTAAAAGATTGTTTCAAGTTACAAAATTATTTGTTAATCCACTAGTTTTTGTCAAAATAAAATATTATCACTATGTAATTACATTTTTTGAGAGAATGTCAAGTATAGTTCTAATCAATGATTGTCAATAATTATAATATTTCCATTTAATAAATTTTTAGTCTATAGAGGATCAACCATATCAATCATACATACATATTTTTGACTTATTATACTTTGATAGATTTTTGTGCCGGTTGGCTATATTAACGCAGGCACCTATTCTTTAGAGCCCTGTCGTTGAAAGGCTTTGCTAGGTGCCTTGCAACTCCTAATCTTAAGAGCTTTAGCTGTTAAACAACTCATCAAGATTTGGAGATTGGAAGAAAATTCCTAATTTTTAAGAAGATGGAGATTAATATAGCCATAGTGGCTTAGTACATATAATTTGTTGATTTAATTTTGATATATAATTAGTATAAAATTTTTGACATAATTATTTAATAATTATGCATAATCGTATAATTAAAAGTATCTGACCTTTTTTTTTTTTTGGAATTGAGAAATGCTTAACTTTTATTATAATTATCTTGAAGAACAAATAAAAGATAAAACATAATGAATTAATAGTATAAAATTTTTTATATCAATAAAGTATCAAAATTAAATTCATAACTTATTATTTTGTAGTCTATAATTATATATAACATCTCCATTATATTTTACATAGAGATCCACAAACAATATGACGTTGATACTAAAAAAACATGACATTTGATGCTTCAATACCGGGATGCCTTGCAACTTGATGAAGGCCAAATATATATAGCACTGATAGTTGACAAGTAACTCACATGAATTTCATAAATAGCAGAATAAAACAAGACACAATTAGATATGGTCCCGACTTTGTGGACCCTCTTTTCCAAGTTGTATACAACAACGTCAAAGATGAGCTTAATTGTAAAAGTAAGAAGGGTAAAATTTGATCATTAAATTTTATAGAAATAATAAAATTAAAATATAAATAGTTAAGATATGGTTAATTATAAGAGTGGGTTTTTGTGTAAGAGGTGAGAAGAATAGATCCTTGTTGTATGTAAAATCAAGTATGAAGGGTTAAAATTAAAAATTATTTAATGGTTATATAATTATTTAAAAAAATTATAATTTTATATTTTAATTTTAATTATTAATATAAAATTTAATTATCAAAATCTACTCTTTTAATAAGTTTTGAACATCAAATCTTATTTTAATAGTCAAAATTAAAATATAAAGTTATGTTATTTTTTTAAATAATTATATGATTATTAAATAACTTTTAATTTTGACCACATATTTATGATTATATGGTCAAAATTTACTTCTTTCACTTGATACATCTTATATATACACACACACACACAAGTGTTTTGTACCTGTACGATGCACAGGGAAAATATAAATATATAATAAATTAAATCAATTAAAAAATAATTCAGTAAGAGATAATGTAATGAAAATGATACTCCTTGATCTTAAACTAATAGAAAATTTTAAGAAAATTAAAATATTAAATGGTATTGTTGGCACCAAAAAATTGTGGCTAGCCGAGGATGGACATCAGTTGAGGAGAAATGGCCGGATAAGGCAATATTCAGTCAGGTTTAGCCAATAACCGATAATAGTTAGTCGAAGAATCGGTGAATGACTGACGACCGACACGGAACTCGTTGGTCAGCTTAAATTGATTTAAATAGACCAAAATGCTCAGTCAAACTTAATTGGCTGTCAGTTGAGATCCGAGTGTTAGAGTAAGCATTATTGCATATCTATGGAAAGCTCAAGATGAGAGCGTCGACCTGGCAACTCGGGCTAGCCTAATTGAAGCCGTTTTGGCCCTGAAAAAAGGTCATTTCAATATTGTTTCGACTATTTTTCTATTTTGTCTCAGTTGATTTACCTTGCTTTTTGTGATTAGGATTCTAATTAGGTATAATTGCTTATAAAAACTCTTATTCACATATTTTGAGGCTTGACAGTTGATATGGGTTACAGCTGATATTTGACAATAGCCGTTAGCCAATGGCATGAATTTCTTATTCGGCTTTGGGCCTTTCTAACAGTTAGTAATCCATAATCAGTTTTGGGCTTTGGTTGGAGAAGGAATGTGCTTCAGCAACTAAGGATAAGAGTTTGACCAAGTCCGTGACCCCTCCCTAGAAAGTAGGGGCAGTTGAGGAAGGCAATTTCCAGTTCAGAAAGTGGGGAGAACAGATCAAATGCAAAAGAATATTTTAAGCGATTACCACTATATTGAAAGGAATGCACTCGAGGAAGACATGGAAGACGGTTATGAGGCAGTTATTAAGAGAAAGTTTGCTGACTATATTTGTATGAGAATATGGTTAATAGATGCCTTAGGATAACTGTCAAGTTTTGTACATTTATAAATAACTTTGAGCACAATCTGTAAAGGCATCTCTCAAACAAATAGATCAAATACAAGTTTTTTTTACAATTATTTTTATGTTTTCTGCACTTTACAATCCTTGTTTTTACTTTCCACTAGTTCACAACATTTCTTTATAGCACTTCGTTTACCATATTTTATTTGCTTTCAGCCTGTTTAAATTTCAATCCATTTCATTAGCATTTAGTTATTTGCCGATATCCTTTTGATGACCTGATTTGCTAATATGCCTGTCAAACGCTTTTCGGAATAGTTTGGGAACCCATTTGCTAAGAGACTGAGTTCCTCTCTTGATACTAGTCGCTTGATCCTAGAAATTGGTTGTGTTTCGTACTAGTCGAGTCTCTTGGTCATCTTGAAATAGTTTCCTAGCACGCCTTGACTCTCAACCCATTCAACTAGCCAATTAATTTTGTGCAAAATAGGCATATAATACAAATAATGAGCATAAATAATACAAAATATTGATGGTGAATAATATAAAGCATGCTTTGTGTATGATGTTACATTGAAATCTTGGTAGTCATTTGAGAGGTTGTATTGAAATAAACAAATATATCAATAATGAAGAAATAATTGATTTAAGAATTTAATTAAAAAAATAGTGTAAGAAACTCAAATTGAAAATTAGAATGATATAATTAAAATGAATCACATATATTTCGATTATTTTGAGAGATCGACTGGCAAAATACATTTTTTATTGTTATGAATAGATTAACCTTGATTTTTAGTAATTGTAGAGCTAGCAATGAGTATTCATAGGTGCAGGGATATGTCCCTGTATAATGACTCAACCTAAATTGTGACTGGCGCATAAGTCTCTCAATAAATCTAGAGAAAACACGGAAAAATATGCAAAAAAAAAAAAGAGACCAAATTATGTACTTTTCTTCTCATTCATATGTTTGAGAACGCTGAATAGTGAACAGAGAAAGAAAATATACATGGCACTACAATAAAAATTTTCTTCACGGCTGGGCGAAGAAAAGTGCACAGCAGCATGTCAAAATGACCCTTATATCCTATAATAATAAAAAAAAAGCATTGGTTGAATGACATTTTGTAATTAATAACTATAAATTTGATTTTAACAAATTATTAATATAAAAAGGTTATAGTTTACATGATTAAATAATTTATATGATTATATTATTTAGTTATGTAATTTACAAAAATTATTTAAAATAAATAAAAATAATATTTATACTTTATTATACAATAAAAATATATATATCATTTCATATATTCTTCAAATTCTCTTCTTTTTTTTTTTCTCTTCATCCAAATATTAGAAAAGAAAATTTACTTTTCTCTTTTTTTATTCTATTTTCTTTTCTCTCTCTCTTTTTTTTTTCTCTATACCCAGACTAACTATTAAAGTGCATTATTATAAATGTCCGAATTTCATTTACAGAAATCATTAATAGTACAAACTGTGGTTGTACGAGAGACTTACAAATGTATCCCTGCCGTTTATTATAAAGTTTTGCTATTTTGTTTGGTTTTGATTTATTAAAAAGAATATAACTAAAAACAGTGTGCATGGTTCAATATCAGTTTGTGCTTGCAAATTAAAAATTATATCAATTTAATTTTATAAGATTTTTATATTAATTTAATCATAATACTTTAAATTTGATACCAATTTTATCCGTTTGTTAGAATTGTTAGTAACTTTTCTTATAATACATTATAATTAGCACGTTAATGTATTATTATTTTATTTATTTATTATCTTGATTAAAGAGGAGAAACAATTTCTATCTCATTAACTTAAATTTATATATGATTATAACAAAATTTATTAATAATTTTATAAAAAATTAAATTAATATCAAAATTTAAAATACTAAAACTAAATTGATATTAAAAAAAATTATAACTAAACTAATGTGAAGTTTAAGAGAATTTATAGGGGACGCACAAATAATGGACGTATACACGACATATACTAAAAAGTGAGAAAATGAAAAAAATGCTTGCATGATGGGGCCTATATAATCATTGTTACTTTTGTTCAAATTTTTTTTTCAAAAACTTACCAGTGTGAGCAGTGTACACATTGAAAAGTTTTATGTGATATACACAAAACTTACCATCGTGTGCACTATTTATGTTGATAAGTTTTGTTTAAAAAAACCTTCCAGCATGTTTTGTAAAAAAAAAAAAAAATTTACCAGTGTAAACAGTGCACATGCTGTTAAATTTTGCATAAACATTGGTAAGTTTTTTTAAAAAAATTTATCAGTATTTTTCAACAATATACTGGTAAATTTTACATAAATACTGGTAAATTTTATATAATACACTAGTAAATTTTACATAAATACTAGTAAGTTTTATAAAAAAAATTTACTGACATTTTTCAACTATATAATGGTAAGTTTTACATAAACACTAATAAATTTTATATGAATACCGATAAGTTTATCATAAAAAAAACTTATCAATATTTGTCAATAATATATTAGTAAATTTTTAGATAAAAAAATTAAATAAAAATAATAATAATTATATAAAATTTATTATTTAAATTTTTTTATCATTTTACTTACTTTTTTTTGCGTACATCTCAAATTGCGTATTAAAACATGCATCGCCAATCATTTTTCGAAGTTTAAAAGAGGCATGTACTTCATTTTAACAAGAAAAAAAAACGTTGTCAGTTTGTACTTATGATTTGGCACTCGATAGGGTCATAGGGATGCTCTTTCATTTATTGTCTGTCGGTTACGTGCTGCATGTGATTATGACTCTCCAGTGTTTGCGTAAGAGCTGGTTTCTTGGAGGATGCCAGTATATCTAGTTGAGTAGGGTGCATTAACGTAATTTCATTCAACAACACTTATCCAAATTTGGTTAATATATTTAGCAACACTTAGATGACTTAGCTGCATTTAGGAAGTGCGATTAAATAAAAGTGTATGATATACCTTCCTTAACCATGGTACCTTTTAGACAGTCTCGTATTTGCCATGTGTTATTCATAAATAACAAAAATAACAAATGACAATGACATCTGAGCGAAGCTTGGCAGAGTCATGTTGTCACAATTAAATATAACACGCAAATAAATGAGAAATTTTTGTATGTTTTTGAGTGTTATATGGATTATATTTATAATTAATAATAAAATACTTTAGATAAATTATGAGCACATTTATATACTAGACGTAAAAATTTCTCTATATGAATAGTAGAGAATCAACATATACCAACGACCAAGGCAAATAGAAAAGATTAAGCGTTGAGAATTTAATATTTGTACAAATTTGTTTTGTATATTCATGTATTTAAAATGTGATATTGGCACTTAATAAATAAAATTAATATATGGAAGATTAGTGTAAAGATCAATTAGGAATAAAAAATATTTGATGATTAAATGAAAGCTTTTTGGACAATAAGATTAAATGAAAAAATTGTAATTAATATTTTAACAGACAAAGATATAATTAAGTCTATTTTATTAATATAGCGCTATTTGTCATGAATAGTTTTAAGAAGGAAAACTTCAAATTGACTGTGAAAATGTAAACAGGGTTGGCTAGTTTTAGCATTCCGTACTTCCATATCGCTTACCAAATGAATAAGACTTGAGATTTATCATATTTTCATAACGTAAAGAGAAATGATTGAGATTTATTTTTTATGGGATATTGTGTCGACTCATATCTCATTTATTATTAGATGGAATATGGATCCCACTTGAATAGGATCCACACCCCATCCAATAATGGATAAGATATGAGTTGGTATATTATCCTATAAAAAATGAATCTCTCTATCACTTCTCTAACATACTATGAACGTCAAATCAATAGCCTATATTTTCATAAAATAATTGAACTTGTATAACAAGGTTGACATATTTGAGCCTCATGAAAAATCAGAAAATAAAATATCTAGAGCACATGTTACAATAAATTGAAATAAAAAAACATTATCTAAACCAGGTTTTACTTACTGAAACAAATTTTGAAATATATTGCATGGAAAAATGTTAAATGCAAATTTCAAATATTAAATTTCAATAACTTATTATCATAATCACTGGGTAAAGCACGCAGAGTATTATAGATAAAGGGGCCTAAACATATTTTTAATCCTAAAATTAAATATAGATGGTTTTAATTTTAATATTTTAATTTTTTTCTTGACTTTTGATTTTTTTAATATTAGGTTTTTTATTCCTATTATTCTAAATTTTTATCCTGAAAGTATTTTAGAATAAATTTTTAATCCTTATAAATATTGAAAATTTTGCTTTTAATCCTTATAAATATGAGTAAATTACACTTTACTCCCCTCAAAGATGTTCTTATTATATAACTATTCTCTCAATTTGTTTTCAAAATATATAATAATTTCTTATGAAAAGTGATAATGCGCTACATTTAATCCATTTTTCTGTTTTCAGTTAAATATTTATTAGTTTATGTTTATTATCTTTTTTTGACAAAAATACCCTTTATTAATAGTTATACATATTGAAATTTTTTTACAAAGTAAAAGATGTGACTGATGATAATAATATAACAACATTAATATGTGTACACACACATTAATTTTTTTAATTTTTAATTATTATTATATTAAGGCAACAATATATTAACAATAACAATAATTTTGAATTTTTTTAAAAAATAAGAATTTCATACTTTTAAATTTTTTCAATATGTTAAGGCATAATATATTACAATTAATGTTAAAATATGAATATGAATAACATATTTTTTGTATTAGTTTATTAAAATGAAAATAAAATATTGATGCTATAATCGATTTTATATTTTTAGAATCATTAAATAAAGATTAAATAATTTTAATAATGTTAAATAATAAATAATAATAATAATAAAATTTAAAGCAAAATATTGACATTATTAATAAAAGACTTTGTATAATTGGTAATTTAGTAAATTCACATGCATATTTTAATTAAGAAAGTATCTTGGAGTAAAGTACATGTTTTGAAAATAGATGTGAGGGTTTGTGAAATGAGTGAATCTCTTCCAGTATAATTTACTTGATAGATATTTTGAAAGTTTTCTTTTGATTTTGTAAATATTACTACTTAACAATGTTGGATATATATATATATATATATATATATATATATATATATATATATATATATATATATATATATATATATATATATATATATATATGTTCGATTATGATCAAGTTATACTAATGTAATTTTAAGTATACTTACACTACCTAATAACTTTTTAGTGATGTAATCTTTTACAAAAATCCATTGTTCATTTAAAAGTTCATATCTTATATATTATGTCTATAAAATTTTATATTAATCTAAAATCATTTGATATATATGAAGGTGAAAATAGCATGAGAGGGGGTTGAATCGTGTCTTTTAAAAACTTTTCCAAACCTAAAAACTTTAAACAAATTTCTCAAACCTTTGAAAGAGTTAGATACAAAAGTTATTGCAGTCATAACAACTTTGTTGGATAGAAAACAGAATAAGTACACAATAATAAAAGAGAGATAGAAGTAAAAGACCACATAAGAAGATTTATACTAGTCAGACAAACCACTTACCTACATCCAATTATCAATAAATTAGTTAAGATTTTTATAACCATGAGTATTCTTGTACAAGTTTCTCCAAGTTTAAAGCTGAGTAGCCATTTTCTAGTCTCCCCAAACTAATCAAATGAGTAGTACTATCCTAACCGCTCCAATCTAACAGTGACAACTAATAGATCAGGTTACAATCAAAGGATTTAAAGGTTTGTGTTTGATAAATACTCACACTAAAGCACTCAAAGTTTATATATCTATTAAGGACAATATGGAGTGACTTCTCACAAATTTCACTAAGAGAATGTTTGCTAATACAATGCAATAAGAAGATTTTTTGCTTGAGAAGCTTCAAAAAGACACTTTCTAGTCATTCAGAATGTTGAAAAAGATAAAAGCTCTTAAAGATTTTTATTCAGTAGAGTTTTAGCTACTTCTTCTTCATTTTCAAGACTTTTTAGACTTCAAAAATCTAGCCGTTGTGACTTCAGACCTTGAGTCAAGAGCTTTTGGATCCAATGGTCTTAAATCGGAGAGAGAAGTATGTTATTTTCTTTCTCAGTAAGCAAATGCCTCATCAAGGAGAAAAACATGCCATTTGAGTCAACCAGCTCTTTAGAGTGTCAGTGTTTCTTTTAGATCTCTATCTTGTCAAGTTTGACCTTTAAAAAATATCTATGAATTATGTAGCACAAGCTTTGAGAGTGAAGTCTTCTTCACTTAGACCAACATTTTGGAGACTGCCCTTCTGGTCTTCTAGATAGGTCATCCTTCTGATATGTTTATGTGTTTTTTTGGTGACTTAGTATCCTTTTGATAATATACCAATATCTTTCTGATGCTTCTAAATAGGTTTTTATGAGAGATAGGATTTTTAGTGTATAGATTCTCGTACTAAAGGCTCTCCCCTTTTAGGTTTCATTCAAGATGGGAGAGAAACTTAGAGAATCTGTTTGAAAACTAAACATAGCATGATCCAGTTCTCTCAAATAAGCATACAAAGTGATTTGTGTTTAGTCAAACTAAACATTAAAGCAAACCTTAGTTTATACAAAAGATTTTCATTAAGAGTTGGTTTGTTATCCATCAAAACCCTTAAAGATGTATTTCAAAGACCAATTAGTAACTTTTGAAAGGTGTTGGAGCTTACAATATATGTTGTTTATACACCAAAATTAACATATAATATATGTTCAAGATATATATAAATAAGAGTTATTTGATTACATTTTTATTGATGCTCAATTAGAAGAATTGTGATACATTTGTAAATATTTATTAAATGAAATATCCTAATAATAGGGTAGAGGCTACGATACTCCCAAGCTAATTAGCAGGATTTCGTACTCTCAATTTTTTTTTGTTCTTTTTTTTGCAAAGATTGATATAAATAGTAACACTGGTGATCAATGAACGACTTTTGAGGGGTTTTTAGTTATGTAATGGAGATTAAAAATATTTCTCCCTCCATCTTTTTCTCTCTCTCAAGAATGAAGAAAGATAACATCTTGAAGTTTGTAATCAAATACATAAAGGGATCAATGTTCATGTTTTTGGGGATTTATAGTTATGCAATGGGGATTTTTATGTACAAACTTGTACTTGAGTATATAGTCAAATACATGATAAAAATCCACACTTTTGATCTAAAAATTTTTATACACAAATCCTCACTTAACTAATGATATGATAGAAAAGTTAGAGAGAGAATAAATCATTATATGAGAGAGAGAGAGAGAGAGAGAGAGAAAGAGAGAATTCTCCCAAATTTTTTGGAATGACGGTAGAGAAACCCTAATAATAATATAACTTTTTTTAACAGAAATAATAGAGACAATAATATTAGATATACATGGGGAAGAAGACTTTTTTTCATCCTCTATGGAGTAAAAATTTCCTATTATGTAGAGTAAGGTGCAAGAGAGAGTAAAAAAAGGGAGAGAGAGAAGATTTAAAAGTGGATAGATGCAGTGGAGTAAGAAAAAATTTTCCTTCATGGACGAAATAAGAATTTTCCAAAGTTAAGAAAACTGGATAGGATATCGAACCGATCAAGGTGCTGGTTCAAAGGTCCAACCGGTTCAACCTAGAGTTCAACTGGGGTATAATAAAATATATATTTATTATTTACATATATAAATATATACATATGATTAATTAGAAAGCAAAAAATCATATTAACTCATTAACAACAACATAATCAATATAAAATAATATTTACTATGGGGTACTTTATCAAATATCTTAAATGAAAAATTTATTTACTTTAATCTTTACTTACATTTCTTTTGGAAAGTACTCATAGACAATATGACAACTATTTTTAGTTTTTTATTTTTAAATTAATTTAAGAATATATAGCAAATAAGCATATAAAAAGAATCATGATTATAAAAGAAATAAGCTTTAATTCTCATTGAGCTTCTTTTTGTTTCCCCCACTTTTTTTTATTGCTTTTTTGAAAGAAATGACAATATTTTGACCAATTTTTTTTTAAAAAATAACAGAATTGGTCAATTAGTTTAATAAATTTGATTCACACTAGTTCGCTGGTTTAGCCCGATTTTGATTGATTTGTCACTAGCTTTTGAGGCTAGCGGCTCAAAGAGGATGACCGGACTAGCTTAGTATCCGATTTCCTATCCACCTGATCCGGTCCAATTTTTTCTTCCATGGAATTTTCATGTCATCTATACCTCACCAAGTTGGAGATTAAAGGCTCCTATGAAATAGCTTCTCAAAAGAGATTTTTTTTTTAAAATGTTATTTTGTGAAAAAATTAATAGAAAGTAATATTTAATATATATATATTTATATACATAATTAATTTATATTAGATAAAATATTAAAATATTTTCTTTTATTTTTAAATAATTTTTATATTTCAAAAATACTTTTTAAAAAAATTTCAATTTAATTCATTTAAATATGTTATTTTATGTGATAAAAGCTATTTTAATAAAATGAGCAACCTTTATATTTTTTAATATATTTGGATGATATTCTATTAAAAAAAGGCAAAATCACTAAAAGATTTAAAAAAAATTAAGAAGCAATAGTTTTGATCTTCCAAAAAAAATATCTTTTTATAACATAAAAATTTATATAAATTTTTTTTAACAAAATGAGTACATTTATATTTTTTAATATATTTGGATGATCTTTTTATTAAAAAAAAAAACTACAAGAGTAAAAAATTAGGAGCTAAAGATTTGATCTTCTAAAAAAATTATCTTTTTTTATAACTTAAAAAATTAGTTAAGATAAAAGCATATCTTTTAATATTATATCAAATATAAATCAATTTTATATTTAAACATAAATTAAAATTTACTTTTTTAACAGGTTTTTAAAAAATACACACCAAAAATGTTTTTTAAGAAGCTCATTATAACTTCTCAAAAAAGATCTTTCGATATTTTGTTGTTTTATTTTTTAAAAAAATATCCAAACATGTTAAAAAATATAAAAAAATATTTATTTTATTAATAAAAAATTTCATTTTCACTCAAAATAATATATCTAATATTCATTGTTATAAGGAAAATATTAAAGTTTAAATCTTATAAAAAATAATTGTTGAGAGAATTTTTTTTAATCATATCAATAATTAAAATTTTTTTATGGCGATATATATTAAAATATATTAACTGAAAAAAATAATACATTCAATCGACTGGTAAAATGGACAACTTTACTTGTGTTAGAAAAATTTTCGATGTCGATTCTTGAATTCTTTCTATTGCGGGTGTTACTGTGCACCACGCAAGTTACGGTACATTATGTACTTTGTAAGTTAAGGTGTATTATATATTTTATAATTTACTAGTAAAGATTTAAAAGTATATTTAGAGAGTTTAGAATAGGTTGAGTTTAATAGCCTTCTCGAATAATCCGAAAAATGTGTTTGGTTAGTATATAAAAATAGACATAAGAAAAAAAAATCTTATCTCTATATAGCCCGACCTGATTTGGACTAACCCACCTTGAGCCACACCGTCCCGAATACCCAAATACATATTTTTAAAAATAACCAACCAGCAATTCAAGGGTCTTTTTTATGTATATGGTGTTTGAGAAAATTATAAACGTGAATATGGGATTTAGGGGTTATTTACGGGGTTATGGGAAAGGACAAAAAACCGCCATTGGCGGTTTTTGTTTTCAAAATTCCAGGCACTGTAAAACCGCCAATGGCGGGTTTTGAAAAAATTTATATAAAAACCGCCATTGGCGGGTTTTGAGGTTGAAATTTTTTTTTAAAAACCGCCACTGGCGGCTTTTAATTTCTACACTATATAAACTCAACCCCCCTCATTGCTCATCGCTAGACGTTTATGTTGTGATTGTGAGAAACAAAAGCTGAGAGAATCGAGAGTTGTCTAGGATAAGAAAAAAATGAGTGCAAATGTAGTGATATATTTTAATGGCGATATTCTTACAAATACGAGTGAAGGTGTGACATTTATATGCAAGAAGCCAGTATATTTCTCTCTTCCGTATACTATGTCATTTGCGGATCTGGAGCATGGGCTTTGTCGATGCATAGAAGCTGAGACCCCGAAAACAGTGGAGAAGATAACATATAGATGTCCAATCTCAATTTTTGGTGGTTTCATGCAATACCAAGCAATTCCAATAAATGATGATGGTGATCTTCAACAAATGTTTCGGATATATCAACAACATCAAGCACAAATTTCTATTGCTGAGTTGTACGTCAATTTTAAAGAAACTGCTGCTGTCTTTTACTATCAAGCTGACGATGCAGAGGAAGAGCCCGAACTAGGCACAATTCCAGAAAGAGAGATAGAATGGGAACAAACCATCAGCAAAAGTGATGATGAAGACTTTGAAGAACAATATGAAAGCGGTGATGATACTACAGATGATGAAGCGAATGATGATGCAAATGACGAGCAGTTGCACATGTCAAACACAATGGTGGTTAGTCAGCATCCATTTGGGGAACCACCATTCATGCGCGCTTTAAATCTTGAAGCTATGCACGCATCTGAATTTCCAGAATATACGAATTTAAGTAAGTAGTGACTGATATTTCATCTTAATAGTTATTTTTAGTTAAAAAATTTGTTACCTAAGATTTTAAAATTATTAGTTATTATGTTAGATTATACATGTTGTTCTATTATGTTACCGTATTAATTGTTATGCATTTAATTTATTATCATTTTAATTTTATTATATTTATTATTTTATCTTTATGTTTTATAGATGATCCTGCTTCAGATGGAGAATTGGGTGTTGGAATGCAGTTTAGTGACAAAGAAGCTGTTATACGGGCAATTAAGCGTTATAGCATATTAAAAGGAGTGAATTATAAAGTGTATGAATCAGAAGCAACGACATTTTATTGTAAATGTGTGCAGTTTGGTGTAGATTGTGGATAGCTTGTTAGGGCCAGTTTCAGGAAGAATAAATATTTTTGGGAAATCAGGAAGTATAATGGCCCACACACTTGCACTAGGGCAAGGATTTCGCAAGATCACACAAAGTTAGATTCAGGCACAATTGCAGAATGTATCAAACCCATGGTAGAATCTGATCCTTCTTTTAAGATAAAATCTGTGATTGCAGAGATTCAATCTCAGTACGGATACACGACAACATATTGAAAAGCATGGATGGCAAAGCACAAGGCTATTGAAAAAGTATTCGGTCAGTGGGAAGCCTCGTTTGAAGCTTTGCCACAATGGTGTGTAGCAATGTGTGATGCTGTTCGAGGATCAATTGTTCAGCTAGATGCTGCAGAGGCTTATCGCGAAGATGAACTAGTTCCGAACGTGCGGATATTACGTCGGGTGTTTTGGAGTTTTAGTCCCTGTATTAGAGCATTCAGACATTGCAAACCACTTGTGCAGGTTGATGGGACACATTTGTATGGAAAATACAAAGGGGCTCTTTTGGTGGCAGTCGCACAAGATGGCAATCAAAATATATTGCCAATTGCTTTTGCTATTGTCGAGGGTGAGACTGCAGATGCATGACATATTTACGGATAATTTACGTAGACATGTTGTGACCGAGATGGAGTTGGCATTATCTCGATCGACGCGAGTCAATTAATCGACAATAAGGCGAAGTAATGGCCAATGGGAACCTCGGAGAGCATTCCACATGTATTGTATTAGACACATTGCTGCTAATTTCTTGCGGAGATTTAAGGCACCTTACTTGCACAAACTCGTCGTCCGCATGGGTAATTAATATTTTGTTTCAACTTGTGAATAATATTTTTCAGAAATATTGTATCAATCATATTGTGTTTTACAGGATATTCTAGGACGGAGCATGAATTTAATATTCATTACGAACGGATGCGAGCGTGGAGAGGCATATACAGATTGGCTTAATGAAATTCCACGGGAAAAATGGGTTCAAGCATATGATGGTGGACATCGATGGGGTCACATGACCACAAATCTAGTCGAGTGTGTGAACTCTGTGCTAAAGGGGGCTCGCAATCTTCCCATCACTGCACTGGTTTGAGCAACTTACTTTCGGTTGGCAGAGCTATTTGCACGTAAGGGTAGTGAGGCACATGCGCGAAAAAATGCTGGACATATTTTCTCAAAGCTGATGGCGACTCGACTTCAATCAAACGAGCAAGCATCTAGAAACCTCCGTGTCAGTCAATTTGATAGACAAAATGAAGCTTTTCATGTTTAGGAGCTATCTAATAGCCAAGATTATAGAGTTGACCTAAGACAGAGGTACTGTGATTGTGGTGACTTCCAAACAGATCGATTTCCATGTCGTCACGTGATTGCCTGTTGCTCTAGCCTGAACATTGATTGGCGAGCTTATATCGATGATGTCTACAGGATCAGTGAGATATGTAAAGTTTACAAGAAGGAGTTTGGGGTCATAGGTAACGAATGTACATGGCGCCAGTATAGAGGCCCAAGACTTTGCCCTAATCCTACCTTAAAGCGCGCAATAAAAGGTCGTCCCAAATCAACTCGTTTCCTGAATGAAATGGACATGCGTGAGATGCGAGGACCACGACGGTGCGGTCTTTGTCGAGGCGAGGGGCATAGTCGCAGCCGATGTCCATATGCTCGTGGGTCTAGTTCATAGTGTTGAGTAGTTATTTATAGATTGTTATTATTTTTTTATTTTGTGATGATTGAATTAAGTTGTTATTATTAATGAATTTATGTATTATTAAATTAAGTTGTTATATTATTAATGGTGTTTAAGAAAATTATAAATGCAAATATGGTGTTCGATAAAAAAAAAGTAGCTAAAAAAAGAAGGACAAATCCATTAGTTAGGAACAAATGTAAACATTTAATTCCATTACTACAGATTGGTAAAATAAGCATAAGAATAACAACACAACATTAATTATACATCAACATGGATATTGAATAAATACTACATTACTAAAGAACATTAAAATGTTATTGTGAACTATAGTAAAGAACACTACTAGCTTCTCCATCATCCAGGAGGGGTATATCTAACGAGGGAATGTGTAAATGGGCGTAGAACATAAGAAAGTAATCCCTCCGTCTTCTTCCTGCCCACGGTGGTCCTCGCACCCTCATCCCCCGACCTCTTCTCTCCTAACCTCATTTCCTCTAGTATCATCTCCCTAATCTCATGTGCGGCAACCAGGCTCCTTTGTAGCGGCAAATGCGGATGTGTCTTGTGGAGTCATCTCCCACTTTGCAAGGGCACGACCATTGATCACTCGGGAAAATATTGGGTGAGATGTAATCCCATAATTAGGTGTCACCATCGTGGTCGATACACATCCTCTGTGCGGGTATCTCTTCATTGGATGCCTCCTCATTCAAGTCGAACCCACAGGAGGGAGCCGCTCGTTGGGTAGATTGAGCTTCATCAATGACAAAATCATAGGTGCATAGTAACCCGCGAGATATTCCACTTGCTCTCGCTGCGATGCACCTTCTCCCCGCGATTCCCTGCTTCTTGAACCAGGATGCATACTAATTGTATCTACGGACATTAAATCTTTGTTCTTTGTTGTGAAATTTGTTGATCCCATTGAAATGGTCGCCATTGTTCTCCTGGAGACCAATATAACTCCTCATTACATTGTGCGAAGGTGCGATAAATTGTTGCTCGGGATCTTGGTGTGGGGATAATGGTGATCTTTGGGGGTGATGGCTCCATAGGAAGCTGTTCTTGTTGAGGAAGGGTGGTTCCATAGGAAGCTGTTGTTCTTTAAGTGGTTCTTTGCATTTGCGGGGACAACGAAAGCCAATCAATTGCATATTGTGTATACCATTCCCAATACTCAGTAGAAGGATTATAATTATCAATGGGAATTCCTTATAATATACGATGATATCGGTGGTCCCACAGAGTGACCCAATCATCATGCAAGGCTCTCCAATTCCTTGGTTCTCTTAATCCCCGTAAATCTTTGTTATGGAATCCTTCTAGACTTTGGGGTGGGAGAGGAATATTTTGAGCAGATCAAAGCGGCGCATTACTCGGCCATTGCGTGCCACTCTAATACCTCAAAGCAAATCAATGGGCTAACAGTTGACCATAATAGCTGCTCGCCTCTAACGTCATCTGGAATATGAGCATTAATAGCTTCATCTCCATATGGTCGCCATACAAACTGCATTATCAAAAAAATCAGATATGCAAGGATTATTATATGCGATATCATAAGAGATACTACGGTATATTAATGCAAACCTGATGAACACCCATCTGATCTAATGCCAATCGATATTCCCAAGATCTCTGAATGGAGTATTATGTGGATACCGTAGTTGTCTCCATCTGTAAAAGTTTATATTAATTAGCTAATTTTGACTATGACCGGATAATAATTTATTTAAATAAAAATTACCTGAGAGCAAGAGGAAAAGCAATTGGTTCAGCTGGTATTGGAGCCAACCATGGGAGCCGATTCCATGCCCACACTTGTAACAATATTATGCAACCACAAATTTCTCTCACATCATTGCGTGTAGCACGATCTAGCCCTCTATACAGACAAGCTAAGGTTGCTGATCCCTAACTATAAAGCCCAATTTCATTTAAATTCATTACTTGATTGTAAGAATTTTCCATGGATTCTTGAATTGCTCTTGGTCGGCATCAGAATATGCCCCAATAGAGATAATATATATCCGCGAACATGTTGTGCTCTTGCAATGTTAGAATCAATACGAAGTGAACCAAGATGCTGTGTGAGCCATGTTAATTTTATTTCACATCCGTCAACATCATATTAGCCAGTCGTAGCCAAGTAGCTCGTCACACATATTTTGGAGGGCTATGGTCTTTGGGATTAGTAGATCCAATGGTGGTAGACCATCGATCTGAAGTCCGAGTAAAATAGCTACATCTTCCAAAGTGACTGTACATTCTCCGCAAGGAAGGTGGAATGTGTGTGTCTCCGGCCTCCACCGTTCAACAAGTGCATTAATAATGGAGCCATTTATTTGCATTTGGCAAATCATGCAACACGATCAAGACCAGCTTGCTGTAAATGCTCATGCATTTCAGTCCTGGGTGGCATCATCCGTAAGTGACGAAGTCGCAATAATCTCCTTGCCTGTTACAAACAGTAAACAAACTTAAATTAATAAAGCATTTAATATGATATCATAACAACATATTTTTTACTCCATGATTAGTGCAATTAAAATACTTAACAATAAATTAAATTAGTTAATATATATATATATTACTATAGTAATTAACGGTCATATATATATATATATATATATATATATATATATATATATATATATATATATATATATATATATTACTTAATTTCAGATTATAAAAAAAATCAACAATTGACCTTCTTCTAAAAGCAAAAAAAAAAAATTGCCAATAATACTAGAATAATTATTCAAAATTATAAATTATCATAACAAAAAAAATATTTTTACAACATATTTTTTACTACATAATTAGTACAATTAAAATACTTAACAATAAATTAAATTAGTTAACATATATATATTACTATAGTAATTAACGGTCATATCTATATATATATATATATATATATATATATATATATTACTTAATTTCAGATTATAAAAAAAATCAACAATTGACCTTCTTCTAAAAGTAAAAAAAAAATTGCCAATAATACTACAATAATTATTCAAAATTATAAATTATCATAACAAAAAAAATATTTTTTTAGAATACGATAAATCATCCTTTATAAAATATTTTTTCATAATTTTACATGTCAAAAATTTGTTCAGAAAAAAATACTTACATTCTCAACACGGACTTGTTCTGAAATATGTTTGTGTCGATTCATTGTTGAGTCACGAACCATTTTTAATTCACTAATACTCCTTTATTCTCTCTATTTTTTTTTCATTTCAAACTGTATTACACACTCACTATAAATTTCTCAATTCTTCTTTCTCTCCTTCTGCATTGTGAACGAGTATGAAGGAACACTTAGTGTTCCTCGCTTCCATCATATATATACACACGGAGGGAGCATGATGTGACGACTTGCCAAGATTCACGACACAAAAACCGTTGGCGTTTTTGGGAGGCTTCCACGTCTTCGCAGTCGGTCAGTGCGATCAACAGATGCATGCTTTTTCGAAAACCGCCACTGGCGGTTTTTGAGAGTGGCACGCGTCCTTAAATGTCGGCATGGTGCATGGGCTGAGGGGCGCTCGGTCTGACTTTCTGCTGAAGTGACAAAAACCGCCACTGGCAGTTTTTTGGGTGCCTACCACGTCTGCCTTAGGTTCATGCATGGTGCAGGAGGAATTTTCAGCAAAAACCGCCAGCTGCGGTTTTTTCTAAAATCCCATATTACTGTAAATTGTTTCCTAAACCCATATTAATGTAAATTATATAACCATTTGTCATATTAATAATAAAAACCCGCAATTCAACGCTGATTTTGCTTTAAAAAATTACTGTAATAGTAATAGCTCGTATAATTGAATATCCCTCACGCTCGTTAAGCATAAGCCATGCCTATCCAATTCTCTACGTTGTGTAAATCATAACTAAGCTTTGATACTCTTATCTCGTATACACGACCTATGACAGACACCCATAAACTGAGTAGTTATTACAAAACTTGATAAAAAGTTAGTGATGTGGGTACTTGGTTACATAGTACATTATATATGGGTACACGGTTACATTATATAGTGGCCCATAAATTATTGAATATTGGCCACAAATGGGTACGTGGTTTAAAACAGCGCAATGCCAGTGAGTCAGTGACGGAAGAACATGGACTGAGCCTCAAATATATAATTTCTCTCTCTCTCTCTCTCTCTCTCTCACATATGTATATATATATTGGCCTGATATTTAATCCATAACCTACAAAAAGATTGAGTTGGTCTACTATTTTGTTAACCTGAAACTATCATAACTTGATTACACCCAGTTCATTTTAACCGCTCTAAGTGTATTGATATACTAATAATTTGTAATGTATTATAATAATTCTTTAAGTTTAGTCAAACTTAAAAAAATAATTAAATATATTTAAAAATAATTAAAATTTATTTGCATGATCATAAAATTGTTAAAAACATCCCAAAAAAATTTACTTAATTTTAGGATAATTTTATTTAATTTCATGATTATGTATATAAATCAAAAAAATATTTTGGTACTTTTAAATTATCCAAAATATTCCTAAAAATTTATATTTAATATTAAAATTATATAAATAAATTTGGATAATTTTTAAAATATATTTAACTGTATTTTTAAAGCCCAATTAAAACTAAAAATTTCCTACAATATATTACAAATAATTAATATACAATATACTATTAAATTTTTTCTGTTAAATTACAAAATTCATTATGCACCTTAACTTGCAAAGAGCATTGCAGAGCTGGTCGAAAGATAACCTAGTTGATATTTCTTTCTCACTCTAGCCTTGACATCTACCTCATGAAAAAATGTCTCTAGATGATGTGATGGCAAGGGACCACATTTGAGGGTAGCGCTTCAGCACTTCGTAGATCTTGACGATAACGAACCATACATTAAAGTGGATGCAGCAATGGCATCTATTTCTCTGTCATGGAAAACAACTCCAACAGCTCAACTTTGGGTGTCATTTTCGGTGAAGGCTCCAAAGCACCACATTTAAGTTGTTGTATGAAGCACCTTACAAATCTAGTGGTGAAGATGTGATGGTGTATGGATATACCAACTACACTATGTTCATTCTAAAATTCTTGCTATCCTTTCTTCCCCACTCTTTGCACCTCCACCCCCATCACCCTTGCAACCCTTTGTCATTTGTCCACTGCCTACCGTCTCGGCGCCACCTATGGCCATTGCCCTTCACCCCGGAGCCACCATCCTTGCGCGCCGGCACCACTGACCCTCCAGCCTCCTGACGGTCTCTGTCTCCCCCCCTCACCATCATTGTATGACAGCTAGCCGCTGCCCCTTCCAAGCCGCTGCTGGTTGTGGTCGCTATTCGTTGCACAGATTGATGTCTTCTACCCGTGCAGCTCACCTTCCCCACCTCATGCGGTCGTCCCCCACCATAGCGAGGCATGGGTTATGGCTTGGTTTCGCTGCTGCGATGTAGCCACCGTGGAGATCTGGAGTGAGAAGGGAGATGTGGACGGCGGCAGCGTTGGTGATGGTTTGGCGAATGGCGGCTGCGAAGTGGTTGGAGACAACGATGAACTGGTGGTGGAAAAAGGGATAGGTGTGGGAGGGGGAAAGTCTTTAGAGAATTTTAGGGTGTACCATTCCCATGGATACATCTTATATCCTAACCTTTTTAGATGACAAAGTGTATCACACACCTTGTCAAATAAGGTGTATTGGAGCCTTCACTGTCATTTTCTACTTTACCAACATCTTTTGCCTATTCCCCTTGAAGAGACTCATTTTGTTTGTCTTCTTCTAAATAAATATTGCAACATAGCCAAGACTATGGTGCTTCGGACAAAATGTGGTGCACCATATACCAGGTTATCTGATAGTGAAATATATAGCATATTGGAGAGACCAAAAGTTAGTGGTACACCATAAATTTATCATTATCTCTCTTCCCCACCCTCTTTGATGCTCTCTCGCTGCAACTCTACCATCTTTTCCCAGTCATTGCTGCACCACCTCTGGTTGCCACCCTATCGTTGCCCTTGGCGCCACGGTTGTTGTCTTTCTCTACTACCTCACTTCTGCTTCCCACCAACGTCTCCCCTTTTCCCCATCAACTCCTGCTACATCCTTGTCCACGCATTAGATGCTATGCTAGACAATTTTCTTCAGGACAATCTTCTCCTTTGTATAGCGTTGGACACTACTCGCAAGAACTAGAGGCTGAACTTCCATGGTCACTGCCTTCTTGGGCAAAGGTGCTCCGCACGCTATTCCACCAAACGCATCGATCCTTTCTTCATCCACCTCCGTAATGTTGCCATCTCTACTTGATCTGCCATGACTATTGTTGATAGCAACGCTCGAATCGCTACCGCCGTTGCTCGAAGCATTGTCGCCACAACTCGGATCTCCGATGGCTTTGCTCCGATTTCCAACCAAAGACCTATTTTCCTCGCCACTACAATTGTTGCCTCCACCTCGGCATTGCCCATAAGGATGAAGCTAGACAACGTGCTGTTCGAATCCAGAATATGCTTGGAGTGATTCGTTGACGGCACATTCATGGCAACAGTCGGCGAGGCAGTGGGCACAACCGGTAAGTGGGGGTGAGAGAGATGCATCGAAGATAGCTACGTATGGCAATGCGAGATGGGGTGATGGTCAGAGGTGGTGGTGTTGTAGCAATTATCAGAGGCGATATGCGGCCGTGACCAGAGGCGGTGCAGTAGTGGCTAGGAAAAGATGGTAGAGTTGCAGCAAGAGAAGGTTTAAGAGGGTGGGGAAATAGAGATAATGATAATGATAAATTTATGGTGTACCACTAGCTTTTGGTCTCATTGATACACTCTAAATCTTCACCATTAAATAATCTAGTGTGTGGTGCACTATATTTTGTCTGGTGCATCACAGCTATTTGTTATGAAAAAGTTCCATTAGTTATTATACCAAAATCACAAGTGTCAATATATTGATGAATTGGTACTAAAGGATATTGACAAATGTGCATGAATGCCTTCTTTTGTTTTTTTGTTTTTTTTTAAACTCTAAAATTAGCATATATTTTAATTTTTTTAAAAGTTAGGATTTAATAAATTATTTTTTAAAAAAGTTTTAATATTTTAATCTTTAAAATTAAAATATATTGTAAAAATTTAGTATTTTTTAATTTTTATCTATTAAATATCATCTTATATCTAACTTAAAATTAATTTAAATATTAAATATTAATAATTTATACAATGAACATCAAAATTATCAAATAAAAAATTTAATATTTTATAAGACAATTTCTTTAAATAACTTAAGCATATACATTTAATTTTTTATGAATTAACATATCAAAATAAAAATATTTTAAAAATTAAATTGCAAATTTACTATTTTCTCTATTTCATATTAAAGTTGAAGGATGACCTTGGATAAGAATATATAGAGTAATATTATGTGTATAGAATATTTTTTGGGCACCGCGCCGACACACACATATGACTTGGATGATTTATTGGCATCTGTGATTTGATATAATATTTGATGAAATATTTTCACAACAAATAGCAATAGTCTTAAAAATAAGCATAAATATTTATTTTGGTCTTTAAAAAATATGTGTGACATTATTTAATTCTTAAAGTTTTTGAATATTACATAAGCCTTTAAATATTAAAATATAAAATTACATTAATTTTTAAAAATTGTTTGATAGTAAATATATTTTTAAAAATTAAAATCTGATATTATTTTATTTTTTTATTATTTCAATAAAGTAATAGAATAAGAAAATTTCCTGGTAACATCAAATAATAGAAGAATTAAAGTAATTATAAAGTTTAACTTTCATAAATTTATTTAATTTTAAATTACTTTAAAAAATTAAATTAAGATTACATACATTATAAGTATCTTAAGCCACCAAATTAAAAGTGAAGAGTTTAAGTAATATATATAAAATCATGAATTTATGGCTCATTGTACCAAAATAGCACGAGTATCTCGCGCAATAAAGGCAATAGGATTGGTAGCGACCCGACTACGATTATTAACATCCAGCACTGTAATCAAACATGAGTGTAGGGTCAACAAATTCAATAGTATTTGACATGTGCCGTATACGGATAAGTGCCAAGACCAGATAGACTCAACAGTGTTGAAAAGGATAGATTCTTAATAAAAGAATTCGCTCTATTTTATTTATAATTTAATTTAATATTTATTTTATTAAAAATATAACAAAAATAAAAAATGACAATGACTCACAAAAGTAAAATATCAGGTTATAAATAGAATGAATTATTTTATTATAAAGTACCTAAAAATTTTTCTAGCTCGTGGATTAGGGATGACAATTATTATCTTATCCACGGATTTGGGTGCGTGTAGGGTCGGATTTGAGTTTAAGGCAAACCCACCGCTACTCTACCCGTATCTCATATCTATATTTAATTTATATATATATAAGATTATTTTTTTAAAAATTTCTATTATTCTAGAGTTATGTTTAGTTGAAAGTAAAGATAGATATAAAATTTTTTTAATGTGCAATTTTTTATATGAAACTAATATATGAAAATTTTCATTTTATTTTTAAATCTCATATTAAATATATCCTAAACACAAACTAAATTTTAAAATAATTTTCATATAAAAAAATTTAAAATAATTTTTTAAATATTTAAAAGGAGTAGTAAATAGGGACGAGTAGGGTACGAGTTGGGATGAGTTGTTTGTGAGTAAAGTTCGAGTTTTGAAAGTCAAAATCCACAGGTAGGATAGGAGTGGATTAAGACTTGTCTAATAAGATAATGGGCAAATTCGAATTGAACTAAAATCCTCCCCGTTGCCCCCCCTACCACGGACTATTCTCTTTAAAAATTCGTTTCAACTTATTTTATGACTTCATATTTAAAATATTGTTTCAGGTTATATAATTATTTGTTAATCCACTAGTTTTTATCAAAATAAAATATTATCATTATATAATTACATTTGTTGAGAGAGTGCCAAATATATTTCTAATCATAGATTGTCACTAATTATAATATTTAGATTTAATTAATTTTTGATTTGTAGTGGATCGATCATATCAATCATACATATATATTTTTGACTTATTATACTTTGCCAGATTGATGTGCCGGTTGGCTATAATAATGCAGGCGGCCAATTCTCTAGGAGCCTGTCATTGAAAGCATTTACTCGGTGCCTTCCCGCGCCTGGTCCTAAGAGCTTTAGCTATTAAACAACTCATCAAGACCTGGAGATTGGAAGCAAATTTTTAAGAAGATGGAGATTAATATAGCCATAGTGACTTATTTAGTTAGTACATATAATTTATTGATTTAATTTTGATATATAATTAGTATAAAATTTTTAACATAATTATTTAATAATTATGCATAGTCGCATAATTAAAATTGTCTGACCTTTTTTTTTTTTAAACTGAAATTTACTTAACTTTTATTATAATTATCTTAAAGAACAAATAAAAGATAGAACATAATGAATTAATAGTATAAAACTTTTTATACCGATAAAATATCAAAATTAAATTCATAACTTATTATTTTATAGTCTATAATTATATGTAACATCTCCATTATATTTTACGGAGAGAACCAAAAATAACATGACGTTGATACTAAGAAAGTGTCATTTTATGCTTCAATACTGGGATGCCTTGCAACTTGATGAAGGCCAAATATATATAGCACTGATAGTTGACAAGTATCTCACATGAATTCCATAAATAGCAAAATGAGCGACTCAAATTTGTTGTGTTGTTACTTTATCTCATGCTTTTTCCTATTTACTTATTTATTCTCTCTCTTTGCAATATTTGTAAAAACATTTCTGCGAAAAAAAAAAAATCACTTTTGGACGCGATAGCTCATAAATCAACAGTAGCTCTTGGTGCAAATTGTTAGGTGGTTATTAATTCGTACAAGACACAATTAGATATGGCCCCGACTTTCGTGTGAAAGGTGAGATTGTCGTATGTATAACAATGAATGATGACTCAAAATTAAAAATTATTTAATAATTATATAATTATTTTTAAAAAATTATATAATTTTATATTTTAATTTTAATAATTAATATAAGATTTAATTGTCAAAAATTAAATATAAAGTCACACGCACACATGCCCACATATACACATTAAAAGTACTTTTTTTTGTTGTTATGGATAGATTTGTTATGGATAGATTAGCCTTAACTCTTAATAATCATAGGGGTGGCAATGGATATTTATGAGACGGTGATATACTCCTAACCCTTCATCTGCTTTTAGAAATTTATTCCCAATTCTTGCCCTATCCTTGTTATGGGTTCTCATTTCTCATTTTTCATAAAGATTCAATTTTCATGAATATTCATTGGTTTATATAAAAAAATTATGAAAAATTCATAAAAAATGAAAAATTCTTAAAAGATGCTCTTAAATAAAGCATAATAAATATCTATAATCCATTACAACATTACTAATATAACACATTCAAATTAAAAATAAAAATATCAAATAAAAAAGAAAATACACGATGCAAGTCTAATAAAAGGCAATAAAAAATATTATCAAAATACATAATGTAAGACCCATGTTGTAAATTTCTTTAAAAAAAGAAATTAGAAGTTAATAAATTGATTTTGACTAAAAAATTAAATAATTACAAAAAATAAATGCGACTTGTAATCTGTTGAAATTTGATTTAAATTTTTAAAAAATAAATAGGTTGTAGAATTAATGATGATAAAAAACATTTATTTAAATAAAGCTGTTCAAAAATAACTATAAAATTCATATTCATATTAAGATCCGATTATATAAAATAAATTGAATGATTAATAATAAAATAATTATAAAAATGTACAGTTTTAAATATATTACTAAATGGAATTATTCATTCCATATAATAATCTTTTGTAAGTGAAATTTATTTTATAAAAATATTTACTTTCTCTTTTTAACTGATGATCAAATAAGAAAAGAAAAATTCATTCTATTTTTTTCTCCCTCTACCTCTACTTTCTTTTTTTTTGCTAGTAAAGTTATTTAAAAAAAATTCATAGAATCATTTTATATAACAACTAATTATATGTTTGTTGCATAAGAATACATATTTACATAAACAGCTAGAAAGATATGAATATTAATATGTTTTCCAAATACCAACTATTTTCAATATGTCATTTATTTAATTCAAATTGAATTTATAAATTGCATTTATTTATGTAAAATTATTTGACTAACACTAAAAGTAATGTAAATCTTCTTATTTTTATTTTATTTTTTGTCATATAACTATATTTCGGTCATGTTCACTCCATTCACTCCATACCATTTTCCTCGTTTTCTTTATTTATATACTTGTCCACAATTTTAGTTAGGTTTGTAGAAATCAAGTGACATAAATCAGATTTTTTTCCTTTTTAGTACAATAGTTACAGCTTCAATAACTCATGAAATGCTGAAATTTTTATATAATGAAAATTGTATCCAATTTTTCATTTGAAAATCCATTTTTTTCTTTTATAGAAGAAAATCATTATATTTCAAGCCACGATATTCCTTTTAAACTCTAATATTTTGAAGTTAAATAAAATGAATGCTATTTACTCTTATTTCTATACAACAATAGGACTGAGAGGTCAATTTACTTCCTAGACCAATTATAGGCTGATTACAAATCAGACTTTGGAAAGAGACTGCGATTAAAACAAAAGGCCCAGTTATTTGCTAATGCAACCGGAATTTTATTAGAGTATGCAGTTTACAAATATATCTATAATAAAATGCGTTGAGAATGTCAAGTACAACACTGTTATATGAGTAACAGAAAACGATAGGCATCGTGCTCATGATCGAATAAACGAATAACTGAAATTTTGCACTACGCCTTTAGTACTTTGCTGTGTAAACTTGTTACTCTTTTGTCACCCCATATAACAGAAGTTTAGGGATTGATAGCAACCTGCAAAATGCTTTTCTATGTAAAGCACGGATCGCATCCGATCACCTTGATGACCTTTGCCTTACAAAGCACATAATCCAATGGCATAGGAAGAAGCATCTTGAAACTAATACAAAATTTTAAATTGCTGAATTGAGATGTTGAAATTGAAGAAATTGTGTCCTAGGAAGCACAATTGCAATCCCCGGGTGTCAATGGAATAGTGGACGTATGGAACCGTGGACTACCCATCTCACAAAATACACCAGAAAAACCATTGCACAGGAACTATATGATCAGATCCTAAACAAAGAATTTGCATCGAGAAACCATTTACTGAATAAGAACAATGACATATGGGATCTTCACTAACAAAGCTTGATTATAAAAAGCATGAGGTAACCATAAAAGAGATGGCTACAATTGAGTTCCTTACACCAACCACATAAAGCAAAACAGTTAAAACTTCAAAATACAAACAAACTCCAGGAAAGTAATAAACCAAAAAGACCATAAACAAAGATAGATCCAAAGCAAATAGCATATGAAACTACGAATCACAATACCTCATTCCTTTTCAATCTTCACTTATGTCACCTTGGTGGTAGAGAAGTCCATCAAGATGAAGTTGAAACTCATCAAAATTCCTCTTTTGCAACAGATATAAATTTTTAAGTTAAATTAAATTAAAAAACTTAGAAATTAATATTTTAAAACCATAGCAACAGAAGATTGAGTTACTTGAAAACATAATCTCAAAGTGGTATCACCAAGGGAAAATCATACTGTGACATTAGGCTGTGAAAATGTAAGACAGCCACAAAAGAGAAACAGCAGGCAAAATCAAATTTGCAGACCAAGGTAACTATGAAAGCAATATACATATAAAAAGATCATATCCATCAACAGGGGCAGCAATCAACAGGGCAAGGTGCATGTAACAGAAGTATGCACATAATACATACATACATATATATATATATATATATATATATATATATATATATATATATATATATATATATATATATATATATATATATATATAAATGAAAACAGATGGTTATAAATGAGTATAAGTCAAACAATAGGAAAGGCATTTCTAAAAGAAAGATGCAAATGCAAAAGAAAAAAAAAAATCAGTAGGGATTCCAATATGCAAACCAATGCATTCCTTAGAAAACAATGCAACTGAAAAGATGATAATATCAAAATGCATATGAAGAATGAGTTAAACTCTACATACCAAGTCAATTGTGACATAAAGATGCATATTTAAAGATCAAATATGAAATATGGAAAATTGAAACCACTAAAGAATAAAACACACAGCAATCATATATGAAAACAGATTCCAATACTCAAACCAATATATAATTAGTTAACTATGTGTTTTACTTGGTTTTTCGCTTACTGTCAAAAATAAATAAATGACAGTGACAATTTGCTTCTAGATCTTAATTCGAGGAACAAAGGTGGTTCCTTTTGCAGGCTCTTAGACTTAGAGATTTTGTCAAAAGATTTTTACCAATCAATTCTTTTATCTTTCGACATATTCCAATGAGTCGTTGATGTTTTCTAGTGTCAAATATGCCATGAAATATAGTAAAGTATAACTGACAAAAATGAAATGTAAAGATAATGAAGTACAGAAAAGATAAAGTTTAAGAGGGAAATGAGATGAGAATTTTGATTAAGTAAAGTTAAAAGTAACTGAGTACAATAAGAAGAAGGAGAAGAAGAGGAATGACAAAATAAAGAACTAAACTTAAAAGAAAAGAAATAAGTTCAAGAGAATATACTCGATTTCCTACATTGACTCCACATTGTTAGCGCGACGAAGGAGTGTTTAGGGTGGTTACAAGTATTTGTTTCCAAACTGAACTCCCTAAATATAGTGATTCCTTCCCTATTTATAGACTAAAGTGACACCATCAGATTTTGCCAAGTGTCCTCAATAGTTATTTCGCCAAAGCTTCATAATGCTCTTAATTTGAATTGCCAGTAACTATTCTTGCCTTTGTTTCAAAAGCAACACCCTTTCTTGTAACCACTGCAACCGTCGAGTCCTGCTTTTGCCTTGTAACCGTCCAATGCTGCAACTTGTCACGCAACTGTTAGTACATCCTAGTGTCGAGTCTTTATTTCCACATGGCCAACTTACTCTGGAGCCACCTTGGATAGGCATGTGCTACTCACTGGACTAAGTTCTTGAAATTTTCTTTAAGTCCACCTCCAATTTCTTACACCCATGCTCAATATTGTCAATGTCGATCAACTTGTTGACACTTTAACTAATTTTCGCCTCTAACACACTCTTACCAATATTCAATATTGTCAACATCAATCAACTTTTCAACACTTTGAATAATTTTAACCCCAACATGATGCCCCCAAAGATTTATCACTTGTTGACTATAGAGTAAGGGTGATAAATCTTAGTTGTTTCTTTTCATATTCTTTGGACCCTTTTATTCAACGTGAGCCTTTTATGAGGACCTTCAAATTTCCACCTTTACCAAATGCTACCTTTGGCATCACCGACGCTTTCCTAGATCTACCTTGAGGGGCACTTAAAACTTTCTTTCCAAACATTTGACATTACGAGCTTTTCTTTATTGAATCATATTATTCTCATTTTATTGACCATTTAATTCAAGCTCATAGCAAGGTCCTTTGACATGCAATATTAGGTATTATATTTTATTTACTTTCTTTCTCTTTACCTTCACTTCACTAACTCACTTCTTCTTTCTTTTCTTTTTTTTTTTTTCTTGATTGATGGTGATAGACTAAGTGTCTTTTCTGACACTGTCAATAATAGGAATCTAAAAATGAAGAGGAAGAGGAAGAGCAAAAACAAAGAGAAGGAAAAGGAAAAGGAAGATAAGCCAAAATAAGGAGTAAAAGAAGACAGGATAAAGGAAAGCCAAAGAAAAAGGGTTGATGAAGAAGAAGGAGAAAAAGAAGAGGAAGAAGAAAAGGGAGAAGAAGAAGAAGAAGTCAAAAAAGAAAAAAGAAACAAACTTACCAAAGGAAAAAAGAAGCAGCTATCAACAATAGTGGAGAAGAAAAGGAGAGAAAAGGAGGAGGAGGAGGAGGAAGAAGAAGAAGAAGAAGAAGAGTATAAAGAAGCAAAACCATTTCAGCTTCTTTCTCGGTAATTTTCTTTTCTAGCTTTTGTTTTTCTTTGGCCCTTTTAGCCTCTTTTTGACTATCATAAACTATTGCTACATTCCTATCAATGATAGCATTGTATCGAGGCCACATAGCTACATGGACATTTTTATCCCTTTGTCTGAAAAGGAAATACAAGTCTTCTCCATGTTTGGGATATATTGGCTTTTCGGAACTCTCAAAGAAATCTAGGGTCATATTATCTTGCAACTTTCTTTCATCAACTTCTTGCTCATTGACACCAACCATGTTTATGGGCGATGAGATAGGTTCAACATAGTTGGAGTCAACGTCAAACGGCTCGACATCGACTTTCTTAGAATTAGCCTTTTCTTCAAATCTTAGCCTTCCATCTTTTATTGGCTTTTGAATTAGACCCTGAAACATACAAAACTATTATTAGAGTGACCGGTAATTTGATAAAATTTACAAAACTTTATATTCTTAACTTCTATAACAGAAGGCATCCTTTTCCCCTTAAGCAAGATTATTTGTTTGTCTTTTAATAAAATTTCTAGACTTTTAAATTTGAAATAACAGAAATCAAATAAGAATTTAAAAGCAAATCTAAATCAAATCAAATCTAAATTAAATCTAATCAAAACTAATTCCTAATCGCCTAACTTGGAATGCAAGCAACCCAACTTGGAATGCAAGCAATCAAAGAGTGATGAGAAATTCAACAAGGAGTGAAATGTTAGGGTTCTGATTCACCTAGTCATTCCTATGAGTATTGAATTCTTAATCTAATGAAGTTCAATTGATGGGGATTTCCTAATTTAATTAATACCTAATTCCTTGGCATATCAATCCTCTTGAATCTCTAAAATTCAATTAATTCCTTAACTTAAACCCTAGAGTTAAAGGCTTTATGATCTATGAAATCCTAGATAAATTAATCCCATACAATTGTTAATTGTTAATTTCTACTCCTAGACTATTAATAATATGGTTCCTATCCTTAGGTATAAGCTATGTACTAATTTTCGAATTGTTGACACAAGTCACTATATCAATTCTTGGGTGGCCAATCCAGCAAAACATTAAAGAAAACAAAAACTCATCATCTTAACATTAGTTACATCATTATCCTATCTAAAAGGGAGTTTAGCCACTAAACATGATCACAAAATCCAAATTCAAAAAGAAAGATAACATGATAAACATGAATCAAGAGAAGAAAAGATGAGTCCAATAGTACAAATCTTCCTCTCTTGATAAAGAAACTAAATCCTAGTAGAGCCAAGTGTAGAGAATCTCCTAATCCTCTTGTGTCTTCCAATTTCCAATTTTAAGATATGATGATAAGACCCAAGAGATTCCTTCTAATATTATTTTCTTTTGGGTTCGAGCTTATTATGATCTTTGGAGTCTTTTAAAAATCATTAATCACTCCAACTAACCTCAATTCGTGCCCCTTTGGGTACAAAATTGGCCTAATTTGCATTTTGGCATTGGACAACATACAAACTATCAACTTCTAAGCTTTGGAGCACTCAATGTAATTGGAATTAGCTCTCAAAGTATGAATAAAAGTTGCAGAGCTATAAATAAGCTTTCCAACACCACAAAAAGCACCTTGATTGGACTTACGTACCTTAAGATATTGGCAAAATATTGGGCAGATGTCAAGCTGGAGAACATTAGAACAACAACAACCTTCAATCATACAATTGGATTTTCACCAAGAAAATCTAAGAACTAGACTTTGGGCTGAGCATCAAAGTTATAGACCGCTTCTTGAGCTTTATGGAACATCTATATTTGTCTCTATTCAATCTCTTTAAAGAGAGATATGAATTTTCCAATGCAGTGCTTTCTGAAATATCATCTCAAATAGGCTCTAAAACACTTCTATTTAGCTTCAAAAATGCCTTTCTTGCAAAATTGAGTACAAGTAAGCTTTCAAGCCTTCAAATTCAACTAAAAATTACCAATTTAACATTAGTTCCAATAATTTCACAAAAATTCAGAGACTGTATGAAAATGCCTAATTCTCAACAATTAGAGCATAAAATCTTGTCAAATTAGCACTAAATGAGTGTATATTATACATTCATCAATACCCCAAACTTAAACTATTGTATGTCCCCAAGCAATCAAAGAATATGAAAGTTCAAAAACAAGAAATGCTTTCCTTTTCACAAAATCAAGTATTGTGTAATGTCCTTTTCAAAGAAACCTTAAGAGACATCATCATGAATCAAATAATTATACTCAAGGCATTGTATCGTCCACTCAAGCATGCTCATTTTACAAAGGACAAGATCTCAAAATTAAGCATTCTATGATAACAAAATCATGAATCTAATAAGTACCCAAATGAGATTATGCATATTAGATAACTGCAATCAACCTTATGACATGAGCAGATAATGATGATGATGATGATGATGATGGTGCATCCTAATTCCCATAGGCAAAATCACTATTCCTATCTCCTCTAATGTAGTGCACACTTCCAAAGGATTAAACGTGCTTTATGGGCTTGTAACATGGCTAAAAGGGTGAATGGCTAAATGAAAGAAGGGATATGCAAATATAAGAGAATCATGATAAGGAAGATTAAAATTCAAATGGGACCAATCTTTGAGTGCAATGTCAAATGAGATATATTCTTTTTGGACTTCTAGCATTTTCTCTTTTCTTTTGATTTTGCAATTCATAATTTTTCTTTCTCTTTTCTCTTTTTCTTTTCATCCCAAACTTATTTTCTTTGTATAACTTGGGTAGTATTTCCCTTGATGCTATTCATCCCACCCTTTTTGACACTTTTGAATTTGATCCCAAAATAAGTCTTTTACTTCCATGCTCAATCCTCTCTCGCAAAGACTTAAGGTGGATAAGTGTTTGGGCTATTGGCTAGGTGTGATGTGATTGATGAAGAAAAATTAGGTAAAAAGACTCAAAAAAGGTAATCAAAGGATATGATGAAAATTGGGTAATCTAAGGCCATGGTGGGGTTAAAGAATAAAGTGCCTAAATCATTTCCTTTTTGGTGCACACTAAGATTCTTAGCCTTAACAGGGAACAACAATCTTATTCTTAGATTGGTGGGGGTAACTGATAATCACCTAAGCATGCATAGTTCTTTTCTAAGCACTCAAACTCAATTAAAAGTCATTTTGAACTTTGCAAAAGAAAGGTCAAATGTCCTAAGTTAAATATGCATAACAATCATGAATTTTTATGCCACATATTTCTATCGTGAATCTGATCCTGTTGGCTCTTCTACTCATTCCACATACACAATGCTTTGCTTTTTCTTTCAAAATTCATTATGCTTACCTGACATGATTATGATGCAATCAATGATGAATGATTATGTTAAAAAAAAAAAAATAATAACCCAAACCTAAATGAAATGGAAAACAAAACAAAATAAATAAAAAAAGAAAGAGAAAATCGTTTTGGGCGATCGACAACGTCTACATCTCCCTACAAAGGCCACGAAACTTAGGGAGGCACTTAAGTCAACTAAACATTAATCTAAAATAAAATAAAAGAAAAAAATTAAACCAAAATAAGCACCAAAAGTTTAAAAACTACTACTAACACATAAAGAGAATAAAGAAAAGGAAAAGAAAAGAAAAATGAGAACTTGCAAAGGTATATCACCCCAAACAAACATGGTAATGTTCTCAATGCCACCCAACATAAGAGCAAGAAAAAGGACAAAATAGAAAAAAATGAAAAACTATCAAATCCACCAAAATGTGTGAGCAAGATAGGAAACAAGAATTTAGAGATGTTTGGGTTTGAATTGGACAAGAAATAGGTAAAAAAAAAATTGAGCAGAAATTGCTTCCTATCACCAAGTTAGGATGCATGCTGGCATTGCTTCAGTAATCTGAGCATAACTAGAGTTACAAAATTTCGATTGATTTGATTTTGGTGTCACTAGAATGCTAAGACAAAAATCTACAACTTCCATGAAGATACCAAAATCCAGTTCAAATATTTACAAGGTGAAAAATCATGCTCAAGTTAGAAGATGAAAGTTGTCAGAATTTCAATATAGGAAGGCTTCACCACGGCCCCCTGAAAAGTCTTGAGGGGGACCATGAGATTTATTGGAGTTGTTCGAAAAATTGCAACTTTTCAAAAAATATTCCTACGGTGCTGTGGGATTGCCTAGGAAGGAAGTCGTGAGATTTAATGGAATGGGCCAAAATTTGCAATTTTTTTTAAAAGATTCTCATTCACTCATATACATCTCAAACATGAATGAAAACATAAACCACTATCATAAACAAAGATAAAGGGTTGATTTACTCCATAAACTTTTTTCTCCATTGGAAATTTGACTCCAATTTCTTTTCTCACCATTTTCTTCCTCATCTTCCTGCATAATCATGAATTAAAACTCCATCAATCCATTGCCAAAAAAAAAAAAAAAAGAAAACTTGAGTTGCCTTCTAAGAAGCGCTTATTTATAGTCCTAGCTAGGCTACACTAATGCTCAAGTGGCTTTAGATAATACTAGACCCAGTAGGGCCTATACCACCAATCTTCCTCCATGTCTGTCTTACAAATTCCTTCCTTTCTTTGTCCACTTTACTGCTGAGTGTCACTACTAGTACACAGTTCTTTCCATGACATTTCGTCCAATGTGGCTCATAAAGTGCTAATTTCTTATTTTGTGAGGGGTTCTCATATCTTGATGCACTTGTCTCATCAAAATCTTTCAACTTTATTTGGAGTTGGACTACAGCTTTATAATCCTCCTTACAACCTTCTTCATTATAAATGTTAATTATATTTGGTTCTGGAGGATGCGGGGGATCATCATGTGCAAGCATATCTTTGCCAATTGAGTCATTGACATCAACTCTATGGCATTGCTCATTTTTCACTAGGTGATTTGGCTCCTTAAACACCTTTAATTTTACTTTCTCACCTAGAACTCTCAATATTAACCCCCCTTCCTCCATATCAATTAGAGCTTTATTCGTTGCGAAGAAAGATCCTGCCAAAATCAAAAGAATATCAGTATCTTCATCCACATCCAAGACTACAAAATTGGCTTGGAATATGGATATCCACTTTAGCCAAAACATCTTCCACTATACCATATGAGTGTTTAATAAAATGATCTTCAAGTTGGAGAGACATCATGGTTGGTTTGGCTTCTCCAATCCCCAACCTATTGAAGTTAGATAGGGGCATTAAATTTATGCTGGTACCAAGGTCATATAAAGCCTTCCCAATAGATAAAGAACCAATTGTGCAGGGAATAGTAAAGCTGCCTAGGTCCTTATGACGGTATTGCATTCTTCATTCAACATGATTCTCTCATCCTTTTGTAGCTTTGTTTTCTTAGTCACAAGCCATTTCATGAATTTAGCATATGCAAGCACTTGCTCTAGAGCTTCTGCAAATAGGATATTTATTTGCAGCTTCTTGACAACTTCAAGGAACTAGCAAACTGTTTATCTTGACTCTCCTTTTTCAATCATTCAGGAAAAGGAATTTTATCATATGGAGAGGGTGTGTATGGCTTATCCTATTTTGGCACCTTCTTCTTTCTTTTAAGTTGTGTCCGACTTTAGAAATTGGCTCATACGATGCTTGTTGATCAAGTAAATCCCTAACTAACTCTTCATTCTCTCTAGATTTCTCCTCTAAGATTAGGCCTTCATAAAATGTACCACTTCTAAGAATGATAGTTCGGCATTGCTCCCTTTGATTCACAATAGTATCAGATGGCAAAGTTCCTTGTGGTATCTCAAATAAATGTTTAGAAATATGACCCATTTGTGTCTCTAGATTCTTCAGAATAGCTCCTTGATTCTTTAGAGTCTTTGTGGTCTCTTGCATGGACTTCTCCAATGTGGACTCTAATATAGAAAGTCTATCTGGTTGATGATTGTTCTCATTAACATGAGGTGGCCCTTGATTCCATGAGAAGTTTGGGTTATTCCTCTAATCTAGATTATAAATGTTAGAATATGGGTTATTCTGGGTTCTGGGAGGATTGCCCATATGATTAACTTGCTCTTGAGGCATAGGAGAATTTAACTCATAGTTCTTATTAGAATGATTACTCCCACATATGTTGCATCACGCAGTTGATAGAGTAGAATGAATAGAACTAACCTGCATCTTGTTAATATTCTTGGTGAGGTTTGTTAACTGCCAAGACAGAGATGCATTCTGAGCCACTAAAGCATTAAAAGTATCTAGTTTCATTACTCCTTTTTTAGCAAAAAATCTCTTTGAAGGTGCCTGATAATCATTAGAGGTCATCACCTCTATAAGCTAAAATGCTTCATCAAGGGTTTTGATATAAAGAGGAGCTGATGCATCTACCATGGCTCATGTAGGATGATTTAAGCCATTATAGAAAATCTGAATTTGAGCCTAATCTTAAAAAGCATGTCATGGACACTTTCTCAGCATCTCCTTAAACTACTTCCAAGCTTCATAAAGAGACTCAGCTTCCTTCTATGAGAAACAAGTGATGTCATTTCTCATCTTCTGAAATTTGGAAGGAGGGAAAAATTTAGAGAGAAACTTCCTCGAAGTTCTTTCCAATTGGACATACTACCAATAGGTTGAGTTAGTAGCCAACTCTTAGCCTTATGTCATGGAGAAAATTAAAACAAGCGCAGTCGCAAAGCATTTTCAATAACTCCATTCATCTTGACTGTGTCACATAGTTCTAGAAAACTGACTAAATGAATGTTGAGGGTCCTTATAAGGACGTCCCCTAAATTGCTTTGTTGCACTAGCTAAAGAAAAGAAGGTTTAATGACAAACTTATTCGCCTGCGCAGGAGGCCAAACAATATGTATAGCATGACCATGTAGGTGTCTATATTCCCTAAGGGTCTTCATCTCTCACTGTTATTTTCTACGATGGTGTTTTCCGCTTCTTTCCTCAATCTAGCTAATCTCCTATTTGTTCTAGTAGTTTGCTCAATTTTCGGGTCAAATACTAGTTCACTCAATTTTGCAATACCTCACATAAACAAATAAGATGAAAATCCAGTAATAAAATAAAATTCGAAAATAAAATAAAATAAAACAAAGAGATTTTTTATTTTTGTCTAGATTGGTACTATTATTTGATACTAATGATATTGATTAGAAACCAATCCCCGACAATGGCGCCAAAAACTTGATGCAAAATCGGCAAGTATATTGATTCGTAAAAATAATAAGAGTGTGAGTAAGAATATTGTCCCATAAGGATTGGATAACTAATTACCACTTTTCAAATTCAACTACTATTTAGAATTCCAAATTTGAAATAATAGAACTTAAACAAGAATTTAAAAACAAATCTAAACCAAATCTATTCAAAACTAATTCCTAACAACATTTGAACCATCAAGTTTTAATCTCTGTAATGCTCAATATAGTTAGGATTAGCTCTCGGAGGTAAAATAAAATTTGTAGAGCTCCGAATAAGCTTTCCAATACCATAATAAGCATCTTGATTGGAATTTTGTAGCTTAAGATATTGGCAAAACATTAGGCAAAGGTCAGGCTAGAGAGCATTAGAATAGTAGCAACTTTTAATGATACAATTGGTTTTTCACCAAGAAACTCTAAGAACCAGGCTTTAAGCTGAACATCAAAGTTGTCGAGCACTTCTTGAGCTTTCCAAAACCTCTTCATTTATATGAATTTTCCAAATGCAGTACTTTTTCAAAAAATCACCTCAAATAGGCTTCAAAACTCTTCTATTTAGCTCTAAAAATGCCTTTCTTGCAAAATTAAATAAAAGTAAACTTCCCAGCCATCAAATCCTAAAAATTATCAATTTAACATTAGTTCCAATAATTTCACAAAAATCAAAATTCTGCATTAAAATGGCTAATTTCTTAACAATTATAGAGCACAAAATTATGTCAAATTAAGTACTAAATAAGTGTACATTATACACTCATCAATGACTAAAGGTTCCTCAAGTTAAGAGTAATATGAAGCCAAAATTCCTTTCATCATATCTTTACCCTTAGCCTAATACTACAAGCTTGGAAAGGACCTATTGATCTTTAGCTAGATAAAACTTACATGAACATATAGAGGGAGGATTTTGAATTTAGAATTGTCTTGTCTTTTCTTGAACATTGCATTAGTATGAAGTAAATCAATGCTTTGTTGCTTGCCTTACACACACATACACATACACTTAGTCTATTTTTTTTTTATAATGTGTTTGCACAGTTGAATGGTCATTAGCGCTTAGATTTAAATTGTTAGTAGCTTTTAGGTTAGGCTATGGAGTAATGATAAGGAGAACATGGCCCAACAACACGTGGATGCATTAAATGTGCATGCTTTTAAATTTCTTAAATTGTTTCTCTTTCTTTTATTTTTGGTACTTAGTGTTCAGTTGGCTTAAGTATCTTCTTGGTTTTCATAGTCTTTGCAAGGGGATGTTTATAGTTGTCAGCTGCACAGAAAGATTTTTCTCTTTTCTTAATTCTATTGTTTCATTTTCTTTTGCTTAAGGACAAACAAAATCTTAAGTTGAGGCTGTTGATAATTCTCCAATGAGAGTTATTTTTGCTTTAGCTTCCAGATAGTTTTAGGCTCTTTCATGCATTATAGCTAGTAGATTTGCATCTTTTCTAGTCGTGTTCAAGAATTGAAGCGTTTTATTTGTTAACCAATTTTTGCATGTTTTAGAATAGTTATGCTTATTTTGTTCTTTGCTTTTTAGGTGCAAGGGTCCAAGTGCAGAAGGAGAGCTTAGAGGAGAAAACTTTTAGCGCCAAGCTCAAGCCCAACTTAGCACTCAAGCCAAGTAGGATTGTGTTACCACACTTAAGCCCAACATATGCTCGAGCACAATCCTTGGACAGAAAAGCACCCATTCTAGAGCATGACTCATGCTTGAGCACATGGAATGATGATAAAGGATTTGGGGCAATATTTAAAGGATTGTAGCGACTTTCTTTGGAATTTTTTCAATCATTTTTTAGCCCTATCATAGAGCGGAGAACTATACAGAGTCTAGGATGAAGATTGAAGGTTCCAAGAGCTCAATGAGAGCCAGAGAAATCTAAGTCCATCCATATTCATCACTTGCTCTATTTTCTATGGATTCTTTCTTTAATGTGTTACCTTTTTATTACTTGTTTGAGTTTATTTTTGTCGTGAACTAAGTCCCTCTTACTAAGGTATTAATGCAGCCACTCTTAATAATGTTACCTTTGTTTTAATGTTATTTGCATTTCTATTTTTCTTGGTTAAGTGTTTATGACTATTCTTAATGCATTGAGTGCTTGATCAACACTTGATTAATGTAATAATTTACAATAACTTTAGAAAGGAATTATGAATGTTGTTTCATGTCATGATCACCATAGGTTGAGTGAAAACTAGAGATGCATAAAAGTTACTTGTGTGGTCTTTGTCTGGAATCCATAACAATTATGCTCCTTTTAATTTAAGTTATGCTAAGAGATTAGACAATCACCTTAAGTAAGAGAGAATTATATGATCTCGAGAAAGACTTGTAGTTAGTTTAGGGAATCCAACTATTAACTAAGAGAAATAGGAATCAAATAATGGAATTTCAAGGTAACATAGTTAATAGTAGAAATCCATGAGCAAAAAGTTAAATAAAGCAAATTCGATAAATTAATCTTAACATTTGTAATAGAGCTAATAGACAATAGCTATCATAAACAACAAACTCACAATTTGCAATAATTCCATTAATAAATATACTAGTCTAGGACTAAGCATCTATCCAACTCTTGATGCGTCAATTCATCCAGAAATTACAACCAAAAAAAAAAAAAAGTCTAACCATGATGGTATATCTATCAAGTAAAAACCATAAATAACAAGTCCACAACCAATTCCATAAATAACAACCAAAAAAGAAATAAGTCTCTAGCCACCAATGTTATAAACTAGCCAATTCCACATTGTGATTTCTAGCAAGGTTAATATGAGTTGCAGCATTTGAAGTACCTAGGTCATCTTGAGAAAATGCCCTTACATTCTGAGCGGTAGATGACTCCCTAACATGAGTTGCAATAGATGGTACCACCACAATATTCTCATTATTGAGTCCATGGCTTCCCTCTAACTAAGTTTGTTGCACATTGTCATCATTGCCTCAAGCTCTTTTAGACCTAGTATGCTTAATGATTCACATGATCTTTTTGGAATTGGAGGTTTTTCCAGCCAATGAAGCTTAGCTCATTGTAGTTGATCCACTTTGGCTAATCTTTGACCCATTTCTTTTAGTCTAAAACGAATAAATAAGTTCTAATTGTATGCTATAATTATTAAGGCTTAGGTCATCTAGAATAGGAAATTACTTGATTTGATGTGACTGAAGATCTACTTCTACCACTTGTAGAAGCAACAAGAGCTTTCTGAATCTCAACCATCTTCCTTGCAAACCTAACACCTAGATGTTCCTCACCATCTTCCTTTCTCCTATTTTTTCTTAGTTTGTCTACGAGTCTTTTGTGGGGTAAAGGTAGCACATCATCATTGGGGTCCTCAAGAATCTCAACCATACTCAGGTTTGGCATTGGGTGAATATATTTGAATAGGTCAATTGGTAGTAGCTCTTGTAATGATGGTTGTCAAAGAATGATTCCAATTCTAGGCTCAGATAAGAAATGTATGATAATGCATGTTTACAAGGTAGCCTTACCCAACAGAATATAAACTAGACTACTTCAAACACAAATTCCCAATGATTAAGCTAAGGTTTATAAGATGTCATGGCCTATTATTCACAATATTTGCACTAACACAAAAACTTCAAATCCACAAAACATCTTTTTCCATCATCATTCATAATAAATTCTATCCGACTAGCAGGTACTAAACTATATTTGCTAGTCTTATCTTTCATACTCTTAACCTTCTTCAATGCCCTAGGTGTAAGGTTATTTTCCCAATTACATCCATGAAGAAACTTAGTGTGAATCTTACCCATCAACTTCACAACTAGCAACTCTACCATTGTGAGAATAAGTTTACCTTTTAATGGTCTTACCCATTGATTGAAAGTTTTAGTCATATTAATGGTAATATGATCTAACTTCAACCATGGATCAAAGGTTTCCCATGACCACATGAGCATGAATTCTCTCTAGCAATTCAAATGCATGCCATCTTCATTTTTTATTAAGTTCATTGTCTCCTTGAACTCCTAGTTGCTATAACTCCTAGCTGCCTTCTAGAACAAGCTTGGCAGCATTAGGCTTGGGAATTTTTTCTTGAAATTTGCACAAAGATGTCTACAATACCATCTATCTGAGCACCAAAGAACACCTCATTTATTGCATGGTCAAGTCCTTGCATAAAACAACAAACAGAGTAGGTGAATCAATTAAAATGTTCAAATAATATAATGTTTCCATGTAGAAGCATATTTGATGGGGGAAAAGGGGAAATAATTACCTTCTCTCTGTTAGTCATGAGCTTAAAAGGCCAATCTTGCAATATACTACTGATCATTGAGTCCAAAAGCTATAGGAAAAATGTCAAGTTGTCCCTATTTTCCATATTAACAATAGCAAATGCCACAAGGAAGATCCCTTTGCTCCCTTCTAATGACATAACTAACAACATCACCCCCACCATATAGCCCTTTTAAGTAGCATCCATCTAAACCTCTAAATGGCCTACAACCTTTGATGAAACCAATTTTCATCACACCTAGACATAGGAAAAACCGTTTAAAAGCAGGATTGGTTGTTAGATTAGCTCTCTTAACTTGCAACTTTGCTACGTATCCAGAATTTGCTACCGTAACCATTTTGGCATACTATTTGAGTTTGTTGTAGGTTTTTGCATAGTTCCTCTCTATTTTTTTCATTTCTTCTTGACATGATACATTTGATTTTTAGTCACTTCAACCCCATAGGTTCTTAGCAAATGCTCATGAATTGTATCATAACTCATATTAGGTCAACCCTGAATTGGGAAACCATGTTGTTGGCTATCCATGTTGAAGTCACACATGAATTAGTTGTGTTTTTAACACAAGTATGCTTCCCCTCATAGACTTTAATCACAAGGCAACCTTATCTACATTGCAACTTGCATGCAAATACAAGTCACATCCACGAGCACTACAGCATGCAGTTATTGTTGTTTTCTTTTTCTTATCCCTCACAATTTTGAATCTCACTTGAATTGCATAGTCTCTAACACTACAAAAAAATGTCGTATATTATGGCAGTTTTATTAGGGTGGTTCTTATAAACCGCCATAACTTTTAGTATATTTCGACAGTTCTAAAATTGTCCTATTTTAAATTTATAAAATGGTAGTTTTGTAGAAAAAGGGCGGATTTAAATTGAGGCAATGTTATTAAAAATATTTTAATTTATTTTGACCCATTATAATGTGTTTAACCCTAGTCATAACTCTCAAGCTCTCTTCCTCATGTTGCTGCCTCTCTCTTCTCATTCTCAATCCCTCTCCTCTCTCGAAAGTCTCACGTCACTAGCTCGCCCTTCACGTTGGTAGCTTACTCCTCCCCTTATCGTAATGGCGGCTCCCTCAAACCGATGGCAGCATGGACACCATTGTACCCTCACACGATTGCAGTCTTTGTCTCCCTTTCCTCATCTTTATCTGTAACTCCATTCTCTGTTTTGTCTTTTTTATTTTTATTTTTTTGTTTGTTTTTGACTTTTGTTATTCATTGCCATTAAGATCCCAAGCATTTGGGTCTCATTTGGAGTGATTGTGTGCTGTGTTAATCACTACTAAAAATTATCGTATGTCTCTTTTTTCTTTTTTTTGGCCTCTCTTTTACTTAGTTATAACACTTTTGGGGAAAATGCATATCATGACTGAATTGAACAATTTTTGTTTGTTTTTCTTCCTTTATTGTTTGTATTTTTTATTTGCTTTTTGATTTTTAGAATTTGGCAACTTTTTTGCAGTGTTGTTTGGTTTATTTTTCGAAAGTTCCCTTTCTTACTTCCTTTTTCCCAATTTTCAGTTTAGGGTACAAATTTACTCAAAATTATGAATTTGGGTTTTAGAATTTTCAAATTTTTGTGAGCTTTGAACCCAAGTGCACTTAATTTTCCAGTATTTGGATGGAAAAACCAAATGGGGGAGAACAATTTTTTGATGGGTGACGATGATTTTAATATCTTGAAGGCTTCAAAAGCTTTATGGCGGAAATGTGTCTGTGGGTCTTTTTTTGTTTTTCTTTCCTTTCAATTTTAGTAAGTATCTTCAATTCATTTTTCAAGTTTTACTTATGAGTAATGTGGAGTAGATTAAGAAATTTCAGTTTTTCAAAGAAAAGACATAGCCACCTTAATATGTAATTTTAATATAAAATGCAAAGCAGTGTGATATGAAATGCTTAAGCCTTCTAACACTCGACATTTTATAACTGCAATGTTAAAAACTATTAAATTTTTAAATCTAAATAAATGTCCTTAGGCAATTTATTTGGTGCATTTATCCTTTACATGCCATAAGTCCTCAGGCATGCATAATCTCCTTATTCTTTTGACTCTCTATTCATGAATTTTACAAATTTTCAAGCCTTTATTCCTGCATGTGCATTCTTTTTCTTTCTTTTTCATTTCTGTGACTCAATAATCCATATGCATGTGCATTCAAACTACCAAAAAGCACCTCATTTTCGATAAGCTCTTATATACTTAAAATGTATTATATACCAATTCATGATTAAAAATGATAGAGAACATATTATTATTTAGATACAATTTAAAATATTAAATATAAAATTAAATGCAATAACATATAAATTGTTAAAAGTATTGTGTACTCTTATTTGAAAAAAAAAATACTAAATAACTATTTTTTAAGGCAGAATTTGTATCAAAATAATGTGACATTATATATAACTTCCAAATAGATGAGTTATTATCACTCTTTTAATTTATTTAACTATTCTTATCTAAATACGTCATCAACTCGCCTTGCAGTTGGTTTCCTTATATGTTGTTATTTGCTTTAGTTTTATCTTTGTAGTCACATGAACAATAACTCATTTAATGGTCAAATTCGAAGCATACTTACAAAGCTGTCCAAGCTTCTGCACTTGTGAGTATTTAAGCCTTTTTTTTCGTTTGGTTCAAAACTTTCATTGCATCTTACAATGCTTGTCCAAAATGAAACTTGTTTGCAAGCTTTCAATGTTTGCTTCTTGAAACAATTTTACAAGCTTGTGGACACTAACTTATCTAGCTATCTTCCTTTAGAACTCTCCATGTTAAAGGAATTGCGCATACTGTATGTTTTACCCCAACTTTGTCTACATAAATTTATTGCATTTAGTACTTTCTTTTTGATTTGGTATCTCTAATGTCCGTGTTTGCCTTATCCTCCTTACACAAGGTTGGCCAATCTTTCTATCTCAGGTTAGAGTTCTTCCTGATAGTTCATTTTGTTCAACAACTTGCCCTTTTTCAAATGTATACTTTGATGTTATTTTCTTACTAATATCTTTAGTCATATGAACACTACACACCATATCTTCCATGATAATTATGGCAATTTTAGATTGTCAATCTGCATGATCTAGTTCAATATCTAGTCATTGTGAGGTCTTAGCCTCTCAGGTTTCATGTTGGATTTGTGATGATATAAGTGATTGCATCAATATAAGCGCTGAGCTAACTACTAAGATCATGAACAATTACCAAGAGCTAAATAGAACATGAACAATGTTGGGTGGCCTTTTAGGCCATTTGGTTTGACCTTTCATTCGGACTTGAGTTGTGACATGTGTAGTGCATTTGCTAACAGAGACATTTTGTTGAATGTTAATGTTGAGGTAAGAGCATGTCAGAGGTACCATTGCTTATTTGTCCATGAGGCAAATTTCCTCCCCATCATCTCATGTTCAATTTTCTTATTGACTAAGTGTTATGATAAATATAAGATCATGCAAGCCACTCAATTAGAGAATTGAGTTTTTCACGTTATTGTGCATTAGCTTATAGTTAAATTATGTACCCGCAAATAAAAATAACTAATAGCTAGTTTGCTACTTATTACTGCACAAGGATGATATTAACTGTGTGGATCAACAGATTGTGGAAGTAATGACCCGGATTTGAAGCAGGAGATGGAGAAGCAGTTTGTGGATCTACTCATTAAGGGGCTTAAGTTGTAGGAGGTAGTACACTGAGCATATGAACATTACTTCGGCTGTTGCAAAAAGAGTGGCACTTCAGTATTAGAGGGAAGCAAACAAATTTATTGCTACAACTAAAACATGCAAGCAGGCAAGAGAGCATGCAGAGGCCATGCATATTAACAAAGATGACTCTATTATGGAAGCAACGAGCACGTCAAATGTCCTAGAAGTAGCTGTTAAATTTTTTTATTTCTATAGTTCAAATTATAGTGGTTAGAAATTGTCCTAATATTATTTTTTTTTATTTCTACGTTGCAAACTACACGGTTTGAAACCGCCATGATGTTAAATTTTTTTATTTCCATAGTATATATTATGGCGGCTTGAAACCGCCATTTTATGCCACATATAGATTATGTCGGTTTAATGAAAACCACTGTAGCATACCGAATGACAGGCTCAATTAAGGCAGTTTTAAAAACCATCATAAATGCAAAAAGTGGACGTTATAACCGTCATAATTTACAATTTTTTTTGTCAAATACCCCTCTAAAAGCATCCATATTCGAAAGCAACATCCCTATCTCTAATGTAATCATATCCTTACTTGAAATCTTGATGATACATCTTACCAACATAGACTTGGTTTAGTTAAGTTCTCACCAAGCTTAGAGCCATCACTTTCATCTAAGAAATTGTCAGGTTTAGAGTCCGAAAGGTTAGACCAATCCCCATTTTTCTCAAACTCAACCAAATCATCTAGGCCATTATAAAAGGCACCTACAATATCCTCATTAGAAGTCCTATAGCTTTCATCATCTAATTCACTATCAATGTTACTTACATATATATGAGGCTCCTCTAAAAGATGTTGCAGTGAGTGATTCATTATGTGTATAAACAACTGTAGATGGCCATTACCTACCAATCCATTTTCCTTAATCCATTTCAAGTGATTCATCATTTTCCACAATAATTTTTTCCTTCCTTGGCCCCTTCTAGCCGAAGCTTTTTTCTTGCAATCCACTCTCAAGCCTCAAGCCTAAGGTTGTCAAACTCGAGAGTTTAGATAAATTCGTGAAGTCTTAGCAAATTTGACTCATAAACTCATAAGAGTTTACATGTTTAAAAAATATTACTTAAAAATATATTTTAGTACATTTTTATGATTAATATTGAATAATTTAAACTTTATAACAACATAAATGAAAAAATATCATAAAATACAGCCCCATAGATGATATTTTTATACCATACTTTATTCCATAAATATATTATTTTGTACTTCAACAAAATATAATTAAATAATAGCAAATAGATAAAATTAGTTGAATAAAACTAATAAATATTGTATAAGATAAATAAGTAAATTAAAGTACATAATAAAAATGACCAATATTTTACATTTAGAGAGCAAAATCTAATATAAATTTAGATTCATAAACTCATTTATAGAATTGGGTTTATTGATTTTGTTAAAATTTACTTAAACTAGTACGAGTTTGACAAAAAGGGAGTTTATGTGTGAGTTAACTAGTTTCTTTATAATGGGATCGTAAACTAGTAAGAGTTTAAGAGTTAATTCGAGAGTTTAATAACCATGCTCAGGCCTACTTTTACTTGGCTAAATAGGTCCATGTAATACAAATAATCAATGTCAAATTTCTCCATGATGAAGAAATCATCATTCCAATGGACAACAACAAAAAAATTAGTGTTATCACCCATCCTGCACAACCTACACAGTAAAGTCTTAGGGTTATTAGAAGAACATAGAAAGAAAAATAATAAAAATCAACGTATACATAGAGTTTGCCTTTTTTAGTTTGGTTATTGTTGAGAAGTTGAAAATGGAGGTGAAGTTGATGAAAAGAAAAAATAAATGCCAATGTGAAGACGTGAAGGTGAAGTTGAAGGTTGCAAATGAGGTTCTAGTGCATGAGATGAGTGGAAAGAGTGATGTAGAGCAAACGAGGTTCTAGTGCAGGTGAGGTGAAAAGAGTAATGTAGAGGCAGTGAAGGAAAAGTTGGACCAGTGGATGGGTTACTTGCTTCGGACATTATCCCTTCCACTCTCTCTCGCATTTTTTCAGTAGGTCAATTGGAGTTAGGTGAGGTGGGTTAACTTTGTGGGAGAGTGTGGGTTGAATTTGGTAACCATGGTTAAAAGAAGTAACAACTCTGTTACCTCTTTAGTTGCCAGTAAGGCGGGATATTATCTTCCAAAATGTCATAGGGCAGAGCATCTATTTTGGAGAAGTTTGGTGGAGTGTCATATTCGGAAGCCTCAAGGGGGTGATTGTTATTTTCCCTGAGGAAAAGGTGGGGGATGGTCCTTGCTTCTACGAAGGTGGTAAGGAGTTTAATCTAACTTATTCTCTTAAAGAATTGACCAAGTTGCTATTGAAAGGCTTGACACATTTATTAGATGGCCTCGACCCATTGAAAGCATATGAAAGTAGGATGCCTGACGAAGTTCCCCAATCACGAACATCTATTATTGCAGGACAACCACTAAGGCAATGCCTTGTCCATGGTCTATACAATCTTTGAATAATTGTATATATGATTATAGCTTGGTCGAAGGTGCAACCCATTCCAAGCTTGCTTTGAGTTTCGTTGGTTGTCGATCTATTAAGACAAGCATACTATATTAAAATAAAGACAGAAAAAGAAAGACAAATGATAAAAAAGAAAAATTAGAGTGATCAATGACTAGTAAGGTGCACAAAAGTGTCCTCGATAAATTTTTAATTAGTATTCATTTAGTATATAGATAATTGTATGTATAATTATATATATTCAAATTATTTAATCAATATATAAATAATTGTATATATAATTATATAAGTATAAATATTAATATTAATACATATTTTTTATTCTGATTTGACCATAGTTCAACCACAATTGAACTATTAAACCTGAATAAGTTTCTTGACCGTTCCAGTTTTTAGAATCTTGGTTAATATACCTAGTGGAGCAGGTGCACAACTTGCTAAGATTAGCAGAGAGCATTTCATAAAGGAGTCTACGAAGGGCCCTGGCTTGAAGTTGGTGAGTGTAGTGTGGTGTGTAGTGAGAAAGCAAGGCTAAGGTCTTTAGTTTGTATCTCTATCCTCTTGGACCTTCCCATGAATTTCTCTGGGATTCGTCTTGCCCTTACTTAAGTCAATGAGGCTTGTAGATTTCTTTTAGTGAGCACAGCTAGTTGAAAAGCAAGTAATCAAATAGTCAACTAGCTTAGCAAAGTCATGCATCGAAATTTTGTGGTAGAGAGGAGAAACACCGAAGGGCTGAGTTTTTTAATGTTCTAGGGGATGCTATGCCTTAGATTTGATCAAAGTCCTTGAAGAGGTGCATGGTTGAGTTCAAAGCAACAAAATGCTCCTATTGGTTGATAGATCAATCGTATAGTTTGACAAGTGCTAAAAGGTGAGAGTTGCTAAGAAGGAGGATAGCCATAATATGATTTTAGAAAAAGTGGCCTAAGAGATAGGCATGTAGAAGTGGCAAGTGCTAGGTGGTTGAAAGCTAGTTTGTTGGTTAATTGCGGGTGGAATGTACGGGTGGTTAAGGGGTAGGAATGGGATTTTTCTTCATCTCTAATGATGTTCTCTTGTTGTTTACTTTGTTTCACGAGCTGGTTAATTTGACTTTGCATGTTCTAAATAGTAGTTAGGAGGCTTTGGAGAAATGGTATAAGTTCATTCCCAGAACTGTTCGTGGAAAGGTGACTTCACTAGGTTGGGCTTTGGGTTGGCTATATTTTGTGTGCACAGGCCATTGCAAAAAGGGTTGCCAGCACAATAGGAATCAACATGGGGGTCGAAAAGGCAGGATGAGGTTAAGTGGTTGCGTGAGCCTTGGAAGAGGGAATTCATGGGAGCAATTTTACTTGTTTTCCATAGACAAAACTAAAATGTTCTTGTCTTAGCTCGCGTGTTAAGACACTGGTGATTGAGGGTATTGATATACCATTAATCTTCTTCCAATCTTATGAAAACACCTCATAATATTTATTATTGGAGGATATTTTAACCAATATCCACCATAGCATGACCCATTTATAATACCACGTGTTGAGGTAATTATTATTGGGAATATTGTAGATTTTGGGCTTTGTGGGTGGCAAAGTTGTGAGGAGAAGCCACAGTGGGTAGCCACGATTAATGGGGTCCCCTTTAAGTCTGACAACTTGAGTGAATAACAAGACATGTTAGGAGAGAGGAGATATGGTTCACAAGGCCCCCAAGTCTCAAACTTTTCATGCGTTAGGGCATGATGTTTTGTTGAGCCTTGAAGCTGGTGATGCGATGGTCTGGTTCAATTCTGATTTTATGTAGTTAAATGATTAATGATGAATAAATTAGAGGTAATTGACAAAAAACAAATAGTGGCTAAATGATTTAATATTTGATTAATAAAAATAATTTTAGGTGATATGTGTTGAATTATGCTTAGACTTATTCAAGCGAGAAAATAATGAGTGATACAATGTGTAAACCAGACTTTGTGCTCTTCTTTTCACTTGCTTTTCAACTTTCACCATGCGTGCTTGTAGCAATTGCTATGATGATTAATAAGACATGGTGTTTTAGACAAGATTATAAAATAGTGTTTCTAGGTTTTGCCAATAAATTACGCATGCTGTTGTAATTTAACATGCTTGACATTTCTGACATAACGCACTAAGGATTAAGAGACAAAAACTTTCAAAGACCAATGACTAATCAGGACTCCTTTCTTATCAACAAAGTTAAATGTGCTTGCTAATTCTCAGTAAGAATTATGTATTCAAAATTATAATGACATTTTGATATATTTGCATCTTTATGTCCGAAGAAAAACTTACATTCACCCTTCACCAAACAACTAAGAATTGTTTAAATTAATGTAGAATTAAAAAATTAATAAATTGCTGAAAAGAATGAAATAAATATACACAAGTGCTTCTGAAACACACTTCACATATATTGGTCATATTTTTACCCGTGATAGTCTAGCTACCCTTGAGAATATTATACTTCTATTTTTATTTTTTTATTGGTGGATATAATTCCTTTGCCATTGTTTTTGTCTTTGGCTCCTCCTATGCATCGAGAGAAATATATAACCCAAACCAATGTCATTCAAAAGAAAAGGACGAAGATATAAGTTAAAAGGATACTTTGTCTCTAGAAATGTAAAAGACGAGAAAGCACCGTACCTTAAGCATAAACTTTTATTTAGTGATTTAGTCATGTACTTATTACAAGGAAAGCCTTTATTGTCATCCTGCACATCTTACTCACTAGAAGATAGTACAAGATTATTTTTCATAGTTCATGCTTCCTGCACAAGATCATCCTTAACTTTCTGAAACTGAACCACTAATGGATTCTCCTTAACTGCAACCAAAAGCCTGTTTCCATCATCATCGATGTAAACCCCAACATCTGTGCAGCTACCGCTGTGAAGAGCACAAAAGGTAAGTTTATAGTCTTCGAAAGATTTCTCAATGTGAAACCAACCACTTACTGTATTATCATAACCAGTAAGTTTCACAGAAGGTCTTTCTGTTAGACCCTTGACAATAGTCCACTGTGATGGCGTGGGAGAACACTTGGGTGCAGAAGTGAATGCGAGGTCCAAAGGAAGACCTTCATATATATAAGCAATTAGGTATGGGGATGCAATTCTTATTGGTAGCCCTTTGTCGACCTCAGAGCGCTCTTGCACAACAGAAAGTGGGCAAGTTTCATTTCCGATAGCGGCTCGTCCGATTCCACCACCTCTTCCTCTAAGAACTGGCAAGATATAGTATGTGCCACCATTCCTAAGCAGCTCGCCATCTGTGTCGACCACAAATGCGAGAGTGGCTGAAGGTAGGTGTGAGATAAAGGCAGAAAGAAGGAAGAAGGCAAGCAAGGTAGTACTCTTCATTTTTTGGATTGGCTATGAATGGTGAGTGGCTGTTCGGCACTTAGCGGTGTGAATAAGCAAAGGCTAGAAGGACCTATTTATAGACGTGATGGCAACGTGTTTTGTAAATTAGTGATGAGCAGAGCATAGGTAAAAACTTAATGGAAAATGATATGGGTAGTATTTTAGGATTCATTTTAGATTTACAATGGACGGGAAAGATATAGAGTAATAAGTGTTAAAAAAATAGAAAATAATTAATTTATTATATTATATTATATTTTGTATTATAAATTTAAAATAAATATAAATAATATTATTTAAAATTATTGCTAGAACTTTCCTGACAAGCTAAAATTATATTATTTGAAAAGAGTTCATAAGAATTGAATAACAACACTAATCACGTATATATACATACAATTCACTGTCAGGGGCTGGATTTATTTCTTATATATTCTATTAATTAGAGCAGAAAGTAACACAAAAATATTTGTTAATTATTATATACAAAGAGAAATTAGAAAATGTTAGTACATATATCATTTTAATATATTTTTTATTTTTTATTCTTATTTTTATTCAAATATACAAAAAAAAATTCTTTATTATTTTTTATTTTTTAATTTTTTCTTCTTACCCAAACAAATGTATCGTCGCTAACCTCCATTTGAATCTAGAGAAAATGAGATGATAGAAAAGCACGCAAAAGGAAAATAAGCAAATTATGTACTTTTATTCTTATTTGGATGCTCGTGAACAATCACCAAAGAAAGAAAATATACATGGGACCATGATAAAAATTTTCTTCACGGTTGTGCGAAGAAAAGTGCAAAGCAGCATGTCAAAATGACCCTTATATCCTATATAAAAAAAAGTAAAAAAGTAATGACTGAATGATATTTTGTAATTAATAACTATAAATTTGATTTTAACAAATTATTAATATAAAAAAATTATAGTTTACATAATTAAATAGTTTATATCATTATATTATTTAGTTATGTAATTTACAAAAAATATTTAAAATCAAATAAAAATAATATTTATACCTTATTATATAACAAGAATATATATGCCATTTTATATATTCTTCATTATTTTCTCTTCTATTATTTTCTTTCAAGTTTTCTCTTAATCCAAATATTAGAAGAGAAAATTTATTTTTTTCTTTTTATTTTTTCCTCTCATTTCCTCTCTACATCCAATACATCCAAGCAAACTAGTAAAGTGCGTTGCTATAAATGTCCGAATTTCATTTACAGAAATGATTCATTGTACAAACTGTGTTTGTACGAAAGACTTACAAATATATCACTGCCGTTTATGATAAAGTTTTACTATTTTATTTGGTTTTGATTTATTAAATAGAATATAACTAAAAACAGTGCGCCTGGTTCAATATCAGTTTGTGCTTGCAAATTAAAAAATAAATAATAAATACCCTTCTAATATTTTAAAGTTATGCCAATTTAATTTTGAAAAATCTTTTACATTAATTTAATCATAATACTTTAAATTTGATATCAATTTCATACACTTGTTAAAATTATTAGTAACTTCCATTATAATTCATCATACTTGATATGTTAATGAATTATTATATTGTTTATTTATCATCTTGACCGATAAAAAGAGATGGTTTCTACTTCATTAACTTGAAATTATGGATGAATTGTAACAAAAATTATTAATAATTTTATTTAAAAAATTAAATTAATATCAAAATTTGAAATATTAAAACTAAATTGATGTTAAAAAAATTTTATAACTAATTTAATATCAACTTTTAAATATTAAGATTAAAAGGGACATTTACTTTCTTTTAACAAAAAAAAAAATGTTATCAGTTCGTGCTTGTGATCTGGTGCTAGATAGGGTCATAGGGATGCTTTGGTTAGGTGCTGCATGTCGTTGTCACTCTCCTGTGTCTGCGTAAGAGGTGGCGAAGACAAAGGAAGGACTTGCTCAGGTTGCAATCTTCAACAAGTATTTGTTGGAGGATGCTATGATGCAACTTACCAAATAAGTTGCATCACGCAACTTCATTCAACCACATTTTTTAAGTGTGGTTAAATGCAATATTATTTACTTACACTTCTTCACATATGATTAAGTATATTTAGCAACATTTTAAATGTATTTAGTCACATTTTAGATGTGTGGTTAAATAAAATTGCATGATCCACCTTACATAACCAAGGTGCATTTTAGACCATCCCGGGTTTGCCATGTGTTATTCAAGAATAACAAATGACAATGATCTCTAGCAAAACTTGGTAGAGTCAAGTTGTCACAATTAAATATAACACACAACTAAATGAGAAATTTTTATACACTTATGAAATATCATATGGATTATGCTTATAGTTAATAATAAAATAATATTTTAAATAAATTATGAATAGATCCACCTAGTACTCCATAAATATCTAAAGATTTCTCCAAAAAAATATAGATAATAAACATATATCAACGACCAAGACAAATAGAAAAGAATAAGCAGCGAGAATTTAATATTTGTAAAAATTTGTTTGTATATTCATGTATATAAAATGTCATATTGACACTTAATAAATAAAATTAATATTATGGAAGATTAATGTAAAGATCAATTAGGAATAAAAAATATTTGAATGATTAAATGAAAACTTTTTGGAAAAGATTAAATGAAAAAATTGTAATATTTTAAGAGACAAAGATATAATTAAGTATATTTTATTAATATAGTGCTATTTGTCGTGAATAATTTTAAGAAGGAAAAATTCAAATTGACTGAGAAAATGTAAACAGAATTAGCTAGTTTTAGCCTTCCTTTCTTCTTTGTCGCTTCCCAAATGAATAAGACTTGAGATTTTTCATATTTTCATAACGTAAACTACTAATGTAAAATCGATAGTCTATATCTTCATAAAATAATTGAACTTGTATAACAAAGTTAACATATTTGAGCCTGATGAAAAATCAGAAAATAAAATATCTATGAGCACATGTTACAATAAATTGAAAACAAAAAAATTAACATTATCTAAACAAGATTTTACATACTGAAACAAATTCTGAAATATATTGCATAGGAAAATGTAAAATGTAAAATGTAAATTTCAAATATTAAATTTCACGAACTCATTATCAAAATCATTGGGGAAAGCACAGACAATATTATAAATAAAGGGGCTCAAACATATTTTTAATCCTAAAATTAAATATAGGTTATTTTAATTTTAATATCTCAATTTTTTTTCTTGTCTTTTGATTTTTTTCTAGCATTAGTTTTTGGTACTTGTTATTCTAAATTTTTATTCATGTAAGTATTTTAGAATATATTTTTAGTTCTTACAAATATTAAAAATTTTGCTTTTAATCCTTATAAATATGAGTAAATAACACTCTGCTCCCTGAAAGATGTTCTTATTACGCAACCATTCTCTTGATCTATTTTTAAAATGTACAATAATTTCACACGAGAAGTGATAATGCACTACATTTAATCCACTTTTGTGTAATCTGTTAGATATTCATTAGTTTATGTTTATTATCTTATTTTTTTGACAAAAATACCCTTTATTAATAGTTATATATACATATTGAAATCTTTTTACAAAGTAAAAGATGTGACTGATAATAATAATATAACGACATTGATATGTGTACACACATATTAATTTTTTTAATTATTAATTATTATTATTATTATAATATTAAGAGAACAATATATTAACAATAACAATAATTTATGATTTTTTAAAAAAAAATAAGAATTGCATACTTTTTAATTTTTTCAATATTTTATGGCATAATCTATTACAATTAATGTTAAAATATGAATATTAATAAAATATTTTTTGCATTAGTTTATTAAAATGAAAACAAAATATTGATGCTATATTAAATTTTATATTAAATGATAAAAGTTAAAATAATAATAAAAATGTAAAGCAAATATTGACACTATTAATAAAATACTTTGTATAAATAGGTAATTTAGTAAATTCACATGCATATTTTAATTAAAAAGGTATTTTAGCGTAAAATATATATTTTGAAAATAGATGTGAGGGCTTGTCTAATAAATGTATCTCTCAGGGGGAAGGGAGTGTAATTTTCTTGATAGATGTTTTAAAAATTTGATTTTCATAAATATTACCACTAAAAAGTGTTGGATTATTAGTATGGACCAAAAACCTAATATATATATATATATATATAAAAGGATCAATTGTGTGTGTGTGTATGTCGGGTTAGGGTCAAGTACTAATGTAATTTTAAACATAGTTATACCACTTAATAATTTTTTAGTGATGTAATCTTTTCCAAAATCCATAGTTTGATTAAAAGTTCATACCTTATAAATCATATATGTAAAATTTCATATTAATGTAAAATAATTTGATATATATGAAGGTGGAAGTAGCACAAGAAGAGGAGTTGAATCGTGTCTTTAAAAAACTTTTCTAAACCTAAAAACCTTAAACAAATTTCTGAAGTCTTAAACTTGGATGGCAAAAGCATTTAAGAGTTAGAAACAAAAGTTATTGTAGTCATAACAACTTTGTTGGAAAGAAAACAAAATAAGCACACAATAACAAAAATAAATGAGAGATAGAAATAGAAGACTACACAAGAAGATTTATACTGGTTCGGCCAAACTACTTGCCTATGTTCAGTCCTCAACAAACTAGCGAAGATTTTTATAACCACAAGTATTTTTATACAAGCTTCTCCAAGCTTATAATTGAGCAATCTTTTCCTATCTGCTCCAAGCTAATCAAATGAGGAGTATTGTCCCAGCCTCTCCAAGGTAATAGCGATCACTAATGGGTCAAGTTACAATCGAAGGATTTAAAAGTTTGTGTTTGATGAACACTCACACTAAAGCACTCAAAGTGTATAGATCTATTAAGTACAATGTGAAGTGACTCCTCATAAGTCTCACTAAAAGAATGTTTGCTAATACAATATAGTGAGAAGATTTTTTGCTCGAGAAGCTTCAGAAAGAAACTTTTTGGTTATTCAGAAGGTTGAAAAAGATGAAAACTCTTAAGGATTTTCAATCAGTAGAGTTCTAGTTGCTTCTTCATCTTATTCAAGACTTTTATAGACTTCAAAATCTAGCCATCAGACCTTGAGCCCGGAGCTTTTAGATCCAATGGTCTTAAACTGGAGAGAGAAGTAGATTGCTTTCATTTTCAGCAAGCAAATATATCATCAAGGAGGAAAACTAGTCATTTGAGTCAACTAGCTTTTTAGAGTGTCAGCACTTCTTTTGAATTTTTATCTTGTCAAGTTTGACCTTTAGAAAATATCTATGAATCATGTAAGGCAAGCTTTAAAAGTGAGCTCTTCTTCACTTAAACCAATATTTTGGAGACTACCCTTTTGGTTAAACCTTTTGGATAGGTCATCCTTTTCATGCGCTTGTGTGTCTTCTGGTGAGTTGGTATCCTTCTAATGATATGCAATATCCTTCTGATGTTTCTAAATAGTTTTTTATAAGAGATGGGATTTTTAGTGCATAGGTTATCTTGCCAAAGACTATTTCCTTTTAGATTTCATTCGAGATGAGAAAGAAACTTAGAAAATCTATTTGAAAACTAAACATAGCATGATCCAATTCTCTCAAATAAGCATATAAAGTGATCTGTGCTTAATCAAACCAAACAAGAAAGCAAACCATTAGTTCATTCAAAAATTTTTTGTAATATCCTCTATAGTTATTAGTTAAATATTTTGGTTAATTGTATTTAGATATAAATTAAATAGTGGTTTATTGTTAATATAAGAACAAAAAATTCAAGATAATTATAGAAAAATCATATTAATAATTTTTCTTGCCAAATTAATCCTAAATAAGGTTAATAAACAATAGAAAATTTATTGGAATTTTTTGGGATAATCAATGCCTGAAACTCGATAAATTATGAAAAATTTTCTGGAGGGTAATTGGGGTTAATATAGCTTGTAAAATAAAAATTAGAAGTTTTAGAGCTTGTTTGAATTTTCTGTAATTTTTGGGTAGTAATTAGCAAGTTGTAGGATTAAGAAAAATAATTTAAAAATAGGTAAATGATTGAGAAAAATTCTAAAAATTTAGAGGCATGTTTAGAATAATTAGGAGGACCAAATATAATTTTGTGGGCAATTATAGGTTAGGGCAAGTTAATTAACTAAGTCTAGCTTAATTATCATAAATTAAGTTCATGAAATTGCTAGAAAAATGGCCAAATAAAATAATAGACGCATAAATTCTGGAAATAATAATAGCTATTGATCTTGGACATTTGTCCAAGCAAGAGCTAGCCTTGGTGACCAAGTTTTACAAGAAAATATTAAAATAGTAGATGAATAGTAAATTAGGTGAAAGTGTGTGTGTGTTAAACAAAACTAAAATACTTCTCTCCCTCAAGAGCCAATAGCTACAATAGAAGTGAAGAGAGTAGTGAATGTGTGAGTGTGTTTCCCTTTGTTCTTCTTCTTCATCTCCAAGAAGAAGAACTCTCTGAGTGAAACACTTATGAGTATTAGTGTACGTGTGTGCTTGCAATCTTCTTGATTCTCTCTTCCAAGACTCAAGACCATTCTCATCATCCTATATCCTTCTTCACAAATCTCATTTTCTCCTTCACTAAAGGTATGGGGTTTTCTTGTTCTAAACTCTCCCTTAGATCCTATATTTTTGATTGATTCTAATATCTTGTTCTTGTTGATGTGGTTTTTGAATAATCTTGACGTAAACCTTTTCTCTTGGCCGTGGCTGGAACTTGCTTCTTGGGAGGCATTTTCTTGATTTTGTATCATGAGTGAGACTATAAAATGATGTAAATTTGGTGAGAAAATTTGTTGTGAGGAGGAGTGATGGTTTGTAACTTAATAAGAGAATATTTGGGGTAGATTCATGGGTAAAGCTAAGCTATAATTGCTAAGGGTAGATTTTAGGTTTTATTATCTCTCTTGTTCTTACTTGCATGATGTCTCTATATTCTGGCTCTAGCATGATTTTGCTTGGATATGCTTGTGTCATGTGTAATTGGTGATATTTACATGCTTATCTCTTGATCCTTTAATATATTATGCTGCTGAAACTTATCTTGATTCACTGGGTTGTTGTGTTGTGCAATTTTTTTTGCTGTAGTAAATCTCATTATTTTGATTTGAAAATTTTAGTTGTTCAAGCCAACATGTTAATATGCCTACCTGTAAATTTTAATAATTTTTCTTCAATGTTTGCTATTTTTAAAAATTTAGGATAGAACTACCTATTTTGGAACCTATGATGGATTTTTGGAAACATCGAAATTTACCATTTTTATTAATACATCAGATCTGTGAATTTTGACCTAAATTTTTATAGCATGTTAATAACACTTGAAAATATGATCAAGAATTTTTTTGGAATTTTAGAATTGCTTTACTAATTTAAATAAATTTGAGAACTTGAAACTGTCTGATTGAAAGGGGAAGTCTAGATAACACATGTTAGGAGATTTTATTGCCTTAAAATTTTGACCCAAAATTTTCATAAATTACCTTTAACATCCAAAGGACTAGCTAACAAATTTTCATGAATTTTTGAGCTAGTTTGCTATTTTATTTGTATTTATATTCTGGGTTATCCTGCTATCTATGCTTGTTGTCTCCTTACCCAAAATATAAAAGTTGATGCATTTACGCTAAGTTTAGCCCATATGGTGCTCAAAGCCCAAGGAAACATAATTCTACAATAATAATACATAATGAAAGAAGTACTAATGGCCCAATTGGTAATCGATAAAAGAAACTTACATAAGTTATAAGACTTGGCCCAATTTGCGGTGAAAACTAAACCAATATGCTTTTTCCCAAGGACTTGTTCTATTTTGTTAAGGATTTATTTGTGCAACATAGGTCCACATAAATATTCATACATAATCATATGCTTGTACCAAAATGCATGTGAATCAACATTCATATGGTGTAAGACATAAATTATTGATGCATAAGCACCTGTGCAAAATGCATATATATATATATATTAACGATCCAAAGGCATGACATGGTGAATGTGTGGATATGCATGAATGAATAAAGACTTTATGAAAGTATGGTGAATGTCTTGGCCCCACTTTAAAGTGGACAAATGGTACCTTCACTGCTTTGTTTGGAGTGGATAGTTTAGTTTGGACATGGGGCCAGTATCCATGATTTTTGATCTGTGATCAAGGGATGCTCTGGTAGAGAGCTCTTGGCAAATCATGGCAAGTGTGAATAGAGGCCACTAGCTTCCCTCCTATTGAGCAAAGGAAAAAGGAAAGATCAATAAAGTAAAGTGTATTAGCATGCATTGCGAGTCTCAGTGGATGTGATTGCCACTTTAATGGATGCCTATTCATTAGTTTTGATGGTGTATGGGCCCATCAGCTTTGATGCTTGATGTCTATCAACCTTGATGGAAGGATTGGCCTCATTCATTTCTACTATTCATCTTCATTATGGATTTGTCTATTATTACGTCTCATATTTATTATTCCGCATGCTACTCATTTACTATCTACCTATTTAATTATTAATTGTGTGATATTTGTTATTTTTGTTCTTATTCTGTTTGTACAAAACTGGGAGTTTTTGGGTGTCCGGCAGACTCCTGGAAGCATTGCCCCCTACTAAGATTTGTTTCTCATTATTATTTTCTTTGGTGCTTTCAAATGGCTCGCATCATGATCGTCCTAGAGGTGGAGGTGACCATTGTTGACCCCTTTGCGGGTGAAGTTCTCCTAATGCTGTAAGACATATGCCCTTTTTATTACCTCATGTAGTTTTGGGAACTTTTATCTTTTTGAATCCACTTGATGGATAAATAAGTCCTTCTGTTATGCATTGATTTGTGTATGGATCAAGCGAAGTTAGTTTATTTTGATGAATGATTGTATCTATTATCACATCCTAGGTCTTAGATTTTATTTTGTTTTGGATGACTATATATTTGACCCTTCGGGGAATAGTTTGTAGACTGCTAAACTTGATAGTATGTTATGTATGATGGTGCTATTCAGTATATTGTGCCTTGCTTCGGACTAGCATGTGTACTTAAAAAGTCGGTTTAATTAGTAATTAGTTGACAAGATTGGTAATAGTAGTAAGTAACAAAAATGATATTTTGTAATTGGGACGTGTAACACATGCTACATTAGTTATTAATAATAATTAAGAAGGATTAGGTTAATAATTAACAAGTAGGGTGTTACAATTTCATTAAGAGTTAGTTTGTTATCCATCAAAACCCCTAAAGTTGTATTTCAAGGACCACTTAATGGCTTTTGAAAGGTGCCAAAGCTTACAATATATATTTTTTATACATCAAAATTAATATAATATATATGTTTAAAATATATATGAATAAAATTTATTTGATTATATTTTTATTGATGCTCAATTAGAAGAACATGTGATGCATTTGTAAATATTTGTTAAATGAGATATCTTAATAATACGGAAGAGGCTACGGTACTCTCAAACTAATTAGGGGGATTTGATACTCTCAAAATTTTTTTTTTGGTAAAGATTGATATAAACAGTAACACTGGAGATCAATGAACAATTTGAAGGTTTTTAGTTATGTAATGGAGATTAAAAATATTTCTCTCTCGATCTTTTTCTATCTTTCAAGAATGAAGAAAGATAAAATTTTGAAGTTTGTATTCGAATGTATACAGGGATCAATGTTCATGTTTTTGGGGATATATAGTTATACAATAGAGATTTTTATATACAAACTTGTACTCGAGGATGCATTCAAATACATGATAAAAATCCACACTGTTCAACTGAAAATCTCCCAAGTTTTATACATGAATCCTCACCCAACTAATCATATGATAGAAAAATTTGAGAAAGAACAAATCATTATGCAAGATAGAATGTTTTTTAATTCCATTATATATATATATATATATATGTATATATATATATATATAGAGAGAGAGAGAGAGAGAGAGAGAGAGAGAAGGGGAATAAGGATTGAATCCTCCCAAATTTTTTGGAATGATTGTAGACAAACCCTAGTAATAATGTAACTTTATTTTTTACCTAAACAATAGAGACAATAATACTAGATAGACACGGGGAAGGAGACATTTTTTCATCCTCCATGGAGTAAAAATTTCTTATTCCATAAAGTAATATTAACCCTTAATTTTGAAGGTACGAGAGAGAGAAAAAAATGAGAGAGAGAGAAGGTTTAAAAGTGGATAGGTATAGTGAAGTAAAAAAAAAAAAAAATTCCTCCATGGACGAAATAAGAATTTTCCCATCATCTATGCCTTATCAAGTTAAAGATTAAAGGCTCCTATGAAGTAGCTTCTCAAAAGAGATTTTTTTTAATGTTATTTTGTGGAATAAAATTATAGAAAAGTAAAATTTAATATATATGTAATACCCCAGCCAAGAGTTACATGAAATGTCTTCTAGGTATCAAGGACGTAAACAAGTATATAGAGTAAGGATGAGGTGGTGTCGGATGTGGGAGCGCCTAAAAGAGCTATCGGAGTACTTTGAACCCAGGAAGGGGCACACTCGAGCGTAAAGAGCCATGCTCAAGCATGTTGCCAACCAAAGTGCAGGGAAAATTCTAGGTATCATCTACGCTCAAGCACGGGGCATTACGCTAGAACATATTCATGGTAGAGTCGCGGAACCTTCTAAGCCTCAGCTACACTTGAGCATGGCAGCCTATGCTTAAGTGCAGCAAGGTGATGGAGCAAAAATAAAAAGGGTTTTCCAGCCCCAGAAAGAGAGATCACTCTCTCTTTTCCCTCTCTCTTAAACTTTCCCTTTGTTCTCTCTCTAGATTTACCCACATCAGGCATTGTTACCATCTCTTACCCCCATTTAACTTTACCCACTCCTTATCTGTCATATTCCTTACCTTTCTACCATTTATTTTTTTTTCCAATAGCAAGTAAGCAAGCGCTTTGGAGCTCTAGGGAAGGGACTAAAACTCCTCACTTCTTTCCTTTCCATTCCTAGAAACCCCAGGTAACCTTTGAGCTTATGGTTGCCCCTATGTTGGGTTTAAGTAACTTCTTTTTGTGAAACTAACTTTTGGGTTAGATACTAAAACTCTATAATGGTAAATCTGGGTTTTTCAGGGATATAGAAGCAACATATAATGATCTTTTACTACTATAGCTAATATGCAGTCATGTTGTCAAATTTAGAGTGTTAGATCTATTCCAAAAGTAGTTTAGCGGTGTTGTGGCTCCCTAGGGGAATTCTTTCCTCGTGATTTATGTACTATGAGAAGATAATTTATTTATGGTAGTTTACTATTATTTATATGAACATGTGATTATATTTAGATAAGCATATGTTGATGACTTTGTATATTTTAAATTACGTATATTTTTTTCAAGCGCTAGTTATGAAGGAAAAATTTGTACGAGCTTACTGTTTAGAAGGTTTGAAAATTTTCCTTTTAAACATGTTATGGAAAGAAAAGAATTTGCGGGTGAACCCTTCGTAGAACTGTAGCTAGTGGCGATAAACGTTATACTTGATGCACCTTGTATGAATCCCAACTAGCAGGAAAGATGCTAGCCTGGCGGGTTAAGCTGACTTGACCAGATTATATATCACTAAGGATTGTACCATTGTTGCCGCTCAATGCCTGAGTATTGTACTGATGTTTTTGCTCAGGGTATGCCAGCTGGCACTCTAAATTGTGGCTTCCCATCATATATATATATATATATATGTATGTATGTATGTGTGTTCGCTTTTAGCTCCCTCTATTTTACAAAAATAAGTTCTAAAGGAAGTATTTTCAAAAGTCAATAATATTTTCATTTGTTTGTTTCAACTCAATGAAATGATTTCTGTATACAGTACACCATACCAACAATAAATGATTATCTCTCACTAAGTTGTTTAACTCACCCAGCTATTTCCCCTATTTTAGATTTAGGTGTAGATTTGAACTCTGTTCCCCCAGCTCCTTAAGCAGCTCTTAAGCACTTTTGGTGAGCCCGCCATTGAGTGTAGGCCTTCTTTTGTGTATTGGACTAGAGCTCCATTGAATACTAAGCAGGGTCGTGCCTGTATTGGGCCATGGCCAGGAGACTAATTAATGCCTATGAATTGTAAAGTTATACATTCCCTTTTATATAAATAAGGGCGTATGCATTTCTAAAAGTGTATGTACATTGTATGTACAGTTAGGTCAAACCATGTTTAAGGGTTCGATTTTAAGAAAAACTCTGTCTGTTCTCCCGTGGAGCTTCAGTTAAGCTTGCTAGGGAGCCTTGGACTCCTTATGCACTGGTTATAGCCTAGTTGGGTTGTGACAAAAATTGTATCAGAGTTTTAGGTTTCCCTGTATTCAATAGAGCAAGTGTCATTTAGTGGACGATTGTGTAAATAGTAGCCGGCCTATTTCCATAAAACGTGATGCTACCAAAGGCCTGTAGGAATGTTATTCCCATGTTTATGGTCTTATTATTTGGAATCTCGAATTTTTATCTTAATCCCTTTGTTCTCTTTTATAAGTGGAAATGCCACACTTAAAATGCGTGCACGAGGACTAGGAGGCTATGAGGCTTTCAATGCCGAGTCTGATGGGGCCCCCTCTCCAGGTGTTAGGGGAAAGGGTTGTTGTAGAGGAAGAAGCTATGACAGGGGTAGAAGCCGAGGAGGAGCGACTAGGCAGGTTGATGAACCAGCCCCTAAAGCGAGCATGGCCGGGGTGGCAGCAAACCTGCTAGCAGTCCATCAAACTCTAGAAACTCTAGTTGGATTGATGGCGAAGCAAGCAAGGGTGGTAGCTTAGCCTCACCCAGAGCCTATTCTACCAAGTAAGCGGCAACCCAACCTCCAAGAGAAGTTGAAATGACCATTGAGGCATTCCTTAAACTGCAGCCGCCTGTGTTCATGGGGAACTTGTTAGTGCAAGACCCACATATCTTTATAGATCAAACGGCTAAAGCCATTAAAGTGTTGAGGTGCCCTAGTGAAAAAGCAGTGGAGTTAGCTATGTATTGACTAGAAGGTCGAGCAGAGTAGTGGTATTAGGCTTTTCTTATAGGAGATCCCCTAACTTACCTCTACTCACTTGGAAAGAGTTCTCTGAGGCTTTTACGATGAGGCTCCTCCCTGCTAGTAAGAAGGCCAGTCTTGCTATGGAATTTGAGAGATTGACAAAGAATTCGAGTATGACTGTCTTAAAGTATGAAAATCGCTTTTCTTAGCTCTCTCGTCATGCACTCCATGTGGTGCCTATAGATACTCTGAGGATGGAGAGATTTATCCAAGGATTGGCTAACCCAATGTTTATCACATTGTCATCCCATGTTGGGAGGATCACATATATTAAGGCTGTAGATGCTGCCTTTCGCATTGAGGCTGGTTTGATGGAGAGGAAAGTTGTTAAGGATGCCACCAAGAAGCCCAAGTTAAGAGGTTCATTTTCTAGTGGTCCTAGCTCAGGTGAGAGTCTTGATTATCAAAGTCAACAATGGAATGCTCAAGGTAATGCCATATCCTCAAGCCTTCCCCGAGAGTTTCTTAGGTTTATGATCTTATGCTAAGGGTGTGCTAAACCTGGGGGCACAAAAAATTGGGTAGTCGGGGCAAAATCGGCCTCTATGTCAAAATTGTGGAAAATCACATTTTGGGGTATAAAGGATTAGAAGAGTGTTATGGTTGTGGGCAAATGGGAAATTTTAAGAAAGATTTCCCCCAGCTGCGAAGAGGATCTAGTTAGGGTTCTGTATAGCAAGCCTATATTTATTCCCTCTTGTCGTATGGCTCCTACAGAGCTATGGGAGTTTAATGATCAATTAAAAGACTTGTTGGACAAGGGTTTTGTTCGTCCGAGCATGTCCCTATGGGGTGCTCTTGTGTATTTTGTGAAGAAGAAGGATGGGTCTATGAGGCTATATGTTGACTACAGACAGCTCAATCAGTTGACTATTCGTAATAAATACCATTTTTCTTGTATTGATGACCTTTCTAATCAACTCCAAGGTGCTTCTTGCTTTTCCAAAATAAATATTTGCTCTGGCTATCATCAATTGAGGGTCAGGAAGGAAGATATTCCTAAAATTGCATTTCAAACCAACTATGGATATTATGAGTTCTTATTGATGTCCTTTAGGTTGACAAATGCTCCTACAGCTTTCATGAACCTGATGAACCGAGTATTTAAGCCCTTCTTGAACCATTTTGTGATTGTTTTTGTTGACAACATTTTGGTATATTCCAAGAGCAAAGAGGAGCATGAACATCACCTAAAGATAGTTCTATAGACATTAAGGAATCATAAACTTTATGGGAAATTTTCCAAATGTGAGTTTTGATTAGACCAATTGCTTTTCTTGGTCATGTAGTGTCCAAAAAAAGGATTATGGTAGATCTTATGAAGGTGGAAGCTATTCAACAGTGGCCAAAGCCTATAACTGCCATAGAAAATTCATAGTTCCTTGGGGCTAGATGGTTATTACTGGCGGCTTATAAAGTACTTTTCGAAGATCTCTGCCCCTTTAACTAAGCTAACTCGAAAGAATGTTAAGTTCCATTGGTCAAATGCTTGTGAGGAAAGTTTTCAAAGACTTAACGATTGCCTAACCTTAGCACTAATGTTGGTCTTGCCGTCAAGTCCAAGTGGATTCTCAGTCTATTGTGATGCTTCACGAGTAAAACTTGGATGCATGCTAATGCAGCATGGCCGAGTCATCGCTTATTCTTCTAGACAGCTTAAGAAGCATGAGCAAAATAACCCCACTTATGACCTGAAAATGGCAGCAGTTATCTTTGCCTTAAAGATTTGGCGACATTATTTGTATGGAGAAACTTGTGAGATTTACAGGATCACAAAACCCTGAATTGTATATTCAAATAGAAAGATTTGAATTTGAAACAGCGAAGATGAATGGAATTACTGAAGGATTATGATTGCACTATCTTGTATCATCTTGGCAAAGTTAACGTGATAATTAATGCCTTAAGTAGGAAGTTAATGGGTAGTTTAGCCCACATAGCTCCTATGAAAAGGCCTTTGGTAAGACAGATTTACCAATTGGAAGCAGATGGAATGCACTTAGAATTGGGGGAAGCTTGGATACTCTTGGCTTATATAAGAGGCTAGCCTATCTAGTGGAACAGATTAAGGTAATGCAAGAAAGGGATCCAAGATTGAGTAAGTTAATGGAAGGAATAAAGAATGGCAAGTATCCTGAGTTTGCATTGGATGTAGGAGGTGTGGTAATTGTCTAACTGTGCCTAATGGTGAGGGGCTAAGGGAAGCTATTTTAGAGGAAGCTCATAACTCAAAGTATTTAGTTCAACCGAGCCCTACTAAAATGTATCAGAATTTGAAATAACTATTTGGTAGGAAGGCATGAAAATATTGGAGACTTCATATCTCGTTGTTTGGTATGTCAGCAGATTAAAGCTGAACATCAGCTGCCTGCTGGCTGGCATCAGCATATCGAGATTCCTAAATGGAAGTGGAAAAAATTACCATGGATTTGCAATAGGACTTCCACGTACTATCGGAGGCTTTGATTCAGTGTGGGTGATTGTTGATAGAATGACAGAGTCAACAAATTTTCTTCCAGTCAAAGCAACTTTTAGTGCTTCCCAATATGCCCAACTGTACATAGATGAGATAGTAAGGCTTTATGGGGTCCCAGTGTCAATCATCTTAGATTGGGGGTCACAGTTTACATCTTATTTTTGGAGAGCTTTTCAAGAAGCTCTAGGTACATGCCTAGACCTTAGCATAGCCTTTTACCCATAGACAGATGGTCAATCAAAAAGAATGATTTAGATCCTTGAGCATATGCTAAGATTTTGTGTCCTGGACTTTGATAGAAGCTGGAGTGATTACCTTTCTTTAATGGAGTTCTCCTATAATAACAGTTTCAGTATGCAAATGGCACCATTTGAAGACTTATATGGAAGATATTATAGATCTCCCATAGGATGGTTTAAATTAGGTGAGACCAAACTGTTGGGGCTAGACTTGGTACAGAAATCAATGGATAAGGTTTGGTTAATTTGAGAATGACTATTAGTAGCTCAAAGTAGGCAAAAGATCTATGTTAACCACCGAAGACGAAATCTTAAATTCTCGGAGGGTGGTCATGTATTTCTCAAAATTTCTCCCATGAAGGGAGTACTAAGTTTTGGGAAGCGTGAAAAACTTTGTCCCCTCTATATCGAACCTTTTAAAGTTTTGGAGAAGATAGGTGTTGTGGCCTATAGGCTGGCCTTGCTAGCTAACTTGTCCGAGATTCATCATGCTGTCCATGTTTCTATGCTTTGGAAATATGTACCCGATCCAGCCCAAATTCTGGTCCCTCAAGTTGTTCAGCTTGATGGAAGTTTGTCATATGAAGAGGAAGGCTATGGCCATTGTAGACCGAGAAGTGAAGAAGCTTCGATCTAAAAGCATAATTCAATGAAAGTGATATGGAGGAATCATTCTAGAGAAGAAGCCTCATGGGAAGCGGAGGATGTTATATAAGTCAAATACCCCCAATTGTTTGAAACTCAAGGTAAGAAAAACTATTTTTCTTAATTCAAGGATCGGAATTTTTTAAGAAGGGAGGATGTAATATCCTAACCAAGAGTTACATGAAATGTTTTCTAGGTATCCATGATATAAACAAGTGTATAGAGTAAGGATGAGGTGGTGTTAGATGTGGAAAAACCCAAAAGAGAGCTAGGGGAGTATTTGAACTCGGGAAGGGGCACGCTCGAGCGCAGGGAGCCATGCTTGAGCGAGCGGCCAACTAGAGTGTAGGGAAAATTCTAGGTATCATCCACGCTCGAGCACGGGGCATCATGCTCGAGTATGCATCTGTGCTCGAGCATGGAGGGCTATGCTTGAGCGTGTTCATGGCGGAGTCGTGGAAGCTTTTGGGCTTCAACTATGCTCGAGCATGGCAGCCCCCGCTCGAGCGTAGTGAAGCAATGGAGCAAAAATAAAAAGAGGTCTCCGACCCCAAAAAGAGAGATCACTCTCTCTTTTCCCTCTCTCTCAAACTTTCCCTATCTTTTCTTTCTAGATTTACCCATATCAAGAATTTTCACCATCTTTTACCCTTGTTTAACCTTAGCCACTCCTTATTTGTCATATTCCTAACTTTTCTACCGTTTATTTTTTTCCCAATAGCAAGTGAGGAAGAGCTTTGGAGGTCCAGGGAGGGGAGTAAAACTCCTCACTTCTTTCCTTTCCATTCTCGAAAACCCTAGGTAACTTTTGAGCTTATGGTTACCCCCATGTCGGGTTTTAAGTAACTTCTTCTTGCAAAACTAATTTTTGGGTTAGATTCTAAAACTCTATAGTGGTAAATATGGGGTTTTGAGGGACATAGAAGCAACATATATTGATCATTTTCTGCTATAGCTAATATGTGCCATGTTGTCAGATTTAGAGTGTTAGATCCATTCCGGAAGCAGCCTAGTGGTGTTGCGGCTCCCTAGGGGAATTCTTTCCCTATGATTTACATACTGTGAGTAGATAATTTATTTATGGTAGTTTCCTATTATTTATACAAACATGTGATTATATTTAGATAAGCATATGTTGATGACTTTGTATATTTTAAATGATGTATATTTATTTTAAGCACCAATTTTGAAGGAAAAGTTTGTATGAACTTATTGTTTACAAGGTGCATGGGATTTGAAAATTTTCCTTTTAAACATGTTATGGAAAGAAAAGAATTTGTAGGGTAAGCCCTTTATAGAACCATAGTTAACGGCGGTAAGCATTAGATTTGGTGCACCTTGTACAAAATCCTAGCTAGCAGAGGAGATGCTAGCCCGACAGGTTAGGCGAGCCGTCCAGATTATAGATCACTGAGGGTTGTGCCGATGTTGCCACTCAAGGTACGCTAGCAGACACTCTATAGGTGTCGCTCCCCACCAGTTATATATATGTATCTATGTTTGTTTTTAGCTCCCTATATTTTAGAAAAACAAGTTCTAAAGGAAGCATTTCCAAAAGACAATAAGATTGTCATTTATTTCTTTCCACTCAATGAAATGATTCCTTACAATATCCCCTGCCAACCATAAATGGATTATCTCTCATTGAGTTGTTTAACTCACCTAATTGTTTCCCCTTATTTCATATACAAGTGTAGATTCAAACTCTGTTCCCCTAGCTCCTTGAGCAGCTTTTGAGCACTTTTGGTGAGCCCGCCCTTGAGCATGGGCCTTCATTTGTGTATTGGACTAGAGTTCCATTGAATACTAGACAGGGTCCCACCTATATAGGGTCGTGAGCAAGAGACTGATTAATACCCTATGTTTTGTATTAATTGTAAAGTTATATGTTCCCTTTTATACAGACAAGGGTATATGTATTTCTAACGGCGTATGTACATTCTATGTTATATTTTGGGTTGAGGCTTTATGTACAATCAAGTCAAATAATGTCTAAAGGTACGATTTTAAAGAAAACTCCATCTGTTCTCCTACAGAACTTCAGTTAGGCTTGTTAGGGAGCCCTTAATTTCCTATGTGCTAGTCATGGCTTAGTTGGGTCGTGACAATATATTTATATCTAAAATTAACTTATTTTAGATATAATATTAAAATATTTTCTTTTACTTTTAAATAATGTTTATATTGTAAAAATGCCTTTTTTAAAAAATCCAATTTAATTCATTTGAATGCGTTATTTTATGTGATAAAAGATAATTTTTAATAAAATGAGTACCTTTTTATTTTTTTAATATATTTGGATGATCTTCTATGAAAAAAAAAAAGCATAATCACTAAAAGATTTAAAAAAAAATTAAGAAGCTAAAATTTTGATCTTCTAAAAAAAATATATTTTTTATATCATAAAAATTTATATAAAGATTTTTTTAATAAAATGAGTACATTTATAGTTTTTTAATATGTTTGGATGATCTTTTTATAAAAAAGAAATAGAAGCCAAAGATTTGATCTTCTAAAAAAATTATCTTTTAATATTATATCCAAATATAATCAATTTTATATTCAAGCATAAATTAGATTTTACCTTTTTAAAAGGTTTTCAAAAATGCACAAAAAAAATATTTTTTAAGAAGCTCATTATAATTTCTAAAAATGATCTGTCGTTATTTTATTATTTTATTATTTTAAAAAAATATCCAAACATGTTAAAAATATAAAAATATTATTTTATTAATAAAAAATTTCGTTTTCACTCAAAATAATATATCTAATATTCATTGTCACAAGGAAAATATTAAAATTTAAATTTTATAAAAGATAATTATTGAGAGAATTTTTTTAATCATATCAATACTCAATTTTTTTATGGCAATGTACATTGATTTTGTTCTAAAATGTTACCGTAATGGTAGTAGTTCGTATAATTGAATATCCCTCAAGCTCGTCAAGCATAAGCCATGCCTACGCCAATTCTCCACACTATGTAAATCATAATTAAGCTTTGATACTCTCATCTCATATACACAACTTCCTATAAACACCCATAAACTGAGTACTTTTCGCAAAACTTGATAAAAAATTAGTGACGTGGGTACTTGGTTACATAATACATTATATATAGGCACATGGTTACATTATATAGTGGGCCGTAAATTATTAAATTTTGGCCACAAATGGGTGCCATATAGGGGTGCTAAAAGGATGTATTGGCTGGGTTGGATCAAACTTAGATTAGGGTAGATTTTTTGAATGGGTTATTTTTTTTTAGGTCGAACTCGATTCGATGATCATCTGATTAATGACCGGGTCATACTGAGTTAATCCAAATTTTAGACAATATATAAATATTTGGACATTATATATAATAAAATCATAAAATTTTAAAAATAAGAAACAAAATTTAAAAGATATTACACAATATATATTTTAAAATAACTTATATCAATATAAAAATAGCATTAAGTTATATAAAATGTATTAGTTAAAGTATAAAATATTATAATTTATCATTAATTACTTTAAAGAAATATAACTTGTGAAAAATTATTTGACTTCGAGCCGAGCTGGGCTAATCCGAACCCGACTCGAAAAGTGCAGGTGGTCAAATTTTAGACCTCGGCCCAATAAGCTTCAGGCAAGGAGGGGTTATCGAGCTAGGTTGAGTCGAGTCTTGAACACCCCTAGTATGAGGTTTAAAACAGCACAATGTTAGTGAGTCAATGACGGAAGAACATTGACCAAGTCTTATATATGTAATTCTCTCTCTCTCTCTCTCTCTCTCTCTATATATATATATATATATATATATATATATATATATATATATATATATTACATTTTGACTTGATATTTAGCCCCTGGCTTGCAAAAGAATTGGATTGGGCTATTATTTTGCTAGCCCGAAACTAGCATAACCTGATCAAGTTTGACTAGAAAATGTCTTGGCCCACCAACCTACTTTAACAGTTCTAAGTGTATTGATATATTAATTATTTGTTATATATCATAATAATTCTTAAATTTTAGTCAAATTTAAAAACTATGGTTTAAAAATATTTTAAAAATTAAAATTTATTTATATGATTCTGAAATTGTTAAAAATATCCCAAAAAAATTTATTTAATTTTAATATAATTTTATTTAATTTCATAATTATACAGATAAATTAAAAAATATTTTGATGCTATGAAATTATGAAAATTATTCTTAAAAGTTATATTTAATTTTAGAATTATAAAAATAAATTTTTATCATTTTAAAATATCTTTAACTGCATTTTTAATGCTGACAAAAATTAAAAATTTATTACAATATATTATAAATAATTAATATATCAATACATTATTAAAATTTTACTATTAAATTACAAAATGTGTTATGCACTTTAGCTCGCAGAGAGCATAGCATAGCTGGCCTCTTTCTGCAAGCTAGAAGAGATGCCAATACTCTCGCACTTGCGTGTATGAACCTGGTTGGTCGGATTGAAAAATAACCCAGTAGACATTTCTCTCTCACTTTAGCCTTAGCATCCACCCCGTTACTCTATAAAATAAGAAATTTTAAAAAATTGTCTCTAGATGATGCGATGCAAGTGGCCACATTCTCTTAGAACCTCGTCATAATGAACCATATCTTCATATGAGAAATACTAGGGATTCATTTATTGTAAGATATTATATTAATTTATTATTTATTTATTATTAGATGAGATATAAATTTTATTTAAATTGAATTTATATTTCATCTAATAATAAATAAGTAATAAACCAATATAATATCACATAAAAAATGAAATGGATGCAGCAAGGCGTTTATTTCTCTCCAACGGAAAAACAACTCGTACAGCTCAAATATGGCTGTCATTTTCTACTTTCTCAACATCTTTTACCTATTCTCCTTGAGGAGACCATCAAACTCATTTTGTTTGTCTTCTTCTAAATACATACTGGAGCATTGCTGTTTGTTACGAAACAGTTTCATAATATATTGTACCAAAATCACATGTGTCAATACAGTGACGAATTAGTACTAAAGGATATTGGCAAATATGTACGAATACCTTCTTTTGTGTTTCTATCCCTCTAAAAATAGTATATATTTTAATTTTTAAAAGAATTAAGATTTAATAAATTATTTTTTAAAAAGTTGTTAATATTTTAACCTTTAAAATTAAAATATATTGTAATAATTTAGTATTTTTTAATTTTTAATTATTAAACATCATATTATACTTAAAATTAATTTAAATATTAAATTTTAATAATATATACAATAAAAGTCAAAATTATCAAATAAAAAACCAATATTTTATAGTATAATTTCTTTAAATAATTAAATTATATATATTTAATTTTTTAAGAATTAAAGTATCAAAATAAAAAATTTTAAAAATTAAATTGCAAATTTATTGTTTTCTCTATTTCATATTGAAGTTGAAGGATGACATTGGATTGTAAGATATAGAGTAATATTATGTGTACATAATATTTTTTGGATACTTTATTAGCATATAAATGTGACTCAGGTAATCTATTGGCACCTATGATTCGATATAATATTTGATGAAATATTTCCACAACAAATAGCAATAGTCTTAAAAATAAGTATAAATATTTATTTTGTTCTTTAAAAAATGTGTGATATTATTTAATTCTTAAATTTTTTGAACATTAAATAAGTCTTTGAATATTAAAATATAAAATTACATTAATTCCTAAAGATTGTTTGATATTAATTATATTTCTAAAAATTAAAATATGATATTATTTTATTTTATTTTCGTTATTTTGATAAAGTAATAAAACAAGAAAATTTGCTGGTAACTTGAATAATAGAACAACTCCATCGAGGCCAAAACATTTAATAGATGAACTAAAGTAATTATATATTTTAATATATGAATTTATTTAATTCTAAATTACTTAAAAAATTAAATTAAGATCATATATAATTTTAAAAGATAAAAATAAATAATTACTCTAAATATAATATTCATAATAACATCAGTAGCTTAAATCATTAAAAATAGATTAATAGTAAATAATTTATGTATGAGTTCATAAATTTAAATTTTATTATCTTTAAATACATGAATAAATAAATAAATAGCACGAGTACCTCGCCTAATAAAGGCGATAGCGATCCGACTACTATTATTGGTATCCAGCACTGTAATCGAACATCAGTGTAGGGTCATCAAATTCAATAATATTTGACATGTGCCGTATATGGATAAGTGCCAAAGACCATATGGACTCAACCGTGTTTAAAAGGATAAATTCTTAATTGTTCCTAAAATGATAAAAGAATTCACTCTACTTTATTTATAATTTAATTTAATATTTATTTTATTAAAAACATAACAAAAATAAAAAATGACAATGACTTACAAAAGTAAAATGTCAAGTTATAAATAGAACGAATTTTTTTAAAGTACCTAAAAATTTTTCTATCTCATTGACTATTGTCTTTAAAAAAATCGTGCCAAGTTATTTTATGACTTCATATTTAAAGGATCATTTCAAGTTATAATTAATCCACTAGTTTTTTTAAAAATAAAATATTATTATTATTATTATATAATCACATTTGTTGAGAGAATGTCGAGTATATTTCTAATCATAGATTGTCAATTATTATAATATTTATATTTCATAAATTTGTGGTTTATAGTGGATCAATCATATCAATCTTACATATAAATGTAATACATATGTTTAAATTGTGTATAAATAATAGTTATTTGATTATATTATTATTGATATTTAATTTTTTATAAAATTGGAAAAAAAATCTTCATAATAAACAATGGTAATTTAAAGGTTAGATCGATAAAAAATATATTTTATAAAGAGTTATTAAATAGTGTAATTATATATACTTAAATTTATACCAGTATAACTTGATCCTAACTCATATATATATATATATATATATATATATATATATATATATATATATATATATCAATTTGATATAATAATTTACTGTTGATATTCAATTTTGTTGTATGAGTAAAAGAAAATATAAAACGTTAATAAAATATGGTTTTAAAAATCAATTTTAAATATTAGTTCATTAAAATTGTGTAAAATAAAATACTTATATAAATAAATAGCATTTGTGAAATTTTTATTTAATAAATTAATTATTTTAAACAATATTTATATAAATTTATTTTATATAATAACTTACTATTAAATTTCTAATACGTTCTATAAGAAAATTCGTTATTCCAATTTTTATATGAGAATAAAAAAATAATTCCATTTACCATTCCCTCTCTTTTATTATAAATTTTATTTTATTTTTCTCTCCCACCTATTAACAATTTATTAAAACCAACTTGAAAAGAATATATTTTAATATTAAAATCTATAATTTTATCTAATATATGTTCTTGCAAAATTTTAGAAAAATTTAATAATTAAAAATTTTAAATAATCATATCCCCATCCTCATACTTATTTAATTATATTCTATAAAAAAATTTCGCATATATAATATAATTAGTCCTCAATATTACATAATAATATATACATGTTTACAAAAATATATAAAAAAAACTAAAAAATATAATTCCTTAATTATTGTTGAAGAAAATAAGAAATTTTATAGAAAATAGTGTAAATATACTTTTAAAGCATTTTTTTTAAAATCATAATTCAATCATGTTGATCTATTTTTAATCTTTAATTATTGATTAAATAACTAAAAAAAAATAATTCCATTTCCAAATCTCACCCCTTTCTTAGAAAGTTTATTTTATTTCTCTCTCACTTATTTTTATATAACCTTTTTATATAGTTTCCTAATAGTAATATATTAAAACCATAATGTAAAGAATATATATGAATAATAAAAAATAATATTTAATTTAAAAATTATAGTGTAAAGAATATATATTTATTATAAAAATGCAAAATTAAAATTAATTCCTGCAATATTTATATAAATATTCAACATTTTATAAGAGGTAGATCAAATAAAAGAAGTTATTAATTATCATCATATATTTTTATATAATAACATTTTTTTAATAAACTTTCAATCTTGTACATAATGATATAAATGAATTTGAATATTATGTAGAACTGAAAATGGTATAAAAAACCATTTGCATAGATCTTTGAAAAAGCTAAAAAGAAAAAAAATGAGATTTTTATTTAGCTATAGAAATGCTTCCACTTCCACCCATTTCAAAGAAGAGTCCATGAAATGCTTTCAAAAATATAGTTAATAAATACTTGCATAGGTTACCATAAAAGATAATTAAAAAAATTAAAAATATATGAAATAAAATTAGTGTCAAAATTAAAAGCATAATTTTAGAATTTTTTTAGAAAAAAACAATGAAAAGTATTTTTAAGCAATGGTTGAATAGTTGAAAATATAATAAAATCATCTCATTTTTTCCTACCAAATCTTGGACTTCCTAGAAAAATAATTTTAAAAATTTGATAAGCCTATACTCATTAAAAAAGAGTCATTTATTTTTTAATGAAGGGTTATTTATTGTCTAAAAATAGTACTTATCATATATATAATGAATTAAATTTGGAAACCAGACCTAAGGGTTGGACTAACTATGCTTTCAGTGTATTGTAGAATTCTTAACTGGTGTCATGCTGTGAATCTTGTCTGTCTAGATAAGATATAGGATTAGATATGCATGACTACCTGATTATGAATGTAGTTAGTTGTTGTCGCACTTGACTTAATATTGAGTCTAATTAACTCAATATTTTGTTGTGTGTCACTAGGAACTAACGGCTTCTATTATGCGAGATAGGCCAAGAACAGTACCCGCTAAAGAAAATCATGCCGACTTTATGCACACGCTCTGAGAGATGGCATATGCGATGCAAGAACAAGCTACGGCGGCGCATCAAATGATTGATCAATTGGGAGGACAACCTAGAGCTGGTCATGGTGGGAACCTAAATGGTCCAGAAGTGGACCTAGAATATTTTAATTTTGCTGAATTCCAAAAGGCGAATCCGCCTAGTTTCCGATGAGCTTTTGACCTAGATAAGGTTGAGGAGTGGGTCAAGGCAATGGAGAAGGTATTCTTTATCTTGGACTATACTGATCGTCAGAAAGTGGCCTTTGCCACCTATATGCTAAAAGGGGATGCAGAATTTTAGTGGAATAGCGTGAAGAGACCATTAGAAGGTTCCCAGATAGAAATTACCTAAAATGTGTTTAAAGAAGCTTTCTATTCGAAATATTTCCCTACATTGGTCCAAAACACCAAGGAGTTGGAGTTTATGCAACTCCGTCAAGTAATTTTCAAAATGTGAAAAATATCATGGAGAAAGGCCTTGCTTGGCTAGGCAAAATATATGCTTCAAATGTGGAAAGTCAGGACATAGGATTAAAGAATGCCCGAGATATCAGCCAACCACTCCCAAACCACAACATCAAGGGAGGGTTTTCACCTTTGGTGCTGAGGAGACCAAATCTTTAGAGAAGTGAGAGCAAGATCAGAAATAATCTAGGACTTAGGTTGGCTTTTAGCCAACCGTATTATGATAAATTATCCTAATAGGGTTATTGTACTTTCTTAATCATACTTATCAAATCTATATGTGCCTATGTGTAAACCTTTATCGAAACTCTTAAGTTTATATTAAATTAGTGAAGGAATTTTGAGGATAAAATTCTTTTAAATGAGGATAGTATTATAACATCTAGAATTTTTCAAAACGTTTAATTTATTTCGTTAATCGATTTATTTGATTTTATTGAATAAGTAAAAACAATTAGAAGTTAATTGAAGATTTATTAGGAGTTAATTCGATATTAATTATAGAGATTAGGATTAAAAATAATTAGAGTAGAAATATAGAAAACCTCACAAAATTCTTCAAAATCGTTTTGCTAATTCGAAAGAAATCAGTAAAGATCCGGTATTTTAAACCGTCGAAATCGAATCAATAGAATTACACATAAAAAAACCCTTAGATTTATGGCTAAAAACTCAACCACATTCCTCCCATAACTAGTGCCACCATTCAGCCGCAAAAGAGAAGAAATATTGGAGGAATAATAGCCACCAAGCCAAGCACCAATAGGATTCAAGAATCCTAGCTACCACCACACTTATCAATTTAAATTTTCCTTCCCTATCCCTTCTTTTTTTAAGGCCAAAGGACTAGCAGCTCTCTCTTTCTCATTTCTTCCTCTATTCCCTCCCATCTCATCTTGCTTTCAAGCTCTAATCAATCCCATCTCTCAATATTTCCACTTCTTGCTACTAGTTTCACTAAATTGAGGTAGGATTCAAATTCTTGTTTGATTTTAGTGAATTTATGGTTGCTGAGAAATCTTGCTCTACTCATCTAATTAAGGATCTATGATGTGATTATGATGACTTATGACTGATTTAGCAAGTACTTGGTTGGATCGGGATTGAATCTTGCATGAAAAACAAGAAAGATAGCAAAACAGAATATGAAAACCTAGAAAGTCCTACGGTGTCCGTACTTTCAGAGTGTACGGCTTTGTCTAGGACCATCGAAACTTGATGAACCTATTTTTATTTAAACTAGACATCTAGGGCTTTCCAACCATATAAATTACAAGACAATTGGGTTAGTATTGCATGAGATGAATTTTTGAAGTTTACCCTAAGTTTTTGCCTTTGGATTTGACCAAAATGGCTTATGCAGGGTATAACTCGCCCTATACAATTTTAAATTAAGTGCAACTAATTTTTTTTGAAAGCTTACACATAGTAAAACACTCCCAAAATTTTAGAGCAAATTCGGTTTCTGTTGCTCTCAGTAATTTATTGAAGTTGCCCCATGTCCTGACCAGGCTAGAATAGGGCAGCTAAAGTTAGCCAACGTCAAGAGCTCATAAATTTAGTTCTGCTTATTCAAAAAGAATAAAACTTATTGGAAATGAAATCTAGTTTGATTAGCTTTAAAATAATATAGGCTTCATATAATTCCAACTAGTTTTCTATTTTTAGTGAATTTTTATTTTTTGGTGTGCAAGTCTGCCTAGTAACAGGATAGATCTAGGTAAAATGTTAATAATATGAGTTATACTTATCAAAACTTAATAGGACCAAAGCACATAACACTTCAACATATCAAAAATTCAGTTCTAAATGAGTTAAATAGAAATTATGGCTTAATTTATAAAACCGGGCAAAACCGAAGGAAATTGGTAGAAACTCCATTCAAGTTCAAAGGTTGTAAATTTTGTATAAGTATCGAAAGATTGATGCATTATATTGATTTTCTGTATGAATGATTGTCTGGTTGATTGGCACTATTCATGAAGAAGCGGACTTAATCTGTTATACTGTCAAATTTTCAGCAGAAATATACGAAATTATAAGAATCTTATGTCATAAATGAATAATTATGATATGATTATATTTGCATGTCAAGCTCATGCATTATGATATGATCATGATTAGTCTTATAAAAGAATGCATAATTGCATATGAATGAAGAAAGTATATACATGAGATCCTTTCACTTGGAGGCAGTTATATAGGCTCTTCCTTATGAAAGTAGTTAAAAGGATACAATGTGGGTCCCTTCACTCGGGGACAGTTGCATATTGGTTCCCTCCTTGTGAAGGCATCTAAAACTTTTGGGTCCTTCTACACTGGAGGCAGTTGGCTAGCGGAGTCCCTCCAACCTAGAGGTATGTGGGTCCCCTTTCGGGTTAGTATTATGTGACTACAGTCACGAGTTAAGCTCACTCCTAGATCAAGTTACCCAAGGGCAGTAAAGATTTAAGAACACAATAAACATTCCAGGGATGACGATACATAACGCCTAGATATGCCAAGTAAAGAAAGTAAAGAAAGTATAAGTGCATTTATATGATTTTATAAAGAGCAATTACATATGCATATGTTGTGTTCTTGTACTTCAAACCACAAATCCAAACTGATGCATTTTCATTGCCAAAAATGCGGACAAATATTATTGACTGGATTAGAGAACTTGCATGTTTTCAGCATAACTTTCTTTATACAATTCAGAATTTAGCAAATAAGGTGTCCAAATTCAATGGAGAGAGAGAGAGAGAGAGAGAGAGAGAGGATTAATGTAGTAATCACAATTTAATATTTTTAGTTAGTTTTAATTCTGAATGGACCAGTTTGGAAAAAGGCCAAAACTTGTAACTCACTAGACAGATTTTTGAAAAATAAGCAATTTTCGGTTTTGACTTCTTCTTCTTGCTCTCTTCTCTCATGCCTCACCACCTTAACAATTCATTTTCCTCCATTCATGGATGCTTGAACGTTTATCTAATTCAAGGATCAAGGAAGTAATAATACTTTTGAGAGTCAGGTTCAATTGGATTCAACATACAACTAATTCGGTTTCATCTAATCTTTCACTTATTTCTTATCTCATTTTTGAATTGAAGTTTTTCATTCTAAATTGTTGATTGGGAATATGTTTAGTTGCATATTATTTGGTTGATGTATGTAATCAATTGTTGAAAGAGTGTGAATTAGAATTTTAGGTTTGAGTTCTATGATTAATTGCATTGATACCCGAAATTGACACAACTCAATTAGGTTCTAGAGGTCTCTGAACTTTAACTGATTTTGTGTTGATCAAATGCATGAAGGTTTTTGTGTGAATGCTAAGTTCGAATTGAGATTTAATTCGGATTTATTGTTCATCACTGAATTGGTTTGCTGAATTAATTTTAGAATTTGATGATTAAGTGTTAATTGTTTTCCATTGATTATTGGATTGGATGCTTCCAATTTTATTTTAATTTTGTGATTTATATTCTGTTCATTTCTTTTCTATTCATTTCGATATCTTAATTTCCTAAATCCCCCCAATTTCCTAATCATATAATATTGTCATCACTGGGAAACGACTCGGGTTGCACCCTTTGCTACGAATTTAGTGTAATTTGGTTTTATTGTAATTTGACCGAGCTCGACACTTGAGTCAGTGGCTAGGGTGGTTTTTGCTCTTTCCAAATTCGTGGCCTTTCTTGGAAAGTTACTGGTCTGTGACTTTGTGATTGTAATAGTGGATAGAGGGATTTTGGAGTGAGTTTGTTGTAAAGAGTGGATAGGACTTGGACACCTTGATTTTAAATTGAGAAGATTAAAAGAGTTTGTGAGTTAATAAATTAGTTTTTACTTGACTTTGGAAGTAAATTAGATTGACTTGCTAGTTGTTAGTTAAATTAATAGTAGTGATTATGTGAGAATGAGGGTTGAAACTCGTAGGCAAGAGATTGCTCTAAGTGGAATCAAATCATGAAGAAATAAAATTAGTGTTGTACAAATAACTAATTAGTTAGTTGTAGCATCAAAAGTAGTAAAAAGGTGTCCTAATAGATTTTGGGAATAAATTAGACAGGAGTTTTAGTAAATGACAGGGAATTTAAAGTTTAATTGTAGAGTTAAATAAAGAGGGTGAAGATTATATTCTAAACCAAATTTCTATTTAAATTGCAAATGATCACTTATGTATGATTTCAGATTCCCCAGGAGATCAACTTGCAAGTTCAGCAGCCCCCAGGACCTAAATCAGACGTTCCCTGATATGTGAGTGTCTCGATGCATATGATTTTTATTTTATGCAATTAATATTGATTGGTTTGATTTTAAAATACTTATTGACAGCTTAATTTTATATACCTAGTTAGTTATGAATATTTTGTTTAATGATATAGTTATCTTATAACTTAATATATCTATTTGTGGATATCCGATTCAGTTCAAGGAAATCTTACTAATATTCATTCATTGAATATTCTAAAAACTTTTGGAGGAGATTACAAATTTAACAAATGTTAGGACAAGCTCTCTAAATAATTTTTAAATTACAAAACTGAGTTGTTGAGAAATTCATGTGATTTTGGGAAACCCAATTGGTTTTATCGCTAGTGAAACTCTATTTATATTTTCAGAATTATATTGGTATTTTGGTGGGAGGATTCTTATTCCATCGGTAGCTAGCGGCCGTGACATCAGCCTTGGTACACCTTGATCAGAACCTAGCTAGCAGAGGCGTTGCTAGCTCAGTACGTGTGTGTATGGCCAATGCACACTACTGACTCTGGTGAATCTGAAAAGGGATTAACCATTATTTGGAAATTCTTCAGAATTGGAAGCCTCCTAGTTTGGCATTTACATTTGAAAAATATAAATTCTAGTTTATGAAATATTGTCATTTCTTTCTCTCTCTCTCTCTCTCTCTCTCTCTCTATATATATATATATATATATATATATATATCATTTAAAGGATAACTTCTTATTTAAACTAGATTTATGATAGTATTTTCCTTATTAAATCATAGTTTGTTTTGCTGTTGGGGCTTGTCCTCATATGTCATAGTTGTCTATCATTGAGTTGGTTGGACTCATGCATTTTCCTTCCTATTTCAAATCCTAGCGCATCACCTGGTTCCATTCTCCCAATCTCATAGAGTGTAGACATTTTGATAGCCTTTTGCTTGTGAGGGTCTTCTCTAGACTTTCATTTTAATATTTTGGTTATAGATGCCACTTAGAGTTGCTCCACAATCCACAGACAAGATATTGCGGCTTGATATTCCTTTTTGAATGAAATCTTTGTATATAAGTCTTTTATTTTGGAATTATGTTTCTTTGTAAGTAGTGTAATGGATATGTACACATGTGTAAATAGGTATGCAAACTATTTGAAAGTGCTCTGAGAGCCTCAATTTTGGAATTATGGCTGGTTGGTTGTTTGGTACAAGTCTGGCTATTATAGGGAAGTTGAGAAAACAGGGAAAACGCTGTCTGTTTGTCACACGAAATGTACATTTTAGGCTTACTGGAGGTTCGTCACATCAAAATGCCAATCATGACTCAAGGGTGGGTCGTGACACAGACCCTAAAACTCCATTATGTAAATTATACATATGTATAATTGTCGCCTTGCTTTTGTTCCAAATTGTCAAGTAATAATCTTCATATTTGTTAAATGTATCATAAATAACATTTTGTTTGAATGTATCATAACTTTCGAAACAAAGGATACCAATATCATCACACATCATATGAGGCTGTGAGGATTCCATTATCATTCAGGGCAAATAGAACCCTATTCTTCACACTCAAAATCATTTCACTAATCTAAAATATCAAAAATAGAAAATACCACTCATACACATGCTAGTCTAGAAACAACATTTAATAATTATGTTGTTGCACTGTAAAGCTTTACATTGGGACTATCGGTTATGTATCTATTTTTATTTTTTACTATCATGAACAAAGACAAGCCTAAGAATTGACCCTAACTATTATATCAGATTCAAGTAACCATTGTACCCCAACTATTATATCCGTGTTGTTCTTGAGGATCATTTAGAGGCATCAAATGATCTGAAGAAGTCCAAAAGTACAGAACTAATCTATACCCAACATCGGACATTCCAGTTGAACCTAGTAATCTATACGGTGACCTAGCACCAACCAAAGCACCGCCAACGCCACCAAGTCCACTAGCACTAGCACCAGCACCATCCCTTATTCCACTGAAACCCACTAACCTAAGCCCACCATACCCACTGTAGTGGCCTCCTAGCCTAGAATTGTGCCCACCAGTACTGCTCGTTGCTATCGATGTCTAATTCCCTACAGAGCCCAACTCACCAACTAACCAATTTAGCGAATGACTCCTTATCGAAGGCTGACCCTGGAGTACACCAGCAAACCCACCCTAGGAACCCAAACCACCAACTAGACCTCCAGGTGAGTAGGAATTTGGTTTAATAAGCATTAGTGAGAACAACAGCAAATGTTGGAGATGCTTGTGTGTTTTATTTGCAAAATATGAAAATGGGGAAGGGGAAGTGTGATTAAGAAGAAGAAGGGAAAAAGGAAGGGTTTGAAGGAGATCTGTAATCATGTGATTTGAAACAAAAAATGACAAAGCAGTGTGTGTGAGATTTGAATGAGTATTGAACACAATAAAACCACATTATTACAAATTTGCCACCGTCTTTTCATATCATGGCAAAACAAAAAAAAAAACCCAAAACATGTTTAAACTATTTTCCATTTTTTGTTTTTAAAACTCACATTCTATTTTTTAATTTTTAAAAATCAATGTAAAAAATCATCCTTCCAAACATGTTCTTTTATTTTTTTTATTTTTAAAAACTGAAAACTACTTTTAAAAACCATTACCAAACAACCCCTTAATCTCTATCTTTTAGTTTTATTTATTATCTTTTAGCAATAATTTTAGGAGTAGATCATAGGGATACAGTAGTATTTAATTTGCTTTTGTAATCAGATTTAGATGTAGCTTCTTATGCTTGTAACATGAGAACCTTGGATACCTCGAGATCACATTAGAATGCTTCAATTGAGATTGAGTCGTGAGAAACCATGTGTAAGAGACCAAGAGCTGTGAAAATAAATTCATGCAAACTATCTTGTCTCTTCTTTATCATATATAAAAAGGAGAACCACCAATTTGGATAATTAGACCTTGAAAGATACTATTTTCTCCTGTGGTATCTCAATGATGAATGTGCTGATAAATTAGTCCCTAAAAAATCTTTTATTAACATTGATAAAGCCCATTAGTAATAATAGAATTCATCATTGGGATACATGGACTAATAAAACATCTTTTAGGGATTAAATTGTCAGCATTTTAATCTTTCGGGAGCCAACTTGGTGGTTCTCCCAATATAAAAGCTTTTGAACTTCATTCTTGCAATTGTCTATCAAAGATAGGCAAACGTTCAGCTATTTCTAAACAAAATAACTAATGTGGACAGTGTAATTATTGTAATCTATATATCTTGCCTTCCCTAAATCATGGACATCACTAACTTGATTCTTTATATTCTTTTGTTTTGTTTTGTAGAAACTGTTTGGAGGTAGTTTTCTAGTGTTTTCTTATTGTAGAGGATGGCAATGTGTAATCTTGGTGTAAAGGAATGTTTGTATTGCAAAAGAGCTAAAATTAGTTGAAGTGATTTATTTTGTTTAAGAGTTTGTGTACAATTGGGTGCTATTTCATGAAGAGGAAGAAGATGTATAAAAGAAGATACATAGGAACATAAGTTGTGAAGGTGGGTATGTCTCAATTTTAACCATGGTTAACTCACATCAATATTATCATAGCAAAGTTAACTTCACTTATTCTAAAGGGTGGAGTGCAAAATTCAAAGGAGATTGGGGTTACTTGCATGTTTGACAAATCTCAAGGGTGGTTATTATAACACCCATTCATGGTAGAGCTAATTGCACAAATTTACACAAGAAGTTCAAAGCTGAAAATTAATATACATAGATACAATAAAAGAGTTTAGGGGCAAGGGTAAAATTCTATTCACAATAAGCTAATAAAAAAAAAAAATTTAAGGCCAGATAAAGGAACTATAATTTAAATATGACTCCAATACGTCCATAGCAGCTGGAGGAGTCTATCCTCCTCTGGGATATTATTTGATTAATCTAAAACCACCAAAAATAGAATGAGAATTGAAAAATCTAAGTAGATAACAAAAATTTATAAAGTATTTGAAATATGATGGTTCCAGCTGTGCCTTAACATAGAAATCCACACAGCTATTATCATGATCTCATCACATTACTTAAAAATAAATCATACTTTATAACATTATGAGTAGTAAAAGCTAAAAAAAATATATGTTGCCAATACATAATGCGACAAGTATTAATATGATTATAATTTTTGTTTTAATTTCCACTTTCCTTTGTATGTTTGTCTCACATATTTGAAGGCATTCTCTTTACGAATTCCCATTCTCTGGTGTTATGCTTAATATCATGATGACAAAATGAGACTTCTACGCCATATACTGACCAAAGTAAGTAACATAAAAGGATCTTACATCCTATTCCTTTGTCTTCTTAGCAATTAGCGACAAATCTTAAATATCTTCTTTTCAAATTAATTACTTACCATTATGCATAAATTCACAACAAATATACAAATGCATAAACTTAAGTGATAAATATAAATTAACTAAAAGACTCAAGTAGCATAAGATAAACAATAACTTAAATAATTTATCTCATAATAAATTAAATATTAAAACATAAAATTAAGCAATAAATGGAATAAAGCACAGAAGTTATAAATTAATTCACAAACTTAAAATAGATAAAGTTCGCAAGAATTGAAAAAATATAAACTTGAGTAAAATAAATAACATAATATTTTAATAAAATTTCTCAAAACATAGAGTTGTCAAATCTAAATATTAAATTCTAAATGGACTGAATCTAAGATAATTTTATTTAATTTATTTGAATCTTCCATATCATCGTCTTTGAGTTTGTTCTTGTTATTATAACGCATTTGGCACATACAGGTCATGTCTTTGCATGGGTCATTATAAAGTCAAAGTAAGGTCCATAAGTCAAGAGTTAGCATATTATCCACAAAACAAGGTATAAAATTTCAAGCAAAGGTACAAATAATTTGATAGTTCAGGTCCATATAAAATCAATTTTAGTTATTTTAAGTGTTAGATATAAGGTTTTACTCTTGATATTAGTCCCATAAAGAAATTACCATAAAAATTGATAACTCAAAATAATATATCATTACATAAACAATATCTTAGTAGTAGTAGTAGTAGTAACAAGAATAAGCAATAGTATTAAAAACCATCAAATAAATTTACTTGAAAAGATGAATAAATAAATAGGAATGATAGCAAGCAATAATATAAATTAACATTAGTGCAAGTAAATAAAATAACTTGGGATGATAAATAAACTAGAACAAGGGTAATACTAAGCAACTTTAATAAATAAATAACTTAGAACATAAAATAAACTACGATAGAAAATAATAATTGATAATAATATAAAATAATATAACTTGCAATAAGTAAATATAGCCATGGTTTTACTTCACAAATAATTTTATTATCTATCTTGAAATAGTGTGTGTGTGCCAAGCTCTTTCATGTTACTCCCTGTCCTCTCTCTTTTATTCATCTTTTCTTTCTTCTTTTTATTCTTCTCTTTCTGACTACTCTCTTTCTCTTTGTTTTTCTTTTCTTGACCATGAGACCTGTAACATCCTCAAATTCCTGTCATGCTAAATTACCTCAGTAACAACGGGTAATTAAGCACTCAATGAGAAATTATGAGATTAAGGCTTAATTAAGGGATTAACGAAGTGTTTATATGTTAACTTTGAGGGGAAAAGTCAAGAGAATACTTAACTAAGATTAGAGGATCTCTAATTAAGCAAGTCAAACCTTTAATAGCTTAATTAAGCACTAATCACACATAACTAGCTTAATTGAGTTTAATTGAGGATAATTAAGTTTAATCACAAGATTAATTTTTGTTGATCATGATCACATGAGTTAATCACTAATCCTTACTTAATCATATTAATTAAGTTGCGAGAGCACTTAATCACATCATTAAATTCAAATTTAGTCAACTAGACAATAAAGTAAAGAGTGATGTCACAAAAACATAAAGCATTATATAAGAGTGCTTTATATAAGAGTAAGTATATGATTTGTCCCTCATCATCCAATTTGTCTCCATAAGCCTTGATTAACTCAAAAATTAAGCAAAATGACCCTACCCCATGGCCTAATAGTTATGGCCAACATCAACACACACACACACACACACACTCACTCCATTTTTCAACTTCTGTTCTCTCTCTAAAAACTTAAATCCTCCAACTTCTCTCTACAATTCTCTTCTTCTTCTTCTTCTTCTTCTTTATCTTCTTCTTCATTCTTCACCTCCATAACCAAACCTTCTTCACTTAGCCCTTCAAAGACCACATCTTTTGGTCTTTGAAGAAAAGATTCAAACACTACAAGACTCATTTTCATCAAGAACTCAAGAGCTTCCATCTTCATCTCCCAAAATCACCACCACCATTATCAAAGGAGGAGTATTCTTCATATTCTTCTTCTCCTGCAAGGATGCCACTTTTTACCTTAGTTAGTGATCTTTACTCTTCTCTTTTATTTACTCAAGACAGCTTGAAGCTTGGTTCCTTTCATGACCAAGATCTTCAAGCAAAAACTTGAGAAAAACCTTCATGCTCTTCATAAGCAAAAGTTTCCCTTTTTAGTAAAATATGTTCATGTTCTTGTTCATGAGTTGTTCTTGATTTTTTTGAAAGTTCCTTTCTTTAAATGCTTCAATGTTTCTATTTTTCTTTCTTGAGGCATGAGATCTTGATGATTATTGTGACTTGTTGGAAAAAGAGTGATGTTCTTGGTTGTGTTAGTTTCAAAGTTGTTTGTTTTCTTATGATGATGCTTATGATTAGAAAAGTTTTTCTTTTTATATGTTTTTCATGACTTGATAAGACTATGAATATTCCAAAAGTATAAAGCTTTAAAAATTTGCTTCTTGACGCATGAAAAGTGGTGCTATTTTTATGGGTGTCACATGGCTTTATTTTGTTCTTCTTGAAGACAAGAACATGTGTAGAAGTCTAAACTTTTTAGAACATGAAGCTTTTTAAGTCATAAAAATGAAACTTGTCATTCTATATCTTAAAAATGGAATCTTGAAGATAAGACCATTCATAAAGTTTTAAACTTTAAGCAAGAATGAAATTTTTTAAGTCATAAAAGTGTTAACTTGCAACTTTTAATTTATAAAGTTTGTATTGTGAGTCAAAATAATTCATAGAGTGTTAACTTTTATAAAGAACAAGGCATTCTAATTCTAAAGCTAATGTCTTGTATCATTATTTCATAAAGTAGGAATCTTTTAAACTTTAAGACAACTTTAAGTCATAAAGTTAAGACCTTGATGGTCTTAGAATAATTAAAAGTGTCAACTTTTATGAAGAACAAGACTTTTTAGTTTTAAAGCTAATATCTTGTATCATTATTTCATAAAGATTGAATCTTTAAGAAAAAAGCATAATTTTAGAGGCACATACTTTCTTAAAGAATGAAACTTTATATTTACTTTATAAAGAATGATAACTTCTATAATATTAAAGGTAAAATCTTATTATGTTAGTGATAAAAGCTTGAAACTTTGCAACTTGGATAAGTTAAAAATCACCCCTTGATCATTTGTGAACATGGCGTTGTTTAGTTTATGAGTGTGGTTATGCATTGTTATGACCCAAGGACTAGAGGAATCTCAAAATTCTTAGGAATAGAAGTATGATTAGGGCCTCTAAATATACTATAAACTTAGGAATCAGTAAGTATACTATCTTAAGGAAAGAAAATAATTATCTAACTTAGTTAACTTGAACAAGTGTTCTATAAGACATGTACTCAAGTAAAATGTAATTTCACATAAGGACTAAGTAACTAAAAGACTAAATACGCATTTATTTTGACGATATGATTCTCTCATGGGTAACCACGGAAAATCATATGATGGCTCATAAGATTTTCCACAAAGAATAACACAATTATGAATCCTCCTAGGGTATGAATGAATGATGCCTTTAGGCATGATGTATGACAAGTTTGATTGAGCATTATCTCATGATTGGATAATTGATATGATAATATGATATGGATATGATGGATTGTTGGTTGAAAATTTCATGATTGGCATTTTTGGGAAGCTCCGATCTAGTCATCACACTGCCGAATTTTTGTTAAAATTATGGACTTAGTCATATCATTGTATGTCCACATGTGTCTTGTCAGGAAGTACTATGCATGTAAGATATAATAATAAGAAAAGAAAGAATAGGATATGACCCTTCAATCACTTCGGTAAGAGAAGTGAGAGACGATGATCCATAAAGACTCGAGGAACCTTTATGGGGGGCAAGGGTGGTATGGAGGATCCTCCAACTTAGAGGCAACCATTATCAGCTTAGTCTGATTTGGTTTAGTACTGTGTGATGACGATCACGAAATGAGCTCGTGTCCAAAAGCAATCTATTTTGTAACATCCTCAATTTCATGTTGTGCTAAATTATCTTAGTAACCCTGAGTAATTAGGCACTTAATGAGAAATTTTGAGATTAGGGGCTTAATTAAGGGGTTGACTCGGATGAGAAGGGTCAAGAGAATGCTTAATCGAGGTTAGATAATCTCTAATTGAGCAAGTCAGAGCCCCTATAGCTTACTTAAGCACTAATCACCCTTAATTAGCCTAATCGGGTTTAATTAAGGTTAATTAAGCTTAATCGCTAAATTAATTTTTGTTAATCATATTCTTGTGTGTTAATCACTAATCCTTGCTTAATCACCTTAATTAAGTTGTATGAGCACTTAATCACATGATTAAATTCAAATTTAGTCAACTAGACAATAAAGTAAAAAGTGATGTCATAAAAGCATAAAGCATTAGACAAGAGTGCTTTATGTAAGAATTTGACTATACTTTGTTCCCCCATTATCCAATTTGTCTCCTTAAACCTTAATTAACACAAAATGAAGCAAAAATATCTCCCCCCACCCTACTAAAAGTTTCGGCCACTTTCTTGCACACACACACATTCACTTCATTTTCAACTTCTCATTCTCTCTCTAAAGTTCTCAAACTCTCCAACCTCTCTCTACATTCCTTTTTCTTCTTCTTCATCTTCTTCATCATTCTCCACCTCCATAACCAAACCTTCCTTACTAAGCCCTTCAAAGTTCACATCTTTTGGTCTTTGGAGACTAGACCAAAACACTACAACCTCCATTTCTACAAGATTTCAAGAGCTTCTCCTTCCTTCTTGCAAAACCGCCACCTTCATCATCAAGAGGAGTCATCATCTTCTTCTTCCATTTCTCTTGTTTTGCGCCATCTTCAAGAAAGTAGTGATCTCCATCTTTTTCATTTTGTTTACTCAAGAAAGCTTGGAGCTTAGTTCTTTCATGACCAAGAGCTTGAGAAGATCCTTCATGCTCTTCAAGAGCTAAAGTTTTCATTTTTAGTAAAATGTTCTTGATGTTCTTCATGTGTTCTTAAGTTTCCTCTTTTGGAAAAATGTGTTCTTGATGTTCTTCATGTGTTCTTAAATTTCCTCTTTTGGAAACATATGTTCTTATTGTTCTCTTACTTAAAGTTGTTCCTTTCTCTTTATGATGAGTGAATGATTAAAAAAGCTTCACCTTTCTATGTTTCCATGATTTGATAAGATTATGAACCTTCTAAAAGCTTTAAACTTTAAAAAAGTTTGCTTCTTGATTCCTTCAAACTGGCGCAACTTTTAAGCTTCCATAAAGTTTTATTTTGTTTTGTTTTGAAGACAAGAATACATGGGAAAGTGTAAACTTTTTGAGTTAGAAAAATGATATCTTGTCACTTTAGGCTTTAGAAATCAAACCTTAAAGAAAAGACCTTTCACAAAGTTTCAAACTTTATTCAAGAATAAGATCTTTAAGTTATAAAAATGTTGTTTTATAACATTTCATTCATAAAGTTTAGACTTTGAACCAAAATAATGCAAAAAGGTGTTAACTTTTATAAAGAACAAGAATTTTTATTCAAAAAGCTAGTAACTTGTATCATTATTTCATAAAGATCCAATCTTAAGATAAGAGCTTAATGTCAAAGGCATTTACTTTCATAAAGAATAAGACTTTATGACTACTTTATAAAGAATGACAACTTTAATAATGTTTAAGGCAAAACCTTGGTATGTTATTAGTAAAAGTTTAAAACTTTGTAACTTGAATAAGTTAAAAGTCACCCTTAGTGATTAGTGAACATTGGTGTTGTTGGGTTCATGATGTGGTTATGCGTTGTCATGACCCAAGGATTAGAGGGATCTCAAACTCCTTGGGAATAAAAGTATGATTAGGGTCTCTAAGCATACCATGAACCTAGGAATCACTAAGTGCATTATCTCAAGGAAAGGAAACAATCACATAATTTAATTAATTTGAACAAGTGTTTCATAAGACATGTACTTAAGTAAAGAATACTTTCATCCAAGGACCAAGTAACTAAAAGACTACAAACACATATCTTAACTATGTGATTCTATCATGGGTAACCATGGGAAATCATGTGATGATTCATAATATTCTTCACAAAGAACAACACAACTATAAACCCCTTTAGGGTATGAATGTGTGATGCCACTCGGCATGATGAATGATGAGTTTAATTGAGCTTTGTCTCATGATTGAATGATGAGTGTGATGATATGATATAGATATGATGAACTATTGGTTGAATGCTGATGATTGGCATTTTGGGGACGCTCTGGTCTAGCTATTATGCTATCGAATTTTCGTCAAAATTATGGACTTAGTCATATCATTGCATGCGTCTAGTCAAGGAAATATTATGTATGTAAAGTATAAAGATAAGAAAAGAATCAATGGGACGTGACCCTTCAATCACTTCGGTAAGGGAAGTGAGAGACGGCGATCCACAAGGAACCTCTATGAGGGAGGCAAGGGTGTTTTGGAGGACTCTCCAACTTAGAGGTAACCAATATCGGCTTAGTTTGATTTGGTTAGTATTGTGTAATGACGGTCACAAAATGAGTTCATGTCCAAAAGCAGTCTATTTCAAAGGAAAGTAGAGAATATTAAGCACATGCTAAAAATGAAAGTAAAGTCTAAGTATAACCATGGTTACGTCTATGATGATGCATGTCTTTGCATGTAAGTATATTGCCCATTTGCATTATGAATGTTTATTCTATGTTTTAGTACATATGTTAGTCATGATGATGTGGTTGTGATCTTAAGTTTAAAAGCAACCCGCTTCGGGGTCTAAGTTTCAAAACCATTAAAAATTGAACTTATATCTGTCCACTGTTTTTATAATTAAACCTGCTGGGACGATGACGATGACATTGTGTTTGTCTAGTCGCGATCCTAGTGAGAAATTTAGTATTTCTCATTCCTACATTTCCATGTCGTCTTCAGAGGATGTCGACGTTGGGCACGGTGGTGATCTACATTGAGTTCCCGGTGTGGCGTTGGCGCTTTGACCCGGTGCTGAACGCCTCTGTGCTGTCGGCGAGCGCAACGATGAGGGTCTACATCTTCCACGACCGCCGGTTTCAGATTCCTGTGATGAGCCCATTTTTTCGACCGCATGAGCCATTCGGCGAGGTTACTATGGATGACATCCACCCCTACTTTCAGCCACCGAGATACCCCATTGATGATGATGAGACTGACTCAGATACCCATTTGACTCCGACTGTTTCACTGGATTCCGATCCCTCGGAGCCGTCTTATCCGAGCTTCCATGTGGAGACCGATCCGTCTGAGCCCCTCTATCCGACTCATTCTGGGGGATCTCACCGTTCGGGTTCGTCACAGCCTTCAATGATTTGTCTATCTTCTGATTCTTCTGCTTCATCTGCTAGCCCAGCTTCACCCTCGGTTCGTGGGCGTGGGTTCATTCATACCCGCGCAGTGCCCCGTGGGCGAGGATGTGCTCGAGGAGGGGGACATGGTGGCACTTTTCCCGGTGGATATGGGAACGATTTCCTCCAGCCAGATGCTTGATGTGACGACTGCATGCGGAGCCGAGCACGAAGATAGCCCCTTTTGGTTGTAGTTATAGGGTTATCATTCTGTTATGTGGCATGCTTGGGTAGTAGGATTTTCTGATATATTTCCTTTTATTATGTATTGGTAGGCTTTTGTGTAGGGCCGACGATAGATATCGGACCCATTATTATCTTATATATGACTCTGGTATGACTATTATTGTATTATCATGGATGGCCGTGGAATGAATGTTATATTTATCTAAGAATTGTGATTACTCTTATGGTTTCTATGCTTGTTAAATGCGATGTATGTATGGGATAGCGGTGTTACTTTATATGTTCACGATGCGCTCATGGCTCTCGATTTCAAAAATGCTTCACTTGTTTTGTAGAAAAAATTTTATCCCTATTTTCGGTACAAAGTAATTTCTAAAAGGTAATGATAGTTCCGCGAGCAAAAGTAACAATTAGTAATTCCACAATATGACTTAAGTATAGAATGGAACTACTAGGGTGTTACATATTTCAAAGGAAAAGTAAAGAATGTTAAGCACGTGCTAAGAATGAAAGTAAAGTTAAAGTAAAATCAAGATTAAGTTTATGAGGTTGCATGTCAATGCATATATCTATATTGTCCATCTGCATTATGAATATTTATTCTATGCTTTCGTATGTAAGTTTACTTATGATGATATGATTATGATGTTAAGTTTAAAAGTAACCCGCTTCGGGATTTATGTTTTCAAAATCATTAAAATTGAACCTACGCATGTCCACTATTTTTATAATTAAACCTGAAGTGGCTAGAACGATGATGATGACGATGACAATGACACAGTGTTTATCTAGTCGCAATCCTACTGAAAAATCTAGCATTTCTCACTCCTATGTTTCTGTGTCATTTTCAGAGGATGCCGGCATCAGGCACAGTGGTGATCTATATTGAGTTCCCAGTATAGCATTGGCTTATTGACCCAGTGTTGAATGCCTCTGTGATGCTTGTGAGCGCAGCTATGATGGTCTATATCTTCCACAACCATCAGTTTTAGGTGCCAATTATGAGCTCGTCTTTCCGTCCATACTAGCCGTACGGTGAGGTCACCCTAGATGATATCCGCCCCTACTTTCAGCTGCCGAGGTACCCCACTGATGGAGAGTTTGACTCGGATACCAGTCTGATGCCGACTATTTCTTTAGATTCAGATCCTTCGGAGTCATCCTATCTGAGCTATCACATGGAGATTAACCCATCTGAGCTCTCTTACCCTTCGGTGATTCGTCTGGTTTCCAACTCATCTTTTTCTTTAGTAGCTCTGCATCATGCACTACCCCTGGTTCATGGTCACGGGTTCATTCATACCAGTGCTATGTCCCGTGGATGTGGGCGTGCTCGAGGAGGAGGATGTGGCGATGTTGGTTCCAGTCGATCCAAGAATGGTTTCCTCCCATTCAACGATTGATTTGGATAGCACATGCGGAGCTAAGCATAAGAATAGCCCTTTTTGGTTGGTAGTTGTGGGTTTATCATTGTAACATCCGAAAAAAACAAAATCTTATCGTTTTTAACTAAGTTGTTCGGGTTTTATCAAATAATGGAGATTAATTAGAATTCGATTAAGTATTTATCTAAGGCCAATTAAGTATCATTTAGAGAGATTGAATTTGGGGGAAATTAGATTAGAAGTATAGGAGACCTCATAGAATTTTTCCAAAACTGTTTTGCCAATTTAAAGGAAATCGGTAAGGTTTTGGTATTTTAAACTGTCAAAACCGTTAATAAAAATTATACTGTGACAACCCCAGTTTGGAAGGTTAAGATTCAGCCACCAACCCCTCTAAATGGTGCAATATCAGCCTTTAAAATGGGTAGCCACATCAAATTGAAATAAGGAAAGAAATCCACCAATCATATTTCAAACTTCCTCCAAAAGTCTTAAAAAAATTCCTTCCTACTCCGTTGAACAATTCGACCCTAATAAACAGCTGACCCCTCTCCATTTCCTTTTTCCTCATCTCATCTTCACTTCATCTTCATCAAGCTTTCAAGCTCCAACAAGCTCCAACCAATTTCTTCAACCTAAGACCTAAATCTAACAAGTTCAACACCTAGAAGAAGCAGGATTCTAATTTCTGTTCTTATCTTCTATGGATTGGGGCTACTTGGGGTTCTTCTTTGCTTCATATTTCTAATGCTATATTGGGTAGAGATGATAAGTTAGGGTTGGTTTAACATATATGTTTGAATTAGAATTGAAGTTGGAGTGGACAGATTTGAGAATAGAAAGAAGCAGCATGTTGTTTGGGTGAAAACCCTACAGTGTTCGTATGTTCATTCTATAGGACCAAAATATGGCCATCAAAGTTTTTGATGAATCTATTTTTACATAAAACTAGACATTTAGGGCTTTCCAACCATATAAAATATAAGGCCATTGGATTAGTACTGAGTTAGTTATGAATTTTCAAAGTTTACTTAAGAATTCTATGTTCTATATTGAGTAGTGCAAGTTATGAAGGGTGTAACTCACTCCACATATCTCTAAACTAAGTGCAATAAATTTATTAAAAAGCTTACACATAGATAAACATCTTATAAAAATTTCAGAGTTAGATTTGGTCCCAATAGCTTCCAGTAATTCAATGAACTTGCCCTAAGTCCAACTCAGGCTAGAATAGGGTAACCTAGAATAGGAAACTTCAAGATATTATAATTCAAGCTCTACTTATAAAAATGAGATGAAACTTGTTGAAAATAAAAAAATTTCCTGTTAGTTAATTTGGTATAAGTTTCGTATGATTTCACTTAGTTTTCTATTTTTAGTGGATTTTTACTTCTAAGAATGCAATTCTGGCTAGTTGTAGGATAAACTGAGATAAAATTCAAATAACTTGAGCTACGTAAATCAAAATGATATGGGACAAAAAGGTTTGGAAACTAGACATATAGCACTATAACATATCCAAAATGTAGATCTAAATGACTTGAATAGAAATTATGGTGGAATTTACAATAATCAGGCAGAATTGAGTAAAGTGAGTAGAAAACCCAATTTATATTGGCATGTTATATGATTGATATCATTGTTATAAACTTTATGCTCTATGTTGATTTTATTGCTTGATTGATCTTTCTGATAGCCTAGCACTATTCATGGGAAAGCGGACTCGATCCGTTATGCTACCGAAATTTTGACAAAGAATTCATATACTATGTGAAATATTTGTATGTACATGTGAAACTTAAGAAAAATAATATTAGTTGTGCATGTAATTTATGAGTATTTTAATGATTCCATATTACTTGGGCTAGTCCTTGAATAAGGTTAAGGGGAATAGATTAGTGGGAAAGTTGGGGAAAGTAAACCCAGCAATCCTGTAAAGGAACGAACTCGGTCTTGAGAAACAAACTATTACCCAGGAGTATATGGCCAAGGACTCCTTGGGGATCAAGTGTGGGAAAATACAAGTCACATGAGTGAAAGTTCCCTAGAGCTAAATGCATTTCCATTTTACATATACATGCTTTGTTTGCTAAATCCTAAGCTAATTGCATAGTTATTTGTATACTTCTCATGTTTATATTACTGCTTGATTTATAGCTATTGCTTGAGCTATGTTAGCATGCATGTTTGGTTATACTTCTTATTACAGTAATCTAAATTAAGTTTTGTTTCGGGGGTTATGTTTTCCATAACATGAATTAAGTTGAATATTACAGCTATGTTATATCATTTTAAATTAAGTAAAAACTGAAACAACAGAGAATGACAGCGATGCCAGATTTGTGTAGAATTAGAATTCCTACTAAGAATTTATTTAAATTCTCACCCTACTATGTATTACCGCATCATTCTCAGATCATGGAGAACGCGACAATGGGCATTCTATTCATGACGATAAGCCCATTATTTACTCTACAACCAAAAAATAAATAAATTAAACAAATAAACAGCTAATTCTTCTATGGTTAAGATAACATTGGATTAGAATGAAACTTTAAGTAGACAACCACACGTAATAACTTATCAGGTAATGTATTATGACTTAAGCACAATATTTTATTTGGTAAGGTGTTACAATCATTTCCTTTTAGCATGCATGAGCATTTGGTATTTTTGATATACTTTTCTTTTGATGTATTCGGTTAAATTTATTTATAGGGCCGACATTAGATATCAGACCCATCATCATCTTTATGTATGACTCTTGGCATTATTATTATTATATTGACTGTGATGGCCATGGAATGAATGTTATGTTTATCTAAGATAATTGTTATTCATGTCACCTCTATTTATTTTATTTGCACCGCTTATTGAGATAGAGATGTTCGACCTTACATGTCCACGGTGCATTCTTGGCTTTTAGTTTTCAAAATGACCTACTCATGTTCTTATCGTTCAAGAAAAAAATTTTACCCTTATTTTCATTTATAAACTAATTTCAAAAGGTAATGTTAATTTCGCGAGCAAAAGACAAATAATTCCATAATATGACTTAAGTATAGTATGGGACTATTAGGGTGTTACATTTTGGTATCAAAGTAATGGTAAGCCCCATAACGAGCCTGAAGGTCTCGAAGAAGTCATAAGGATGCTTCGTGAGATGGCTGCTGGCATGAGGGAGCAAGTTGTTGTTGCCCACCATGCGATGGAATGGATAGAGCAAAGGGATGACGAAAACTTGGAAGGGCATAATGAAGGAGCCAAGGTAGACTTGGACTACCTCAAGTTTCCTGAGTTCAGGAAGGCGAATTCGCCGAGCTTCTGAGGAGCTTACAACCTTGACCGAACTAATGAATAGATTAAGGCCATTGAGAATATTTTCATCGGTGTTGGCCTGTACAAGGAGCAGAAGGTAGAGTTTGCTACTTATATGCTAGAGGCAAATGCTGAGTTCTGGTGGGTAAGCACTAGGAGGCTATTAGAAGGAGCCCAAACCCACATCACTTGGGATGTGTTCAAGATGCATTTTTATGAGAAGTATTTTCCCACTTCCGTGAGGAATGCGAAGGAGCTGGAGTTCATGAGTCTGTGTCAAGGGACCATGAATGTAGCTAAGTATACTGCCAAGTTCGAGGAGCTATAAAGTTCTTGACGATTTATCAAAGGAACCCTGATGAGAGATGGAAGTGTGTCAAGTTCGAAAGAGGACTATGTGAGGAGTTGCTGGTGTCTGTAAGACCCATGAAGATTCATGATTGTACTGCACTAGTCAACAAGTGTCATCTAGTGGAGGATTGTAGCTATAAGCTAGCTGTGGCTAGGTCTGAAGCTTATAAGAAGAAGCTGCAAGGGCAAAATTTCAAGCCCCAACCCCTAAAAAAGCCATTTCAGGATGGAGGTTTCAAGAGCAAGCAACCCCAGAAATCCACTAGGAATCCACCTAATCCTGAAATGGTCAAGTTTGCCCTAAGTGTAGCAGACACCATGGAGGACGCCCTTGTTTAGCTGGCTAAAATACGTGTTTTTGATATAGAAAGCCTAGACATATGGTTAAAGATTGCATTGTCAAGTTGATGACCCCTGCCAAGAAGCCCCATCACCAAGGAAGGGTCTTTGCCCTCAATGTTGAAGAGGCCACTCAATCCGACAATCTGATCCAAGGTAAGTGCGAAGTTAACGACAGAACCTTAACTGTACTATATGATTCTGGAGCTACACACTTCTTTATTTCTTATAATTATGTTGATAGATTGAGATTATCTATGTCTGAATTACCTTACATATTAATTATTTTTAGTCCTGTTAAGAAACTAGTTAAGACTTGTCAGTGTTGTTTGAATTGTCGATTCCAAATTGATGTAGTAAATTTGATATGTTTGCCTTTCTCTGATCTGGATTTTATTCTCGGCATGGATTGGCTTTCGGCTAACTATGCTATGATAAATTGTTCTGAGAAATCTATTATGCTTCCTCTTATACCTGTTATGCCTGTTAAACCTGTTAGTTTGTTCTTGAATTCTCTTAAAGTAGGGAGTAGGGAGTTTGATGATCATGGATATATTCTTCTTATGGCAAATGAAGTAGAACTCGAGCAGGTATTGTAAAATATCCCCATAGTTAGGGAATACCTAGATGTGTTTCCTAATAATATACCCGAGTTTCCCTCTGAAAGGGAAATCGAGTTTTCTGTAGAGTTGGTACCAGGAATGGGGCCAATCTCTATAGCACCCTATAGGATGTCCTCAATAGAGTTGTTAGAGTAGAAGTTGGAAGAATTATTAGAGAAGAAGTTTGTAAGACCTAGTGCCTCACCTTAGGAAGCCCTGGTGTTGTTTGTGAAGAAAAATGACAGAAGTATGAGGCTATGTATGGATTATAGGCAGTTAAACAAAGTGATCACTAAGAACAAGTATCATTTGCTTAGGATAGATGACATCATGGACCAATTACAAGGTGTAACTATGTTCTCAAAGGTTGATATGAGATCTGGATATCATCGGATAAGAGTGAAAGAGGAAGATATACCCAAGATAGCTTTTAGGATAAGGTATGGGCATTATGAGTTTACGATGATGTCGTTTGGTTAAACTAATGCTTCCGTTGTTTTCATGGATTACATGAACAAAATGTTTAGACCTTACTTGGATAAATTTGTAGTTGTTTTCATAGATGATATTCTCATCTATTCGAGAACCAAGAAGGAAAATGAAGAGCATTTGAAGGTTGTGTTAGGGATCTTAAGGGAAAAGAAGCTTTATGCTAAGTTGTCTAAGTGTGAAATTCTAGATAGAAGAACTGAAGTTCTTAAAACATGCAGTGTCACAAGGAGGTATCGCTGTGGATCCAAGTAAGATTGAGGCTGTGATGAATTAGGAGAGACCAACCTGGTTAACTAAGATAAGGAATTTCTTGGGTTTAGCCGATTACTACCATAAGGTTATAAAAGGATTTTCCCATATATCCTTACCCTTAACTAAGCTAATGAGGAAGGATGCCCCATTTATGTGGACTATGGATTTTGAGAAAAGCTTTTAAGAGTTAAAGAAAAAGTTAACCTTAACCCCAACATTAGTATTGCCTGACCATAATGGACCATTTGAGGTTTACTGTTATGCCTCCTGAAGAGGTATAGGTTGTATCTTGATGCAAAACAGGAATGTGGTGGCTTATGCCTCTAGGCAATTAAAGCATCACGAAGCAAACTACCCAACCCATGACCTAGAGTTAGCGGTTGCAATGTTTGCCTTAAAGATATGGAGGCATTATCTGTATGGTGTGAGATTTGAGGTGTTTTCTAATTATAAGAGTTCGAAGTATCTCTTTGATCAAAAGGAGTTGAATATGAGGCAGAGGAAATGGATGGAGTTTTTGAAGGATTACGAGTTTAGGTTGAACTATTATCCTAGGAAGGCCAACGTGGTGGCTAACGCCCTTAGTCAGATGTCATTACATGCATCCTGGATGATGATCAAGGAAGATGAGTTAGTGAAGAGCTTTAAAGACCTTAACCCTGGAGCTATGCTAACCCCCTATAGCTTAAGATTGAATCAGCTTAGGGTAACAAGCGATTTCAAGGGTCAAATTGCTCAAGCCCAAAGTGAGGAAGAGGATTTCTGGAAAACCTTAGCATTAGTGGAAAAAGGAAAGTTGAAGGGTTTCGCTTGAGGTATAGATGGACTATGGAGGTTCGAAGGAAGAGTTTGCGTAGCCGAGAGTGGTGACGTTCGAAGGAGAATTTTGGAGGAGGCTCACAAGAGCCATTTCATCATACACCCTAGTGTGATGAAGATGTATCAGGATGTTAAGAAGATGTTCTGGTCACCAAGATTGAAGAAGGATATTGCGGAGTTGGCAAGTAAGTGTTTAGTCTACTGAAAAGTAAAAATCGAGCACCAAAAGCCCTCCAGTATGTTACAACTATTGGAAATTCCAGAATAGAAATGGAAAAGTATCTCGATAGACTTTGTGATAAGTTTACCTAAAACGCAAGTCAATTTTGATGCAACATGGATAATTATTGACAGATTAATCAAGTCTACTCACTTTTTACCTATTCGAGCTACTTATACTTTGGAAAAGTTAGCCCGGCTGTATGTCCAAGAGATAGTAAGGCTACATGATGTACCTTCAACCATAATCTTAGATAAGGACACAATGTTTACCTCTAGATTCTTGGAAAGCCTTGCAAAAGGCATTTTAGACGAGGCTTTGCCTAAGTTCAGCTTATCACCCCCAGACAGACAGGTAGTCGGAGAGGACTAGCCAAACTTTAGAGGACATGTTAAGATGCCTATGTGTTGGACAATCAAGGAAATTGGGATAGATATTTACCTTTATTGAGTTTTCCTATAACAATAGTCATCATGCAAGTACTGGTATGGCAGCCTATGAAACTTTGTATAGAAGGAAGTGTCAATCTCCCCTATGTTGATTTGAACCAGATGAGCAAAGCCTATTAGGACCTGATCTTGTGAGGCAGACCACAGAGCAAATAAGAAGGATTAGGGACAGAATTCTTACGGCTTAGAGCTATCGAAAGAGTTATATAGATAAAAGGAGAAAGCCTCTAGAGTTTCAAGAAGGAGAACATATATTCCTGAAAATCACTCCTACGACTGGTATAAATAGAGCCATGAAGGTCAAAAGGTTAAGCCTCCGTTTTTTTGGCCCCTTTCAAATTCTGAAACATATCAAGTTAGTTGCTTATCAAATGGCCTTACCTCTGAATTTGTCAAACCTTCATGATCTCTTTCATGTGTTTCAATTAAGAAAATACCATTCCAATCCTAGTCATCTACTTGAACCCGAAAATGTACAATTAAGGGAGGACTTAACCTTCAATCTACTGCCGTCTTAGATTGTGGATCGTGGGGTGAAATAGCTGAGCAATAAGATAGTGCTCTTGGTCAAGGTGGCTTGCGGTAGAAGAAATATGGAAAAATATATGTGGTAGATGGAGTCTAAGATGAAGAATGAGTATCCTAACTTGTTTATAGGTAACTAATTTTCAGGGCAAAATTCTTTTTAAAGGTAACGAGAAAAGTAACATTCTCAATTTTCTATCGTGCTAAAATTATCTCAGTAACCTTGGGTAATTAGGTGCTTAATGAGAAATTATGAGATTAAGGCTTAATTAAGGGATTAACAAAATGTTTATGAGTTAACTCTGAGGGAAAAAGTTAAGAGAATGCTTAATTAAGATTAGAGGATCTCTAATTAAGCAAGTCAAATCCTTAATAGCTTAATTAATCACTAATCACACATAACTAGATTAATCGAATTTAATTAAGGATAATTAAGCTTAATTGCAAGATTATTTTTTATTAATCATGATCACATGAGTTAACCACTAATCATTGCTTAATTATGTTAATCAAGTTGTGAAAGCACTTAATCATATCATTAAATTCAAATTTAGTCAACTAGGCAATAAAGTAAAGAGTGATGTCACTAAAGCATAAAACATTAGACAAGAATGCTTTATATAAGAGTAAGTATATGATTTGTCCCCTATCATCCAATTTGTCTCCTTAAATCTTGATTAACTCAAAAATTAAACAAAATGACTCAGCCCCCATGGCCCAAAAATTACGACCAACAACAACATACACATATGCACACATATTCACTTCATTTTTCAACTTCTATTCTCTCTCTAAAAACTCAAATCCTCCAATTTCTCTCTACAATTCTCTTCTTCTTCATCTTCTTCATTCTCCACCTCCATAACCAAACCTTCTTCACTTAGCCCTTCAAAGATGATATCTTTTGGTTTTTAAAGAAAAGATTCAAACACTACAAGACTCATTTTCATCAAGAACTCAAGAGCTTCCATCTTTATCTCCCAAAATCGCCACCACCATCATCCAAGGAGGAGTCTTCTTCATCTTCTTCTTCTCCTTTAAGGATGCCACCTTTTGCCTTAGGTAGTGATCTTTATTCTTTTCTTTTGTTTACTCAAGAAAGCTTGAAGCTTGATTCCTCTCATGACCAAGATCTTCAAGTGAAAGCTTGAGAAAAACCTTTATGCTTTTCATGAGCAAAAGTTTCACTTTTTAGTAAAATATCTTGTTCATGAGTTGTTCTTGATTTTGTTTGGAAGTTCCTTTCTTTAACCACTTCAATGTTTCTATTTTTCTTTCTTGAGGCATGAGATCTTAATGATTCTTGTGAATTGTTGGAAAAAGCATGGGTGTATAAATCTTTAAAAGTTTGCTTCTTGATGCGTGAAAAGTGGTGCAATTTTTATGGGTGTCACATGGCTTCATTTTGTTCTTCTTGAAGATAAGAATATGTATAAAAGTCTAAACTTTTTAGAACATGAAGCTTTTTAAGTCATAAAAATGAAAACTTGTCACTTTATATCTTAAAAATGGAATCTTGAAGATAAGACCATTCATAATGTTTCAAACTTTAAGCAAGAATGAAAAGTTTTCAAGTCATAAAAGTATTGACTTACAACTTCTAATTTATAAAGTTTGTATCTTAGTCAAAATAATTCATAGAGTATTAACTTTTATAAAGAATAAGATTTTCTATTTCTAAAACTAATGTCTTGTATCATTATTTCATAAGGTAGGAATCTTTTAGACATTCAGACAACTTTAAGTCATAAAGTTGAGACCTTGATGGTCTTAGAATAATTAAAAATGTCAACTTTTATGAAGAATAAGACTTTTTAGCTCTAAAACTAATAGCTTGTATCATTATTTCATAAAGATTGAATCTTTAAGACAAGAGCATAATTTTAGAGGCACATGATTTCTTAAAGAATGAAACTTTATAATTACTTTATAAAGAATGATAACTTTTATAATATTAAAGGTAAAATCTTGTTATGTTAGTGATAAATGCTCGAAATTTTGTAACTTGGATAATTTAAAAATCACCCCTTGATGATTAGTGCACATGGTGTTATTGGGTTCATAAGTGTGACTATGCATTGTCATGACCCAAGGACTAGAGGGATCTCAAAATCCTTTGGAACAGAAGTATGATTAGGGCCTCTAAGCATACCATGAACCTAGGAATTACTAAGTAGACTATCTCAAGGAAAGGAAATAATTACCTAACTTAGTTAACTTGAATAAGTGTTCCATAAGACATGTGCTTACATAAGGATTAAGTAACTAAAAGACTACATACACATTTATTTTGACTATGTGATTCTCTCACGGGTAACTACGGGAAATCATATGATGGCTCATAAGATTTTTCACAAAGAATAACACAATTATGAACCCTCTTAGGGTAAGAATGTATGATGCTTATAAGCATGATGTACGAAAAGTTTGATTGAGCATTGTCTCATGATTGAATGATTGATATGATGATATGATATGGCTATGATGGATTATTGGTTGAAAATTTCATGATTGGCATTTTGGAGAAGCTCTAATCTCGCAATCATACTGCCAGATTTCTGTCAAAATTATGGATGTAGTCATATCATGGCATATCCACATGTGTCTTGTCAAGAATTAGTATGCATGTAAGGCATATTGATAAGAAAAGAAATAATGTGATATAACCCTTCAATCACTTCGGTAAGGGAAGTGAGATATGGGGATCCACAAAGACTCAAGGAACCTCTATAGGATAGGCAAGAGTGACATGGAGGACCCTCTATCTTAGAGGTAACCATTATTAAGTTAGTCTGATTTGGTTTAGTACTGCTTGACGACAGTCACAGAATGAGCTCATGTCCAAAAGCAGTCTATTTCAAAGGAAAAGTAAAGAATGTTAAGCACGTGTTAAGAATGAAAGTAAAGTTAAAGTAAAACCATGATTAAGTCTATGAGGTTACATGTCAATGCATGTATCTATATTGTCGATATGCATTATGAATGTTTATTCCATGCTTTCATATGTAGGTTTACTTATGATGATATGATTCTGATGTTAAGTTTAAAAGAAACCCGCTTCAGGATTTATGTTTTTGAAATCATTAAAATTGAACCTATGTTTGTCCGCTATTTTTATAATTAAACCCAAAGTTGTTGGAATAATGACAATGACACAATGTTTGTCTAGTCACGATCCTACTGAGAAATCTAGTTTTTCTCACTCCTACATTTCTGTGTCATCTTCAGAGGATGCGGCGTCGGGTATAGTGGTGATCTTCAATGAGTTTGGCATCGATGCTTTGACCCAATGCTGAATGCCTCTGTGATGTTTGCAAGCACAGCTATGAGGGTCTACATCTTCCACAATCGTCAGTTTCAAGTGCCAATTATGATCCCGATCTTTTATCCATACCAGCCATATGGCAACGTCACCTTGGATGATATCCGCCCTACTTTCAGTCGCCGAGGTATCCCACTAATGGAGAGTCTGACTCGAATACCTATCTGACACCAACTATTTCTTTAGATTTCGATCCTTCGAGCTATCCTATCTGAGCTATTACGTGGAGACAAACCTATCCGAGCCCTCTTGCCGTTCGGTGATTCGTCTGACTTCCAATTCGTCTTCTTCTTTAGCAGCTCCTTATCACGCATTAACCCCGATTCATGGTTACGGGTTCATTCGTACACATACTGTGCCCATGGACGTGGGCATGCTTGAGGAGGAAGACATGGCGATGTTGCTCCCAGTGGATTTAGGAATGGTTTCCTTCCGTCCGACGGTTGATTTGGATAGCACATGCGGAGCCGAGCATAAGGATAGCCTTTTTTGGTTGGTAGTTGTGGGGTTATCATTTCCTTTTGGCATGTATGGCCGTTTGGGATTTCTGATATACTTTTCTTTTAATGTATTCAATTAGGTTTATTTTGTATGGCTGACAATAGATATCGGACCCATCATTATCTTTATGTATGACACTTGGCATTACTATTATTATATTGACTATGATGGCCGTGGAATGAATATTTGTTTATCTAAGATAATTGTTATTCATGTTGCCTCTATTTATTTTATTCGCATTGCTTATTGAGATAGAGATGTTTGTCTTTATATGTTCATGATACGTTCATGGCTCTTAATTTTCAAAATGATTTACTCATGTTATTATCATTCAAAAAAAATTTACCTCTATTTTCATTTATAAAGTAATTTCTAAAGGTAATATTGGTTCCACGAGCAAAAATAACAACTAATAATTCTGTAATATTACTTAAGTATAGTATTGGACTATTAGGGTTTTACAAGACCTCTCTTTCTATCCTTCTCTATTTTCATATTCTCATTTTTATATCTTTGCTTCCAATGAGAAGTGAAACCTTGACGTCGTCATATTTATAAACTCCCAAACACCAAAATTTACGTCGCTGGTTACGTTTCTTTTAATTAATAATAGTCTCTATTACTACTCTTATTTTCAATACTTGAACTTAAAATATAACATTTTTCTCCACACTGGCTTGACTTTCAAGCCATTTATAATTCCTTGTTTCCTTCCTCACATTAGCTATGCCTCAACCCAAAAAGGAACTTGCATCAAGATTGGAACTCAAATTGCGTCAAGCTGGAACTCCCATCAAGCCGGAACTTGCGTCAACTGAGGAACTCACGTCACCCTCCTAAGTACACTACTATGCTTAAGTCATAACACTACATTCAAGAGCTGTTACTATTACCTAAACGGACCTTGTCTGATAGCAATCTCTGGCCGTCCCCAATATTTCTTAAACTATCTAGAGACAATATGGAAATATAGTGAGAATTATAGATTCTCAGTAGGATTCAGATAACTATTACATACTCTATCATCATTATTATCTCCAACTACTTCGATTTATTATGAAAAAAGTGAACATGTTAATAGACTTTTCAGTTTTATAGTTTGAAAACGTATTATTTGAAGTAGAGTTCATTTTATTCATATATTTGTTAATCAAAGAAAGAATCTAAACATAAACACAGCAAAATAATTAACATTTGTATATAGATATACTTAGTCTCTTGATAAGTAGGGAAAAGAATTGAAGCATCAGCATAGCAGATCAAAGAACAACTAAATAATATACATTTACGAGTGCAACAATACATTTGATGCAAGTGATTATGTCTCCCATTAACTTTGTTTACTTTCTTTTCTTCGCACACCTAGGCATTATGTATCACCATCCCTAAGTGCATTTTTTACTTGTATCTTGCTTTCTTTAATCTTTACTTTCTTTGGATAGCCTGATCTAGGAGTGACTCAACTCGTGACCATCGTCACACAGTATTAATCCACAAGGGGACCCACGTGCCTCTAGTCTTTTAGAGATCTCATTTTGGCCATGTGCTTCTAAATTGAAGGGCTCTCTTCTAGTCATGTGTCTCAAGAATAGAGGGATCTTATCTGATTACATGCCTCCAAGGTAGAGGGATCTCATAGTTTAACTGCCTTCCCAAGGAGGGACCCAAATAATTGCCTCCAAGTGAAGGGATCCACATTTATCTATTCATACTTTTCTTTTCATAATCCATATGCTTATATATTCACGCACGAACAAGCTTGAGAAACTTGTGCACATACTTCATATCATGCTTGAGAAACATTATGTTCATGCTTCTTATATCATTTCCAAACAAATCTTGTATGCATGATTCTTCATGTGTATGCATAATTATAACATGCATAGATTTCTACCAAAAATTTGGCAGCATGACGGATCAGGTCCGTTTTCTAGTGAATAGTATCACTCAACCAGATAATCAGTCATAACAGCATAATCAATATGCTACATCAATCATCTCTCAACATCAATATAAATTTTGTAACATTAACCCAATTTAGGCCTCATATGTATACTAATACATGTAAACCCTTAATTTGATCATCCTACCAATTTCTTCAATTCTGCCCGTTTTTAGAAATTAAGCCATAATTTCTATATAACTCGTTTATACCCAAATTTTGGATATGTTGAAGTTTTATGTATCTGGTTTTTAACCTCTTTAGTCCCATTAAGTTTTGATAAGTACAAGTTAAGTTATTAAGATTTTCCCAAGGCTGCCCTAACACTAGGCAAAATTGGACACTTAAATGTAAGATTCCACCAAAAATAGAAATCTTAATGGATTTGTGTGAAGCTTATATGATTTTAAATCCAACTAACCCATATTTCATTTCCAATAAGTTTCACTTCATTTGAGTAAGTAGAACTTAAGTTATGAGCTCATGAACTTGATTAACTCTAGTTGTCCTGTTCCAGCTCGATTAGGACTTAAGGCAAATTTAAGGAATTACTAGGAACAATAAGTGTCGAATTTGGTCCTGAAATTTTTATGGCATATTACTATATGTCTTTTAAATTTCTAAAAAATTAGTTTCACTCAATTTAAAGGAGTATAAGGTGAGTTATGGCCCTTGAAATATCGTCTACTCAAAATCAGGGGTAGAATTCTAAGGTTAAATTCAAAAATTCATATGTCACTCAATATTAATCCAATAGCCTTATATTTTATATGGTTGGAAAGCTCGAGATATATAATTTCACATAAAATTAGTTTCATTGAGTTCCAATAGCTGTAAGAGGAGCCGTATACTCCACCGTACAGACTGCTGTAGGGTTTCTCAACCTAACAGATTCTATTTTGTGGCTCTTTGTGTTTTCTCATTCAAATCTCAATCCAACCCAAGCAAATACATGCTAAACCAACCATAAATCATCACATCACCACCATATACCATCAATTACGTGAGAGAAGAAAGTATTCCTAATAGTCATTAATTCAATAAAATCAAGTAAAGAAGTTGAATCTTACCTCAAATTGATGTAGAAAATAGCTAGATTTGAGTTTTTGGTAGAGGAAGTGGGTGGAGCTTGGAGACTTGAGGAAGAGGAAGTGAGGAGGAAGAAGAATGAAGGGAAAGAAGCCAGCTGAAGGGGGCAGCACAAAAATGAAGGGATTTTTGGAGCTTTTAGAAAGCATGATAGTTAGGTTTGTGGCTTTTGATTGGTGGAGGGTTAAATAGTTGTGGTTTGGCCAAGTTTTCCTCTCCTTATGGCTGCAAGTGGTGCTGCCCACATGAGATAAGAGTGGCTAAATTTTAGCCACTTAAACCAGGGTTGGTAGTGTAGAATTTTATTGATTCGATTCTGACAGTTTAAAATACCGAATCTTTACCAATTTCCTTCAAATCGGTAAATCATTACTAAATAGTTTTATAAGAGTTCCTATGTAACTATCTTAATCTAAGTTTAATTCTTCTAATTAATGCTTAATTAACTTCTAATTAATCTCTAATTAACTTATAATTAATCTTGCTTATCCGATAAAATTGAATAAATTAATTAATGACGTGAATTAATTGTTTTACCAATTCAGAGCCATTCTGTTTTCTATTTTTTTTCTTTTTTTGTAGCTAATGACATTTTCGAATTTTTGAGCAAGTTTGGGGGTGTCCCAAGTCATTTCATATGTGAACACCTTCGTGGCCCAATTGAGTTGGGTTTCTACGCTTCCGCTATATGGTTTTGCTTCATTTAAAACTTTATTATGCTAATTCTATTGATATAAGGACTTAAATATCATTTTTTTTAAAAGTTTAGGGATAATTATGGAAAGAATCTTGAGGGATCAATATGTGATTACCAAAAGTTCTGGGATAAGGTTGCAAATAACAAAAGTTTACAAGGGATGTTACACGTCAAGCCCGAAATTCGCATCAAGTTGAGGAACTCGCGTCAAGCCTAGCCTCAACCTCCTCATCTTCTGTTATGTGGCGAAATTGACAACGTAGATTAGTTCCTCATCTTCTCGTTCTCTCCCTCCCTTCAAAGTTCTACCATTGTTCTAATAAATAAAGTAATATATTTTGAAGTTGTTGTTACTAGTTATAGTCTTACTTTAAAACTTAATGCCTATGTTTTAATCATTTGATCAAACAACACATTAACTAAAATATTTCAATTAAGTAGATTAACCAGGTTATTCTACACAAAATATTTTATGAAAAAAAAAGGGATATTACAATTTTCCTTTTTTTTTTTTTAGGATTTGTGTCCCCAAAATTCAATAACCTACTTTGTATAACTTTGGATAGGATTTCTTGATTTTGTCTTCTATTTCCCATGTTGCTTCCACATGTGAGAATCCCTTCCAAATCACTTTAATTAAAGGAATTTATTTCCCTCTTAGGCTTTTTATAGATCTATATATAATTTGTATGGCTTTGTTTCATAAATTAAATCATCTTTTACTTGCATCGTTTCATATTCTATGATGTGTAAAGGGCCATATAGTATTTTCTAAGCTGAGAAACATGGAATATATTATAGAGGTTGGAAAGATTAAGAGGAAGTGCAATTTGATATGCATTGGGTCTGATTCTTTTGAGAATTTGGAATGGATCAATAAACTTAGTAGTTAGCTTTTTAGATTTAAGGGCCCTACCAATCCCAGTAGTAGGAGTGACTTTGAGGAAAATATGATCTCCTCTCTGCTTGACCATCTATCTGAGGGTGGTAAGCTGTACTAAAACAAAGTTTATTACCTAAGGCTTCTTGCAGAGTTACCCAAAATTTAAGCATAAATCTAGGATCTCTGTCTAAGACTATGCTAGTTAGTACACCATGTAACCTTACAATTTTTTGAATATAAACTTGCACTAACTTGTATAATGGGCAACTAATCCTTATTGGTAAGATGTGGATTGACTTGTTCAATCTATCAACTATTATCCATGCTGCATCGTCACCCAAGGGAGTTCTACGTAATCTTACCACAAAGTCCATTGATATACTATCCCACTTCCATTCAAAAATATCCAAAGGCTACAAAAGTCCTGCAAGTTTCTAGTGCTCTATCTTAACCTTCTGACAAGTAAGACATCAAGATAAAAAACTAGCTATGTCTCGCTTCATCCCGTTCCACCATAACAGCCTTCTAAGGTCTTGATATATCTTAGTTGTGCCAGGATGTATAGTAAACTTACTGTAATATATGTCAAATAAAATTTTATTTCTCAATTCTTCATTAGTAGGTATAGATAGTCTTCCCTTATATGTCATGGCATCTTTTCATCAACACGGAAATACTCAATTTGTTATGTTTGAAGCCTATTCTTTAGATACTTTAGAAATTTGTCACTTTCTTGGGCTCGTCTTATCTAGTCCATCAAAGCACACTCTATCCTAAGCTTACTAGTATATAGACAGTGGGGTTTCAAGGACATTGAAATCTTCAAATCCCTAAATTGCTCTAATAACTTATGCTCTTCTACCATTATTTCTCCAACAACTTATACTTCTCTATCATTATTAGAGAAGTAAGGATTTTCTACTTAGTGCATCAACAACTATATTAGCCTTGTAAGCATGATATTTCAAATCAAAATCATAGTCATTCTAAAACTCAATCCATCTTCTTTGTCCCATATTTAATTCCTTTTAATCAAAGAGATATTTCAAACTCTTACAGTCATTACATACCTCAAACTTAACTCCAGACAAATAGTGTCTCTACATTTTCAAGGCAAATACTATGACAGCTAGCTCTAGGTCATGGGTTGAATAGCTCTCTTCATGAGACTTAAGTTATCTAGAAGCATAAGCCACGACTCTCCCTTTCTGCATCAAAACATAAACTAGTCCTTCCTTGGATGTATCACATTACACTACAAAGTTTTTCCTAGGATCAGGAATTATTAAGATTAGAGTAAAGATAAGCTTATTCTTTAACTCTTGAGCAAGTTGAGCTCCACTCAAAAGACAGATTCTTCCCTTTTAACCTAGTCAAAGGTAAAACTAGTTAAGAGAATCCTTTGATGAATCTCCTATAGTAACTTGCTAATCTTAGAAAACTCTTAACTTCAGTGATTATCTTTGGTCTTTTCCAATGAACTACAGCTTTCCCTTTACTTGGATCTACTATTATCCCTTTATGAGTGATCATGTGCCTAAGAATTTTACCTTACTCAACTAGAACTCACATTTTGCTAATTTGGCATACAATTGCTTTTCCTTCAAGATTTGCAACACTACACTAAGGTGTTGCTTATGCTCCTCTCTAGGCTTAGAATAGATAAGGATATCATCTCTGAAAATTACCACAAACTAGTCAAGGTAAAGCTTCAAACTTCTATTCATGTAATCCATGAATATTGCAGGAGCATTGGTAAGTCCGGCATCACAAGATATTCACAATGCGTATACTTGGTCCTAAAGGCTGCCTTAGGTATGTCTTCTTGTTTCACTCTTATTTGATACTATCCTGACCTCAAATTTGTTTTGGAGAAGACTGAGGCTCCTAGCAACTAATCCAACCAGTTATATATCCTAAGGAATGGATACTTATTCTTAATTGTGACTTTATTCAACTGTCTGTAATCTATACATAACCTCATACTTCTATCTTTCTTCTTGACTAAAAGAACAGGTGCATCTTAGGAAGATCTTCACACTTGGCTTAATGAATCCCTTAGCTAACAATTCCTTAATCTGTTTCTTAAGTTCAGTCAACTCTAAAGCAGATATTCTATAAGTTGCAAAGGATAGAGGTCTTATACCTGGTATGAGATTAATATAAAACTCAACCTCTCTTTCAAGTGGTAGGTTCACTATATCCTTGGGAAACACTTTTGGGAACTCTCTCATTATGGGTATGCTGTTTATTTCTTGTTCAACCTCAAAATTTAAAGAATAAAGCAGAAGCCCTTAAGCTCCTTCTAAGATGCACTTTTCTACTTGGGTAGCATTAAAAAATAGAGAATTAGAAGACTTTTGTTTCTTCAGTAAGTCATTGGGAAAATAGGCAAATTTTCTAAAATAGTCTAGAATTATGTCATTAGTGAACAACCAATCTATTCCAATTATGATATTAGTACTAATCAAAAGCAACAAACAAGATCAATAACAAAAAGGTTTTCCTTCAACTAAAATGAGACAGTTCAAACAGGTTTGAGAAGTAAAAACTTTTCCTTCTATAAGAGTAGAGACTAACAGATCAAAAACCAAGGAAGACAAAGGCAAATTTAACTTCTTTATACAATCAATAGATATAAATAAATGCATAGCTCCTGAGTCAAACAATTAAATTTAGAGTGTTTTTAAGAAAACATGTACCTTTGATCATGTTATGAGACTGAGTTACCTGTTCTCGACTTAGAGTAAATACTCTTCCTTTAGTTTGTGATCTAAACACAAGATTGTTCAATGGTATCCCAGTGTTGCAGTCCTTGGTATAGGGTCTTGGCTTCCCATAATAGTAGCAGACATTTTAGCCAAAAAGGCAAGGTTTGGAGCCATGGGATTTACTGCACCTATTGCATTAAGGTAGAGGTTCCCTAGCTAGCATATGCTTACCCTTCCCCGAGTTGACTCTACTTTTAAAATTATTTTTCTTTTGCATTTTTTACACCTTCTTTCTTTCAAGAAAGTTCTGCTTTTCCCTCTCAAACTCCATCTCTAAGTAACTCTTTTTCGGCTATCCAACACTTAGTCACTAGAGTAACAAAATCCTTGATCTCTTGGGTGGATGCCTTCTTTCTTATCTTAGGCTTTAACCCCCACTCAAATTTTGTCACCTTCCAATGACCATCAAGGTTATTTTTCAAGTAAGTGGAGAATTTAGCGAGTTCAGCAAATTTAGCTACATATTAACCCATGGTCATACTTTCCTACTTAAGTTGTATCAACTCAGCTTCTTTTTCATTTTTAATACTATCAGAAAAGTATTTGTCAAAGAAAGTGATTAAGAATACTTCCTTGGTAATTTTAGTTCTACTAGATTTTAATAGACTTTTGGCACCTCTTCATTAGTATTCTGCCTCTTCCTTTAACATATAGGTGGCAAAGACCACCTTTTGTGAATCCATACATCCCATGATTGTAAAGATCTTCTCTAACTACATGACCTATTTTTCAGCTAAAACTGGGTTGTAATCTCCATGGAATAAGGGTGGTGTGGCCTTCCTAAATTTAGAGAGTCCTTGGTAACAAAGATTAGCTATAAGGCTTCTCCTACTGAGTTCCCACTTCCTTCACCATGGTGATTGTTATTCTTATCCTAAGTCTCTTGCATGCATTGCAGAACTATTCTATTTGATTCTACCTGGGCTATGGTAGCTTCAGCCAGACCCTTAATAGCTTTTACGATCCCTGACAGAGTTTCATTTGGTGTATTCTATGCTTCTAGGATCTCTTGTCCTTTTAATGTCATATAATCCCACAAGTACATAAACAACCCAATATTGAGTTGATTAGGCTCAATATTGTGTGCATTGAAAATACTATAAGGCATGCAGAGAAAAATTAGAGCCACCATGCAGATAATAGAGACTCGACTTACACGTAATACTATTCATGCCTAGAATAAGCCTCTGATACCAAAAATGTAACACCTATTCATAGAAAAGCTAATGGTACAAATTTACATAGGACATTCAAAGTTGGACATTAATATATATAGATACAACGAAGAGTTTAGAAGCAGAGATAAAGTTTTGCTCGCCATAGGCTAAACATTTTTTTAGGTTGGATAAAGGAACTACAATTTAAATACAACTTTGGTACATCCCTAGCTGACAGAAGAGTCTATTTTTCTCTACAGCATTACTTGACTAATCTAAAACTACCAGAAATAGAATGAGAATTGAAAATTCTCAATAAATAATGAAAAGTTGTAGAGCATTCAAACTACAATGCTTCCTGCCATGTCTTAGCACAAAAATCCACATGGCTACCGTATCATGATCTCATCATATTACTTAAAAGCAAATCATACTTTATAATATTATAAGCAGTAAATGCTAAAAAAATTTATGTTATGTAATACATAATGCACAAGCATTAACATGATTATAATCTTGTTGCTTCAATTTCCACTTTCTTTTGTTTGCATGTCTCATATATTCGAAGGCCTTCTCTTTGAGAATTCCTATTATGTAGTGTTACTCTTAATATTGTGATGATAAAGCGAGACTTTTATGCCACACTAACCAAGGCAAGTCACATAAAAGGATCTTATATTTTATCCCTCTGCCTTCTTGGTAGTTAGCGACAAATTTTAAATGTCTTCTTCTAAAATTACTTACTTATCATTATGCATAAATTTACAATAAAAATATAGATACATAAATTTAAGCCATAAATATAACTTAAACAAAAGACTCAAGTAGCATAAGATAAACAATAACTTGAATAATATAAATAAATTTATCTCATAATACATTAAATATTAAAACATAAAATTAAGCAATAAACGGAATAAAGTGTAGAATTTATAAATTAATTCACAGACTTAAAATAAATAAAGTGCGCAAAAACTAAAATAATATAAATTTGAGTAAAATAAATAACATAATATCTTAATAAAATTTCTTAAAACATAGAGTTGCCAAATCTAAATGTTAATTTCTAAGGGACTAAATCTAGGATAATTTTTGTGTAATTTCTTTGAATCTTCCTTATCATGGTCCTTGAGTTTGTCCTTGTCATTATAATGCATTTGGCGCATATAGGTCATATCCTAGCATGGGTCATTATAAAGTCACAATAAAGTCTATAAGTCAAGAGTTAACATATTATCCATACATCAAGGTATAAAATTTCAAACAAAGGTATAAGTAATTTTGATAGTTCAGGTCCATATATAATAAATTTTATTTATTTTAAGTGTTAGATACAATGTTTTACTCTTGATACTAGTCTCTTAAAGAAATTACTATAAAAATTGACAACTCAAAATAATATATCATTACATAAACAATATCGTAATAGTATTAGTAGTAGTAGTAGTAGTAATAGTAATAATAACAATAATAAGCAATAGTATTAAAAAAATAGATAAATTAACTTGAAAAGATAAATAAAATAAATAGGAATGATAATGAGCAATAATATAAATTAAATAAGGATATTTACAAACAATTACTTAGCTAAATATAGATTAAACAAAGTAATAACCTGGAGGCTCACCCGGATCAATGTGCCGAGCTTGTAGAGCTTCTATAGCTCTAACAACTGAGACAAACCACTTGCAGCATGTACCTAACTCTGAAACGAGAGAAGAGTGAGGAGTGAGTCAAACCGACTCAGTGAAAGATAATATACTCATAACCAGAGTGGGACAAGTTGAAACATAAGTTTTTCATAAAATATATATCTATTAAGAAAATACATTCTTATGAAATCATAACCATAAAACTTGAAACATAGATAGCTATAAAACTTGAAACACAAGTTCAAGTAAGAATTCCACTAAATCATTGTAATTCTATAAGTCACTTTTCATATCCCATCGACTACAAATACTCTAGCATATAGAAAATATTTTAAAAATTTTCATAAAAGTTTCCAGAAAGACATACCTCATATATGAGATATCCTTGAAATATCCGTAACTCATTAAATCATATTTTGAGTTCAAACAGCCATAAAATTTCTTTTTATCTATTAAGAACACACTGCCTATCAGTGAGTTACCTACCACTTCACCACTAAGCCACCACTCTTTCTTATTATACATGTGTACAATTTTTATATTTAACACTTCATTCAAATTCAACCTTTAAGATGCTAATCCCCTTTTTTCTTCTTATCTATTGTTCTTCCTATCATTTCTTATCCTCTCACTCTCACTCCCCCCACCAGCTGCCTCTCATCCTCGCCATTCCATCATACAGACCATTTTGTCATCCTCTTTTTCTCTTCTTTGCCACGTCACACCACTACTCACCGCGCCACCACCCTGTTTACCGCGCCACACTGCTACTCACGTCACCATCACCCTTGCAGATCATCGCCTATACTCCCTCTATCCAAATCGTTGTTTGTCGCACCACACCTTTGCTCACTACGTCATCACCTTTGATGGTCATCGGCCAGACTCCCTCTGCTCAGATCGCAACTTGCTACCTTCTCCGTTTCTCTTTCTTCATCCTTGTGTTTAGAAGTTCATCGCCGGCTCTGCAGCTAGCTGCTTGGTTTCTAGCCTTAAAGAAGGAGGTTAAATCCGCTTGGTTTCCGGCTCCCTCTGTTTTTTGAATTTTTTTATTTTTATTTTTGGTTTATTTTATTTAGGGTTTAGTTTTTTTTTCACTTGTTTAAGTGATCATCAGAATATCAGTTATCTTTTTTTTTCTTTTTTCTTTTTTTGCTACAATGACAATGTCATTTTTTTATTTTTTTTGAAGTTTTGGAATTGGTTATCCATTGTTAGCAGATTTGCAAACTATACCCATATAAGAAAATGCTGATTGTGAGGTTATTTTGGTGAACAACTTAGTTGATACTTAGTTGAAGGCTTAAAGTAGCTTGAAGGAAAAGCCTATGGATTACTCATCAAGTGTTTTATTTCTAAAATAGGACTAATTTTGAGTGGTTTAATTCAAAACCTTGCTCATATTGTTGTTAATAGGATGGGTGGTCTTGTTGATATTGCTTATAAAACTACATAAGGTTGTTAATTTTCTAGTTCTCTAATTAAATGAAGAGTTCAACTATTTTTTCATTGTGTTTGATTGTTGTGGGTGTTGAAACTTGAATTTTGATTCTTTGTAGTAGTATGTTATGTTGTTGCAAGGATATGGCTTTTTTTTCCCTCTTTTCTAGGCAACCTGGCTTGAGTGTAGTAGTTTTAGTAATTTGACTCTATTGCAACCTTCCTAAACAAGCTTCAGGCCAGGCCAAACTTTTAAATAAGTCAAGCTTAGGCTTAAGCAATAGCCTATAATAGGCCACAGGCCAGGCTCAGGCCAAAAAATTACGATACAGGCCTAGCTTGCCTTGGCTTGATTCCACCCCTAGTTCTACCAAAGTGCACCAAGGGCTAACATTCACTACTGTTAGCATATAGTTGTGTTAATGATCCCTCCCGTAAAGGAAACTATTTATCCAAAACTCAAATAGAGTACTTAAACCAAAACTTTTAGAATAATAAAATCTAATATAGTCTAGCATATCAAATTTTGGACTCCAAAATACCAATTCCAAACCTTCTCACTCAGCCATCTAATATCAAATTGGAAATAGTTCACAAGAATCAATACCAAAAACTTATTTTATCGACATTTATAAGTTCTATAGTCCGAGTTCATAATATTAGTTCCAAACATTATACTAGTTTTGAAGCCTTTAAATAATCAACTAGCAAATAGCAACTCGTATCAATACATGAAAATCATTAAACTTAAATTGAAGCATCGGAGAGCAAATTCTTCAAAATACTTGTCCCACCTACCAATATACAAAATTAGATAACACAATAATAGTTTAAGGGTGTTTAAGGTTCGGTTAAAACATTGAGTAAATTGCACTTCTCAAATAGTAGATATATATATATATATATATATAGGAAACATAAGGACAAAAAACAAGTTATAAGTATAATATCACTCACAAACTTTCCAAAAAGGAGTAGGTAGAGGTGATGGCTTCTTGGAGCCTTGATCACTATCCCAAAGGAATCTAGCACCACAACCGTCATTGTCCATATGTCAATTAGCCTATAGAGCCAGAATTAACCCAAGATATCTCATAAGGTTTTTTTCAATCTTACATACCTACGATTCAAGAATCAATTTGCATCATCAACCGCTCATCAAGCTCATGACTGTACTATCTTCATATAGCTCAAATCAACTAAACAACTTACTTATCCCACTCAAATAGACAATAACAATATCAAATAGTTTTCATTTGAGAATTTCTTTCCAACATAAAGTCTCATTTCAAGAAAACAATTAATTAATTAAAAGTTTCAATAATTAAATTTGATAGCTCATAGACCACAAGATGCCTTTATAAGTAGAACATTTTGAATTAGACTACCAAAATTTAAATTTTACAAGACATTTTTCAATCCAACATAAAAGCCAACGCATGTTAAAAGATAAAATAATAATCCACCATAATTTTACTCTTGTCAACCTCATTACCATATATTGGCCAAAAACTTAGACATCTTAGGTAGCATACCAATACAAAACACCAGCTAGAACCATACAATCAGCTAACAAATAAAAAGTTCAACCAAAACTCAGAGAAATACCAAAACAAAGCAAATATCAGACTAGCAGATATCCTTTAATAAATTTTCATACCAAAGAGAAAATACAAAATTGTAGAACACACCCAAAGCCAATTTTTAACAAATAAGCAAACCAAATTTTCTCAAAGAGACATGCTCCCGTCAATTACACATAGTCTCAGCAAACTTAAGAGCTCAAGCACTGACTGAATAGAGAGCTCATCGCATAAAGGTAGCCCTGACATTGAAGGGTGGAGGTCATGGCTTGGACAGCGCGACTAACAATCATCGACGGCTGCTGCTAGTTCGCCAGGGTAAATGGATGCCGGTGGTGAGAAGGAGCGCGATTAGATAGCGTGCTGAAGAGAAAAAGCCGCAACAGAGAAAGCTCCGCAAAACAAGATGTGGTACAGAGAGAAGGAGAAGACGGACGTGGTAGAGGCTGGCCAACAGGAGGGACATGCTCCAACAATGAGGAAGGCGAGGTAGGAAACCCGTGAGACTGAGAAAGAGAACTGGTAAAGAGAAGGAGAAGGAAATGGAGATGAGACAAAGAGGAAAAGAGTGAATGGTGATTTTGGGGAGGAAGAAGACCATGGAAGGGGAAGAAGATAAGAATAAAGGGGTGGTTTAGGGTTCACCTTCCTACTAAGGGTGTGGCATTGTCTTTTTCTTCCTTTTTTTTGTCCTTACATCTCCTTATTTCACTACAAAACATCTTTATCTAGTAAATTTTAATTCCTCCCTCAATATATGATTGAAGACGAATAAGGGAAACACCCCTAAAGACTCAAGCTATGTAAGATTTTGAAGTTTTCTGTTACCAATTTTATTTTAAACAACCGTTTTAATTTTAAACAGACATTACACTATGTTTTAATCATTTGATCAATCAACACATCAGCTAAAATATTTTAATCAAGTAGATTAACCATATTACTCTATACAAAATATTTTATTAAAAAAAGGGATGTTACAATTGCTGCATTTTGCCCTTAGTATATTTTTTTGTTTTATTATAATTTTTTATATTTCTTTTGTTATTTATTCAGAGATCCCTATGGGAACTTGTAGGGTAGTCAAGGAAAAATCCCATGGCAAGGATTAAGGATGGAGATGGAGAGGAAATGGGATCGTGGGGGTGAGAAGCTAAGAGTGAGGAGGCACTCGCTGCTCTCATCCTGCATGGGTGCCATCTCTATCTATTTATGAATATGGATACTATGGACACAAATAAACTAGATAGCCTCTCAAGGGCCTACACCTAATGCTCGCTTTTATTTATTTCACAAACAAATTAGGTTAGGTCAAGTTAAATTGTTTTAAAAAATTTATTGTTAAATAAGTTAGGGCTCATGTCTTTAAGTGTATGTTTAAATTATAATAAATTTTAACCAAAAAAAAACACTTATCATTCAAAAAAAAATTTGATAAGATTTTGATTATAAATTATAGTAAAGTCTCAAATTCATCTCTGATCAAAATAACATTTGGTATAGTCCCTGAGAAATAAAAACTCTTATTATAGTTCTTAAGAATTAAAAATATTGATAATATTAGTCCATCTTAGGGACAAATTACCTGTTCGATGGTTAAGGACTAAATAAGATTGATAGGACAAATATTTTTAATCCTTAAGTACTATGTTGAAAGTTTTCATATTTGAGGGAAATTAATGTGTTCGATGTTGTTTTAGTCATGGAAAAATTTAAAGATTTACTCTATAAATTATTTTGAACATAATAAATTAATTTAAGTAGATAAAAAAATAATTTTTTAAGTGTAGCATATATATATATAAAGTATAAAATATTTTGTTAACAAATTAAAATATTTTTCATATTATATATCTTAAATTGTAAGAGCTAGACTTATTGGACTATTTAACTTTAAAAGAGTAAACCTTCAAATTGATGCTAAAATTGTAGCCATCTATCAAAATAGTTTTCGATATATGAAAATTACCATTTTAATCCTTGATCCTACATTAATATATTTATTAGAGACCAATTTGACAAATTTAAATACATATCATCTCAACTAATTTCTTTTCAATTGTTTCTGAATGTCTTTTGCTCCTCCTATGCATAGAGAGAGACATATGAATCAAACCGATTTTATTCAAAGAAAAAGACAAAGGTATGAGTTAGAATAAAATGAATACTCAGTCTCAACATATGTAAAAGACGAGAAAGCACCTTAAAGCATAAACTTTTATTTAGTGATTTAGTCATGTACTTATTTCAAGGAAAGCCTTTATTGTCATCTTGCACATATTACTCACTAGAAGATAGTACAAGATTATTTTTCATAGTTTAGGCTTCCTGCAGAAGATCATCTTTAACTTTCTTAAACTGAACCCTTAATGGATTCTCCTTAACTCCAACCAAGGGCCTCTTTCCATCATCATCGATGTGAACCCCAATATCTGTGCAGCTATCGCTGTCAAGAGGACAAAAGGTAAGTTTATAGCCGAGTGGGAAAGATTTCTCAATGTTAAACCAACCACTTACTGTATTATTATAACCAGTAAGTTTCACAGAAGGTCTTTCTGTTAGACCCTTGACGATAGTCCACTGTGATGGCGTGGGAGAACACTTGGGTGCAGAAGTGAATGAGAGTGCCAAAGGAAGACCTTCATATATATAAGGAATTAGGAACGGCGATGCAATTCTTACTGGTAGCCCCTGGTCGAGCTCAGAGCGAGATTGCACAACAGTAAGTGGGCAAGTTTCATTTCCAGTAGCGGCTCGTCTGATTCCACCACCGTTTCCTCTAATAACTGGCAAGATATAGTATGTGCCACGATTCTCAAGTAGCTCGCCATCTATGTCGACCACAAATGCGAGTGTGGCTGAAGGTAGGTGTGAGATAAAAGCAGAAAGAAAGAAGAAGGCAAACAAGGGAGCACTCTTCATTTTTTGGATTTGCTACGAATGGCTGTCCGTTGCTTAGTGGTGTGAATAAGCAAAGGTTAGAAGGACCTATTTATAGACGTGATGGCAAATGCTATTTGCATTATTTTGAAACTCATTTTATATTTACAATCAATGAGAAAGATATAAAAATAATAAGTATTATTAAAAGGATAGAAAGTGATGAATCACTATTTTGTATCTTTTTCTTTTGTTGTGAATCTAAAATAAACCATAAAATAAGTAAAAATAATACAAAATTATTTGCTACAGCTTTCCTTGACAAGCTAAAATTATATTATTTAAAAATACTTGATAAGAATTGAATGACAACACTAATCATGTAGATATACATACAATTCACTGTTAGGGGCCGGATTTATCTTTTATATATTCTATTAATTATATCAGAAAGTAGCACAAAAATATTTGTTAATTATTGTATATAAAGCGACATTAGAAAACGTTAGTACATATATCATTTTAATATTATTTTTATTTTTATTTTTTTCATCTAAATATATAAAAAAAATTCTTTATTTTTTCCTTTTATTTTTTCTTCTCACCCACATAAACATAATTTTGTTAGCGTCCATTTGAATTTAGAGAAAACGGGACAACAAAAAACACGCAGAAAGAAAATGAGCAAATTGTGTACTTTTCTTCTCATTTGTATGCTCATTAACAGTGATTAAAGAAAGAAAATGTAGATGGATGACGATAAAAATGTTCTCCACGGTTGTGGAAGAAAAGTGCACGGCAGCATATCAAAGTGACCCTTATATCCTACAAAAAAAAAACAAAATAAAAAAGCAATGATTGATGATATTTTGTAATTAATAACTATAAATTTGATTTTAACAAATTAATAATATAAAAATTTATAGTGTACATGATTAAATAATTTATATTATTATATTATTTAATTATGTAATTTACAAAAATTATTTAAAAGTAAATAAAAATATTTTTACTTTATTATACAACAAAAATATATATGTCATTTCATATACTCTTCACTTTCTCTTCTTTTATTTTCTTTCAACTTTTCTCTTCATCCAAATATTAGAAAAAAAAAACTTATTTTTTTATATTCTTTTTTTCCATATTTTTTCTCTCATTTTCTCTCTGCATCCAAATAAACTATTAAAGTGCATTGTTATAAATGTCCGAATTTCGTTTACAGAAATGATTAATAGTACAAAATGTGTTTGTACGAAAGACTTACAAATATATATAACTGCCGTTTATTATAAAGTTTTGCTATTTTGTTTGGTTTTGATTTATTAAAAAGAATATAACAAAAAACAGTGCGCTTGATTCAATATCAGTTTGTGCTTGCAAATTAAAATAAATAAATAAATACCCCTTCTAATATTTTAAAGTTATACCAATTTAATTCTGAAAATTTTTTTATATTAATTTCATCATAATACTTTAAATTTGATATCAATTTCACCCATTTGTTAAAATCATTAGTAACTTTGGTTATAATTCATCATAATTGACATATTAGTATATTATTATATTATTTATTTATCATCTTAATTGATGAGAAGAGATTATTTCTATCTTATTAATTTGAAATTATGGATGAATTGTAACAAAAATTACTAATAATTTTATCAAAGATAATTAAATTAATATCAAAAATTAAAATATCATAACTAAATTAATGTTAAAATTTTTTTATAACTAAATTAATATTAAATTTTAAATATTAAGATTAAAAGAGATATTTACTTCTTTTTAACAAAAATAATAATAATAAGAAGAAGTTATCAGTTCGCACTTATGATTTGGTACTAGATAGGGTCATGGGGATGCTCTTTCATTTATTGTACGTTTGTTAAGTGCTGTATGTGGTTACCACTCTCCACGTTCAAAGTATCACCTGATTGTAATTATAATCAATAATATAATAATATTTTAAAATAAAACTTATCATTAACTTTATTTTTATCTAAAATATTATTATATTATTAATTATGAATATAATTGCATAATACTTCAATACCACCCAGATATTTCTCTTATGTAAGAGCTGGTGAGGACAAAGGAAGGACTTGCTTGTGCTGTAATCTTCAACAGGTATTGTTGCAGGATGCTATAATACTAAGGTATAATATGTAATTTCATTCAATCCCACTTTTGAAGTGTGGGTAAATGCAATATTATTTAGCCACACTTTAAAAGTGTCCTTAAACAGAAATATGTGATACACCTTACTCAACCTAGTGCATTTTAGACCGTCCCATATTTGCCATGTGTTATTCATGAATAACAAATGACAATGACATTGAGCGAAACTTGGCAGAGTCAAGCTGTCACAATTAAATATAACACACAAATAAATGAGAAAATTTTGTATGCTTCGAAAGTGCCATATAAATTGTGAACACAAACATTTAAGGATTTCTCCAAATGAATAGTAGAGAATCAGCAAATATCAACGACCAAGACAAATGGAAAAGAATCAGTGATGAGAATTTAATATTTGTAAAAATTTGTTTGTATATTCATGTATTTAAAATGTCATATTGGCGCTTAATAAATAAAATTAATATATGGAAGATTAACGTAAAGATCAATTAGGAATAAAAAATATTTGAATCATTAAATGAAAACATTTTGAAAAAGAAGATTAAATGAAAAATTGTAATATTTTAAGAGACAAAGATATAATTAAGTCTATTTTATTAATATAGTGCTTTTTGTCAAGAATAATTTTAAGAAGGAAAAGTTCAAATTGACTAAAAAAATGTAAACAGAGTTAGCTAGTTTTAGCCTTCCTTACTTCTTTGTCGCTTCCCAAATGAATGAGACTTGAGATTTTTCATATATGAATGTAAAATCAATAGTCTATATTTTCATAAAATAATTGAACTTGTATAACAAAGTTAACATATTTGAGCCTGATGAAAAATCAGAAAATAAAATATCTATGAGCAGATGTTACAATAAATTGAAAAAGAAAACATTTAACATTACCTAAACTAGATTTTACATACTTAAACAAATTCTCAAATATATTGCATTGGAAAATGTAAAATGCAAATTTCAAATATTAAATTTCACTAACTCACTATCATAATCATTGGGGAAAGCACACACAGTATTATAAATAAAGGGGGTCGAACATATTTTTACTCCTGAATTATATACAGGTTGTTTTAATTTTAATATCTCGATTTTTTTCTTGACTTTTAATTTTTCTATCATTAGATTTTTGGCACTTGTTATTCTAAATTTTTATCTCTGTAGGTATTTTAGAATATATTAGTTCTTACAAATATCAAAAAGTTTGCTTTTGATCTTTATAAATGAGTAAATTGCACTCTATTCCCCGGAGAGATGTTCTTAATACACAACTATTCTTTCAATCTATTTTCAAAATATACAATAATTTCTCATGAAAAGTGAAATGCGCTAAATTCAATCCATTTTTCTATTTTCTGTAAATATTCATTAGTTTATGTTTATTATCTTATTTTTTTAACAAAAATACCCTTTATTAATAGCTATACATATTGAAATCTTTTTACAAAGTAAAAGATGTGACCGATGATTATAATATAACGACATTGATATGAATACACACATTTATTAAATTTTTTAATTTTTAATTATTATTATATTAAGAGAACAATATATTAACAATAACAATAATTTATGAAATTTTTTTAGAAAAATAAGAATCGCATACTTTTTAATTTTTTCAATATTTTAAGGCATAATCTATTACAATTAATGTTAAAATATAAATATTAATAAAATATTTTTTGTATTAGTTTATTAAAATGAAAATAAAATATTGGTGCTATTTTAAATTTTATATTTTTAAAATCATTAAATAGAGATTAAATAATTTTAATAATGTTAAATGATAAAAAAAAAAGTAAAATAATAATAAAAAATTTAAAGCAAATATTAACGCTATTAATAAAATACTTTGTATAATAGGTAATTTAGAAAATTCACATACTTATTTTAATTAAGAAAGTATTTTGAAGTAAAGTATATGTTTTGAAAATAGTTGTGAGGCTTTGTGGAATGAGTGTATTTCTCAATGGAGGGGAGTGTAATTTACTTAATATATATTTTAAAAATTTTCTTTGATTTTCATAAATATCACCACTTAACAATGCTGGATTATCAATATAGACCAAAAACCTAATATATATTTAAAAAGAGGATCAATATATATAGAGAGAGAGAGAGATGGGGAGAGAGAAAGAGAGAGAGGGGTTAGGATCAAGTTATACTAATGTAATTTTAAACATAGTTATACCACTTAATAATTTTTTAGTAATGTAATCTTTTACAAAATTCATCATTGATTAAAAGTTCATATCTTATAAATCATGTCTATGAAATTTCATATTAATATAGAATCATTTGATATATATGAAGGTGGAAGCAATATGAGATGGAGGGTTCAAACATGCCTTTTAAAAACTTTTCTAAATCTAAAAACTTTAAACAAATTTCTCAAGTTTTTGAACTTGGATTGTGAAAGCATTTAACAGTTAAAAACAAAAGTTATTATAGTCACAGCAACTTTGTTGGATAGAAAACAGAATAAGAACACAATAACAAAAATAAATGAGAGACAGAAATAGAAGATTATACAAAAAGATTTGTACTAGTTCGGTTAAACCGCTTGTCTACGCCTTGTCCTCAACAAACTAGTTGAGATTTTTATAACCACGAGTATTCTTGTACAAGCTTCTCCAAACTTACGGTTAAGTAGTTTTTTTCTAACCTCTCCAAGCTAATCAAAAGAGTAGTATTATCCTAATCTCTCCAAGCTAATAGCAACAACTAATGGGTCAAGTTACAATCAAAGGATTTAAAGATTTGTGTTTAATAAACACTTCCACTAAAGCACTCAAGGTGTATACATCAATTAAGTACAACGTTGGAATGACTTTTCACAAGTCTCGCTAAGAGAATGTTTGCTAATACAATACAATAAGAAGACTTTTTTTGTTGAGAAGCTTTAAAAAGAAACTTTCTGGTTGTTCAAAAGATTGAGAAAGAGGAAAGCTCTTAATGATTTTCAATCAGCAGAGTTCCAGGTACTTTATCTTTGCCTTCAAGACTTTTATAAACTTCAAAATCTAGTCCTTGTGACTTTAGACCTTGAGCCTAAGGTTTTTAGATCCGATGGTCTTAAACTGGAGAGAGAAGTAGGTTGCTCTCTTTTTCAGCAAGCAAGTACATCATCAAGGAAGAAAACTAGCCATTTGAGAGTTAACTAGCTTTTCAAAGTGTCAACGGTTCTTTTAAATCTTTGTCTTGTCTATGAATTATGTAGTGTAACGTCCTCCTCTGTACAGTACTATGCTTAAGTTATAATACCATATTCTGGAGTTGTTATTGTTATCTGAGCAGACCTTATCTGACAGCAACTTCAGCCGTCTTTAAAACTTCCCAAACTATTTGGAGATAACACAGAAACAGGAGTGAAGATTCTAAATTCTCAATCGGATTCACTAAGAAGTTTCATATTGTGTCATCGTTATTATCTCCAGCTGTTTCAAGTTATTATGAAAAAGGTGGACATGTTATATAAACTATTTAATTTTATAGTTCGAAAATATATTGTTTGAAGCAGAGGCCATTTTATTCATACATTTGTCATTGGGGTGAGCCAATGCAAAATCAATTCATGAATTATATTATGAATAATAATTGAACCGTATTAAAATATAATAACACCAATATACTAAAAATATAAAATCTGCAAATGCCTTTACTTGTACTTGAATTTATGCAGATATACATAATTTTCTTTTCTTCCTTTATCTTCCTTTATTTGTTATACATATTCCAGAGTGCAATCACCATGTTATACTCCATAAGGGTGTGATCACTATGTCGTACTCCTTAGGAACATGCTCATCCTGCCACGTCTCAGAATATGATCGCCATATCACATTCCTTAGGGTATGGGATCATTATGCCATTTTCTAGAGTATGATCACCCTGTCATACCTCATCAGAGTGTGATCGCCATATCGTGTTCTTTCAGAATATGGACTCATCATCATATCTTTCATCATAGAATCTTTATTATAGCTTTCATCATAATCATGAATGCATATGTATCAAAGTGTATTTCATAACCTAGATATAGGCTTTGCCAAAATTTCGACAGCATGACGGATCAAGTCCGCTTCCCCATGAATAGTGCCAAACTACCAGAAAGATCAATCAAGTAATAAAACTAACATAGAGCATCAAGTTTTATAACAATAATATCAATCATAAATATGTCAACATAAATACATATCTTAGGTTTTCTGCTTATTCTACTCAATTCTACTTGATTTTGTAAAATTCACCTTTACTTCTATTCAACTCATTTAAACATGAATTTTGGATATGTTATAGCTCTATGTGTCTAATTTCCAACCCTTTTAGTTCCATCTCATTTTGATTTGTATAGCTTAAGTTATTTGTATTTTACCTCAAATTGCCTTGTACTTAGCTAGAATTGCACCCTTATAATTAAAAATTCACTAAAAATAGAAATCTAGGTGAAATAATATGAAATTTATATCAAATTAAAGCTAACAGAACAAGCTTTCAAATGAAATAAGCTGCATATCATTTGCATAAGTATATTTTGAGATATAAGCCCCATAACTTGACCCTACTGGACTACCTTGCTCTAGCCTAGTTTGAACTTAAGGTAATTTCATTGATGTGCTAGAGATAATTGGCAATAAATATAACTTTGAAATTTTTATGAGATGTTTCCTTATATGTTAGCTTTCAAACAATATTAGTTTCACTCAATTTAGAGTTGTGTAGGGTGACTTACACCCTGCTCAACTCATACTGTCTAGATGAGAATCCAGATTTCTAGGTGAAACTTCAAATATTCATAACTAATTCTATACTAGTCCAGTGGCCTTATAATTTATATGTATAGAAAGCCCTAGATGTATAGTTTTATATAAAAATAGATTCATCAAATTTAAATGGCTGTAGGTGAAGCTGTACACTCTGCCATACGGACCGTCGAGGGAAAAATCATAACAGCTTCTTGAATTCTTCTTAAATTCATGTTTTCCTTAAATCAATCCATCCAATCTTCAATTCAAACTCACATATACACCTTAAACCAATCTTAATTTATCATCATCGCTCAAGATAATGTCAGAATCATACAAGAAAGTGGGAAGAAGATGGAGTCCTAATCAACCCAATTCAAAGAAAACAAGAAGCTAGATTGAATTCCTACTTACTTTAGGTGAAATCTTGTTAGTGCAGTGTCTTGAACTAAAGAAATTCTTGATGAAGCTTGAAGAGTTGATGGAGAAGGAGTGGAGACAAGTTGAGATGGAAGAGAATGATGAAGGGTCTGCCCCTTCTTGATGGCCGAATTTGTCAAGGGCAAGGAAGGGATTAATCACAAACTTTTGAAGTAAGGTTTCACGTGATTGGTGGATGTGTTTGGCTAATTCAATTTGATGTGGCTACCACTTTCCAAGGCTGATTGTGGTGCCACCTATATGGATGAGTTGGCTGAATCTTAGCTATCCATCCTAGGGTTTTCACAATATAATTTCTATTAGTCCAGTTCCAACAGTTTAAAACACCGAAATATTACCGATTTCTCTTAAATCGGTAAACCAGTTTTAGAAAAATTCTATGAGGTTTCCTATGTTCCTAATCTAATTCCATCAAAGTTAATCCTTCTAAATGTTACATAATTGGCTTTGGGTAAATACTTAATCAAATTCCAATTAATCCCAATTATTCGCTAAAAACCGAACAACTCGGTTAAAAATGATAAAATTTTTCGGATGTTACATGTACAACAAGGTCTGAGAGTGAGGTCTTCTTCACTTAGACCAATATTCTGGATACTACCCTTCTGATCAAGGCTTCCAGATAGGTCGTCCTTCTGATGTGCTTGTGTACCTTCTAGTAGCTTGGTATCCTTATGATAATATACCAATATCCTTATAATGCTTCTAAACAGCTATTTATGAGAGATAGAATTTTTAGTGCATAGATTCTTGGCAAAGGCTCTTCCCTTTTGGATTTCGTTCGAGATGGAGAAAAACATAGAGAATCTGTTTAAAAATTAAATATAACGTGATCCAATTCTCTCAAGTAAGTGTATAGAGTGATCTGTGCTTAACCAAACCAAACACTAAAGCAAACCATTAGTCTATACAAAATATTTTCATTAAGAGTTAGTTTACCATCCATCAAAACCCTTAAAGATGTATTTCAAGGACCACTTGGTGACTTCTAAAGGGTCTTGGAGCTTACAATATATATTTTTTATACACCAAAATTAACGTAATATATATGTTTAAAATGTATATATATGTGAATAAGAGTTATTTAATTACATTTTTATTGTTGCTGAATTGGAAGAATATGTGATGCATTTGTAAATATTTGTTAAACGAGATATCCTAATAATAAGGAAGAGGCTACAGTACTCCCAAACTAATTGGAATGATTCGGTACTCTCAATTTTCTTTTTCTTTTTCTTTTTTTGCAAAGATTGATATAAACAGTAACACTGGAGATCAATGAACAATTTTTGAGGGGGTTTTTAGTTATGTAATAGGGATTAAAAATATTACTCTCTCCATATTTTTCTATCTTTCAAGAATGAAGAAAGATAAAATTTTAAAGTTTGTATTCAAATACATAAAGGGATCAATGTTTAAGTTTTTGGAGATTTATAGTTATGCAATAGGGATTTTTATATACAAGCTTGTAGTCGATTATGCATTCAAATACATGATAAAAATCCATACTTTTCAACTAAAAATCTTCCAAATTTTATACATGAATCTCCATCCAATTAATGATACAATAGAAAAGTTAGAGAGAGAATAAATCATTATTTGAGATAGAATATTTTTAATCATATATATATATATATATATATATATATAATGATATTTAATTCCCATTAAATATATAATATGGGGAAATATTAAAGCTTAAATCTTATAAAAAATAATTATTGAGAGAATTTTTTTTTAAATCATATCAATACTCAAATTTTTTACCGCAATATCTATTAAAATATATTAACTCAAAAAAAAAAAATACATTCAATCGAGTTGTAAAATGGGCAACTTTACTTGCATTAGAAAACTTTCCAATGTTGTTTCTCGATTTCTTTTCAGGAAAAAACTTATATCAAATTTCTTATCTCCATTTTATTCAATTATCAAATTATAAAATAACAAGTGGACAATTTTATTGAAAAGAATATATAATTTTAACTTTTAAATTACCTATTTCAAGAAAAATCTCGACATATTCTTATTTGATTTGAAAAATAGTTAAAATAGATATAAGAAACTTAATACAAATGTTGTCCTTCTTTCTATTGCAAGTGTTAATGTGCACCTTACAAGTTAAGGTGCACTATATACCTTGCAAGTTAAGGTATATTATGTATTTTGTAATTTAATGGTAAAGATTTAAAAGAATATTTAAAGTTGTTGAAATAAATCTAGTTTAATGGACTAACCTGAATAACCCAAAAAATATATAGGCTAGACCATAAAAATAGGAATAAAAAAATATCTTCACCCTATATGGCTCGACCTGAATTGGGCCGGCCCAGCCCAAATACCCAAATACCCAAATACATTTTTTCAAAAATAACCAGCAACAATCCAACACTGATTTTGTTCTAAAAAGTTACGGCAATAGTAGTAGTTCATATAATTGAATATCCCTTATGCTCATTAAGCATGACCCTCGGACCAAAAAAAAAAAAAAAAAAAAGCATGAGCCATGCCTACCAATTCTCTGCACTATGTGTCACAATGTGCCCGGAGGGCGCTGCGATACAAGGCAACAAAAAATTATTGAAAAAATATTCATTGAGTTGCCATCAATTTTTGCTTAGGAAAAAATCGAAAAAACCTTTTAAATTTGTAAAAACTAGTCTTTAAAAGAGGTTGGATTCGGAAGTCTAATTATGCATAGAGAAAGGTGAAAACTTAATCCCATTGCACCTTTAATACATCTATTTTCTAACGGTTACTCTAGAGTTTATTATGTAAATTAACAATAACTTTAATAATATTTATTTTTCCCAAAAAAAAGATAGTTATTTATAAAAAAAATAAAATAAAAAAGAAACAAAATTTAAGAAAATTTAATTTTTGACTTGACGGAAAGTGCCTGCTCCTATGTACCCTCCGATGTAATAAGAAACTCAAAGCCATCGTCATTCTTATAGAAAATAATTGTGGGTTGGATTGATTTTATTTATGAAAAGAATTTTTAAAAAAATAAGAGAAAGAAAAACTTAATCCACTCTTACACAGGATTCAAGATAGTATAAGCTATATAATAAATCCTTACAATTTTTACAACTCTTGAGAATGGTCAAACTATATATCAATGTTATAAATTTGTTGCATGGATTAAAAAAATGTTTTGACCATTTACAAAAGAAAACTTTTTAGCTAAAGATAATGCGATATAAACTTGAGTAAAATGAAAAAAATGAAACATCAAACGAAAAAAAAAAAAACTTATAATGGAAAAGAAAATATTTTTAAAAAAGAAATTGATATAAGTTTCTTTTCAAGAGAAAATAAAAACAAAACAAATAAACAAAAGCACCTTACATGCATACAGGAAGAAGATTAAACTCTTAAGGTATGAATGACAATGATGATGGTAGAGCACTCTGGTGGAGGTTGAGTGGGAGTGGTGGCTGCGTAGCTTCACAACAGTGCAGCAATAGTGATAGATGAAAAGATGAAGAGAGGCTATGGTTTCGCTATGGGATTAGAATGAGAATGTGATTGATTTTGTAGAAGATGGCGGTGTTAAGAATGGTATAATGGTGATGGGATCCAAAATTTGACAAAAAAATGGGAATGAAAAATAGTAAAAGTGGTATCTGATTGATTGAATTCCTCCTCTTTTTTGAAGCGAGAGAGTTGATTTTATATACAGAAAAATGAAAAGAGATATTTGGTAATAGATTGACCAAAAATTTGAAAAGTAGTTGAAAAACTAAAGATAAGATGAAATAAAAATTTGAAAAACAGTTAAAAGTTTGAGATATGATGAAATAAAAATTTAAAAAATAATTAAAAACTTAAGATTAAGATAAAATTATAGAAACTAATTGAAAAAAAATTTTATTTTATTATTTTCTTATTTTTATTAAAAGAGAAGATAAAATATGGTGTTCACATTATGTGAATCATAACTGAGCTTTGATACTCTCGTCTCATATACCTCTGATAAACACCCATAAGTTGAGTAGTTTTCACAAAACTTTATAAAAAACATTAGTGACGTGGGTACTTGGTTACATAATACAGTATATATGGGTACATGGATACATCGTATACGGGCCCATAAATTATTGAATTTTGGCCACAGATGGGTACGAGGTTTAAAACAGTGCAGTGTCAGCGAGTTAGTGATATAATATATATATCGCAACTAAAAAATTAGTAGTTTGAAACTAGTATTTGACTAATCAGAATCTAATTTGGCCGGCCTAATTTGATAACTCTACGTGTATTGATATATTAATCATTTATAATATATTATAATAATTCTTTAATTATAGTCAAATTTTAAAAATATAATTAAATATATTTTTAAAATAGTTAAAATTTATATGTGTAATTTTGAAATTATTAAAAATATCTCCAAAATTTATTTAATTTAAGAATAATTTTATTTAATTTCATAATTATATAGATAAATCAAAAAATATTTTAATATTCTAAAATTATCAAAAATATTTCTAAAAAATTATATTTAATTTTAGAATTATATAAATAAATTTTAATCATCTTTAAAATATATTTATCTACATTTTAAAAGCCTAGCTAAAGCTAAAAATTTATTATAATAGACCATAAATAATTAATATATTAATATACTATTAAAATTTTACCGTTAAATTATAAAATGCATTATGTACCTTAACCGGCGAAGAGAGAGCAGAGCCGGCCTCTTTCAACATGCTAGAAGAGATGCTAAATTGCCTATAGTGCTGCTCATGCCTGGCGCTTGCTCATGCCAAATTGCCTCTTTCTCACTCTAGCCTTGACGTCTACCCCATTAATCTTTAAGAAATTTTTACCCCATAGAGGATGAAAAAATGTCTCTAGATGATGTGATAGCAAGGGGCCACAATTGACGCCAGCGCTTCGGCACTTCTTCGATCTTCGCCAGCGTTTATTTCTCTGTCACGGAAAACAACTCCTACGGCTCAAATTTGGCTGTCATTTTCCACTTTATCAGCGTCTTTCACCTATTCCCCATGAGGAGACCATCAAACGCATTTTGTTTGTCATTGCTATTTGTTGCGAAAAAGTTTCATCAGATGTTGTGCTACAATCACAGGTGTCAATATACTGATGAATTAGTACTAAAGGATATTGACAAATACGTATGAATGCCTTTTCTTTCCCCCCTCTAAGAGTAGCATATATTTTAATTTTTAAAAGAATTAAGGTTTAATAAATTATTTTTTAAAAAAGTTGTTAATATTTTAATCTTTAAAATTAAGATATATTATCAAAATTTAGTTTTTTTTATAATTTTTATCTATTTAAATATCAAGTATATCAAACTTAAAATTAATTTAAATTTTAAATTTTAAGAATTTGTACAATGAAAGCCAAAATTATCAAATAAAAAACTAATATTTTATAATACAATTTTTTAACATAACTAAAGTTTGTATATTTAATTTTTTTTAAGAGTTAAAATATCAAAAATAAAAATCTATTAAAATTTAAATTATAAATTTACTGTTTACTCTATCTCATATTAAAGTTTGAAAGGTGGACCTGACTAATAATATATAAAGTAATATTATGTGTATATAATATATTTTAGATACTATATCGATGCACATATGTGACTCAGATAATCTATCGGCACTTTTGATTCGATACAATATTTGATGAAATATTTTCACAACAAATAGCAATAGTCTTAAAAATAAGCATAAATATTTATTTTGGTTTTAAAAAATATATATGCTATTATTTAATTCTTAAATTTTTTTAACGTTAAATAAGTCTTTAAACATTAATATATAAAATTACAATAATTCCCAAAGATTGTTTCATATTAAATATTTTTCTAAAAATTAAAATCTGATATTATTTTTTTTCATTATTTTGATAAAGTAATGGGATAAGAAAGTTTTCTGATCACATCAAATAATAGAAGAGCTCCATCAAGACCAAAAACGAATAATAGAAGAATTAAAGTAACTATATGTTTTAATTTTCATAAACTTATTTAATTTTAAATTACTTTGAAAAATTAAATTTAGATCACATATATTTTTTAAGAATAAAAATAAATTAACTACTCTAAATATAATATTCAGAACACGAGTATTTCAAGTCACTAAAAATAAATTAATGGTAAAAAATTTCAATAATATGTATAAAATTATAAGTTTAAATTCCACTACATTCCCATATATCAAAAAATAGCACGAGTATCTTGTGTAGTTATATAAAATTATTTGTTAATCGACTAGTTTTTTTCAACTGTCAAGTATATTTCTAATCATGAATTGTCAATAATTATAATATTTAGATTTGATAAATTTTTGGTTTATAGTGGATCAGTCATATCAATCATATATATATATATATATATATATTGATGTGCCGGTTGGCTATATTAATGTAGGCGGCCTATGCTTTAGAAGCCTGTCATCGAAGGATTTGCTAGGCGCCCTCCCACTTCTATTCCTAAGAGTTTTAGCTGTTAATCATCTTATCAAGACTTGGAGATTGGAAGTAAATTCCTAATTTTTAAGAAGACGGAGATTAATATGGTGGATAATTATTTTTTATATAAAATTTTTATAAAAAAATTTGATAAATATAATATTTTTAATAAAATTAAAAAATATAATATTTTTATTTTTTATAATTTTTCCTCTTTCTTTCTTTTTTTTTCTCCTCTTTCTTCTTTTCTTCTCTCTGGTCTCTCTTTCTCTTCCTCTCTCTTCTTTCTCCTCTATCTCCTTCTTCTCTCTCATCCCACCCTCTCTCTCTCTCTCTCTCTCTCTCTCTCTCTCTCTCTCAAAAACACAAAACACACACACACACACAATACAAAAAAAATAAATAAAATAAAATATGGTTGAAAATATATCGGATTTTAAACTTTTTTTATTAAAATAATGAGATTCAACTGACACCAAATCGGATCCCTTTTTTTCTCTCTTCTCGTTGATATTAAAATAATATGATCCGATTGGAAACATGCCAAATTTCAATTTTTTTATTAAAAATAATGGGTTCCGTCTGACATCAAATTGAATTCCTTCCAAAATCCTATATTTTTCAAATTTTACCAAAAATCTCTTATATCCCCAATAAACCACTTAAAACAACATATAAAAAAAATCACCCTAATATGGTGATAGTGACTTATTTAATTAGTACATATGATTTATTGATTTAATTTTGATATATAATTAGTATAAAATTTTTAACATAATTATTTAATAATTATACATAGTCACATAATTAAAAGTGTCTGATATTTTTTTTTTTTTTTGGGGGGAACTGAAAAATGCTCCATTTTTATTAATCTTAAAGAACAAATAAAAGATAAAATATAATGAATTAATGATATAAAAATTTTTATATTGATAAAATATCAAAATTAAATTCATAACTTATTATTTTATAGTCTATAATTATATATTAACATCTCCATTATATTTTACAGAGAGAGCCACAAATAACATGGCGTTGATATTAAAAAAAGTGGTATTTTATGCTTCAATACCGGGATGCCTTGCAACTTGATGAAGGCCAAATACATATATAGCACCGACAATTGACAACTATCTCACATGAATTTCATAAATAGCAAAATAAGTAACTCAGATTTGTTTTGTTGTTACTTTATCTCATGCTCTTTTCTATTTATTTATTTATTCTCTCTCTATGCAATATTTGTAAAAACATTTCTGTGAAAAAGAAAGCATTTTTGGACGTGATAACTCATAAATCAACAGTAGCTCTCTTGCAAATTATTAGGTGTAAGGTCCCAATTTAACCATGATCATAAATAATACTATTAGAGATGAAAATGTCCCCTACGCACCATACTTCACAAGGTGCACCCTAGTCAAACTCAGAAATCGGATAACAAAAGTCAACATGAAAATCAAATAATGAAAGTCAACTTGGAAATTAGATAATGGAAATCGAACTTCAAGACATTGTAAGACCATAACTGGTGGTATTGCCCTCCGAGTTGGAAATGACTAGAAATCGGGACCTCCTGCCATGAGGTTGGGTTAAGGTGAATAGGTAAAAGATAGCCTTTATTGAAACCAGAAATTTAGGAGAATAGGTAACTCGGAGTTTGGAACCTGAAAACTCAGGAATGAGTGAAATATTAAGCTTGGAATCTAGAAACAAGGGAGGAAGGAGTAAAATAATAAACTCAGAATCCAGAGACTTGGGAGGAAGGAGTAAAATATTAAACTTGAAACTCGATACTTGCATGGAGCAAGAGGGAAGTGAACTATCCCATATTAAATGACACTTTAAACTCGGAACTTGGAACTCAATCAAGTGACATGTTGAGCTAGGAAATCGGAAGCTTGGAGACAAAGAAGAAGATTAATCTTGGAACTCGAAACTCGTAAACATGTGATCCCTCTACTTGAAGATAGTTATATGTAGACTATGAGATTCCTTACAGTTAGGAGTTCCCTTCACTTGCAGACTGTTATAATAAAATTATGAGATCCCTTTATTTTAGAGATATGTGATCAAAATGAGATTCCTCCAAGTTAGAAGCATGTGAATTCCCTTGTTGATTAGTACTATATGATAACGATCACGAAATGAGCTCATTTCCCAGATCAAGCTATCCAAGAGTAGTAAAATTAAAAGCACACACTAAGCAAGAAAGTAAATGAGAAAATGCATGAAGTCGTGCATTCATGAGCATATAGCATATTTGCCTTTATTTGATAGTTTAATCTATCAGAACAATACAACTCTATTAGTTGTATAATTATTGCCTGCAAGAACTAATTATGTGAGTTAAAATTAACCTGCTTTAGAAGGATACAATTTCCAAACTTAATAAATGAACATTTATCCCGATGTACGAGATCATACTTTTCTTAATAACCAAAGCAATTAGGATGATGACGATGTTTGTCTAGTTGCTTAAGAAGCCTACTGAGAATGTAAAATTCTCACCCTTATATATATATATATATATATATATATATATATATATATATATATATATATATATATATATATGTATATTCCTGTGTCATATCCAGACAGCTTAAGAGATATTGATGATGACCACCCTGGAAGGATCGAATCGAGATCGAGTTGGCTGCAAAAAGTTGCTACCAAATAGTTTTATGTTAGTACTGGATGGCTGTTTTGCTAGTTGGAGCTTTTAGTAGAACCGCTTATGTATCAGAAAGGGCTATTATACAAGTCTAATGGCTTGATTATGTAACGCAACAATTACTGTTATGTCATAAGAGAAAATCCTATTATCCCTATTATCTTGTTTATATGTTTTCTTTGTACTAATACAATAGATGTTATGCCATTTGCCCAGAGGTAGAGCAAATAATCAAACAGGGCTCGTTAATTTATTAGCAGTAACCCCTAAGTGTAATTTTATGATTTAAGCATAATATTATACTTAAGAGGATATTATATTTTGGTATCAAAGTAGTTCATTCTAATAGGGCTTGGGGATTGGATTGGTTATGCTTCTAACATACTCTAAACTCCTTAATTAATACCATGCATTAGATTTTGAGTAGAGTTAAATATGCATGGTTGTCTAACTATGATGGTAATCAGTTGCTATCACACTTACTCAATATTGAGCCTAATAAAGTCAATATCTTTGTTTGTATGACTAGGAACTGATCACTTCTGGTGGGCATGGTAGGCCAACCACATGGAGATAACATGGACACTTTTTTTATGATGACTTATGCCATGAGAGATCAAGTTGTTGGTGCTAATCGTTTGATGGAAAGAGTCAATAGACAAGCCAGAGAGAATCCTAACAAAAACCCTGGAGGAAAAGGAGTGGATCAAGAATATAACAAATTTGCTGAATTCTACAAAGCAAATCCACCAAATTTTTGAGGGACCTTTGATCTAGATAAAGTTGAAGAATAGATTAAAGTTATGGAGAAAATTTTTTTCATGTTGCCACGTACAGAATAGCAAAAGATGGCGATTGCTACATATATGTTGGAAGTTGAATCAAAGTTCTGGTGGGTTGGTACAAAGAGTTTACTTGAGCATGTCTGAGCTCCAATTACTTGGGAGATATTTAAGAATGTGTTTTACGAGAAGTACTTTCCTGCAACTATAAGGAACGCTAAGGAATTGGAGTTTATGAGGCTTCAACAAGGAAGCATGAGCGTGGCCGAATATGCGACTAAATTTGAAGAGCTTTGCAAGTTCTCCACAATTTATTAGTGTAACTCGGATGAAGTTTGGAAGTGCATTAAGTTTGAGGGTGGCTTGAGAGAGGATGTCCTAGCAATAGTCGGACCTATGGAAATTAGAGATTATACCATCCTTGTGAACGAGTGTAGACTTATAGAAGAGCACAATGAGAAGTTGAGAATTGCCAAGTCTGCTACCAATAAGAAGAGATTGGCACCTAAGAGCCAAGGATTCAAGCACGCCCCACCACCAAAGAAGCAGTTTTCACCTAGTAAGTATGAGGGTGAGCAGCTGCAGAAGCCAGTTGTGAGGCAAGAATGCTTGAAATGTGGAAAGGACCATGGTAGTAGACCCTACTTGGCTAAATAGAATGTATGTTTCAAATGTGGAAAGTCGGGACATATAGTCAGAGAATGCCTACATAGGCATCAGTAGCCTACCCCTAAACCACAACATCAAGGAAGGGTTTTCACTTTGAGTGTTGAAGAGACTACACATTCCAAGGAGTAGATACATGATTAGATATACTTTAAGGCATGGATTGGCTTTCGAGCAACCATGATATGTTAAATTGCCCAAATATGTCTATTATGCTTTCTTTGACTATACCTATGGAATATCCCTATGCCTGTATATAAAACTCTTTTGTTTATAAATAGTAAATTTTATAGGAGAATTTTGATAGCAAACTTCTTTTTGAATGGTTGGTAGTAATGTATGTCCCAATTTAACTATGATCATAAATAACACTATTAGAGGTGGAAACGTCTCGTGCACATCATACTTCACAAGGTGCACCCTAGTCAACTCAGAAATCAGACAATGGAAGTCAACTCGAAAATTAGATAATGGAAGTCAACTTGAAAATCGGATAATGAAAGTCAACTTAGAAATCAAATAACGAAAGTCAACCTAGAAATCAGATAATCAAAGTCAGACTTCAAAATATTGTAAGACCATAACCAGTGGTATTGCCGTACAAGTTGGAAAAGAATGGAAACCAAGACCTCTTACCATGAGGTCGGGTTAAGGTGAATAGGTAGAAGATAGCCTTCACAAAAACCAAAAACTTACAAGCACATCCTGTATTTCCATGTATGATTACAAATGAAAATATGTGCTAAGAACATAAATCTCTTCACTTGAAGGCAATTATATGAAGACTATAAGATTCTTTCATTTGGAGACAGTTATGAGATCCCTTTATTTGAAGGTAGTTATAATAAAACTATGAGATCCCTCTACTTTGGAAGCATGTAGCCAAAATAAGATCTCTCCAATTTAAAGACATGTGGATTCCCTTGTTGATTAGTATTGTGTGATGGCAATCATAAAATGAGCTCATTTTCCAGATCAGGTTATCAAGGGCAGTAAAGATTAAAGGCACATGCTAAGTAAGAAAGTAAATGAGAAAGTGCATCAAGTCATGCATTTGTGAGCATTTAGCATGTTTGTCTTTATTTGATAGTCTAATGTGTCAGAACAACGCATCTATATTAGTTATATGATTATTGCCATGCTAGAACCAAGTATGTGAGTTAAAATTAATCTACTTTGGAAGGATATATCTTTTAAACTTAATAAATGAACCTTTTATCCCAATGCTTAAGATCACACTTTTTATAATAAACTGAAGCAGCTGAGATGGCAATGATGATATTGATTGTCTAGTAGCTTAAGAAGCCTGCTGAGAATGTAAAATTCTCACCCCTATATGTGTTCTTATGTTGTCTCCAAATAGCTCAGGAGATATTGATGATGACCATCTTAGAAGGATCGAATTGAGATCAAGATGGCTACAAAAGGTTGCTATCAAATATTTTTGTTAGCATTGGATGGCTGTTTCACTAGTTGGAGCTTTTAGTAAAATTGTTTATGTATTAGAAAGGGTTGTTGTGCAAGTCTAGTGGCTTGATTATGTAACCCAACAATTGCTACTATGTCATAAGAGAAAATCCCGTTATCCCTGTTCGCTTGTTTATATGTTTTTTCCATTCTACTATAATAGATGTTACACCATTTCATTGGAGGTAGAGCGAATAATCAAATAGGGCCTGTTAATTTATTAATAACAACCCTAAGTGTAATGTTATGACTTAAGCATAATTTTGTACTAAGAAAGATGTTACAGTAGGTGGATATTAATTTGAACAAGACAATTAGATATGGTCCTGACTTTGTGGACCCTCTTTAATTTCCAAGTTGTATACAACAACGCCAAAGAATGGTAAATTGTAAGAGTGAGAAGCGTAAAATTTAATCATTGAATCTTATATAAATGATTAAAATTAAAATATAAATTATCAAGATGTGATTAATTATAAGAGTGAGTTTTTGTGTGAGAGTTGAGAAGAGTAGATCTTTGTTTTATGTATAACCATGCATGAAGGGTCAAAATTAAAAATTATTTAATAATCATATTATTAATTAAAAAAATTATGTAACGTTATTTTTAATCTTGACCATTAATATAAGATATAATGGTCAAAATTAAAATATAAAGTTATATTTTTTTAAGTAATTATGTGATAATTAAATAACTTTTACTCTTGACCATATATTTATAATTATATGGTTAAGATTTACCCATCTCACTTGATATATCTTATAACTAGTGTTTTGTACTCATACGATGCGCGGGTAAAATATAAATACATATTAAATTAAATCAATTAAAAAATAATTTGGTAAGAGATTATGTAACGAAAATGATACTCCTTGATTGAGTGTAAATAATACAATATATTGAAGGTGAACAATACAAAGCATGCTTTGTGTATGAGGTTACATCGAAATCTTGGTAGTCATTTGAGAGGTTGCATTGAAATAAACAAAAATATTAATAATGGTGAAATAATTGATTTAAGAATTTAATAAAAAAAATAGTGTAAGAAACTCAAACTGAAAATTAGAATAATATAATTAAAATGAGTCACATATATTTTAACTACTTTGAAAGATCTGTTGGTAAAATATATTTTTTGTTGTTATAGATAAATTAGCCTTAACTCTTAGTGGAGAGGTGGCAATAGATATCTACAAGGAGGGGGACATACCCTCAGCACCCCATCTCCTTTTAGAAAATTTTCCCCAGTTCTTGCCACATCCTTCTCATGGGTCTTCATTCTCTGTTTTTCGTATAAATTCAAATCTTCGCACATATCCATCGATTTTATGCAAAAAAATTATGAAAAATCCAACAAAATGAAAAATTCTTAAAAGACACTCTTAAATAAAGCATAATAAATATCTATAATCTATTATAACATTACTAATATAATATAATTCAAATTAAAAATTAAAATACCAAATAAAAAAGAAAATACACGATGCAAATCCAATAAAAGGCAAGAAAAAATATCATCAAAATACATAATGCAAGTCCCATGTTGTAATTTTTTTAAAAAAAGAAGAAATTAGAATTTAGTAAATTAGATTTTAAATAACTACAAAAAATCAATGTGACTTGTAATATCTTGAAATTTGATTTAAATTTTTTAAAAAATAAATAGATTATAGAATTAATGATGATAAATGACTTAAAAATTTATTAGAATAGAACGTTTAACTCTTTGAGATAAAAGAATAAAACTTTTCTATGAATAAAGCTGTTCAAAAATAACTATAAAATTCATATTCGTATTAATATACGATTATATAAAATAAATTGAATTATTAATAATAAAATAACTATAAAAAAATATATAGTTTTAAATATATTAATAAATAGAATTATTCATTCTATATAATAATCTTTTGTAAGTGAAATTTATTTTTTAAAAGAAAATTACTTTATCTTTTTAAGTGATGATCGAATAACCAAAAAAAAAAAAAAAATTTCATTCTATTTCTCTCTCTCTATCCCTCTGCTTTCTTTTATTTTCTAGCAAAGTTATTTAAATTTTTTTTCCATAAAATTATTTAATATAACAACTCATTATATGTTTGTTGCGTAAGAATACATATTTACATAAACAGCTAGAAAGATATGAATATTAATATGTTTGCCAGCTACCAAATATTTTCAATATGTCATTCATTTAATTCAATTGAATTTATAAATTGCATTTATTTATGTAAAATTATTTGACTAACACTAAAAGTAACGTAAATAATCTTATTTTTATTTTTTTTGTCGTATAACTATATTTCGGTCATTTTCACTCCATTCACTCCATACCATTTTCCTCGTTTTCTTTATTTATATACTTGTCCACAATTTTAGTTAGATCTGTAGAAATCAAGTGACATAAATCAGCTTTTTTCCTTTTTAGTACAATAGTTACAGCTTCAATGACCCATGAAATCTTAAAATTTTATATAATGAAAATTGTATTGTCTCGCCAATTTTTCATTTGAAAATCCTTTTTTTTCTTTTATAGAAGAAAATCATTATATTTCAAGCCACGATATTCCTTTTAAACTCTAATATTTTGAAGTTAAATAAAATGAACGCTATTTACTCTTATTTCTATACAACAATAGGACTGAGAGGTCAATTTACTTCCGAGACCAATTATAGGCTGATTACAAATCAGACTTTGTAAAGAGACTGCGATTAAAACAAAAGGCCCAGTTATTTACTAATGCAACTGGAATTTTATTAAAGTATGCAGTTTACAAATATATCCATAATAAAATGCGTTGACAATGTCAAGTAGAACACTGTTATATGAGTAACAGAAAACGATAGGCATCATGCTCATGATCGAATAAAAGGAAAACTGAATTTTTTGCACTTCGCCTTCAGTACTTTGCTGTGTAAACTTGTTACTCATTTGTCACTCCATAAAACAGAAGTTTAGGGATTGATAGCAACCTGCAAAATGCTTTTCTATGTAAAGCACGGATCGCATCCGATCACCTTGATGACCTTTGCCTTACAAAGCACATAATCCAATGGCATAGGAAGAAGCATCTTGAAACTAATACAAAATTTTAAATTGTTGAATTGAGATTTTGAAATTGAAGAAATTGTGTCCTAGGAAGCAGAATTGCAATCCCCGGGTGCCCATGGAATAGTGGATGTATGGAACCGTGGGCTACCCATCTCACTAAATACACCAGAAAAACCATTGCACAGGAACTATATGATCAGATCCTAAACAAAGAATTTGCATCGAGAAACCATTTGCTGAATAAGAACAATGACATATCGGATCTTCACTAACAAAGCTTGATTATAAAAAGCATGAGGTAACCATAAAAGAGATGGCTACAATTGAGTTCCTTACACCAACCACATAAAGCAAAACAGTTAAAACTTCAAAATACAAACAAACTCCAGGAAAGTAATAAACCAAAAAGACCATAAACAAAGATAGATCCAAAGCAAATAGCATATGAAACTACGAATCGCAATACCTCATTCCTTTTCAATCTTCACTTATGTCACCTTGGTGGTAGAGAAGTCCATCATGATGAAGTTGAAACTCATCAAAATTCCTCTTTTGCAACAGATATAAATTTTTAAGTTAAATTAAATTAAAAATCTGAGAAATTAATATTTTAAAACCATAGCAACAGAAGATTGAGTTACTTGAAAACATAATCTCAAAGTGGTATCACCAAGGGAAAATCATACTGTGACATTAGGCTGTGAAAATGTAAGACAGCCACAAAAGAGAAACAGCAGGCAAAATCAAATTTGCAGACCAAGGTAACTATGAAAGCAATATACATATAAAAAGATCATATCCATCAACAGGGGCAGCAATCAATAGGGCAAGGTGCATGTAACAGAAGTATGCACATAATACATACATATATATATATATATATATATATATATATATATATATATATATATATATATATATAAATGTATATAAATGAAAACAGATGGTTATAAATGAGTATAAGTCAAACAAAAGGAAAGGCATTTCTAAAAGAAAGATGCAAATGCAAAAGACAAAAAAAATCAGTAGGGATTCCAATATGCAAACCAATGCATTCCTTAGAAAACAATGCAACTGAAAAGATGATAATATCAAAATGCATATGAAGAATGAGTTAAACTCTGCATACCAAGTCAATTGTGACATAAAGATGCATATTTAAAGATCAAATATGAAATATGGAAAATTGAAACCACTAAAGAATAAAACACACAGCAATCATATATGAAAATAGATTCCAATACTCAAACCAATATATAATTAGTTAACTATGTGTTTTACTTGGTTTTTCGCTTACTGTCAAAAACAAATAAATGACAGTGACAATTTGCTTCTAGATCTTAATTCGAGGAACAAAGGTGGTTCCTTTTGTAGGCTCTTAAACTTAGAGCTTTTGTCAAAAGATTTTTACCAATCAATTCTTTTATCTTTCGACATATTCCAATGAGTCGTTGATGTTTTCTAGTGTCAAATATGCCATGAAATATAGTAAAGTATAACTGACAAAAATGAAATGTAAAGATAATGAAGTACAGAAAAGATAGAGTTTAAGAGGGAAATGAGATGAGAATTTTGATTAAGTAAAGTTAAAAGTAACTGAGTACAATAAGAAGAAGGAGGAAAAGAGGAATGACAAAATAAAGAACTAAACTTAAAAGAAAAGAAATAAGTTCAAGAGAATATACTCGATTTCCTACATTGACTCCACATTGTTAGCGCGACGAAGGAGTGTTCAGGGTGTTTACAAGTATTTGTTTCCAAACTGAACTCCCTAAATATAGTGATTCCTTCCCTATTTATAGACTAAAGTGACACCATCAGATTTTGCCAAGTGTCCTCAATAGTTATTTCGCCAAAGCTTCATAATGCTCTTAATTTGAATTGCCAGTAACTATTCTTGCCTTTGTTTCAAAAGCAACACCCTCTCTTGTAACCACTGCAATCGTCGAGTCCTGCTTTTGCCTTGTAACCGTCCAATGCTGCAACTTGTCACGTAACCGTTAGTACATCCTAGTGTCGAGTCTTTATTTCCACATGGCCAACTTACTCTGGAGCCACCTTGGATAGGCATGTGCTACTCATTGGACTAAGTTCTTGAAATTTTCTTTAAGTCCACCTCCAATTTCTTACACCCATGCTCAATATTGTCAATGTCGATCAACTTTTTGACACTTTAACTAATTTTTGCCTCTAACACACTCTTACCAATATTCAATATTGTCAACATCAATCAACTTTTCAACACTTTGAATAATTTTAACCCCAACATGATGCCCCCAAAGATTTATCACTTGTCGACTATAGAGTAAGGGTGATAAATCTTAGTTGTTTCTTTTCATATTCTTTGGACCCTTTTATTCAACGTGAGCCTTTCATGAGGACCTTCAAATTTCCACCTTTACCAAATGCTACCTTTGGCATCATCGACGCTTTCCTAGATCTACCTTGAGGGGCACTTAAAACTTTCTTTCCAAACATTTAACATTACGAACTTTTCTTTATTGAATCATATTATTCTCATTTTATTGACCATTTAATTCAAGCTCATAGCAAGGTCCTTTGACATGCAACATTAGGTATTATATTTTATTTACTTTCTTTCTCTTTACCTTCACTTCACTAACTCACTTCTTCTTTCTTTTCTTTTTTTTTTTCTTGATTGATGGTGATAGACTAAGTGTCTTTTCTGACACTGTCAATAACAGGAATCTAAAAATGAAGAGGAAGAGGAAGAGCAAAAACAAAGAGAAGGAAAAGGAAAAGGAAGATAAGCCAAAATAAGGAGTAAAAGAAGACAGGATAAAGGAAAGCCAAAGAAAAAGGGTTGATGAAGAAGAAGGAGAAAAAGAAGAGGAAGAAGAAAAGGGAGAAGAAGAAGAAGAAGTCAAAAAAGAAAAAAGAAACAAACTTACCAAAGGAAAAAAGAAGCAGCTATCAACAATAGTGGAGAAGAAAAGGAGAGAAAAGGAGGAGGAGGAGGAGGAAGAAGAAGAAGAAGAGTATAAAGAAGCAAAACCATTTCAGCTTCTTTCTCGGTAATTTTCTTTTCTAGCTTTTGTTTTTCTTTGGCCCTTTTAGCCTCTTTTTGACTATCATAAACTATTGCTACATTCCTATCAATGATAGCATTGTATTGAGGCCACATAGCTACATGGACATTTTTATCCCTTTGTCTGAGAAGGAAATACAAGTCTTCCCCATGTTTGGGATATATTGGCTTTTCGGAACTCTCAAAGAAATCTAGGGTCATATTATCTTGCAACTTTCTTTCATCAACTTCTTGCTCATTGACACCAACCATGTTTATGGGCGATGAGATAGGTTCAACATAGTTGGAGTCAACGTCAAACGGCTCGACATCGACTTTCTTAGAATTAGCCTTTTCTTCAAATCTTAGCCTTCCATCTTTTATTGGCTTTTGAATTAGACCCTGAAACATACAAAACTATTATTAGAGTGATCGGTAATTTGATAAAATTTACAAAACTTTATATTCTTAACTTCTATAACAGAAGGCATCCTTTTCCCCTTAAGCAAGATTATTTGTTTGTCTTTTAATAAAATTTCTAGACTTTTAAATTTGAAATAACAGAAATCAAATAAGAATTTAAAAGCAAATCTAAATCAAATCAAATCTAAATTAAATCTAATCAAAACTAATTCCTAATCGCCCAACTTGGAATGCAAGCAACCTAACTTGGAATGCAAGCAATCAAAGAGTGATGAGAAATTCAACAAGGAGTGAAATGTTAGGGTTCTGATTCACCTAGTCATTCCTATGAGTATTGAATTCTTAATCTAATGAAGTTCAATTGATGGGGATTTCCTAATTTAATTAATACCTAATTCCTTGGCATATCAATCCTCTTGAATCTCTAAAATTCAATTAATTCCTTAACTTAAATCCTAGAGTTAAAGGCTTTATGATCTATGAAATCTTAGATAAATTAATCCCATACAATTGTTAATTGTTAATTTCTACTCCTAGACTATTAATAATACGGTTCCTATCCTTAGGTATAAGCTATGTACTAATTTTCCAATTGTTGACACAACTCACTATATCAATTCTTGGGTGGCCAATCCAGCAAAACATTAAAGAAAACAAAAACTCATCATCTTAACATTAGTTACATCATTACCCTATCTAAAAGGGAGTTTAGCCACTAAACATGATCACAAAATCCAAATTCAAAAAGAAAGATAACATGATAAACATGAATCAAGAGAAGAAAAGATGAGTCCAATAGTACAGATCTTCCTCTCTTGATAAAGAAACTAAATCCTAGTAGAGCCAAGTGTAGAGAATCTCCTAATCCTCGTGTCTTCCAATTTCCAATTTTAAGATATGATGATAAGACCCAAGAGATCCCTTCTAATATTATTTTCTTTTGGGTTCGAGCTTATTATGATCTTTGGAGTCTTTTAAAAATCATTAATCACTCTAACTAACCTCAATTCGTGCCCCTTTGGGTACAAAATTGGCCTAATTTGCATTTTGGCATTGGACAACATACAAACTATCAACTTCTAAGCTTTGGAGCACTCAATGTAATTGGAATTAGCTCTCAAAGTATGAATAAAAGTTGCAGAGCTATAAATAAGCTTTCCAACACCACAAAAAGCACCTTGATTGGACTTACGTACCTTAAGATATTGGCAAAATATTGGGCAGATGTCAAGCTGGAGAACATTAGAACAACAGCAACCTTCAATCATACAATTGGATTTTCACCAAGAAAATCTAAGAACTAGACTTTGGGCTGAGCATCAAAGTTATAGACCGCTTCTTGAGCTTTATGGAACATCTATATTTGTCTCTATTCGATCTCTTTAAAGAGAGATATGAATTTTCCAATGCAGTGCTTTCTGAAATATCATCTCAAATAGGCTCTAAAACACTTCTATTTAGCTTCAAAAATGCCTTTCTTGCAAAATTGAGTACAAGTAAGCTTTCAAGCCTTCAAATTCAACTAAAAATTACCAATTTAACATTAATTCCAATAATTTCACAAAAATTCAGAGACTGTATGAAAATGCCTAATTCTCAACAATTAGAGCATAAAATCTTGCAAATTAGCACTAAATGAGTGTATATTATACATTCATCAATACCCCAAACTTAAGCTATTGTATGTCCCCAAGCAATCAAAGAATATGAAAGTTCAAAAACAAGAAATGTTTTCCTTTTCACAAAATCAAGTATTGTGTAATGTCCTTTTCAAAGAAACCTTAAGAGACATCATCATGAATCAAATAATTATACTCAAGGCATTGTATCGTCCACTCAAGCATGCTCATTTTACAAAGGACAAGATCTCAAAATTAAGCATTCTATGATAACAAAATCATGAATCTAATAAGTACCCAAATGAGATTATGCATATTAGATAACTGCAATCAACCTTATGACATGAGATGATGATGATGGTGCATCCCAATTCCCATAGGCAAAATCACTATTCCTATCTCCACTAATGTAGTGCACACTTCCAAAGGATTAAACGTGCTTTATGGGCTTGTAACATGGCTAAAAGGGTGAATGGCTAAATGAAAGAAGGGATATGCAAATATAAGAGAATCATGATAAGGAAGATTAAAATTCAAATGGGACCAATCTTTGAGTGCAATGTCAAATGAGATATATTCTTTTTGGACTTCTAGCATTTTCTCTTTTCTTTTGATTTTGCAATTCATAATTTTTCTTTCTCTTTTCTCTTTTTCTTTTCATCCCAAACTTATTTTCTTTGTATAACTTGGGTAGTATTTCCCTTGATGCTATTCATCCCACCCTTTTTGACACTTTTGAATTTGATCCCAAAATAAGTCTTTTACTTCCATGCTCAATCCTCTCTCGCAAAGACTTAAGGTAGATAAGTGTTTGGGCTATTGGCTAGGTGTGATGTGATTGATGAAGAAAAATTAGGTAAAAAGACTCAAAAAAGGTAATCAAAGGATATGATGAAAATTGGGTAATCTAAGGCCATGATGGGGTTAAAGAATAAAGTGCCTAAATCATTTCCTTTTTGGTGCACACTAAGATTCTTAGCCTTAACAGGGAACAACAATCTTGTTCTTAGATTAGTAGGGGTAACTGATAATCACCTAAGCATGCATAGTTCTTTTCTAAGCACTCACAAACTCAATTAAAAGTCATTTTAAACTTTGCAAAAGAAAGGTCAAATGTCCTAAGTTAAATATGCATAACAATCATGAATTTTATGCCACATATTTCTATCGTGAATCTGACCCTGTTGGCTCTTCTACTCATTCCACATACACAATGCTTTGCTTTTTCTTTCAAAATTCATTATGCTTAGCTGACATGATTATGATGTAATCAATGATGAATGATTATGTTAAAAAAAATAATAATAACCAAAACCTAAATGAAATGGAAAACAAAACAAAATAAATAAAAAAAGAAAGAGAAAATCGTTTTGGGCGACTGACAACGTCTACATCTCCATACAAAGGCCACGAAACTTAGGGAGGCACTTAAGTCAACTAAACATTAATCTAAAATAAAATAAAAGAAAAAAATTAAACCAAAATAAGCACCAAAAGTTTAAAAACTACTACTAACACATAAAGAGAATAAAGAAAAGGAAAAGAAAAGAAAAATGAGAACTTGCAAAGGTATATCAACCCAAACAAACATGGTAATGTTCTCAATGCCACCCAACATAAGAGCAAGAAAAAGGACAAAATAGAAAAAAATGAAAAACTATCAAATCCACCAAAATGTGTGAGGAAGATAGGAAACAAGAATTTAGAGATGTTTGGGTTTGAATTGGGCAAGAAATAGGTAAAAAAAAAAATCGAGCAGAAATTGCTTCCTATCACCAAGTTAGGATGCATGCTAGCATTGCTTCAGTAATCTAAGCATAACTAGAGTTACAAAATTTCGATTGATTTGATTTTGGTGTCACTAGAATGCTAAGACAAAAATCTACAACTTCCATGAAGATACCAAAATCCAGTTCAAATATTTACAAGGTGAAAAATCATGCTCAAGTCAGAAGATGAAAGTTGTCAGAATTTCAATATAGGAAGGCTTCACCACGGCCCCCTGAGAAGTCTTGCGAGGGACCATGAGATTTATTGGAGTTGTTCGAAAAATTGCAACTTTTCAAAAAATATTCCTACGGTGCTGTGGGATTGCCTAGGAAGGAAGTCGTGAGATTTAATGGAATGGGCCAAAATTTGCAATTTTTTTTAAAAGATTCTCATTCACTCATATACATCTCAAACATGAATGAAAACATAAACCACTATCATAAACAAAGATAAAGGGTTGATTTACTCCATAAACTTTTTTCTCCATTGGAAATTTGACTCCAATTTCCTTTCTCACCATTTTCTTCCTCATCTTCCTGCATAATCATGAATTAAAACTCCATCAATCCATTGCCAAAAAAAAAGAAAAAGAAAACTTGAGTTGCCTTCTAAGAAGCACGTATTTATAGTCCTAGCTAGGCTACACTAATGCTCAAGTGGCTTTAGATAATACTAGACCCAGTAGGGCCTATACCACCAATCTTCCTCCATGTCTGTCTTACAAATTCCTTCCTTTCTTTGTCCACTTTACTGCTGAGTGTCACTACTAGTACACAGTTCTTTCCATGACATTTCGTCCAATGTGGCTCATAAAGTGTTAATTTCTTATTTTGTGAGGGGTTCTCATATCTTGATACACTTGTCTCATCAAAATCTTTCAACTTTATTTGGAGTTGGACTACAACTTTATAATCCTCCTTACAACCTTCTTCATTATAAATGTTGATTATATTTGGTTTTGGAGGATGCGGGGGATCATCATGTGCAAGCATATCTTTGCCAATTGAGTCATTGACATCAACTTTATGGCATTGCTCATTTTTCACTAGGTGATTTGGCTCCTTAAACACCTTGAATTTTACTTTCTCACCTAGAAAACTCAATATTAACTCCCCTTCCTCCATATCAATTAGAGCTTTATTCGTTGCGAAGAAAGATCCTGCCAAAATCAAAAGAATATCAGTATCTTCATCCACATCCAAGACTACAAAATTGGCTTGGAATATGGATATCCACTTTAGCCAAAACATCTTCCACTATACCATGAGTGTTTAATCAAATGATCTTCACGTTGGAGAGACATCATGGTTGGTTTGGCTTCTCCAATCCCCAACCTATTGAAGTTAGATAGGGGCATTCAATTTATGCTGGTACCAAGGTCATATAAAGCCTTCCCAATAGATAAAGAACCAATTGTGCAGGGAATAGTAAAGCTGCCTAGGTCTTTTAGCTTAGGAGGTTGCTTTCTTTGAATGACGGTATTGCATTCTTCATTCAACATGATTCTCTCATCCTTTTGTAGCTTTGTTTTCTTAGTCACAAGCCATTTCATGAATTTAGCATATGCAGGCACTTGCTCTAGAGCTTCTGCAAATAGGATATTTATTTGTAGCTTCTTGAAAACTTCAAGGAACTAGCAAACTGTTTATCTTGACTCTCCTTTTTCAATCATTGAGGAAAAGGAATTTTATCATATGGAGAGGGTGTGTATGGCTTATCCTATTTTGGCACCTTCTTCTTTCTTTTAAGTTGTGTCCTACTTTAGAAATTGGCTCATACGATGCTTGTTGATCAAGTAAATCCCTAACTAACTCTTCATTCTCTCTAGATTTCTCCTCTAAGATTAGGCCTTCATAAAATGTACCACTTCTAACAGTGATAGTTCGGCATTGCTCCCTTCGATTCACAATAGTATCAGATGGCAAAGTTCCTTGTGGTATCTCAAATAAATGTTTAGAAATATGACCCATTTGTGTCTCTAGATTCTTCAGAATAGCTCCTTGATTCTTTAGAGTCTTTGTGGTCTCTTGCATGGACTTCTCCAATGTGGACTCTAATATAGAAAGTCTATCTGGTTGATGATTGTTCTCATTAACATGAGGTGGCCCTTGATTCCATGAGAAGTTTGGGTTATTCCTCTAATCTAGATTATAAATATTAGAATATGGGTTATTCTGGGTTCTAGGAGGATTGCCCATATGATTAACTTGCTCTTGAGGCATAGGAGAACTTAACTCATAGTTCTTATTAGAATGATTACTCCCACATATGTCACATCACGTAGTTGATAGAGTAGAATGAATAGAACTAACCTGCATCTTGTTAATATTCTTGGTGAGGTTTGTTAACTGCCAAGACAGAGATGCATTCTGAGCCACTAAAGCATTAAAAGTATCTAGTTTCATTACTCCTTTTTTAGCAAAAAATCTCTTTGAAGGTGCCTGATAATCATTAGAGGTCATCACCTCTATCAACTAAAATGCTTCATCAAGGGTTTTGATATAAAGAGGAGCTGATGCATCTACCATGGCTCATGTAGGATGATTTAAGCCATTATAGAAAATCTGAATTTGAGCCTAATCTTAAAAAGCATGTCACGGACACTTTCTCAGCATCTCCTTAAACTACTTCCAAGCTTCATAAAGAGACTCAGCTTCCTTCTATGAGAAACAAGTGATGTCATTTCTCATCTTCTGAAATTTGGAAGGAGGGAAAAATTTAGAGAGAAACTTCCTCGAAGTTCTTTCCAATTGGACATACTACCAATAGGTTGAGTTAGTAGCCAACTCTTAGCCTTATGTCATGGAGAAAATTAAAACAAGCGTAGTCGCAAAGCATTTTCGATAACTCCATTCATCTTGATTGTGTCACATAGTTCTAGAAAACTAACTAAATGAATGTTGAGGGTCCTTATAAGGACGTCCCCTAAATTGCTTTGTTGCACAAGCTAAAGAAAAGAAGGTTTAATGACAAACTTATTCGCCTGCGCAGGAGGCTAAACAATACGTATAGCATGACCATGTAGGTGTCTATATTCCCTAAGGGTCTTCATCTCTCACTGTTATTTTCTACGATGGTGTTTTCCTCTTCTTTCCTCAATCTAGCTAATCTCCTATTTGTTCTAGTAGTTTGCTCAATTTTCGGGTCAAATACTAGTTCACTCGATTTTGCAATACCTCACATAAACAAATAAGATGAAAATCCAGTAATAAAATAAAATTAGAAAATAAAATAAAATAAAACAAAGAGATTTTTTATTTTTGTCTAGATTGGTACTATTATTTGATACTAATGATATTGATTAGAAACCAATCCTCGACAGTGGTGCCAAAAACTTGATGCAAAATCGGCAAGTATATTGATTCGTACAAGTAATAAGAGTGTGAGTAAAAATATTGTCCCATAAGGATTGGATAACTAATTACCACTTTTCAAATTCAACTACTATTTAGAATTCCAAATTTGAAATAATAGAAATTAAACAAGAATTTAAAAACAAATCTAAACCAAATCTATTCAAAACTAATTCCTAACAACATCTGAACCATCAAGTTTTAATCTCTGTAATGCTCAATACAGTTAGGATTAGCTCTCGGAGGTAAAATAAAATTTGTAGAGCTCCGAATAAGCTTTCCAATACCATAATAAGCACCTTGATTGGAATTTTGTAGCTTAAGATATTGGCAAAACATTAGGCAAAGGTCAGGCTAGAGAGCATTAGAATAGTAGCAACCTTTAATGATACAATTGGTTTTTCACCAAGAAACTCTAAGAACCAGGCTTTAAGCTGAACATCAAAGTTGTAGAGCACTTCTTGAGCTTTCCAAAACCTCTTCATTTATATGAATTTTCCAAATGCAGTACTTTTCAAAAAAACACCTCAAATAGGCTTCAAAACTCTTCTATTTAGCTCTAAAAATGCCTTTCTTGCAAAATTAAATAAAAGTAAACTTCCCAGCCATCAAATCCTAAAAATTATCAATTTAACATTAGTTCCAATAATTTCACAAAAATCAAAATTCTGCATTAAAATGGCTAATTTCTTAACAATTATAGAGCACAAAATTATGTCAAATTAAGTACTAAATAAGTGTACATTATACACTCATCAAGGACTAAAGGTTCCTCAAGTTAAGAGTAATATGAAGCCAAAATTCCTTTCATCATATCTTTACCCTTAGCCTAATACTACAAGCTTGGAAAGGACCTATTGATCTTTAGCTAGATAAAACTTACGTGAACATACAGAGGGATGATTTTGAATTTAGAATTGTCTTGTCTTTTCTTGAACATTGCATTAGTATGAAGTAAATCAATGCTTTGTTGCTTGCCTTACACACACATACACATACACATACACTTAGTCTATTTTTTTTTTTATAATGTGTTTGCACAGTTGAATGGTCATTAGTGCTTAGATTTAAATTGTTAGTAGCTTTTAGGTTAGGCTATGGAGCAATGATAAGGAGAACATGGCCCAACAACACGTGGATGCATTAAATGTGCATGCTTTTAAATTTCTTAAATTGTTTCTCTTTCTTTTATTTTTGGTACTTAGTGTTCCAGTTGGCTTAAGTATCTTCTTGGTTTTCATAGTCTTTGTAAGGGGATGTTTATAGTTGTCAGCCGCACAGAAAGATTTTTCTCTTTTCCTAATTCTATTGTTTCATTTTCTTTTGCTTAAGGACAAACAAAATCTTAAGTTGAGACTGTTGATAATTCTCCAATGAGAGTTATTTTTGCTTTAGCTTCCAGATAGTTTTAGGCTCTTTCATGCATTATAGCTAGTAGATTTGCATCTTTTCTAGTCGTGTTCAAGAATTGAAGCGTTTTATTTATTAACCAATTTTTGCATGTTTTAGAATAGTTATGCTTATTTTGTTCTTTGCTTTTTAGGTGCAAGGGTCCAAGTGCAGAAGGAGAGCTTAGAGGAGAAAACTTTTGGCGCCAAGCTCAAGCCCAACTTAGCACTCAAGCCAAGCAGGATTGTGTTACCACACTTGAGCCTAACACATGCTCGAGCACAATCCTTGGACAGAAAAGCACCCATTCTAGAGCATGACTCATGCTTGAGCACATGGAATGATGATAAAGGATTTGGGGCAATATTTAAAGGATTGTAGCGACTTTCTTTGGAATTTTTTCAATCATTTTTTAGCCCTATCATAGAGCGGAGAACTATACAGAGTCTAGGATGAAGATTGAAGGTTCCAAGAGCTCAATGAGAGCTAGAGAAATCTAAGTCCATCCATATTCATCACTTCCTCTATTTTCTATGGATTCTTTCTTTAATGTGTTACCTTTTTATTACTTGTTTGAGTTTATTTTTGTCGTGAACTAAGTCCCTCTTACTAAGGTATTAATGCAGCCACTCTTAACAATGTTACCTTTGTTTTAATGTTATTTGCATTTCTATTTTTCTTGGTTAAGTGTTTATGACTATTCTTAATGCATTGAGTGCTTGATCAACACTTGATTAATGTAATAATTTACAATAACTTCAGAAAGGAATTATGAATGTTGTTTCATGTCATGATCACCATAGGTTGAGTGAAAACTAGAGATGCATAAAAGTTACTTGTGTGGTCTTTGTCTGGAATCCATAACAATTATGCTCCTTTTAATTTAAGTTATGCTAAGAGATTAGACAATCACCTTAAGTAAGAGAGAATTATATGATCTCGAGAAAGACTTGTAGTTAGTTTAGGGAATCCAACTATTAACTAAGAGAAATAGGAATCAAATAATGGAATTTCAAGGTAACATAGTTAATAGTAGAAATCCATGAGCAAAAAGTTAAATAAAGCAAATTCGATAAATTAATCTTAACATTTGTAATAGAGCTAATAGACAATAGCTATCATAAACAACAAACTCACAATTTGCAATAATTCCATTAACAAACCAATGGCATAAATTATATACTAGTCTAGGACTAAGCATCTATCCAACTCCTGATGTGTCAATTCATCCAGAAATTACAAACAAAAAAAAAAAGTCTAACCATGATGGTATATCTATCAAGTAAAAACCATAAATAACAAGTCCACAACCAATTCCATAAATAACAACCAAAAAAGAAATAAGTCTCTAGCCACCAATGTTATAAACTAGCTAATTCCACATTGTGATTTCTAGCAAGGTTAATATGAGTTGCAGCATTTGAAGTACCTAGGTCATCTTGAGAAAATGCCCTTACATTCTGAGCGGTAGATGACTCCCTAACATGAGTTGCAATAGATGGTACCACCACAATATTCTCATTATTGAGTCCATGGCTTCCCTCTAACTAAGTTTGTTGCACATTGTCATCATTGCCTCAAGCTCTTTTAGACCTAGTATGCTTAATGATTCACATGATCTTTTTGGAATTGGAGGTTTTTCCAGCCAATGAAGCTTAGCTCATTGTAGTTGATCCACTTTGGCTAATCTTTGACCCATTTCTTTTAGTCTAAAGCGAATAAATAAGTTCTAATTGTATGCTATAATTATTAAGGCTTAGGTCATCTAGAATAGGAAATTACTTGATTCGATGTGACTGAAGATCTACTTCTACCACTTGTAGAAGCAACAAGAGCTTTCTGAATCTCAACCATCTTCCTTGCAGACCTAACACCTAGATGTTCCTCACCATCTTCCTTTCTCCTATTTTTTCTTAGTTTGTCTACGAGTCTTTTGTGGGGTAAAGGTAGCACATCATCATTGGGGTCCTCAAGAATCTCAACCATACTTAGGTTTGGCATTGGGTGAATATATTTGAATAGGTCAATTGGTAGTAGCTCTTGTAATGATGGTTTTCAAAGAATGATTCCAATTCTAGGCTCAGATAAGAAATGTATGATAATGCATGTTTACAAGGTAGCCTTACCCAATAGAATATAAACTAGACTACTTCAAACACAAATTCCCAACGATTAAGCTAAGGTTTATAAGATGTCATGGCCTATTATTCACAATATTTGCACTAACACATAAACTTCAAATCCACAAAACATCTTTTTCCATCATCATTCATAATAAATTCTATCCGATCAAGTGTGTACTAAACTATATTTGCTAGTCCTATCTTTCATACTCTTAACCTTCTTCAATGCCCTAGGTGTAAGGTTATTTTCCCAATTACATCCATGAAGAAACTTAGTGTGAATCTTACCCATCAACTTCATAACTAGCAACTCTACCATTGTGAGAATAAGTTTACCTTTTAATGGTCTTACCCATTGATTGAAAGTTTTAGTCATATTAATGGTAATATGATCTAACTTCAACCATGGATCAAAGGTTTCCCATGACCACATGAGCATGAATTCTCTCTAGCAATTCAAATGCATTGCCATCTTTATTTTTTATTAAGTTCATTGTCTCCTTGAACTCCTAGTTGCTATAACTCCTAGCTGCCTTCTAGAACAAGCTTGGCAGCATTAGGCTTGGGAATTTTTTCTTGAAATTTGCACAAAGATGTCTACAATACCATCTATCTGAGCACCAAAGAACACCTCATTTATTGCATGGTCAAGTCCTTGCATAAAACAACAAACAGAGTAGGTGAATCAATTAAAATGTTTAAATAATATAATGTTTCCATGTAGAAGCATATTTTGTAACACCCTCCCAAGCACAATACTATGCTTAAGTTATAGTATCACACCCTGGAGCTGTTACTGTTACCTGAGTAGACCTCATCTGACAGCAACTTCAGCCGTCTTCGGAAACTTCGACAATTATCTGGAGACAACATGGAAATAGGAGTGAGAATTATAAAATTCTCAGTAGGATTCTCTAATTTTCATACATAGTGTCATCATGGTCGTCTCCAGTTTGCTTCGGTTTACTTTGAAAAAGGTGAACATGCTGCACAAACTGTTTAATTTTACATTTCGAAAAATGTCTTATCCAAAGCAAAGTTCATTTTTACTCACATACTGGTCCTTTGGGAAAGTGTACACAAGATTATTTCATGAATAATACCATGGATAATAACTTCAACATATAAAACGCACATAACATTAATCTAATGGGAACATCACATCTGTACCTCACTTAACTTGCTCTGGAATTCATACATATACATAAAATTTTACTTTTCTTTCATTCGGCACACTTAGGCGTTACGTATCGCCGTCCCTAGGGTGCTTGGATCTGTCTACACTTGAGCGTTACGTATCGCCGTCCTCAAGTGCAGCATCATACCACATTCCAGAGTATGATCGCCATGTCATACCCCATCAGAACGTGATCGCCATGTCACGTTCCTTAGGAAGATGGGATCCTCATGCTATATTCCAGAGTATGATCGCCATATCATACCCCATCAGAGCATGATCGCCATGTCACGTTTCTTAGGAATATAGACTCATCATTATATCTTTACATGCCACATTCCAGAGTATGATCGCCATGTTATACCCCGTTGGAGCGTGATCGCCATGTCACGTCCCTTAGGAATATGGGATCCTCATGCTATATTCTAGAGTATGATCGCCATGTCATACCCCATCAGAGCGTGATCGCCATGTCACGTTCCTTAGGAATATAGACTCATCATTATATCTTTACATGCCACATTCCAGAGTATGATCGCCATGTCATACCCCGTCGGAGCGTGATCGCCATGTCACGTCCCTTAGGAATATGGGATCCTCATGCTATATTCCAGAGTATGATCGCCATGTCATACCCCATCAGAGCGTGATCATCATGTCACGTTCCTTAGGAATATAGGATCTTCATTTGGTACTTACACTAGCTGGGTCATGCCATGCCTCATGTAAGTCCTACCCCCCATATTCTCACACTAGCTGGGTCAATGCCATGCCTGATGTGAGTGGGGCATATACTTAAATCTTTAGCCTTTAAGTCTTTACTTTTTAACCTTTACTGCCCTTGGGTAGCCTGGCCTTGGAGTAAGCATTGTTAGCTCAACTCGTGGCCATTGTCACACCGACTCACCCACAAGGGAATTCACATCTTTATGTTCACACTTAATATACTTATATCTTTTCATTCTCATGCGTTGTCAAGCATAGTCATGCTAAATGTACTCGTACATATGCTACATTAGTATTTCTCATATACCTCACATCCTACTGCTTCTTGATTTATTCTCATATATTTCATATCATAAATTCCTTGTAATTTAGACATTCATGGTCCCCTAGACTCCTGCCGTAAATTCGACAGCATAACGGATCAGGTCCGTTTCCCTATGAATAGTGCCAGCTCTCACGGGCAACTCAGTCATAACAACATAATCAACTTAACACATATGTATCAATATCAAACTGGCCATCCTCAACTCATACTTTACATGTTTCCGTAATACTTGTGAAATCTTCAATTGGGTCACTTTGTGAAACTATCACTTTGGCCATTCTGCTACCTTCTATTCAGTCCTGCCCGAATTTCATATGATCCACTTTTATTTCTATTCAACTCATTTAGATTTGAAATTTGGATATATCATAGCTCTATATGTCTACTTTCTAACCCCTTTGGTCCCATATCATTTCGATCCATATAACTCAAGATATTTAAATCTTGCCTCAACTCATTCAGTCACTAACCCGAGTTACACTCCTGGAAGTATAAATTCATTAAAAATCGAAACTAAGCTCAAATCATGTGAAATCAGTCTCATATTGAAGCTAACAGGACAACCTTTCATTTGCCACAAGTTTCACTCCATTTGCTTAAGTATACCTCGAGTTATAAGTCCTGAAAGTCTACCTCTCTGAACTACTCTATTTTGGCCTAGATTGAACATAGGACAACTTTCTCGAATCACTGGGAACAATTGGGACCATAACAAACTCGGAATCTTATATTGGGGTGTTCCTCTGTGTGTAAGCTTTCTAACAAAACTGGTCTCACTCAATTTGGAGTTGTATAGGGTGAGTTATACCCTCTTCATTTCACCCTACTCGGATGAAAATCCTGAACCCTAGGTCAAACTTCAAAAATTCGTATCTCCCTCGATACTAATCCAATAACCTTCTATGATATATCTATGGAAAGCCCTTAATGTCTACTTTCATCTAAAAATGGTTTCATCGGATTTGACCGATTGTAGGCGGCGCCGTACACTCCATCGTACGGACTGCCGTGGAATTCTCACTCAGGCAACATCCCAACCCATCCATTTCTTCTAATTTTCTCCTCCTAATCATAATTCTAATTCAAAATCTACTATGAATTTAATCATAACCCATCATAATACATCCAATAATTCATCACATACACAAAGAAGAGTTCAATCTCATGCAATCATAGGGCAAGGAATTTAAGAGTAGAAGTAGAATCCTACTTCTTTGGAGCAAGATTTGGCTAAGTGCTGAAACTTGGAGTGTTAGAACCTTACTAAGCTTGAAGGAGTAATGGAGTTGATTGAGAGAAGGGAAGGAGAAGAAGGCTGGGAAGGGGAACGTAAATCAGACCGAAATGAAGAGAAGAGTCTGATTTAAATACATGAAAGTTGTGGTATTGATTGGTTGGAATTTTGTGGTTGAAGTTCGGCCATGTCTCTCACTTTTGTGTCAAAATTGCTCTCCACGTCATCCAAAAACTGGAATACGCTTCTGTTCCATCTGAAATCGGAGCTCGTCTCTATTACACCTTAAGTCGGAACTTGTGTTATCCTAGTTGAGACTGGAGCTGAATTCGTATGTCGTAACTCGTCCCATCTCGTTGTGACTTGAGGAAATCTTGTATCAAGGTCTGAGCTCGGAAGTCATGCAGCTGGCAATCCTATAATCTCGGAACTCCCTATTTGAACTTGGGAATGCCAATGCTAGATGTAAAATCGGATATCGGAACTCGTGTGACTGGAAATTGGCTCAAGGGTCCGAACTCGTGTCCACTCCAATTGAGTTCAACATTAAGGTCGGAACTCAGAAATTCGAGTCACATTTCCAAACCCAAGTACTTAAACTCGAAAGTCGGTATCTTACATTTGATTATATCGGAAACCGTGTATAAACACCTTTGAGCCATGAAGTCGAAAGTCGTGACGAAGTAAATTATGCCACTTGAAGCCGGAGGTCGGAAATTATGCCCAATATACCTCTAAGTTGGAAATCGGTCATAATCAAAATTGGAGATTAAATCGGAAGTCGGACAGGATGTGAAGTCGGAATTTATGTGGAATCCGAAGGCGAACTCGGAACTCAGAAATAATCTTCTTATTGAAATCCAAAGGTGAAGTCGGAAATTGGGATTGATCGATCTTGATGACGAAGTCGAAACTTGGAAATCGGGATGTTACATATTTGATGGGGGAAAAGGGGAAATAATTACCTTTTCTCTGTTAGTCATGAGCTTAAAAGGCCAATCTTGCAATATACTACCGATCATTGAGTCCAAAAGCTATAGGAAAAATGTCAAGTTGTCCCTATTTTCCATATCAACAATAGCAAATGCCACAAGGAAGATCCCTTTGCTCCCTTCTAATGACATAACTAACAACATCACCCCCACCATATAGCCCTTTTAAGTAGCATCCATCTAAACCTCTAAATGGCCTACAACCTTTGATGAAACCAATTTTCATCACACCTAGACATAGGAAAAACCGTTTAAAAGCAGGATTGGTTGTTAGATTAGCTCTCTTAACTTGCAACTTTGCTACGTATCCAGAATTTGCTACCGTAACCATTTTGGCATACTATTTGAGTTTGTTGTAGGTTTTTGCATGGTTCCTCTCTATTTTTTTCATTTCTTCTTGACATGATACATTTGATTTTTAGTCACTTCAACCCCATAGGTTCTTAGCAAATGCTCATGAATTGTATCATAACTCATATTAGGTCAACCCTGAATTGGGAAACCATGTTGTTGGCTATCCATGTTGAAGTCACACATGAATTAGTTGTGTTTTTAACACAAGTATGCTTCCCCTCATAGACTTTAATCACAAGGCAACCTTATCTACATTGCAACTTGCATGCAAATACAAGTCACATCCACGAGCATTACAGCATGCAGTTATTCTTGTTTTCTTTTTCTTATCCCTCACAATTTTGAATCTCACTTGAATTGCATAGTCTCTAACACTACAAAAAAATGTCGTATATTATGGCAGTTTTATTAGGGTGGTTCTTATAAACCGCCATAACTTTTAGTATATTTCGGCAGTTCTAAAACTGCCCTATTTTAAATTTATAAAATGGTAGTTTTGTAGAAAAAGGGCGGATTTAAATTGAGGCAATGTTATCAAAAATATTTTAATTTATTTTGACCCATTATAATGTGTTTAACCCTAGTCATAACTCTCAAGCTCTCTTCCTCATGCTACTGCCTCTCTCTTCTCATTCTCAATCCCTCTCCTCTCTCGAAAGTCTCACGTTGCTAGCTCGCCCTTCACGTTGGTAGCTTACTCCTCTCCTTATCGTAATGGCGGCTCCCTCAAACCGATGGTAGCATGGACACCATTGTACCCTCACACCATTGCAGTCTTTGTCTCCCTTTCCTCATCTTTATCTGTAACTCCATTCTCTGTTTTGTCTTTTTTATTTTTATTTTTTTTGTTTGTTTTTGACTTTTGTTATTCATTGCCATTAAGATCCCAAGCATTTGGGTCTCATTTGGAGTGATTGTGTGCTGTGTTAATCACTACTAAAAATATCGTATGTCTCTTTTTTTTTTTTTTTGGCCTCTCTTTTACTTAGTTATAACACTTTTGGGGAAAATGCATATCATGACTGAATTGAACAATTTTTGTTTGTTTTTCTTCCCTTATTGTTTGTATTTTTTATTTGCTTTTTGATTTTTAGAATTTGGCAACTTTTTTGCATTGTTGTTTGGTTTATTTTTCGAAAGTTCCCTTTCTTACTTCCTTTTTCCCAATTTTCAGTTTAGGGTACAAATTTACTCAAAATTATGAATTTGGGTTTTAGAATTTTCAAATTTTTGTGAGCTTTGAACCCAAGTGCACTTAATTTTCCAGTATTTGGATGGAAAAACCAAATGGGGGAGAACAATTTTTTGATGGGTGACGATGATTTTAATATCTTGAAGGCTTCAAAAGCTTTATGGCGGAAATGTGTCTGTGGGTCTTTGAATTCCTGATGCTGATACAGGTTCCAGCCAGAGCATTGACATGGTTCTTGTCAAAAAAGAGTATTTAGACTCTCCCTTTTTTTGTTTTTCTTTCCTTTCAATTTTAGTAAGTATCTTCAATTCATTTTTCAAGTTTTACTTATGAGTAATGTGGAGTAGATTAAGAAATTTCAGTTTTTCAAAGAAAAGACATAGCCACCTTAATATGTAATTTTAATATAAAATGCAAAGCAGTGTGATATGAAATGCTTAAGCCTTCTAACACTCGACATTTTATAACTGCAATGTTAAAAACTATTAAATTTTTAAATCTAAATAAATGTCCTTAGGCAATTTATTTGGTGCATTTATCCTTTACATGCCATAAGTCCTCAGGCATGCATAATCTCCTTATTCTTTTGACTCTCTATTCATGAATTTTACAAATTTTCAAGCCTTTATTCCTGCATGTGCATTCTTTTTCTTTCTTTTTCATTTCTGTGACTCAATAATCCATATGCATGTGCATTCAAACTACCAAAAAGCACCTCATTTTCGATAAGCTCTTATATACTTAAAATGTATTATATACCAATTCATGATTAAAAATGATAGAGAACATATTATTATTTAGATACAATTTAAAATATTAAATATAAAATTAAATGCAATAACATATAAATTGTTAAAAGTATTGTGTACTCTTATTTGAAAAAAAAAAAAAAATACTGAATAGCTATTTTTTAAGGCAGAATTTGTATCAAAATAATGTGACATTATATATAACTTCCAAATAGATGAGTTATTATCACTCTTTTAATTTATTTAACTATTCTTATCTAAATACGTCATCAACTCGCCTTGCAGTTGGTTTCCTTATATGTTGTTATTTGCTTTAGTTTTATCTTTGTAGTTACATGAACAATAACTCATTTAATGGTCAAATTCGAAGCATACTTACAAAGCTGTCCAAGCTTCTGCACTTGTGAGTATTTAAGCCTTTTTTTTCGTTTGGTTCAAAACTTTCATTGCATCTTACAATGCTTGTCCAAAATGAAACTTGTTTGCAAGCTTTCAATGTTTGCTTCTTGAAACGATTTTACAAGCTTGTGGACACTAACTTATCTAGCTATCTTCCTTTAGAATTCTCCATGTTAAAGGAATTGCGCATACTGTATGTTTTACCCCAACTTTGTCTACATGAATTTATTGCATTTAGTACTTTCTTTTTGATTTGGTATCTCTAATGTCCGTGTTTGCCTTATCCTCCTTACACAAGGTTGGCCAATCTTTCTATCTCAGGTTAGAGTTCTTCCTGATAGTTCATTTTGTTCAACAACTTGCCCTTTTTCAAATGTATACTTTGATGTTATTTTCTTACTAATATCTTTAGTCATATGAACACTACACACCATATCTTCCATGATAATTATGGCAATTTTAGATTGTCAATCTGCATGATCTAGTTCAATATCTAGTCATTGTGAGGTCTTAGCCTCTCAGGTTTCATGTTGGATTTGTGATGATATAAGTGATTGCATCAATATAAGCGCTGAGCTAACTACTAAGATCATGAACAATTACCAAGAGCTAAATAGAACATGAACAATGTTGGGTGGCCTTTTAGGCCATTTGGTTTGACCTTTCATTCGGACTTGAGTTGTGACATGTGTAGTGCATTTGCTAACAGAGACATTTTGTTGAATGTTAATGTTGAGGTAAGAGCATGTCAGAGGTACCATTGCTTATTTGTCCATGAGGCAAATTTCCTCCCCATCATCTCATGTTCAATTTTCTTATTGACTAAGTGTTATGATAAATATAAGATCATGCAAGCCACTCAATTAGAGAATTGAGTTTTTCACGTTATTGTGCATTAGCTTATAGTTAAATTATGTACCCGCAAATAAAAATAACTAATAGCTAGTTTGCTACTTATTACTGCACAAGGATGATATTAACTGTGTGGATCAACAGATTGTGGAAGTAATGACCCGGATTTGAAGCAGGAGATGGAGAAGCAGTTTGTGGATCTACTCATTAAGGGGCTTAAGTTGTAGGAGGTAGTACACTGAGCATATGAACATTACTTCGGCTGTTGCAAAAAGAGTGGCACTTCAGTATTAGAGGGAAGCAAACAAATTTATTGCTACAACTAAAACGTGCAAGCAGGCAAGAGAGCATGCAGAGGCCATGCTTATTAACAAAGATGACTCTATTGTGGAAGCAATGAGCACGTCAAATGTCCTAGAAGTAGCTGTTAAATTTTTTTATTTCTATAGTTCAAATTATAGTGGTTAGAAATTGTCCTAATATTTTTTTTTTTTATTTCTACATTGCAAACTACACGGTTTGAAACCGCCATGATGTTAAATTTTTTTATTTCCATAGTATATATTATGGCGGCTTGAAACCGCCATTTTATGCCACATATAGATTATGGCGGTTTAATGAAAACCACTGTAGCATACCGAATGACAGACTCAATTAAGGCAGTTTTAAAAACCATCATAAATGCAAAAAGTGGACGTTATAACCGTCATAATTTACAATTTTTTTTGTCAAATACCCCTCTAAAAGCATCCATATTCGAAAGCAACATCCCTATCTCTAATGTAATCATATCCTTACTTGAATCTTGATGATACATCTTACCAACATAGACTTGGTTTAGTTAAGTTCTCACCAAGCTTAGAGCCATCACTTTCATCTAAGAAATTGTCAGGTTTAGAGTTCGAAAGGTTAGACCAATCCCCATTTTTCTCAAACTCAACCAAATCATCTAGGCCATTATAAAAGGCACCTACAATATCCTCATTAGAAGTCCTATAGCTTTCATCATCTAATTCACTATCAATGTTACTTACATATATATGAGGCTCCTCTAAAAGATGTTGCAGTGAGTGATTCATTATGTGTATAAACAACTGTAGATGGCCATTACCTACCAATCCATTTTCCTTAATCCATTTCAAGTGATTCATCATTTTCCACAATAATTTTTTCCTTCCTTGGCCCCTTCTAGCCGAAGCTTTTTTCTTGCAATCCACTCTCAAGCCTCAAGCCTAAGGTTGTCAAACTCGAGAGTTTAGATAAATTCATGAAGTCTTAGCAAACTTGACTCATAAACTCATAAGAGTTTACATGTTTAAAAAATATTACTTAAAAATATATTTTAGTACATTTTTATGATTAATATTGAATAATTTAAACTTTATAACAACATAAATGAAAAAATATCATAAAATACAGCCCCATATATGATATTTTTATACCATACTTTATTCCATAAATATATTATTTTGTACTTCAACAAAATATAATTAAATAATAGCAAATAGATAAAATTAGTTGAATAAAACTAATAAATATTGTATAAGATAAATAAGTAAATTAAAGTACATAATAAAAATGACCAATATTTTACATTTAGAGAGCAAAATCTAATATAAATTTAGATTCATAAACTCATTTATAGAATTGAGTTTACTGATTTTGTTAAAATTTACTTAAACTAGTACGAGTTTGACAAAAAGGGAGTTTATGTGTGAGTTAACTAGTTTTTTTATAATGGGATCGTAAACTAGTAAGAGTTTAAGAGTTAATTCGAGAGTTTAATAACCATGCTCAGGCCTACTTTTACTTGGCTAAATAGGTCCATGTAATACAAATAATCAATGTCAAATTTCTCCATGATGAAGAAATCATCATTCCAATGGACAACAACAAAAAAATCAGTATTATCACCCATCCTGCACAACCTACACAGTAAAGTCTTAGGGTTATTAGAAGAACATAGAAAGAAAAATAATAAAAATCAACGTATACATAGAGTTTGCCTTTTTTAGTTTGGTTATTGTTGAGAAGTTGAAAATGGAGGTGAAGTTGATGAAAAGAAAAAATAAATGCCAATGTGAAGACGTGAAGGTGAAGTTGAAGGTTGCAAATGAGGTTCTAGTGCATGAGATGAGCGGAAAGAGTGATGTAGAGCAAACGAGGTTCTAGTGCAGGTGAGGTGAAAAGAGTAATGTAGAGGCAGTGAAGGAAAAGTTGGACCAGTGGACGGGTTACTTGCTTCGGACATTATCCCTTCCACTCTCTCTCGCATTTTTTCAGTAGGTCAATTGGAGTTAGGTGAGGTGGGTTAACTTTGTAGGAGAGTGTGGGTTGAATTTGGTAACCATGGTTAAAAGAAGTAACAACTCTGTTACCTCTTTAGTTGCCAGTAAGGCGGGATATTATCTTCCAAAATGTCATAGGGCAGAGCATCTATTTTGGAGAAGTTTGGTGGAGTGTCATATTCGGAAGCCTCAAGGGGGTGATTGTTATTTTCCCTGAGGAAATGGTGGGGGATGGTCCTTGCTTCTACGAAGGTGGTAAGGAGTTTAATCTAACTTATTCTCTTAAAGAATTGACCAAGCTGCTATTGAAAGGCTTGACACATTTATTAGATGGCCTCGACCCATTGAAAGCATACGAAAGTAGGACGCCTGACGAAGTTCCCCAATCACGAACATATATTATTGCAGGACAACCACTAAGGCAATGCCTTGTCCATGGTCTATACAATCTTTGAATAATTGTATATATGATTATAGCTTGGTCGAAGGCGCAACCCATTCCAAGCTTGCTTTGAGTTTGGTTGGTTGTTGATCTATTAAGACAAGCATACTATATTAAAATAAAGACAGAAAAAGAAAGACAAATGATAAAAAAGAAAAATTAGAGTGATCAATGACTAGTAAGGTGCACAAAAGTGTCCTCGATAAATTTTTAATTAGTATTCATTTAGTATATAGATAATTGTATGTATAATTATATATATTCAAATTATTTAATCAATATATAAATAATTGTATATATAATTATATAAGTATAAATATTAATATTAATACATATTTTTTATTCTGATTTGACCATAGTTCAACCACAATTGAACTATTAAACCTGAATAAGTTTCTTGACCGTTCCAGTTTTTAGAATCTTGGTTAATATACCTAGTGGAGCAGGTGCACAACTTGCTAAGATTAGCAGAGAGCATTTCATAAAGGAGCCTACGAAGGGCCCTGGCTTGAAGTTGGTGAGTGTAGTGTGGTGTGTAGTGAGAAAGCAAGGCTAAGGTCTTTAGTTTGTATCTCTATCCTCTTGGACCTTCCCATGAATTTCTCTGGGATTCGTCTTGCCCTTACTTAAGTCAATGAGTTTTGTAGATTTCTTTTAGTGAGCATAGCTAGTTGAAAAGCAAGTAATCAAACAGTCAACTAGCTTAGCAAAGTCATGCATCGAAATTTTGTGGTAGAGAGGAGAAACACCGAAGGGTTGAGTTTTTTAGTGTTCTAGGGGATGCTATACCTTAGATTTGATCAAAGTCCTTGAAGAGGTGCATGGTTGAGTTCAAAGCAACCAAATGCTCCTATTGGTTGATAGATCAATCGTATAGTTCGACAAGTGCTAAAAGGTGAGAGTTGCTAAGAAGGAGGATAGCCATAATATGATTTTAGAAAAAGTGGCCTAAGAGATAGGCATGTAGAAGTGGCAAGTGCTAGGTGGTTGAAAGCTAGTTTGTTGGTTAATTGCGGGTGGAATGTACGGGTGGTTAAGGGGTGGGAATGGGATTTTTCTTCATCTCTAATGATGTTCTCTTGTTGTTTACTTTGTTTCACGAGCTGGTTAATTTGACTTTGCATGTTCTAAATAGTAGTTAGGAGGCTTTGGAGAAATGGTATAAGTTCATTCCCAGAACTGTTCGTGGAAAGGTGACTTCACTAGGTTGGGCTTTGGGTTGGCTATATTTTGTGTGCACAAGCCATTGCAAAAAGGGTTGCCAGCACAATAGGAATCAACATGGGGGTCGAAAAGGCAGGATGACGTTAAGTGGTTGCGTGAGCCTTGGAAGAGGGAATTCATGGGAGCAATTTTACTTGTTTTCCATAGACAAAACTAAAATGTTCTTGTCTTAGTTCGTGTGTTAAGACACTGGTGATCGAGGGTATTGATATACCATTAAGCTTCTTCCAATCTTATGAAACCACCTCATAATATTCACTACTGGAGGATATTTTAACCAGTATCCACCAGAGCATGACCCATTTATAATACCACATGTCGAGGTAATTATTATTGGGAATATTCTAGATTTTGGGCTTTGTGGGTGGCAAAGTTGTGAGGAGAAGCCACAGTGGGTAGCCACGATTAATGGGGTCCCCTTTAAGTTTGACAACTTGAGTGAATAACAAGACATGTTAGGAGAGAGGAGATATGGTTCACAAGGCCCCCAAGTCTCAAACTTTTCATGCGTTAGGGCATGATGTTTTGTTGAGCCTTGAAGCTGGTGATGCGATGGTCTGGTTCAATTCTGATTTTATGTAGTTAAATGATTAATGATGAATAAATTAGAGGTAATTGACAAAAAACAAATAGTGGCTAAATGATTTAATATTTGATTAATAAAAATAATTTTAGGTGATATGTGTTGAATTATGCTTAGACTTATTCAAGCGAGAAAATAATGAGTGATACAATGTGTAAACCAGACTTTGTGCTCTTCTTTTCACTTGCTTTTCAACTTTCACCATGCGTGCTTGTAGCAATTGCTATGATGATTAATAAGACATGGTGTTTTAGACAAGATTATAAAATAGTGTTTCTAGGTTTTGCCAATAAATTACGCATGCTGTTGTAATTTAACATGCTTGACATTTCTGACATAACGCACTAAGGATTAAGAGACAAAAACTTTCAAAGACCAAAGACTAATCAGGACTCCTTTCTTATCAACAAAGTTAAATGTGCTTGCTAATTCTCAGTAAGAATTATGTATTCAAAATTATAATGACATTTTGACGCATTTGCATCTTTATGTCCAAAGAAAAACTTACATTCACCCTTCACCAAACAACTAAGAATTGTTTAAATTAATGTAGAATTCAAAAATTAATAAATTGCTGAAAGGAATGAAATAAATATACACAAGTGCTTCTGAAACACACTTCACATATATTGGTCATATTTTTACCCGTGATAGTCTAGCTACCCTTGAGAATATTATACTTCTATTTTTATTTTTTTATTGGTGGATATAATTCCTTTGCCATTGTTTTTGTCTTTGGCTCCTCCTATGCATCGAGAGAAATATATAGCCCAAACCAATGTCATTCAAAAGAAAAGGACGAAGATATAAGTTAAAAGGATACTTTGTCTCTAGAAATGTAAAAGACCAGAAAGCACCGCACCCTAAGCATAAACTTTTATTTAGTGATTTAGTCATGCACTTATTACAAGGAAAGCCTTTATTGTCATCTTGCGCATCTTACTCAGTAGAAGATAGTACAAGATTATTTCTCATAGTTTATGCTTCCTGCACAAGATCATCCTTAACTTTCTGAAACTGAACCACTAATGGATTCTCCTTAACTGCAACCAAAAGCCTGTTTCCATCATCATCGATGTAAACCCCAATATCTGTGCAGCTACCGCTGTGAAGAGCACAAAAGGTAAGTTTATAGTCTTCGAAAGATTTCTCAATGTGAAACCAACCAGTTACTGTATTATCATAACCAGTAAGTTTCACAGAAGGTCTTTCTGTTAGACCCTTGACAATAGTCCACTCTGATGGCGTGGGAGAACACTTGGGTGAAGAAGTGAATGCGAGGTACAAAGGAAGACCTTCATATATATAAGCAATTCGGTATGGGGATGCAATTCTTATTGGTAGCCCTTTGTCGACCTCAGAGCGTTCTTGCACAACAGAAAGTGGGCAAGTTTCATTTCCAATAGCGGCTCGTCCGATTCCACCACCTCTTCCTCTAAGAACTGGCAAGATATAGTATGTGCCACCATTCCTAAGTAGCTCGCCATCTGTGTCGACCACAAATGCGAGGGTGGTTGAAGGTAGGTGTGAGATAAAGGCAGAAAGAAGGAAGAAGGCAAACAAGGTAGTACTCTTCATTTTTTCGCTTGGCTATGAATGGCTTTCCGTTGCTTAGTGGTGTGAATAAGCAAAGGTTAGAAGGACCTATTTATAGACGTGATGACAACGTGTCTTGTAAATTATTGATGCGCAGAGTCCAGGTAAAAGTTATTGAAAAATGTTATTTACATTATTTTGAGACTCATTTTAGATTTATAATGAGTGAAAAAGATATAAAATAATAAGTGTTAAAAAAGTAAAAGATGATAGATTCATTATTTGCTACGGCTTTCCTGACAAGCTAAAATTATGTTATTTAAAAATACTTGATAAGAATTGAATAACAACACTAATCACGTAGATATACATACAATTCACTGTCAGGGGCTGGATTTATCTTTTATGTATTCTATTAATTATATCAGAAAGTAACACAAATATATTTGTTAATTATTGTATCACTGTGTTCGTACGAAAGACTTACAAACATATATCACTGCCGTTTATTATAAAGTTTTGCTATTATGTTTGGTTTTGATTTGTTAAAAAGAATATAACAAAAAACAGTGCGCATGGTTCAATATCAGTTTGTGCTTGCAAATTAAAACAAATACCCCTTCTAATATTTTAAAGTTATACCAATTTAATTCTGGAAAATTTTTTACATTAGTTTAATCATAATACTTTAAATTTAATATCAATTTCATCCATTTGTTAAATTTATTAGTAACTTCCATTATAATTCATCATAATTGATACGTTAATGTATTATTATATTGTTTATTTATCATCTTAATTGATAAGGAGAGGTAATTTCTATTTTATTAACTTGAAATTATGGAAGAATTATAATAAAAATTACTAATAATTTTATAAAAAATTAAATTAATATCAAAATTTAATTTATGTAAAAAAAATTTTATAATTAAATAAATGTCAATTTTTAAATATTAAAATTAAAAGAGATAATTACTTGATGAGAAATAACAAAACTAAACAAAGAAAGATATGCATATATCACTGCTCGATGAGAAAATGTCCCTGGGTGATGTGATGGCAAGGGACCACATCCGGGGCCAGCGCTTCAGCATTTCGTAGATCTTGGCCGTAACGAACCATACGTTGAAGTGGATGCAGCAATGGCGTTTGTTTCTCTGTCACGGAAAACAACTCCTACGGCTCAAATTTGGCTGTAATTTTCTACTTTACCAACATCTTTTACCTAGTCCCCTTGAGGAGACTCATTTTGTCTGTCTTCTTCTAAATAAATATTGGAGCATTGCTATTTGTTACGAAAAAGTTCCATCAGCTATTGTACCAAAATCACAGGTGTCAATATATTGACGAATTAGTACTACAGGATATTGACAAATATGCACGAATGCCTTTTTTTTTACCCTCTAAAAATAGTATGTATTTTAATTTTTAAAAGAATTAGGATTTAATAAATTATTTTTTAAAAAGTTGTTCATATTTTAATCTTTAAAATTGAAATATATCGTAAATTTTTTTTTTTAATTTTTATCTATTAAATATCATATTATAACTGATTTAAAATTAATTTAAATATTAAATTTTAATAATTTATACAATGAAAATCAAAATTATCAAATAAAAACACTAATATTTTGTAATACAATTTCTTTAAATAACTAAAGTATATATATTTAATTTTTTAAAAATTAAAGTATCAAAATAAAAATCTTTTAAGAATTAAATTGCAAATTTACTGTTTTTTCTATTTCATATTAAAGTTGAAGAGTGATACTATTTAGTAATATATTGAGCAATGTTATGTGTACATAATATTTTTTGGACCCTGTATCGGCACATACATATGACTCGGATAATCTATTGGCACCTATGTTTCATGAAATATTTTCACAACAAATAGCAATAGTCTTTAAAATAAGCATAAATATTTATTTTGATCTTTAAAAAATATATGTGATAATCTTTAATTCTTAAATTTTTTGAACATTAAATAAGTCTTTAAGTATTAAAATATAAAATTACATAAATTCTTAAAGATTGCTTGATATTAAATATATTTCTAAAATTAAAATCTGATATTATTTTTTTTTTTTTGTTATTTTGATAAAGTAATAGAATAAGAAAGTTTTCTGGTAACTTCAAATAATAAAAGAACTCCATTGACACCAAAACAAATAATAGAAGAACTAAAGTAATTATATATTTTAACTTTCATAAACTTATTTAATTTTAAATTACTTTAAAAATTAAATTAAGATCACATACATTTTTTAAGGATAAAAATAAATAATTATCCAGATATAATGTTCATAACACGAGTATCTCAAGTCACTAAAAATAGATTAGAGTAATGATAAGGGGATGCACAAAATCGCGATGCATATAAAAAAAGTGAAAAAGTGACAAAGACGCTTGGTTTCACATGATCATTGTTTTTTTTGTTAGGCTACTTTTATCCAAAAAGTTACTTATCAGCGTATTGCCGAAAATGTTGATAAGTAAAAGTTTCTAGACAAAAAAAAAAAAAAAAGGGAATGCTAGTAAATTTGTCCAAAACATTGGCAACTTTTTGGATAAAAAAAATTGAACAAAAGTAACAATAATCATGCAAGATGCTAGTAAATTTATCTAAAATACTAGTAAATTTGCCCAAAATGCTAGTAACTTTTTAGATAAAAAAAAAAACTTAAACAAAAATAACAATGATTATGTGAGATGCTAGTAAATTCGCTCAAAACGCTGGTAAATTTGCCAAAAACGCATGTAACTTTCTAGACAAAAAAAATTGAACAAAAGTAATAATGATTATATGAAATGCTAGCTGATGTTCCATCAAATGATTGAGTTTCTAAGAGCTTTTTAGTTTTAAATTCCTGCTATTTTGAGTATTTGATAAGTGTTTTTATTTGAATTTCTAGAAGTTTGAGTTTTTATTGTTTTCTATCTTGTTTGAGGATTTACTGTAGTTTAAGCATGTGTTTTGGCTGCATTTACAGATCATGAGTTTGCTACAACTAATTGGGAAGTGATAGTCAAAGTGCTTGGTGCTTAGGCACCATAGTCTCAACCCTCAAGCAGTGAAACAAAGCAAAGCAAAAGCTTTCAAGCAACTTGGCACTCGAGCACTCAAGCACTAGCACATCTGAGAGAAGAATGTTGTTCAATAGTCTAGCACTCAGGCACTTGTAGGTTGGTGCTCAGGTGCTAGCGACGCACAAACAAGTACCTGTTCGCTGTCTTCAAGAATAAAAGAGGAATAAGCCACTCATTTTAGTACTTTTTAGATAAGGAAAGAAGGGAGAAACACTCTGAAGGGCTAGGAACAGACCAAGTACAGTAAGAGAAGGGAAGATTAAAGATTTATCGCTCCAAATCTTCGGTTTTTCATGTATTTCTCTCTTATTCTCTATCTTGTTTTCTTCTTTTCTAAGTCTCTATAATCTTTAGTTAAGGTAAGGGTGTATTTTAGTTTGGGTAGTTATAGGATGAATTTCTTATGATTTGATATTGGATTTTATGAAATTAAAAGTTTATCCTTTGATTTTATTGCAAATTGTGGATTGGCCTTTCATAATTTAACTTTTGGGAAATTCATATATGCTCTTGCTCTAAGGATAAACTTCATAACTCTCAAGGTTTAGGAATATATCTTGAGGTTGTGCGAATTTTGGATAAGTTTGTTTGCTTAATCCTTCTTTTCCCTAAAGTATGATTAAGGAATTGATGTGCTTTAGGTAAGAAGAAGAGAATTGATTCACCAAGGAATTAGGGATTAGTTACCCAACATCTTTTCTTTAATCCAAAATTCTCAGTCCAAGTTATAGGAATTCACTTATCTTTGAGAGAAACCAGATAAACCCAACCCCTAGCTTTAATTGAATAATTGTTAATTTTAAGAAAAAAATTTTCCTCTTTTAATTTTAGAATTTTTTTAGTTAAGTTTTAATTGCTTATTATTTTACTTTAAATTTTAATTTAGGACTTTTTTTAATCCAAAAATTTGTGGTAATCTACATAGATGTTGATTTAGCGAACTGTTGTTTCATAACATCAATCCTCGTGGGATGAAACTTACTCATTGTATTTATTGCTTAAATGATTCGATGCACTTGCTGAGTAGTTATCAAATTTTTGGTGCCATTGCTGGGGATTGAGTGCTTTATCAACAACATTAGTAGCTGATAAATTTCTATTTTAGTTTCTTTTCCTATTTTAAATTCCTCTTTTACTTGTCTAATTTGTATAGAATTTAAAAAAAAAAAATTCGCTCTATTTACCAGTTCTTATATGGATGGCTATTGTTGTGATATACGTGGAAGTTCTACACATCCAACAAATACATGCCCAATTATTGTTCCTTATTGTGACATATGTTGTTATGCATCAAACAAATTTGAGTCCATTTTATGAGCCTAAAAGCTGGACGTTGTCACTGGATTTATGTTGTGTTTGTTCAAGTAGTATGCATCCTACATTCTATGCCCACATTATAAGCCGAAAGTGCATGATTATCAAGATAATAAAGTGAAAATGGAAATCACTAAAGAACTAAGTGAGGTACTTGTGTTGGGAGATATCAAAATTCTAGATGAAGACAATTCAGTCATGCTTAGTGTTTCTATTACTCTGGGTACATTGGGTTCTCCGGAGAAAAAGCATACGTGGATGGGTTTATTACTTTGCATGTAACTCTGGGTAGCTGACCAAAAACTCGAACTATTAAAGTCGACTTTTTGGTCATTGATTGTCTGTCTGCATACAATGTTATCCAGGGAAGGCTTACTTTGAATAAGATTGGGGCCATCATTTCTACAGCTTATTTGATAATGAAATATTTTATAGACAATGGAGAGATAGCTACTATGAGAGCTACCCAAGTTACAGCTCGAAGGCACTATAATGCTAGCTTAGAAGTTGCCAAAAAGGAGCTAAAAACAGAACAACTACGACCTCCAGGTTCATCGAACATCATGTTGATTGATCTTGATGATAGAGGGCGACCAGAGGCAAAATGGCCAAAGCCCAATGGAGAACTTGAGGAAGTTTAAATCAACCCAGAAGTTTTTCACATGGCCCGAATAAACAAGAGCCTTTTGATTTCCTTTAAGGAGAAGCTCATTGCTTTTCTAAAAGAAAATGTGGAGTTGTTTGCTTGGACAGCGGTAGATATACCGAGGATAGATCCCGAGTTCATGAGTCATCGACTATCAATCTTTCCCGATGTCTGTCCTATAGCTCAAAAAAGGAGGAAAATGAGTTCAGAGAAGGCGCAAGAAGTTCAAAAACAGGTTCAAGCCGTGTTGGACATAGGTTTCATCAAGGAGGTAACTTATCTGACTTGGTTGTCAAATATCGTGATAGTTAAGAAGTCCAATGGGAAGTGGCAAATGTGTGTCGATTATACCAACTTGAACAAAGCCTGCCCAAACGATTCCTACCCCTTGCCAAGTATCAATGGTTTGGTCGACGCATTGTCAAGTTTTCAATTCCTTTCTTTTTTGGATGCGTACTCGGGATATAACCAAATCCCCATGTATCCATTGGATGAGGAGAAAACCACATTTATCACCCCAATGGAAAATTAATGTTATAAAGTAATGCCTTTCGGGTTGAAAAATGCAGGAGCAACATATTAGAGATTGATGAACAAAATTTTTGCCAAACACATTGGAGTTTTAATAGAGGTTTATATAGACGATATGCTGGTAAGGATGAAGGCAGAAGAGGAAATCTTGCAGAATTTGAAAACTATGTTTGGATGCTTACGAAAGCATAGAATGAGACTAAACCCACAGAAATGTGTTTTTGCTGTTGAAGCTGGGAAGTTTTTAGGCTTTCTACTTACAAATCGGGGAATTGAGGCAAATCCCGACAAATGTAAGGCAATATTGGATATGAAAAGTCCAAATTCCGTAAAAGATGTCCACTGTTTGACAGGAAGAATAGCATCTATTTTTAGATTTCTAGCAGCTTTAGCTCAAAAGGCATCACCCTTCTTTTCATTGTTGAAGAAAGAGAGTAATTGTGAGTGGACACCAGAACGCAAAGCAGCATTCCAAGAATTCAAATCTTATTTGGCGATTCCATTGATCTTGTGCAAATCCAAGATTGGAAAACCACTGTTCTTATACCTCTCGGTAAACGACTCAGCTATATCGGTGTTTTAGTCCGAGAAGATGACAAGCAACAATTCTCGGTGTACTTTGTCAACAAAACTTTGCATGGGGCAGAAGTTCGATATCAAAAGTTAGATAAAGTGGCTTTAGCCTTTGTCTTTGCAACTCATCACCTCTAGCAATATTTTCAAGCCCATACAATTATAGTCAGAACTGACCAACCAATTCGATAGGTACTCCAGAAACCAGATCTCGCAGGAAGAATGGTAACAGAGTTGGTTGAGTTGTCGAAGTTTGATATTTGATATGAGCCCCAAGCTGCAATCAAAGCTCAAGCTTTGGCGGATTTCCTTGTAGAAATGGTGGATGAAGAGGAACCCGGTGACCGAACTTGGACATTGTATATAGATGGAGCTTCAAGCACAAAAAGGCTATGAAGTCGGAGTTATCCTGGAAAAACAAGATGATATCATGGTTGAAATGTCTATTAAATTTGATTTCCCAGTCTGCAATAATCAAGCTAAATATGAAGCTTTAATAGCTGACCTTCAACTTGCTTCCGATGTTGGAGCGATAAGACTTACAATCTATAGTAATTCCTATATTGTAATGTCATAGATGTCTGGAATGTACCAAGCAAAGGATCCACTACCGCAAAAATACATGGCTAGAGTTAAAGATCTAATGGGAAGAATTGATATATCTGAGATCCGAAATATGCCCATAGTAGAAAATATCTGAGCTGACATCCTTTCTAAGTTGGCCAGCACAAAGACAAGAGGAAATAATAAAAGTTTAATCTAGGAGACTTTGAAGACCCTTCCATAGCAGACCCAATTTCAGTATTGACGATCGAGGAAAGTCTGAGTTGGATGACTCCAATTATGCGATATTTGTTGAATGGGGTTCTTCCTAGTGATTTTGTCAGTGCAAAAAGATTGGCCAAGGAAGCTTCATAGTACACTATAGTCGGAGGGCAATTGTACAAGAAAGGTCTTTCCCAGCCCTTGTTGAAGTGTCTCAGCCCATAGTAGATTAATCTTGTGCTCAAGGAAATTCATGAAAGGTCTTGCGGACATCACCCTGGAGGAAAGGCACTCACATTAAAAATTTTATAGGTAGGGTATTATTAGCCCATGATGACTAAAGACGCTGTGAGATTCGTAAAGAAATGCCCGAAGTGTCAATAGCATGCAAACTTACATGTCTCCCCAACAGAAGAGCTTTCAACGATAATGTCACCCTAGCCATTCTCTAAATAGGGAATTGACCTTTTAGGTCCTTTTCCCTTGGTTGCGAGACAGGTAAAATACTTGATCATCACCAATAGCAGAACCATTCTCTTTTATCATGGCGGCACAAGCCTGGAAGTTTGTTTGGCGGAATATATTCACCCGATTTGGAATACCAGAATCTATAATTACAGATAACATAACCCATTTACTGATGGTAAATTCTGGGATTTTCTTTTAAATTACAAGGTCAAACATCATTTCACATCGGTTGAATATCCGCAAGCTAATGGGCAAGTAGAAGCATTCAACGAGGTCATACTTCGTAGGTTAAAGAAAAGGCTCGAAGAAAAGAAAGGGTCGTGGGCGGACGAACTCGGGAGCGTGCTACGGTCATATCAAACTACCTCCCATTCAATCACGGGAGAAACTCCATTCAAACTTACTTATGAGGTCGATGCTATGATCCTGGTAGAAGTGGGAGAATTGAGCCCAAGAGTTATCTTTTGATCTATGAGTTTTGAGTCTAAAAGAGAGGAGATTGATCTTTCCAATGAAGTCGAAGAAATGGCACATATTAGGGAAAAAGGCTCTGAAGCAAAGAGTGGCGAGGAGATATAATTCTTCTGTAATACCTAGAAAATTTGAAGGTGATTTGGTTCTACGTCGGGCTAATATCGGACCACCTACCCCGAGTCACGGAAAACTGGAAACAAATTGGGAAAGTCCATAAAAGATTGTTGAAATTTAGGGAAAGGGAGTATATAAGCTTTCTACTTTATCTGGATCCTAGGTTTCGAGGTTATGAAATAACTCAAACTTGAGGAAATTTTATGTATAGACCATGAAAAGCCGACGTACTCTTTTTCCTATCTCAGGTTTTTTCCCAATGGGTTTTTCTTGAGGAGGTTTTAATGAGGCGAGGTTTTCATGGGCCAAATAGTATATCTATACACTGCTATTTAGTTTCACATTTTTATAAATAAAAAAGCATCCTTTCCTTTGCTATCATATTTGATGTTTTAATCCTAAGGAATTGATCACCCCTTGGTCAAAAAACACACAAGTATCCTGGTTTAATACTTTGGGCAATGATGGTATTAAAATTTTACCTCGAAAATTACTAACCATGTTTTTGCCTATTAGTTTATTGTAACATCCACGACTTCCGACTTCCGAGTTCATAGTACTCACAACCTCCAAATTCCACTTCAAGGCTGGACAGACAAGTACTTACGATTTCCGAGTTCGTCTTATAGTTCAGCTTCCGGTCTTAATATTAGCTTGGACTTCCGACTTCGTTCCAAGGCTTACAAGGGATTTTTCCGAATTCCGACCTCATGCATGCAGCTTACGGTCTCCGAGTTAATGCATGAACTTACGATTTCCGACCTGGTAAGCGTGTATAAATTTCGACCTCGTCAGCATGATTTCCGATTTCCGAGTTCAGGAGCTGAAATGAAGTGACTGCTGCTTCCAACTTACGAGTTCGTATTCGACATCCGCACGAGTTACGACCTACGACCTTAGTGATCAAGGAGTAAAATGTTCGATTTCCGACTTCGTCTCTAAGGCTTAAATGAACTGACTGTATTCCGAATTCCGACATTATGATTCACCAATGTACGAGATACGATCTTGAGTTCAATATTAGTAGCTCTCATTTCTATATCTTTTCGAGTTCCGGAATAGAAATTTTATAATTCCCGAGTTCTGACTTTAAGTGCTTGGCTTCACACCAGGCTCTGCTTTTAAGTTTCAACTAGACTGGATGTTTCTAAGTTCCGACTTCATACATATATGAGGTTCACGAGTTCCGACTTTATAGAGCCTATGAGTTCCGATTTCGTTTCCAGAATATGCTGGAAACTCCCACTTTAGGCAACGTGGAGCGTGGAGAGTGATTATACCACACAAAGAGGGCAACGTGGAGAGCAAGGTTGGCTGAAGCTTGGCCTTATGTTTAGGGGCCAATCACAACCTTCCAAGTTAACTCCCACTCATGCATATATAACACATTCTTCCCCTTTAATTCAGACCCTCATTCACGTTGCATTTCCTCTTCTCCTTCAGCTCTCTTTCTCTCTTGCTCACACATCCAAAACTCAAGCTAAGTTCCAGCCTTGTTCATCCAAACTTCAAGAACTCAGCACCAAACACTTAAATCAAAGGTAGGGGTTTTTAATTTCTTGCATCAAATCCATGTACTTGGCTGGCTGGGCTGAATTAGTTTCACCTTAATTGATGTGTGAATTGGATAATTATGCTTGGATTAATAGAAGATTTTGAGTTAGAAGTAGAATTAGAAGAAGAAAACTAAGAGGATTAAATGGATGGAGGTGCTGTCTTGGTGGAGAGTCCACGGCAGTCCATATGGCGGAGCGTACGGCGCCGCCTACGATCGGTCAAATCCGATGAAACCATTTTTAGATGAACGTAGACATTCAGGGCTTTCCATAGATATATCATATAAGGTTATTGGATTAGTATTGAGGGAGATACGAATTTTTGAAATTTGACCTAGGGTTTAGAATGTTCATCCGGACAGGGTGACATGAGGAGGGTATAACTCACCCTATACAACTCCAAATTGAGTGAAACCAATTTTGTTAGAAAGCTTACACACAGAGGAACACCCCAAAATAAAATTCCAAGTTTGTTATCAACTCAGTTGTTCCCAGCGATTTGAAGAAATTACCCTATGTCCAAACTAGGCCAACACAGGGCAGTTTAGAAAGGCTAAGTTTCGGGGCTTGTAACTCGAGCCCTACTAAGGCAAATGAGATGGAATTTTTTGTATATGAAAGGTTATCCTGTTAGCTTTAATATGAGTCCAATTTCGTCTGATTTGAGTGAGTTTTCGATTTTTAGTGAATTTCTACTTTTAGTTGCCTGATTCTGGCTAGTCAATGGCAGGCCGAGATAAAGTTTAGATATCTCGAGTTATGGATACCGAAATCTGATGGGACCAAAGAGGTTAGAAAATAGACACATAAACCTGTAACATACTTAAATTTGAGGTCCAAATAAGTTAAAATGAAATTATGGCATGAATTACAAGAACCGGGTTGGTTGAATATGCTGAGGCAGGATTTCTGTCTTAATGAATTTGATATGGGTTTGAGTTCTATATTGAAGTATAATTGTGAATTGGTATTTCTTGTGATAAATTGATGTATTGATTGGCTGGCACTATTCATGGGGAAGCGGACACGTTCCGTTACGCTGCCAAATTTTCGGTAGAACCCATGAACAAGTTATGAATTACATGTTAAGGCATATGCATTCTTAAGAAAACCATGAAAGTTATGAAAAGAATTGTGCCATTGTGCAAGTTCCATACTACTTGGGCCAGCCCCGGATAGAAAGTTAATGGGAATAGATCGGTGGAAAGGTCGGGGAAAGTAAACTCGGCATTTCTGTATAGGAACGAGCTCGATCCTGATTAGCAGACTGTTACCCAGAGTCTAAATGGCCAAGAACTCCTGGGGACCAAGAGAGATGGAAAAATGATGAAAAGTAATGAAAAGAATTTATGAAGGAAAGTTCAAGAATGAGTCTACATGATTACATGAATGCATGAATACATGAGATAGTTGCATCAAGATGTTTACAATTGTATGTTATAATTGCTCACTGTTATGCATTTATTTATTTTGATTACCATTCTATGTATCCGTATTAGTAATCTATGTGGTTTCTTATGTCAATGTAAAGTAAAACTGAACCTTGCCTCGGACCAGACATTTTCTTAAACTCATGAAATGGATTTTTAGTTTGAACACATATTTTATAATTAAATAAAACCCGAGGCAACTGAGAATGTATGTGACGTCAAGATAAGTATAATCGAACCCTACCGAGAATTTTCACGAAATTCTCACCCCGCTGTGTGTTTCCGCATCATTCTCGGACTCGGTGATGGACTCCACAGCCACCCTTTTTATTGAGATCCCTGCACTTCAGTTCCACCATGACCTGGAGTTGGACTCCTTGTACATAGCCGGTTCATGCAACTTTCGCCTATACCTCTTCAGCGACAGGAACTTCGATGTTCCTTTACACCATCCCTTCTTTGATCCTGCTACCCCTTATATTGCCATCCCTCTACATATGGCTCACCCGCATCCTGCTCCTCCTGCACCCGCAGCACTCCGACCGACTCGCCCCGAGTCACCAACGCAGCCCCGATGTCCCGAGTTCGAAGTGACCCTCCGAGGCCACCGGCTCGTCACCCTCTTCTTCCTCGGGACCCAGTGCAAATTATACACCGGCCGAGCCTGGCATGGCTACCCGCCACTGACGGAGTAGCTTAGCGGCAGGAGGTGTTGTATAGCATGACCCTCTTTTGGACAGCATGTAGCTTTGGGTCATGGGTTAGACTATAGGATTAGCAGTAGGTTACGAAATGTCCTTTAAGTACCATAGGGTATTTTGGCAAATGAGGGTATTATGATCTTCCCAATATACTAGCCTTGTATGTGTTTTACTTAGAACCTTGTACATAAATTGAAAAAGTGGCTTCTGATATATATATATATATATATATATATATATATATATATATGTTTACACGTATGCAGTAACATTATTGCACTATATTTATCTTGATGATATTTTATTTCTGTTCGTTTCATTTTTAATATAACTTTACGCCGTTTCGTCAATAGAGATGATTTAAAGACAAGAATGGTAAGTAAAGCATCATCACGGTAACACGACCTGACTAGTTTCATGCTATGACTTAAGCATAACATAAAATTAGTAGGGTGTTACATTTATAACTCAAATCAATGAAATTTTTCTAAAGCATTTAAAGCCAGGTTAAGAACCTCGAAAATTGTAAACTTAGTTTAGAAAAGTCAAGTTCCCTTTTTAACTTCAATTACTTAGTAATTGATTGTAAAGGCGTTATTTTTCCCTTCAAGTTATTTAACTTAGGCGGAAAAAAAAATGCGTACAATTGAAGTTACCTCCATTGATGATCCCAGAAATCGAGAAAAGTCTATTACAAAAAAAAGGAGGGGTTACTGCTCAGCTCAAGGATCAGTTGAAGGAGTGGTCGGTTCATTCCCCGAATTTTCATCACTCCCTACTTCTTCGCTGATAGTGGCTACCTCAATACGCCTGTCAATGATGTGCTTATCAAGACCAACTTCACCAAAATAAACCCCGGGGAAAATGACTTGGCATTGCGCCAAGATGTTAGCCTTAATCTCAAAGGTTGACTCCCTCCATTGTTGCTCAATAAATTCAATATCGGCCTTCAATCGAGCAACCTCATCAAAGGCTTCAACTTTTGATTTTTCAACCTCAGAGATTTTGTTCCTTGCCTCTTCTAGCTGATGGTCTTTTTCCTCAAGACGCCAATCCTTCGACAGGGACTCTTCCTGCAATTCCTCAAACTCAGAAACAAGTTTTTGTTTCGCCTTTTCCAAGGCCAATTTTTTGACTTTAAGGAGACGAATGCTTTCTCCTAGGCCTTTCACTTCCCTTGAAGCCTTGATGCTAGTATATACCACGTGTTCTAAACATCTGAGAATAGTTGCCGAATTCAAAAGCATGCGACTAGCCCATTGGAACTTATCCACAAGGCCGTCATGGTCATCCTAATTTGGTCTAGAATGGCCGAGGTCACTAGAGCCTTATCCGTAAACTCGGCATAAGGGAAGGTTCTGTCAAGAATGTTATCTTCTGGTCTTCCCGAGGGCGGATTATCTTCAATATCCACCCGGATGACCTCCTTTGCTGCTTTCTTTCCTTTCTGTTTCTTTGAAGGTTGAACCTCGGCAATAGTTTTCGAAGGTTGGACCTCAGGAACAGAAAGTTCCAAGGCGGTGGAAAATTTTAAATCCCTTGAACCTTCAGGTTTGAGATTTTGATTGACGTCAACATGGGATCTTTTGAGAATACTGCATCGGAGGGTATCGAGGGCGGATTTCGGAACCATTTTTCTGCAAAATGTACAAAAATGAAATTAGTCATCACATAAAATTGTGCTTTACTTAGTCAATGAGTATGCAATGTCTTAATGACAACCTAAGTGTGCTTTAGCCACTTCAAAATCTACTCCAACCACACATTTCAAGTTGAGATGCTCCGATTCAAAGCTAAGAAGGAGGAAATCTACTACAATCATCTCCTCTTGTGAAAGTTCGTCTTCATTGGTCCGAGGAAGTTCGAAATACTTACTCCAAAAGCAATTAATACTAAGTTCTCCTTCTAAGTCCTTCCAAAATAGAATCGTATTGAGAGCCCCAAACACTTTCAAGTAAAACGGCTTGAAATGATGAAAGGACTACTTATACAATATAAAAATCTTGTGGTCTGGTTGAGCTCGGAATGATAACCAACCCGTGGTCAGGCCATTGCCACTAGGTCGTGTGAGTGTAAACAGATAGAAAAATGCATTAGGGGAAGGAGGAACACCCAGGTATTCACATATGATTTCGAAACCTCGGATCATAGCCCAGCTGTTTGGATGAAGTTGGGATAGTGCAACCCCAATATGCTCTAAGATGTTGAATTGGAAATGTGTGAAAGAAACACACACTCCAAATTTGGAGATAAGGACGTCATACATCCATAACTACCTCGGACCACCATGAAGGTTAATGTAGCACACCCTCTCATTAGTTGTAGGCGCCTCCAAAACATATTCTTCCTCATATTCGCCTTTCAGAGTGAGTAAAAGTTCTTTGTGTAATGACTTCCAATATGTCGAGATAACTTTTGAGGGGATTCCTAAAACCTCGGGGTCAACCCATTGATATATCAAAAGAATGACAGTAGGGAAGATGAGTGATTGCTTCTTTGCCATGGAAAACCTACACGGGAAAAACCACCTCTAAGGTTAAAAAAGTCGAGAAATGAACTTAGGAAACGACAAATCAAGAAAAAGAATAAAAGCCTACGGTGGTTTTCCTTTTTAACGTTACGGGAATTGCGTAACTAGGCGAAGAAGACAAATCGCTAGGGGTACTAGCCCCCCAAAAGCGAACAATAGAAATGCACGGTGGTTTCATGAAGAAACCATTGCGAGCAAGCTACAATCAGGCATTAGAACAGAACCACAAAATCATAAGACAAAAGAAAAGGGAGCGTACCTTAGCAAATGCAAAAAGTCTGAGGCAGAAGTAAGTCGGAAACCACTGTGCAGGTAGATGTCGCTCGAACACACCTCTGTAACTCCCAATCAGTTTCTCAGAAGGGGGAAAAAGTGGAGAAGGAAGAACGAAGGTATTGATAGCTAGAAAGATGTCTTTTGCCGGATAACCCAAAAGTCGCAAGGGACATTTGATGTCTTTTTGTACCCTATGTCTGAGGGCAAATCGAGAAAATACATTGCAATTCGAACGATGAGAACGGGCAAAACAAGGCACCAACACACTACGTGTCAACCTGGGAGATATTAATGTGACCTTAGATATGATTTCGTGTCAGAGTTGATAGTCTCGGGAAGGATAGATGATAAGGAACTTTAACTAGACATAATATGCATCCCATCATCCAACTTCTCATCATTCAACTTTTTCCGATTTTGTTCATACAACCTTGAAAACTGATTAAACTCGGTATTCGACATTATCATGTCTGAACCAAGTTGGGGGCACTGTTATGGACTAGGCCCAAAGGTCCAAAGTCCTTAATGGTCTAGCCAAGCCTTGCTAACGACAAGGCCCAAAGCCCAAGTCGAAAGCCGTTGGAATTAGCTCCACAGAAACCACCTACGATTATGAAGCCATTAAATTCAAATTTTGTAACATACTAAATTGGATCTGGTAATGTATGCAAATTCAAGACCGTTACCCAAGAATTTTGGAAAATCATTATTGTCCAATGCCTCTATAAATAAGAAGGCTCTGCCATAAAACAAGTACGTGTAATTTTCAACCCCAAATACTCATACCTCCTACTCTAACTAAATTGATCGTCGAAGTCCTTGCAGGTACCCCCACTCTTGTCGTGTAGTTCGTTGCAAATTTCCCTATCTCAGTTCAGGTGAGCACAGCTCTGCAAGCTAGCATCCTACTTCCAAACAACATACAATACATTGTTAGGGGTTGGATTTATCTTTTATATATTCTATTAATTATATCATAAAGTAACACAAAAATATTTGTTAATTATTGTATACAAAGCGACATTAGAAAACGTTAGTACATATATCATTTTAATATAATTTTAATTTTTTTATTTTTATTTTTTTCATCCAAATATATATAAAAAAAATTCTTTATATTTTCCTTTTATTTTTTCTCTTATTTTTTCTTCTTAGCCAAACAAATATATTTTTGTTAACCTTCATTTTAATACGGAGAAAATGGATAGAAAGAAAATGAGCAAATTATGTACTTTTCTTCTCATTTGGATGCTTGTAAACAGTGATCAGTGAAAGAAAATATACATGGACCACGATAAAAATTTTCTTCGCGGTTGTGGAAGAAAAGTGCACAGCAACATGTCAAAATGACCCGTATATCCTAAAAAATAAAAATAAAAAAGCAATGATTGAATAATATTTTGTAATGAATAACTATAAATTTGATTTTAAACAAATTATTAATATAAAAATTTATAGTTTACATGATTAAATAATTTATATTATTATATTATTTAATTATGTATTAACAAAAATTATTTTAAACTAAATAAAAATAATATTTGTACTTTATTATACAGCAAGAATATATATATATATATAATTTCATGTACTCTTTTTTTATTTTCTTTTAACTTTTCTCTTCATCCAAATATCAGAAAAAAAAACTTATTTTTCTTTTTATTTTCTTTCTTTCTATTTTATTTTCTCTCTACATCCAAACAAACTATAAAGTGCATTGTTATAAATGTCCGAATTTCATTTACAGAAATGATTAATAGTACAAACTGTTTTTGTACGAAAGACTTACAAACATATATCACTGCCGTTTATTATAAGGTTTTGCTATTTTGTTTGGTTTTGATTTGTTAAAAAGATTATAACAAAAAACAGTGCGCACGGTTCAATATCAGTTTGTGCTTGCAAATTAAAATAAATTCCCCTTCTAATATTTTAAAGTTATACCAATTTAATTCTGAAATTTTTTTTTACATTAGTTTAATCATAATACTTTAAATTTGATATCAATTTCATCTGTTTATTAAAATCATTAGTAACTTCCGTTATAATTCATCATAATTGGAATGTTAATGTATCATTATGTTATTTATTTATCATCTTAATTGATGAGGAGAGGCAATTTCTATTTTGTTAACTTGAAATTATGGATGAATTATAACAAAAATTATTAATAATTTTATCAAAAAAATTAAATTAATATCAAAATTTAAAATATTAAAATTAAATTAATATAAAAAATTATAATTAAACTAGTGTCAATTTTTAAATATTAAGATTAAAAGAGATATTTACTTGATGAGACATAACTAAACTAAACAAAGAAAGATGTACAAATATGACTACTCGATAAGTAAATGTCTCTAGATGATGTGGTGGCAAGGGGCCATATTTGACGCCAGCCCTTCAGCACTTCGTAGATCTTGGCCGTAACGAACTATACGATGAAGTGGATGCAGCAATGGTGTTTATTTCTCTGTCACGGAAAACGACTCCTACGGCTCAAATTTGCTTGTAATTTTCTACTTTACCAACATCTTTTACCTATTCCCCTTGAGGAGACTCATTTTGTTTGTCTTCTTCAAAATAAATATTGGAGCATTGCTATTTGTTACGAAAAGGTTCCATCAGTTATTGTTCCAAAATCACAGATGTCAAATATAGTGACGAACTAGTACTAAAGGATATTGACAAATATGCACGAATGCCTTTTATTTTTCCTCTCTGAAAATAGTATATATTTTAATTTTTAAAAGAATTAGGATTTAATAAATTATTTTTTAAAAAGTTGTAAAATTAAAATATATTGTAAAAGATTTGTTATTTTTAATTTTTATCTATTAAATATCAGAATATGACTGATTTAAAATTAATTTAAATATTAAATTTTAATAATTTATACAATGAAAATCAAAATTATCAAATAAAAATACTAATATTTTATAGAGTTTAATTGATATGCACTGACAGTATAAAATAATTTTATATTATCAACCAATAAAAATACTGAAAAATGAGAAATCATGGTGGCCCCTCATTGTAATGGGTGGTTATTCATATGAGTTGATACTTTCTACTATTTCTGTTGGCTGACAGTATAAAACTATTTTTTATTGTCAGTATATTTAAATTAAATTATATTTTATAATAGAATTTCTTTAAATAACTAAAGTATATATATTTAATTTTTTTTAAATTAAAGTATCAAAATAAAAATATTTTAAAAATTAGATTGCAAATTTACTGTTTTTCCTATTTCATATTAAAGTTGAAGAGTGATCCTAGTTAATAATATATAAAATAATATTATATGTACATAATATTTCTTAAATACCGTGTCAACACACACATATGACTGGATAATCTATCGGCACCTATGATTTGATACAATATTTGATGAAATATTTTCACAACAAATAGCAATGTCTTAAAAATAAGCATAAATATTTATTTTAATCTTTCAAAAATATGTGTGACATTATTTAATTCTTAAATTTTTTGAACATTAAATAAGTCTTTAAGTATTAAAATATAAAATTACATTAATTCTTAAAGATTGTTTGATATTAAATGTATTGCTAAAATTAAAATCTGATATTATTTTAATTTTTTTTTCGTTATTTTGATAAAGTAATAGAATAAGAAAGTTTTTGGGTAACATCAAATAATAAAAGAACTCCGTTGACACCAAAATAAATTAATAGAAGAACTAAAGTAATTATATATTTTAACTTTCATAAACTTATTTAATTTTAAATTAATTTAAAAAATTAAATTAAGATCACATATATTTTTTAAGGATAAAAATAAATAATCATCAAAATATAATGTTTATAACACTAGTATCTCAAGTCACTAGAAATAGATTAAAATAATGATAGGTGGATGCACAAAATTGTGACATAGACGGAAAAAGTGAGAAAAGTGATAAAAATACTTGGTCTCACATGATCATTGTTCTTTTCATCAAGTTACTTTTATCCAAAAAGTTACTTACCAATGTATTGCTGAAGACTTGAACAAAAAAAAAAAGGGACGTCAGTAAATTTATCCAAAATATTGATAATTTTTTGGATAAAAAAACTTGAATAAAAATAACAATAATCATGTGGGACGCTAGTAAATTTACCCAAAACGCTAGTAAATTTTCCCAAAACGCTACTAACTTTCTAGATTAAAAAAAAATTGAACAAAAATAATAATAAATATATGGGATGCTGGTAAATTTGTCAAAAATACTAGTAACTTTCTGGACAAAAAAAACTTAAACAAAAATAATAATGATAATATGGGATGTTAATAAATTTGCCTACAATGATGGTAAATTTACCAAAAATATTAGTAACTTTCTAGATTAAAAAAACATAAACAAAAGTAACAATAATCATGTGGGATGCTGGTAAATTTTTTCAAAATACTAGTAAATTTGTCTAAAATGCTGGTATATTTATCAAAAATACTGGTAACTTTCTAATAAAAAAGAAATTGAATAAAATAAATAATAATTATGTGGGACATATCATCCAAATATTTTTATCGTTTTCTTCACTTTTTCCATATGCGTCACGTAATATATCATTAAAAATGCATTCACCAAATACTATTTAATAGATTGATGGTAAAAAATTTGAGTAATATACATGAAGTTATAGATTCAAATATCATTATCTTCCTATGTACGAAAAAATAGCATTTTTTGGTATGTAATTAAATTTGTCAAATTGGTCTCTAATAAATATACTCAGCTCATGACCACGCGAAAACTGAAATGGTTAATGTTTGGATTATTTTTATATATATATGAATGCTTTTATCCTTTTGTAAGCGTGTACAATTTCATTTTTCCCCCTTAATTAGCATAAATTAATTTTGTTTGGGTAGTCTATTATGATGGTTCTATTTAGTCCGTTATTCATAATTTATAATTTTCTTTTTATCTGATATATATATATATATATATATATATATATAATCGTATCTTTTAATTTTAAAATTTTGCCACTTCTGCGTATCAGTATCGTATTTATTCTTTGTGCTTCATAGATCTGCAGTTGTGAATTCACATGACAGGAAGTTTCAAGTTGTGATTTAAACCAAGAAATTCCTGTTTGACACCTCTCGTAAGGAAGGAGTTCATCGAAGAGGGTGTGAGGTGTTGCTCTGATATGAACTCAAAGCTATTTGTTTTCTTTTTGGTGATTACTTAGGTACATCTAGTAATTGGACAGTACTAAAACATATTGTGACGAGACAGTTTTTTATTGGCAACTATTATTATTATCTAGTCAATATCCAATTAGCATCTAATTAAAATATTTACAAAAATTGGGTCTATTAACCTTTTTATTTATAATATCACTTAAGGATTATCTAACAGATATAAATAGTTACTCCCAATTTCTAATTTTGTTGTGAAATATTATTTAAATTTAAATATGAATGTTCATATTTTTATCCTGATTCGGTTATGATTTGATTATATTGAATTTTTTTATTTGATTATATCTTGTATCTCTTATCCTTTGGCTATAAATAGTTCTTTGCATGCTTCATGTATGATAACCTTTGAGAATATCAAGAATAGAATTTTCTCTATTTTTACAACACGTTATCAATACGAAATTCCACCATCTATGTGAAAGTTTGAGGTAAGATACTTTAACAAAGTGAAGGCTTGAGATGAGACACTTTAATCATGTCAATTTTTTTAATTTTGAATTTGTGATCCTTGATATTTTAAGAGAGAAATATTTGTTTTGAATTATAGATGCTAAAATTTATATTAACTCAATGGATCCTGAAGATACCATTAAACAATGAATATTACATCCCAATAGGATTGCATAAGATTCAGCTTAATTCAATGGGCCTTGAAAGCACTATTAAATAATGAAACGTTGTATCCTAGCAGGATCATGTAAAATGTTGGAAAAACAATTTAGGATAGTAGTATTTTAGCTTTGCCATAAAATATAATAAGAAAATGACAACAACAATAACAACAACAATAAAAATATTAGAGTAATGGAACAAAGTTACCATGAATCACGTAAGACACTATCCTTAAAGGTTTAATTCCGCTCTACCCAAAGCTATACTTAGTGGAATGACATTGATAGTTAACGATCCAGGATTAGATGTGGATCTCCGCAGGAGCTTATCTACATGATGCTCTTGGCATGTTGAGCAACTGATCTTGTAGAAAGCAAAAACCATAGTAGAAGCAGTAAGGGCAGCTGCTTTTGCGCAGAAGGGAGGAGAAAGTAATGAGGTTGTTGTTGAACATATTGTTTAGGCTATGCAATGGGCATTATATAGAGTCAAGAAAGAAGCCCTTGCAAAATTATCGTTGTAAAAGAGCTGTTGCAAAATAGCCATTGTAAAAAAGCTGTTAGATAACAGTAAAAAAAAAAAAAAAAAAGCTATTGGAGCATTAAGTGTCGCAATGGTAAAGGAATTTTGGCTAAAATTTAAAAATAAAATTCGTACAGGTAGTAAAAGCTTGGCAGGCCCACACGCACGCAGACGCGACAGGATGGGTCACTTGTGTGTATTTAATTAAGGCCCAAGTTCACAATGCTACCTCAATACCATAAGATATTTACTAATTAAGTACTATCATATATAAATGCTTGTTAGAACATCTTCATAAGTAATGTGGGACTTCTTCCTTAGCTAAAATACACATAGGCAAACTAAGTTTAAAATACACTAAGACCCATGTATATATAATATAAAATTCATCTTGATTTAATGGGCCTTGAGGATACCATTAAATAATAAAAAGTCGTATCCTTAAAGGACAGCGCAAAATCGATTTTGATTCAATAGGTCTTAGGGACACCATTAAAAAAGGAAATATCTTATTCTAACAAGATCACGAAAAATCTATTTTGATTCAATGGGCCACGAAGACACCATTAAATAATAAAATGTCATCACATCCCAATAGAATTACACAAAATCTATCCTGATTCAGTGGATCTTAAAGATACTATTAAATAAGAAAAACCTACATACTACAAGAAATGCGCAAAGCACTGATTTTCCTTCATTTTCACAGTTACGAAAGATTAATATTTGAATATTTTATTCTAAAAGATCTTATCGATCTTTAGAACTATCTAAAATAAATATATGAATTGAATTTATTTGCAGTTGCAAGATTTTAAATTTATAATTGAATACAACTCCACAATATTATAGAATCACCTCCTAATTTAATTTATGGGTGAAATGCTACTGATAGAGATATATTAGAGAAAAAAAAATTCTCAATTTTTTATGCCTCGAATATGCTCCTAAAGTAGCAATATCGAGAAAAGGGCAAAAGATTTTGAATTAATTTTATGCCTTATTGTGGCTAAATGAAATAATGAGTTTCCCATGAAAAAATATGAAACTTGCTGAGTTGGCTCTGCTCTATTCCTTAAAGTGAATGTAACATATTATAACCTTAGTAGTGGCAAAGGTCATGGCCCCAATCAAAATCATGATTTAGAAGAAAATAGTTGCTATAATTATGGCATCAAAGTACATTGGTCACGTACCTATCGTACATTGAGACATTTTGCTTAATCTTTATCAAGTAGCAATTGGAATTACTATATTTGAATTTTCAAATTGTTAATATGCTTTTGAATTTAAGTTTACATTTTTACGAATTTCAAATTATTACTTTCCTTTTTAAATCTGAGTCATTGATAACCTTTTATTATTGATGAGTGTTTTTAAATCCAACTTTTAAAATTTTGAGGCTTTTGAGATATGGAGAAACAAAAGTCGTTGATTTGCTTGAATATAACTTTGGATTTAAATTTACGTCAATTAACATAAATTAATAATGTTGATAGCGCCGTTGTATGTATATGTTGTTATTATTCAATATTATGTAAATACTCATGTATAAGTGCACTCAATATTTATTTATTCTTCTTTATTATAATTATCATGTACAAATTTCCATATTAATATATATCTTTAAATAAAATAATCAAGATAAATAATATAAATATTTGTCTTATGGACAGTGCAAGTACATACATCATACATAAAAGTAAGACATATTTTAATACCATTATTAAATGATTGAAGGCTCTATAAGGCCTATTTTGTTTCTTGAATTTTTTTTATTCTTAAATATATTAGTAACTTTCGAAAGAGGTACTATTTTGCTCTTGAAAAAACTTATTGAGTTTTAATATATTGATAAACTCCGAAAGAGCTACAATTTTGTTTCTTGAAGAAATTTATTGAGTTTTAAAAAGATTCGTCGAAATGAATATCATATTGAGATAAAGAGTGAGGAAAGTAATAAGTGCCTCCATATTATAACTTGGGCTCCGAGAAAGAAAGTTGTAGTAAAGAAATTACTTGTTCTTTCTTCCAATCGATATTACACTATTATTAGTACAATTGAGTACATGTTACAGTAAACCAGAATTTCACTAACTAATATTAGTACAATTGAATACATGTTACAACAAACCAGAAGTTTACTAACCCAGATAATTTAATTGATCATTTGGCATGGTTGATTAGCACATTTAGGGGCAATAATAATGTGAAAAATTATTAAAAACTCATATCGGTACTCATTGAGGAACCAAAAGATTCTTGAATCTAATAAACTTTCTTATGCTGCATGTGCTCAAGTTAAGCTAATTATAAGGCCATTAATAGTAAAGATTGGATTTGAATCTCCTGATTCCTAGAAGGAATTTAAAGTGATATATGTGGACTATTTCATCCACCGTGTGGACTTTTCTAGTTATTTTATGATTTTTAATAAATGCATCTAGAAAATGGTCACATGTGTGTTTATTGTCTCGCAACTTGGAGTTTACGAGATTATTTGTGCAAGTTATTCAACTAAGAACACAATTTTTAGATAATCCAATCAAAATAATTCGTCTTGATAATGCGAGTGAATTCACTTTTCAAGCTTTTAATGCTTATTGTATGACTAGTGATATAAATGTTGAACATCCAGCTGCTTATGTTCATACATATAATGGGCTACTAGAATCATTTATGAAATGCCTCCAATTGGTTGCTAGACCAATGCTTATGAGAACAACTCTCCCAAATTTAACTTGAGTGCATGTTATTTTACATGTTGTAGCACTTATTTATATAAGGCAAACAAGTTGTCATCAATTCTTTCCCTTATAATTAGCTTTTGGCCAGCAGCCAAATATTTTCTATTTAAAAATTTTTGGATGTGTGATATATGTTTGCCCCACTTTATGCACCGAAATGTGACCCCAAAGAAAAGTGGGAATATATGTTGGATATGACTCTCTCTATAGTGTCAAGTATCTATACAAATAAAAATATCTTTAAGGCTCAGTTTGTAGAATGCCAATTTGATAATGTTTCCAATATTAGAGGGAGGGAGTAGTCAACTTGGAAAAGAAGTAAATTGGAATACATCACATTTACTTTATTTACATCCACAAATAAGATAAAGTGAACTAGAAGTTCAAAATATTATACATTTGCAAAGAATAGTAAATGAGTTGCTAGATGCATTTCCTAATATAAAAAGGATAAATAAATCCTACATACTAGTTGAAAATGCACCCATTCAAATTAATGTCCCTGTTGGACAATCACATGCTATAAGCGTATTACAATAGTCAGTTTCATAAATGAAAATCCGTAAAAAAGAAATGGGCAAGTGATTTTATAGAAGCAAATGATTCTAATAATGATACTCTTCCTGTAGAAGAGGATAGAGACATAATAAGGACTCCTCATGTAGTCCAAATTTGTAACCTAATTGAAATACTAGAAGATGTTTAGGTACTTGAAAGTAGTCAAAATATTGAAAATGATAAGATCTTAATAAACTATGTCTCTACAAGAGAAAGATGGAACTAAATAGAAATTCTTGTCGATAATATATTTGCATATAATGTAGCGCTAAATATTATATATGAAAATGAGGATTATGAGCCAAGAACTGGCGAAGAGTGCCGATGTGGGGATAATTGGCCAAAATGGAAAGAAGCCATATATGCTAAATTAGACTCACTTGCAAACTATGAAGTCCAAATTGTCCATAGATATAATATATATCTAGCTGTTGCAGCTATTCTTAATAAGAATCACATCTTTAAACCAAAATAACCATAATGGAGAAGCTCATTAGCCAATATTTAAACTAAATACATTAAAAAATTCACATTCACAAATTAATCATGTTCATAACAAAGTATAAATTTATAATCAATAATATAGTTCATAAAATATAAATATATTTAACTAAGTATATTTTGTGGAAAAAAATTTGAAAACAAATAACAAGAAAAAAAAAAGATGTAACTTGCGGATCAAACCGGCCTCACCCTGCTTCAACCCACGGGTTTTGTGGGGCAAGTCATTAATACACATATTTTATTTTAATCATTAATTTTTATTAAATTAAATCTAACATTCCACAAAAATGGAGCATAGCCAAACATGATGAGGACCATTGTCTCGGCCACCTAAATTATTGAATTTTGGCCACAAATGGGTACGAGGTTTAAAACAACGCGGCGCCAGTAAGTCAGTGACGGAAGAAGATGGCCTTAGCCTTATATATGTAATTTTGTTTTCTTTCTTTATATATATATTGACCCAATATTTAGCTCATAATTTGCGAAATAATTGAATTGAGTTAGTATTTTATTAGCCCGAAATTAGCATAATCTGATCAAGCCCGATCCAAAAATCGTCCGGCTCGAATAAGTCAAGCCGATCCATTTTGACAGCTCTAAGTGTATTGATATACTAATAATTTATAATATATTATAATAATTCTTTAATTTTAATCAAACTTAAAAGATATGATTAAATATATTTTAAAAATAATTAAAATTTATTTACATGATTTTAAAATTGTTAAAAACATCCCAAAAAAATTATTTAATTTCAGGATAATTTTATTTAATTTCATGATTATACATATAAATCAAAAAAATATTTTGATACTCTAAAATTATCCAAAATATTCCTAAAAAATTATATTTGATTTTACAATTATACAAATAAAATTTAATTATTTTTAAAATATATTTAACTACATTTTTAAAGCCTGACTAAAACTACAAATTTATTACAATACATCACAAATAATTAATATATTAATATGTTATTAAATTTTTACGTTAAATTACAAAATCCATTGTGCACCTTAACTTGCGAAGAGCGTAGCAGAGCCGGGCTCTTTCTCTACGTGCTAGAAGAGATGCCAATACTGTTGCTGATGTCCAGCACTTGCTAGCATGAATTGAAAGATGACCCACTAGATATTTCTTTCTCACCCTAATCTTGATGTCTACCCCATTACTCTATGGAGTTACTCCATAGGGGATGAAAAAAATGTCTCTAGATGATATGATGGCAAGGGGCCGCATTTGAGGCCAGCGCTTCAGCACTTCTTAGATCTTGGCCATATAACGAACCGTACGTTGAGGTGGATGCGGCACTGGCGTTTATTTCTCTGTCACGGAAAACAACTCCGGCAGCTCACATTTGGCCGTCATTTTCTACTTTATCATCATCTTTTACCTATTCCCCTGAAGGAGACTATCACACTTATTTTGTTTGTCATCTTCTACATAAATATTGGAACATTGCTGTTTGTTACGAAAAAGTTTCATCAGATATTGTAGCAACATCACGGGTGTCAATATATTGATGAATTAGTACTAAAGGATATTGACAGATATGCGCGAATGCCTTCTCTTGTTTTTTTTTTTTTTTTCCCCACTAAAAATATTATATATTTTTACTTTTTAAAAGAATTAAAATTTAATAATATTTTTTGACAAAGTTGTTAATATTTTAATATTTAAAATTGAATTATATTGTAAAAATTTAATATTTTTTAATTTTATCTATTAAATATCATATTATATCTAATTTAAAATTTATTTTAATATTAAATTTTAATAATTTATATAATGAAAATCAAAATTATCAAATAAAAAATTAATATTTATAATACAATTTCTTTAAATAACCCAAGGAAAAATATATGTGATCTTAATTTAATTTAATTTTATATTATTAATTCATTAAAAATTAAAATCTGACATTATTTTAGGTTTTTTTCGTTATTTTGATAAAGGACTAGAATAAGAAAGTTTCCTGGTAACATCAAAAAATAAAAAAACTCTGTCAAGACCAAAATAAATAATAAAAAAATTAAAGTAATTAAATAGTTTAACTTTCATAACTTTATTTAATTTTAAATTACTCTAAAAAATTAAATTAAGATCACATATATTTTTTAAGAATAAAAATAAATAATTATCTAAATATAATATTCATAATACAAATATCTCAAGTCACTAAAAATAAATTAAACGCAAAAAATTTGAGTAATATATATAAAAATCTTGAGTTTAAATCTCGTTATCGTACTCAAAAAATAGCTGGAGTGTCTCGCGTAATAATGGCGATAGGATTGGCAGCGACGCGACCACGATTACTAATATCCAGCACTGTAATCAAACATGAGTGTAGGGTCAACAAATTCAATAGTATTTAACATGTGCTGTATATGGATAAGCGCCAAGACCAGATAAATTCAATAGTATTTAACATGTGCTGTATATGGATAAGTGCCAAGACCAGATAGACTCAACGTTGTTGAAAAGGATAGATTCTAAATAAAAGAATTCGCTCTATTTTATTTATAATTTAATTTAATATTTATTTTATTAAAAATATAACAAAAATGAAAAATAACAATAAAATGTCAAGTTATAAATAGAATGAATTATTTTCTTTTAAAGCACCTAAAATTTTTTCTATCTCGTGGACTATTCTCTTTAAAAAAATCGTGTCAAGTTATTTTATGACTACATATTTAAAAGATTGTTTCGAGTTATAAAATTATTTGTTAATCCATTAGTTTTTATCAAAATAAAATATTATCATTATATAATTACATCTGTTGAGAGAATGTCAAGTATATTTCTAATCATAGATTGTCAATAATTATAATATTTAGATATAATAAATTTTTGGTTTATAGTGGATCAATCATATCAATCATACATATATATTTTTGACTTATCATACTTTGATAGATTGATGTGCCGGTTGGCTATATTAATGTACGCGGCCCATTCTTTAGAAGCCTGTCATTGAAAGGATAAGAAATATAGCATTAGTATTATACGATTGTGCTTCAAAATTAATCAACTAAATATATTTTATATAAAATTTATTATTAATATATAAAAATATATTTATATAATTAATGAAAAATATAGCTATATAATACTCTTGAACCGTATAAGAATTTCCCTTGATAGAATTGCTAGGTGCCTTCCCCCTCTTAATCCTAAGAGCGTTAGCTATTAAACAACTCATCAAGACTTGGAGATTGGAAGAAAATTTCTAATTTTTAAGAAGTTGGAGATTAATATAGCCATAATGACTTATTTAATTAGTACATATACTTTATTGATTTAATTTTAATATATAATTATTATGAAATTTTTAAAATAATTATTTAATAATTATACATAGTCACATAATTAAAAGTATCTGACCTTTTTTTTTGGGAACTGAAAAATACTTAACTTTTATTATAATTATCTTAAATAAAAAATAAAAGGTAAAAGATTATAATACTATAAAAAATTTTATATGGATAAAGTATCAAAATTAAATTTATAACTTATTATTTTATAGTCTATAATTATATATAACATCTCCATTATATTTTACAGAGAGATCCACAAAAAACATGACGTTGATACTAAAAAAGTGGCATTTTATGCTTCAATACCGGGATGCCTTGCAAGATGATGAAGGCCAAATATATATAGCACATGAATTTCATAAATAGCAGAATAAGTGGCTGAAATTTGTTTTGTTGTTACTTTATCTCATGCTTTTTCCTATTTACTTATTTATTCTCTCTCTCTCTCTCTCTCTCTCTCTCTCTCTATGCAATATTGTAAAAACATTTCTGTGAAATAAATTTTTTTGGACGTGATAACTGATAAATCAGCAGCGGCTCTTGTTGCAAATTGTTAGGTGGATGTACAAGACATAATTAGATATGGCCCCGATTTTGTGGACCTTCTTTTCCAAGTTATATACGACAACGTCAAAGGTGTGCATAATTGTAAGTGTAAGAGGACTAAAATTTGATGATTAAATTTTATATAAATAGTTAAGATTAAAATATAAATAGTTAAGATGTGGCTAATTATAAGATTAAATTTTGTTGTAAGAGGTAAAAAGAGTAGATCTTTGCCGTAGGTATAATCAAGTATAAAAAGTCAAAATTAAAATTATTTAATAATTATATGATCATTTAAAAAATTTATAATTTTATATTTTAATTTTAATTATTAATATAAGATTCATTAGTCTAAATCTACTCTTGTAATAAATTTTGACCATCAAATCTTATCTTAATAATTAAAATTAAAATATAAAGTCATATTATTTTTTTAAATAATTATATGATCATTGAATAACTTTTAATCTTGACCACATATTTATAATTATATGGTCAAGATTTACTCTTCTCACTTGATATATATATATATATATATATATATATATATATATATAAATATACACTAGTGTTTTGTACTCGTATGATGCACAAGGAAAATATAAATATATATTAAGTTAAATCAATTAAAAAATAATTTAGTAAGAGATTATGTAATGAAAACGATACTCCTTGATCTTAAACTAATAGAAAATTTTGAGAAAGTTAGAATATTAAATGGTATATAATACAAATAATGAGTGTAAATAATATAAAATATTGATAGTGAATAATATAAAACATGCTTTGTGTATGATGTTACATTGAAATCTTGGTAGTCATTTGAGAGGTTGCATTGAAATAAACAAAAATATCAATAATGTTGAAATAATTGATTTAAGAATTTAATAAAAAAATAGTGTAAGAAACTCAAATTGAAAATTAGAATGATATAATTAAAATGAGTCACATATTTCAACTGTTTTGAAAGATCTGTTGACAAAATATATTTTTTGTTGTTATGGATAGATTAGCCTTGACTCTTAGTAATTGTAGAGCTGGCAATAGATATTTATAGGGGCAAAGACATGCCCATGTGTCATGACTCAACCTAAGCCATGATTGGCACATAGGGGATAAGTTTCTAAGCAAGCCTTCCACAAAACATTGCCAAAAAAATCAGACAAATTCTCCTTTATATTTAAAATAATTTCCAAATATGAATCCTCTTCCTGCACTAATAATATACACACTTAGATCATTGCGGATCCAAACATTCTCGAAATACGCCTCACAACACACAATATAAGAGTTAAAAGCATATCAACATGTTTGTTCATCTCAAAATACATCATATTCCTTCTGTCAAAGGTCCATGCAACAACATTTAGTCGATCTAAGAAGCAAGAATATAAATAACCAGTTCTCATATCCATTACACATGACACCATATTTTTAATAAGACACAAGCCAAGCAACGGTCGAACAATGCTTGTATATTATGGAGCGACACATTAGTCTGGGAAGTAGACCAACAAGATCCGAATTCAAAATATGCCCTTGAACAAGAAGGGCTCACCCAAAATAAAAGCAAGAAGTCACTGTTGAGGGGTAGGAGGATCAGATCCTAAGTTAGTGCCTATATCTAAAAAAAAAGGTAACAGGGTGAGTTTATGCAATTTAGTGAGAGATAGGATATCTATAACCCACATTGTGTAACACCTTACCAGACAAAGTACTATACTTAAGTCATAATAATCTATCTGATAAGAGATTACGTGTAACACTGAATACATATCTCTTTCAGTATTAGTATTAATTGCTCGAATAAGATTACCTGATCTCATCACAATATTTTCAGCGGAATGGTGGAATAAATACAAATCAATCGGCAAACTGTAAATAATCTAATACATAATAAAAATTATAATAAGAACAGAATAACTGCAAATGACGTCATAGGCATGTATATAGATTTCTGATTTCAAAGTTTGTTAAAAAGTACAAGGTGTCAAGATGAGGCAACTAATACAAAATGAGACGGCCAGTACCTATGGACAGCACCCTAACTGGTCCCCATGGGACATTTCATGTACATTCCTAATACTTGCCCATCCCACCATGACCCAAACTATCAAAAGAAGGTCATCCTGTACATCCAATCCCACTACAGCATGCACGCTATCTAAACAGAGTCTGAAGAAAGGAAACCGTTCGCCATGGCGGCATTAGCTGGAGGGTGCCCGGCATTGGGAGCAGATGACGACGAAGAACTAGCAGCCTCGGACGGATCCTCCTCTGAGGCCGAGGCCGATGACATCGGCTATGGCGGCGAAGCAGGGGGAGCCGTGGGAACTGGAACTACTGGTGCGGCTGGTGCTGCTGCTGGTGGTGGTGGAAATGGATGGGCCATATGAAGAGGTATAGCAATGTAGGGGACAGCAAGATCAAAAAGAGGATGCATAAGGGGTACAGTAAAGTCCCTCTGGAAGAAGAAGTATAAATGAAATTGGCATCTACCTGATATGTATACAGAATCTAGAAAAGGGTCGAGGTGGATGTGAAGCTCGAGAAACTCAATAAACAGAACTCCGGTCGCTGCGTGCTCCATGGTCTGAGAATGACGCGAAACATACAAAAGGGTGAGAAATGAATATTTCTCAATAGAGAATCCTAACTTCCATACATCTGTCATCGCTGTCATTCCCAGTTGTTTCGGTCGTACAAAATGTTCACATAGTACAGTAAAATGATACTATTTAACTCTAATATTCATTTGTAAATCATACACCGAAACAAGTTCTATCTTAATTAACGGATATACTAGTGGACTCACACAGTAATCAGAGTGGAACAATAACATCTTATAAATAATAAGCAGAGATCTAGAACAATCAATAGAAAAGTATTACACTGTACGTATGCATGTATAATGAGAAGATGCATCTTTTTATTGGAGGCTTTTGCCTTTTATAACTTGTTTCCATACTTGGTCCCCTGGGAGTCATTGGCCATATACTCCTGGGTAATAGTCTGCTTATCAGGATCGAGCTCATTCCTATACAGGAATGCCGAGTTTACTTTCCCCGACCTTCCCACTGATCTATTCCCCTTAACTTCTTATCCGGTGCTGGCCCAAGTAGCATGGAACTTTCATAGCAATAAAATCCTTTCCATAACTTTCATGGCTTTCATAAGAATGTATATGCACTAACATGAAATTCATAGCTTGTACATGGGTTCTACCGAAATTTCGGCAGCATAACGAAACGTGTCCGCTTCCCCATGAATAGTGCCAGCCAATCAGTATATCAATTTATCACAAAGAACATTACATCACATTTATATTCCAACATATAATTCATATCAACATCAAATTCATTAAGGCAGAATTCCTGCCTTAGCATATCCAACCAACCCGGTTTTTATAATTCAAGCCATAATTCCTATTTAACTCCTTTGGACCTCAAATTTGAGTATGTTCAAGTGTTATGTGTCTATTTTCTAACCTCTTTGGTCCCATCTAATTTTGGTATTTACAACTCAAGATATCTAGATTTTATCTCGGCCTGCCCATTGGCTAGCCAGAATTAGGCAACTAAAAGTAAAAATCCACTAAAAATCAAAAACTGACTCAAATCATACGAAATTGGTCTCTTATTAAAGCTGATAGAACCATCTTTCATTTGCAAAAAGTCCCATTCCATTTGACTTAGTGGGCTCGAGTTATAAGCCCCAAATTTTCACCTTCCTGAACTGCTCTATTTTGGCTTGGTGTGGATATAGGGTAACTTCGTTAGTTCATTGGGAACAATTGAGACCATAACAAACTCGAAATTTCATACTAGTATGTTCCCCTATGTGTAAGCTTTCTAACAAAACTGGTTTCACTCAATTTGGAGTTGTATAGGGTGAGTTACACCCTTTTCAATCCCTACTGCCCAGATGAATGTCTTGATTCCTAGGTCAAACTTCAGAAATTTGTATCTCCCTCAATACTACTCCAATGGTCTTATATGATATATGTATAGAAAGCCCTAGATGTCTAGTTTCACATAAAAATGGTCTCATTAATTTTAAACGGCAGGAACCGAAGCCGTACTCTCCGCCGTACGGACTGCCGAGGGTTTTGAGTTTTCCAGCCTCTCAACTTTTTCATATCTTCATCCTTTCTCTCTTTCAATTCAAGTTTTAACCTCATAAACAACCCATAGTTCAGCTATAATTCATCATAATTATTCAATCAACACATTAAAATAAAATTAGACCACCATCAATACTTCAAGAATCTAAAAGTCAAGTAAGAATTTAGAACCCCTACCTCTTATTATGAATAATTTTGGTTTAAGTTTGTAGCTGCAACTTGGTAGAATTTCAAGGTATGATGGAGTTGGGTGAGAGATGAAAAGAAAAGAGAGAGTTGGAGTGAAGTATGCAATGTGAGAGAAAAAAATCTGAAGAAGAGAAGGAGAGTGTGTTATATAAGTATGAGTAGTAGTTAAACTGGAAGGTTTTGATTGGCCTCTAAACATAAGGCTGAGTTTCAGCCAACCTTGCCCTCTTCTTGTGACCAAACTACTCTCCACGTTGTCTTATTTGTGCAGTAGATTTGCTCTCCACGTTGCCTAAAGTGGAACTAGATTCCAATACATTCTGAAAATGAAATCGGAACTCGTACTCTTTATAAAATCGAAAATCGTGAACATCCTGCATATGAAGTCGGAACCTGGGAAACGTATTTCAGTTTATTTCGAAACTTGAAAGCAAAGCCTGATGTGAAGCCAAGCACTCAAAGTCGGAAGTTGTGAATTGTAGGCCCTCGATATCGGAACTCGGTGGGATAGAGAAATGAGAACTCTTGGTATTAAACTCGAGACCGGAACTCGTGAAAGTTGGACTCGGACCTGGAGACAAGTTCAAAAAATTTGACTCTCGTGTCCATTTCTGGTCCGATAAAATCGGACGTCGGACTTACTGTTAAGTCGGAAGTCTTAAGATCGGAAATTGGAAACATTAGCCACTTAAAAATTAAATCGGAAATCGGAAATCGGAATTCATACTGATGAGGTGGAAATTCATACATGCTTACACAAGGTCGGAAATCGGAAAATTTCAACATCAAATTAGGTCGGAAGTCGGAAATAGGACGTTACACATTGGACAATGTACACAAGATATATATCTATCTAAAACCCTTTGATACTCTGAAACTTGTTATCCCAAGATAAATGGATGAATAACAGATTCTTTAATATAAAACAAGTAAGAACCACTAATCCAGGATAAATAGGCAGGAATCACACCCCATCAAGTGGCCTTGAAAATAGGTGTGAACTACCCCAAGTGAGGCCATGAAATTATCAAAACAAGGTGCACCCAAGCTAACGATAAATGTATTCACAATCCAATTGGTGAAGTAGCAACATAAGTATAAATTCCAGGAGTCCAGAACCAATCTAGAAAATAATTGTGTACTTGATTTTGAGTTGATAAAACAAATAAATTGACTCTTGTCAAATTGCTTTGCGAATCTCAATTCAGGGAGAGAAATGGTTCCTCTAATGGATTCTTAGAATTTAAAGTGTTAGATTATGAAAAATGAACATAATTCAAATAAAGTAAAATAAAAATGACAAAATGGCAACAAGAAATAGAATACTCAAAAACAAGAAATTGTTAACGTCAAATGTAAAAACAAGATCCAACGGCTAAAGTAAATAAAGATAAAGAGGACAATTACTTGAGTTCCTGCATACTCTTCAATGTTAGAAAGAACATTTTGGCAAAGTGTTGAGGTGTTTCTACGATCTAGTTTTCCTATTTATAAACAAAAGTTTCCCAAAAACTAGGCCCAATTCACCCCACGTTCTTCAACTTTATCCTCAAACCCATGTTTAAATGTTATGCATGGGTCACTCTAATGCTACATGTTCTGCATCCTTCTAGAGCCTCTTTTATTCGTAAATTTGGCCTATTTGCAGCTTATTGTTCAACTTGACACTCCTATCCTTTAATTATGTTTGATATTCAAATCTTGCCCTACTTCAAACTGTTTCAGCTTGGTATCTTGGTTTGACACCCTCCCTTGATATTTGATCAAGCCAATGTCCTTACTTGTGGCTTATAGTCTTGGAGGCACTAATTCCTCATCTTCCAAATATCGACCATACTTAGTACATAGACTTCGATACTCCCTAACACTATCGAAGGGTTACTTCAAATTTTGCCCCAACATGTTGCCCCCCAAGATTTGAGTTTTAATGAGAAAAATGAAATCTTAGTTGTTCGATCACTTTTTCTGACAGTTACTATTTCTTTGCCTATTCCCAAGAAATTGATTTATCATTGCTTATCCACATGTCACGTCCCTCATATTCTCTATCTTTTAACCATCTTTTCAAATTTAGTTACTTCCCCCTCTTTCTCTCCTTCCTTATAAATATCCTTTCAAACCCTTTTTGTAACATTCTGAAGAACAGTGCATAGGACTAACACTGTTGAGTGATTTATTTTGATATACTATAGATATATGAGTAGACAATATCGAAATCTAAATATTAGGGTAATATGAATTTAAGTTTCCTTTGAAAAAAAAATTTCTAGAGACAAATAGTAATATTTTGCTAGTTAGGAAAAATTTATTTGTTAGTCGTGTCTTGTACTACAAGAACCGAATTGGTAGAAATCTATACTGCAAAATGACATAAGTGTCAGTTAAAAACCCTAGAATATGTGGCTAGAAACTAGCCACCCTTGTTCGTCAAAGAATGGCCACACACTCGAGAGCTCAACAAAATTAGAAACCCTTTTGAAATCCATCAATCATACCACATCAAGAGTCATATTAACTTATGACTGAAGAAGCTAAAATTTTCCATTTGTGTCCCTAAGCATTTTAGCCAGCCCCTCCATCTTTACAACCTCCATTTTCTTCTTTATGTTCATTCTCTTCTTCAACCTCTCCATTCTCACTCAAGAACCTTGGTGATCTTACTTCCTTATGATCAAATCTTTCACTCTTTCTTTGTATATCTCCAAGAAAACCTTAAGACCAACCCAAAATCTCCTTGCCTTGAATCATCTAACCTCAGACATTAAGGAGAAAGAAGAGAGTGATTATCATCTTGGAGCCCTAGTGAGGAGAAGCCACTAAAGAACCCAAATTAAGGAGTTACTAATTTGTGTTTTGAGGTAGGATTTCTTGAATTGATTGTTTTATGGGGTTTTTGAGCTACTAGGATTTCTTTATGTCATCATTTATTTGACCTTGTATAATGTTAATATGACTCCTTTCTAGTAAATTAAGATAGGAAGACTTGGTTTGGATTAAGGAATAGATCAAGAGAAAATACAAAATAGAGAAGTTATGAGAGTAACCTTAAGGACTATTTGTATACGAATAGTATTTCTCAACCTGTAAGGCTCAAATTCAAGTGAAAATAGTTTTATATGAAACTATACTTCAAGAGCAATCCAACCATATAAATTATAGGTCCATTGGACTTGAAATGATGTTATGAGTTTTAGAAATAGATTGTTAAATTTCACTCTCTACTCTGACCAGAGTGTGATGTGCGGGGCATAACTCGCCATATATGACTTCAAATTGATACAACCAATTTTTCAGGAAGCTAACACATAAGGGATCATGCTATAAAATTTCAAAATGAGTACACTGCTCGTAGTAATTCCTTATAGTTGACCCATGTTTTGTACAGGTTGAAACAAGTAGCCTACTTGAGATACTTATAACTCGAGCTCTACTTACTCAATTGAAATGAAACTTGTTGGGATTGAAAGAGGGTCCAAATATCTACATTTTGGTATAAATTTCGGATCAAAATTATGAAAAATATATTTTTAGTGATTTTCTGAGTTTAGGTGTGCAAGTTTGTCCTAAATCAAGGTAGCCTTGAGTAAAACCCTAATAACTTAAGTTATACATCTCAAAATTTAGTACAACTAAAGACATTTAAAATTAGACTAACAATGCTATAATCTATTAAATTTGTAAGTTAAAATGAATTAAAATGGACTTATAGTGTAATTTACAATTTTAGGGCAGATTTGAGAAAATAAGTACAACTTCGTAGCTTCAAGATTTAGAAGCTCCATAAGCCACGAGGAGCCAATGGCTAAATGATTTATGAAATTTCTTATTATAATGATGTGATACTGGCATATTTATATGATGATTCTAATTATTGCAACTAGCTAGCTATATGTACTGTCTGTATATTGGGAAGCCTCATGTTTCAGCTGTTATGCTACTAAATCTTCGGCAAAAATATGTGAATTATGTATCATGATTGTAAGTTCCTCAAGCACATTCATTCATGAATATATGATCCATGATGCAATTATGATTGCATATTACTTGGGTTAGCCTCAGAATGAATTAAAGGGAATAAGTCGGTGTAAGCATTTAGAAAAGTAAACCCGATAATCATGTATAGGAATGAGCAAGTATGGAAAGTAAACCCAATAGTTATATGGCCAAAATACTCACAGGGAACCAATTATGGAAAGATTATGATACAAGTTAAGAAAAGGAAAATTCAAAAGTGCACTTGTGTTAAGAATTCATTTGCATTCATTTATGCATATTATTTAATTATCCTTTAATCTGTTACATTTATGATAAGATCTTTTCTCTATTTATTAAATGTATAAGTAAAATGAACTCCACTTTTGATATGACGGTTTTGAAATTATAAAATCAGAATTTATGCCCTACTATTTATATTGTTCATATTTTTTGAGATAAACTGGAGTAACTGAGAATGATTACGATGCCATTGTATGATAGTTTAGAAAATCCTATTGAGAATTTTCAAATTCTCATCCCATTGGTATGTATTCATGTCATTTTCAGATAGTAGTAATGGTGGCGATGGCATTTTTTACTGAGATACTTGAATGGCAGTGGCATTATGACCTTGCCTAGACTCCTTGTACCTGATAGCGACCTCCCACATTCGTTTGTACATATGTTTCTAGCGCACTTATGTTGTTCCTATTTTTAGCCTACTTTTCGTCCCCACAGTTCCGTTCAAAGGGATTCCACTATATATGGCCCATCATGTTGCAGTGCCACCCCACACGGCTCATCCAGTTGCTATATCACCTTAGCCCTCTTCCCCAGCTCCTCGGAGCAGTGATCTTTCAGAGGCGAGTGCCTCAACCTTCTCCTCTTCCTATGCTCCTGGAGCCGGTGATGACTAACCTTGTGGCTCTGGGTTTGCAGGCATTATGGCAAGTGGGTTCTTTTCTTCGAAGTCTGTTTAGGGATGGACCTTGAAGACTGTAGTGCTAGCTTTACAAAGTGGCCCTCTTTTGGTATTGTTTTGTATGACCCTAGGCCATAGACATAGTTTCTGTTCTCTTTTTGCTCTCATGTATTCTTGATGACTACTTTTGTAGTCCTTATGAGGATTTATACTGAGCCTGGATAAAAGACATGAGCCAAGTATATGTTTTGACGACCATCTACTTTGTACCCGAACTTAGGATGGTTACATGAGATATGTATATATTTTGTGAATGTATCATAATTATTTATTGTAAATTTTCTTTCCATGCTTTTACTTTTTGTACATTTTGATGTACCACATTCTACCTTATGAATTTAATGGTACAAGATTGTTACATGGATAAGTAAACAAATGACCCACACTTTTATCGAATTGAACTACATTATGACTGATTATTGTAAATATAATAAAGGGAAATTAGTACAAGTAATATACTCCTAAATATAATATTATGACTTAAGCATAGTATTATGTTTAGGAGGGTGTTACACTCTTCATCTTTTCCTTTATGTATTCCAGCCCCAGACTTTTCATCTTCTTTACCTTGGATCATCTTGTTTCCTTCCCAAGATCATACTTTACTTTCTACATCCTTTCTTCATACCATTACTTGTGTTCTTTGCGTTTCTTTCCTTTTTTTTTTTTTAAGAATGGCCACCAATCCTTAGCCCCAAGTTGTCACCTTTGTTCCAGAACCCTTTGTTGATGGCAACCGCCACATGGCACTAGACCCTGAGGCCACTAAGTTGCTGCAAAGTTGGGTAATTCTTCCCTTTTCCCTTGGTTCAACGACGCATGCCTTCCTTGGTCCTTTCCTCACTCCTTCAGAAGCCTAAAAGCTTTAATCTTTCTTGCCATGTGCCCCTAACCAATCTATTTTAGCCAACCAAAAAGAAATCTTTATCAAACAATTTGTTCTTACCAAGTGCCCTTTTAGGAGTCCACCCAAGAATTCCCCTAAATTCATTAGTTGGCTTGATAGGGTATAGTCGGCTAAGGGTCAATTTTGGAAAGAAATAGATTTTTGATTTTATGCAACTTTTTTTACACCAAATTCACTTTAACCCTTTGATTCTTGGACCCATATTTTGTTTCTAGAACAAAACCACCAACACTCTACAACTTCCTTATGGCATGATTGCTCCCACTCTTTTTGAACTAGCCACTAGTATTGACCTTCGACCTACAGGAAATATTGTACACTTTGACGTGGTACCGAACTATATGAAGACCTACAACTTTGATGATTATGAACCATCATATTTGGCCTTTCTTCACAACAACATGGGCTTTCCTTCGATACCTATTTCAGATGATAAGCATGTAGCCTTCCCTTCATAATGGCTAAATGCAATGGTTTTCTGTGGTCAAATTCTCCAAATGCAACAACGATACTATCCTTTGGCAATCATGTTACATGAAGGTCATTGACTTTGTTTGGCAAAGTTGATAATTGCCTAACTTTATGAAGAAATGGGATTAGTTGTGACCAAGCTCTAGCACAATGACTCAATCAATCTTGGGGGACCTATATGGTTCTTATAACTGCAAGACAATGCTATCTTCAAGCCCTTTCTTTATTCCTTTGTGCTAGCAAATGTTTCACCAAGAATAGACGAGCCTCGACATTGTTACCTACATCGAAATGTCCCAAAAATCACTTTAATAATTGATGAATTTTATTTCTTTTTTAAACACCTTCATCAACTTTCTTTTTCTGATACAAGAGGCTTGATATTTCGCTCTTCAGTAGTCAAACTGTAGGTGCTTCTTGCTTTATCTATTCAAGAATTAAATCAAACCCCTTCGTTTAGCAAGATCTTGACGAGATTTGGTCCAACTTTTCGTGCTATCAAGTTTTCTCCATGGGCCTTCCAAATTCTAAGAATAGAAATGTTGAGCTCCATAACCCTTTTTTTTATTACTCAACAATTTGGGTTTTCTCAAGCTATACATGCACCATACTAACTTGATCTGAAAGTCCCACGATATGGTGCATCAATTGGGACATTCTTTGACCTTGGGTATTTCCTAAGTAAGAACGAAGAGAAAAAGGAATCTGTATTCCCCTCTCGACTTTGAAAAAAGCTTTTTTCTACTCCCACTTTTATTAAGTAATGGATCGAGTATTATAAGTCCTAGCATCAAAAGATTTCAGTTTGCAAAGACTTTCTGATTGCTAACTTCCCTGATGCTTCTTTGCAGAAAGGGATGGCTTCAACGAAGACCAAAGGTACACATGTTTAATTCTTCAATTTGAAAACTTTTTTAAAGTTAAATATAATCCACGAGCAATCTTGAGGGCAGTTCGGCATGCCATGGATGTTTTTAAATGAAAGAAGGAGCAACATGAGGGTTGATGTTGGCGTGCTTTTGAAAAAGTTAAGTCTTTTAACCCTGTTGCTTGACATCAATCCTACATGACTCCGTTTTTATTTCCTCCATTACTAAACGCTCCATTTGGCATTGCCAACCGCTATCCGGATTTGCCCGAAGGACCCCTTGGGACCTTTGATTTACACCCTCGACATAAGGCCGTGACCTTCACTGGCCTTTACGTATCGAAAATGACCAAACACCTTGCTCAAACTCAATTAAGGGTTCTTGAGTATCCTCCACTAGGTAACTCACTTTTCTTATATTTGTTACATTATCTTGAATTGTGTTATCCTAAATTATTCCTTTTGTAGCTATCAAAGCCATTAAAATTTCTAATATTGCTCCTGACAAAACTACAGAGAACTGGGATAATCCAGAGGATGATGATCAAACCCTTGCCAAGGGTGAAAAAAGAAAAGCTCCCATTGCCAAGAGGGAAAGGGAAAAGAAAAAGAACCTTCTCAAAATGAAGGCCCTACTAAGAAATGCCATTTCCTTTTGAGTTGATTCTCAAAGAAGGCTCCTTTCATTAAGGTAATCTTTTGATCTCTTTCTTTTACCTATTCGACCATTATCACTCATCATTTTTTTCCAATCTGGCATAGCTAAGATCTTGAGAAACTTTCCCTCCGTGAGTCCTGCAAAGACTCAGGATGATCTAGAGTCTACTCATGTATCTTCTGGAATAAAGGTGCTCTTTCAATCCTTCCAATCTATAATTTATTTATCTGTTATTTTCTTTTTGTAATCCTTAGTTTCAGGATGATGCCAAGAACCATCGAGAAGAAATCGAAGAAAAAAATGAAGAAGCAAGAGATGAGGAGATTAAAACTACCTTAAAGTAGAAAAGTCCTCGTGAGGATGATAGCGTAGTGTCCCCTACTTTGGATAAGCATGCTATTATTGTTGATAGTGGCGAAAAAAAGGATGTTGACTAGCCATTAAAAGATTTTGCTCTACTTTCGACTATCATCATTTCTGGCTCAACTAATTTAAATGTTGTCCTCTCAAAGCTTGCTCAAGATAGGACCTAAGAAGTTGATGATGATGATGATGTTGACTTTGGTGACCTAAGCGCCTTCGATGAGATTTTTTAGCCAACTAAGTAATTCCTAATAAAGTAATCCTTGCTATTTCTAGTTCAGAGTGTAGAATTCTGCTGGGAATCCATCTTCCTCAACTCCAGTAAATCTTACTTCTCCTTTTTCGACTCAACTACCTCCAATCGAGTTGCCTGTTAATCTCTTGGGCTTTTTTCCCCTTCTTCTCAACAACTCTTTGGATTTTTTGGTTGCTGATGGTAAAGCAAAGCAGTCCCTGGTCGAAAATATCTTTTCACTGAGCAGCACTGCATTGCCCTTCTCTGTTCAACATTTACACCAGTCTCTATATCGCTTCATGGAGCAAGCACCAAAAGTAGGTGCTGCCGAAGCTTCTTTTGCCCAAGTTTCTTAATAGCTTGAGGCCTTTGACAAAGAGCTTGAAGGTTCTATGAAAGCAAAAAAATGTGGCCTCATCCAAACTATCTGTAGGAGAGGCTTTGGTACAAGACATGGCTTCTAAAATTGCCACTATTGAATAGAGGTTAAGGGATTTGAAGGACAAAAAGTACAAACTCGACAAGGCTGTTTGGAAGCTCTGGGTTAACATTATAAAGGCAGAAAGCAAACTTTCCAAGAAGCAATCCCAGCACCAAGAAAAAGTGGCAACTATGAAAGAGGCTCAAAAAGCTTTGGAAAAAGCTCAATCTACAAAGGAAAAGCTAAAGTTAGCTGTTAAGGCCTTTTTAGCATAGTTTCTTTGTAAAAATTTTTCTTTTTTTGGCAATTATGTACGAATCTTATGCCATTAATGGTATCATTTTTTAGCCCTTCGTGGCCTTGAAATCTTGTAGGCACCTTATTTACTGTTGAATTTTTATTTCATATATTGCTGGCTTATACCACTTTAGATATTTTCCATTTATTGATGCGATTTTTAAGCTACTGTTAACATTGACTAGTGCATATGTGTTTCCTAAAAATACCTTTTCAACTTTAAAGGGTCCTTCCCAATTTGGGGACTACTTCCTAAGTCTCAATTTTTTATCTATTGGTAAAATAACTTTTTAAACCAAATCACCCACACTAAACATTTTTTACTTAACTTGATGATTATAACTTTTAGCAATCAATTCTTTTCGTAAAATTAATCTTTCAAATGCATTAGGCCTTTCTTCTTCTAACTCATTCAATTCGTCAAACAATGCATTTCAATAGTCTTCGAAAGGCAAATCATCTTGCCTTGCAACTTGAATGTTTTGTAAATTAATTTCAATATGCAAGATTGCATCATGCTAGTAAATGAGTTTAAAGGGCTTAGTGCCTGTCACATCTTTGCGTGAGTTTCAATATGCACATAACACTTGGCTACGCCAATTTCTTGGAAGTTGATCTACATTCTTTTTTATCAAAGCAATTTATCGACTTTTTAACTGCTTCAACTTGACCATTTGCTTGAGCATATCAGGGTGAAGAAGTAATTATTTTTATTTGTCTACATTTGGCATACTCTAACATCCTTCGTCCAGTAAACATTGTTCCTTGGTCAGTTGTTAAAGTTTATGGGATTCCAAGCCTATGTACAATATGTTCCTTGATAAAGTCAATGATCTTGGTTTGGGTTACTTCTTTTAGTGGTATTGCTTCGACCCACTTCATAAAGTAGTCAACAGCTACTAAAATATACTTGTGTCCCTTCGATGAAGGGGGATTGATTTGCCTAATTAAGTCAAGAGCCTATCCTTTAAAAGGCCATTGTTTCATGATTGAATGGAAATTCGCAGCTAGCACATGTTGAATATGACTATGCTTTTGGCATTCTTCACAAGACTTTGCAAATTCAAAACAATCTTTAACCACTGATTAGGAGTGTACAAAGGACGGGTTGGGCTGAGTTGGATCGGACCCGAACCCAACTTGATTTTGTGATCGGGTCAATTCTTTAAACCCCAACCCAACCTGATAATAACCCGATTAATGACTGGGTTGACCCTATATTTATATAATATATAAATATTTAGACCTTATACATAGTAAAGTCACAAAATTCTAAAAGTAAAAAAATAAAATTCAAGAGATATTTTACAACATATATTTCAAAACAAATTATATCTAGATAAAAATAATATCATGTTATGTAAAATGTATTGATTGAAGTATAAAAATATTATAATTTATCATTAATTTTTTTTAAAATAAAACTTTTAAAGAAGTATTTAACGTCGGGCCAAGTTGGATCTACTTGAAGCATGACTCGAACTTGACCCAAAACATGCACTGGGTTAAATTTCACAATCCAAGCTCGGCTCAGTAAACTTTGGGTCAGGACGAGTTAGCGAGCCGGACTAGGTCATGAACACCCCTACCATTGATGGGTAATATACTCTTTGTTTATATAAAATCCATTTCATCTTTTCCTTTGCCTGGTGAGCCCCACATACCTCTTTGTTAACCTCTACCAAGGCTATATAGGCTTTTGATTCACTTAGGCAAGTTAATAAATTTTCATTGACAAACTTTCTAAATAAAGAGTCTCCCATAATTACATAATTTAAAGCCTTATTTTTAGTTTTTCTGCCAACAGCTGCATTGGGGTCTTTTAAGAATTCGACCATGAGTCTTCTCTAACCTGAGGAACCCAATTGGCTAAGCAAATATACTTGTTGTTCCTTCACAAAGGCAAATTTTCCTTTCAACTTAATGAACTTCTTTAACATTGAAGTGTTGATTTGTATCTTGAAGCTAATTGGGCCAATTTGTTAGCTTCGAAATTCTCTTCCCTAAGTATGTGTCAAATGGTAACATCATCGAATGGGTCTAGTAACCTTAGGGGCAAGTGATAAATATTTCATTAGATTTTTATTCACGCATTAATATTCTTTCGACACTTGCTTGATGACTAATTGAGAATCTCCTACGATCTTAACAATCTTAATTCCTTTTTCAATTAATATTTCAAGTCCCAATATTAAGGCTTCATATTTAGCTTCATTATTGGAACAATCTTTGTTGATTTCAAAAAGGAATTTGGTACGTTCTCCTATTAGGGATATGAGTAAAATTCCAATGCCAACACCTATTTGGTGCCTTGAGCCATCGCAGTACAACCTCCAGGGTTTTGTTTCAATTAAATTAACTTCTTCGATTTCAAATCCCGGATGGTCGATTAAGAAATCGTCCAACACTTGTCCCTTTACTGCTTTAGCGGGGACAAAATGAAGTGAAAATTCCATGAGAGCTAACATCCATTTTCTGACTCAATTGCGAAACATAGGAGAAGAAAACATGTACTTAATAACAATAAGTTAAGAAATAATGAAAAGTTCACATGGAATTAAATAATACTTAAATTTGTACAAGAAAAATACAAGGATAAACACAATTTCTCAATCGGGCTATATCTAGTTTCAACATCAACTAATGTTTGACTAAGGTAGTACACTACTCTTTTGACACCATTCCCATCGTCTTGTGCTAGCATACTACCTATTGTTGTTTCCGATCCTGAAATGTATAGCTTCATTGGTTTTCCATGTCTTAGAGAAGCTATGATTGGGGGTCTAGCCAAATATGCCTTGATTTGATAGAATGCTTCTTGATGCTCCTATGTCCAAGAGAAGTCCTTTTCTTTTTTAAGGTTGACTATTGGAGCAAAAACCTTCATTCTTCCTGAGAGATTTGAAATAAATCTCCTCAAATAGTTGACTTTACCGAGGAAGACTTGTAACTCTCCTTTGTTCGATGGAGGTCTTGTTTCTATTATGGCTTTTGCTTTGTCCTTGTCGACCTTAATTCCCTTTTTGTAAATGAGAAATCCAAGAAAATTTCACCAAATGCACATTTTAATGGATTCATTTTCAAATTGTGCTTACATATTTTTTCAAAAGCTAATCTTAAGTTGTTGAGATGAGTATTTTCAGCGTTAGATTTAATGACCACATCATCGATATATACTTCTATGAACTTGCCAATATATTCATGGAATATCGTGTTTGTTGCTCTTTGATATGTAGCCCTAGCATTTTTGAGCCGAAAAGGTATGACTACCCACTCATATGTGCTAATGGCACCTAGGTCTTGCAATATAAGTTTGATCGTATCCCGAACACCTATCAAGGAAACTTAAGATTTCATGACCAAAAGCCAAATCTGCTAACATATCGGCAATAGGCATAGGATATTCATCTTTTGGCGTGGCATTATTTAGGTTTCTAAAATTGATGCAAATCCTAAGCTAACCATTCTTTTTTAAAACAAGAACTATATTAGAGGTCCGATCAACATACCTGGCACTTTAGATGAACTTGGCCTTTAATAATCTTTGGATTTCTTCTTTTACTTTCAATACTATCTCTGGGAAAAGCCTCATGGGTGCTTATTTTACCGGTCGAACATTTGTTTTTGTCGGAAGCTAGTGTTCGACTAGAGTTCGACTAAGCCCTGATATTTCTTTGTACTCCCATGCAAAACAATACTTATATTCTTTACAAACTTCTATCAAAGCATTCTTAAAATCTTGAGCAAGTAAGGTGCTAACATATGTAGGTTGATATTCACCACTTCCCCCTAATTCAATCTCCTCAAGTGGATCTTGTACTACGACTCTTTTTATTTGTCCTTCTAAAGGTTGCTCAAATCATAAGGGACTAGAACCTTTTCTATGCACAACTATTTGTCAACCATATATGCTGACAATTGAGCTAGGTGGCTCATTAGATCCATAGTCTAAGTTTCTTTTTTGGCTGATTCTGCCTCAACCTTGGGCATAAAATATAAACCAGTAGGCCTAAAATAGCATCCCCTCAATAAGATCAGGATCGAAGGTGCTAGTATCTATGAGAAAAGATTTCACCTTAGGATTATAGACTTTGAAATCAACATGACCTTGTTGGAGGTAGCAAGGACTGTCATTAGTGTAACACCCTCCTAAGCACAGTACTATGCTTAAGTCATAGTACTACTCGAGTCATATCTTTGTTACTGAGCGGACCTTGTCTGACAGCAACTTTAGCCGTCTTCGGAAACTTCTACAATTATCTGGAGACAACATGGAAATAGGAGTGAGAATTATATAATTCTCAATAGGATTTTCTAATTTTCATACATAGTGTCATCATGGTCGTCTCCAGTTTGCTTCGGTTTATTTTAAAAAAATAAGAACATGCTGCACAAACTGTTAAATTTTACATTTCAAAAATATCTTTTCCGAAGCAAAGTTCATTTTAATCATACACTGGTCCTTTGGGGAAATGTACACAAGATTAATTCATGAATAATACCCTGGATAATAAGTTCAACATATAAAACACATATAGCATTAGTCTAATGGGAATATCACATCTATATCTCACTTAACTTGCACTAGAATTCATACATATACATAAAGTTTTACTTTTCTTTCATTCGGCACACCTAGGCATTACGTGTTGCCGTCCCTAGGGTCCGTGGATCTGTCTACACTTGAGTTACGTATCGCCAGTCCTCAAGTGCAGCATCATACCATATTCCAGAGTATGATCGCCATGTCATACCCCATCAGAGCGTGATCGCCATGTCACGTTCCTTAGGAAGATGGGATCCTCATTTGGTACTTACACTAGCTGGGTCATGCCATGCCTCATGTAAGTCCTACCCCTATACTCACACTAGCTGGGTCAATGCCATGCCTCATGTGATTGGGGTGCTTGCATATACTTTAATCTTTAGTCTTTAGTCTTTTACTTGGCACACCTAGGCGTTACGTATCGCCGTCCCTAGGGTGCATTTACTGCCCTTGGGTAGTCTGGCCTTGGAGTGAGCTCGTCAGCATCACCCGTGACCGTCGTCACACCGACTCACCCGCAAGGGGATTCACGTGCCTCTAGTCTTGGAGGGATCGATTCTGGTCACGTGCCTCTAGCTGAAGGGATCGATTCTGGTCACGTGCCTCAAAATTGAGGGATCTCATCTGACCACGTGCCTTCAACATAGAGGGATCTCATCTGACCACGTGCCTCCAAGGTAGAGGGTAGCTGCCTTCACAGGGAGGGATTCAAGTGCAACTGCCTCCAAGTGAAGGGATTCATATCTTTATCATTTAACTGCCTTCACAGGGAGGGATTCGAGTGCAACTGCCTCCAAGTGAAGGGATTCACATTCAATATATTCATATTCTTTCATTCTCAAACATATTCAAGCATAGTCAAACTGGCAATCCTCAACTCAAACCTTATAGGTTTCACTAACATTTGTAAAATTATCATTCTGGCCATCCTGCCAATTCTATTCGGTTCTGCCCGAATCTTGTGTAATCCACGTTTATCTCTATTCAACTCATTTAGATCTGAAAATTGGATATATCATAGCTCTATATGTCTACTTTCTAACCTCTTTGATCCCATATCATTTTGATCCATATAACTCAAGATATTTGAAACTTACCTCAGCTCGTTCAGTCACTAACCCGAGTTACACTCCTGGAAGTATAAATTCACTAAAAATCGAAACTAAGCTCAAAACTTACGAAATTGGTCTCATATTAAAGCTAACAGGACAACCTTTCATTTGCCACAAGTTTCACTCCATTTGCTTAAGTACACCTCGAGATATAAGTCCTGAAAGTTGACCTTCCTGAACTACTCCGTTTTGGCCTAGATTGGACATGGGACAACTTCCTCGAATCACTGGGAACAATTGGGACCATAACAAACTCGGAATCTTATATTGGGGTGTTCCTCTGTGTGTAAGCTTTCTAACAAAACTGGTTTCACTCAATTTGGAGTTGTATAGGGTGAGTTATACCCTCCTCATGTCACCCTGCCCGGATGAACATTCTAAACCCTAGGTCAAACTTCAAAAATTCGTATCTCCCTCAATACTAATCCAGTAACCTTATATGATATACCTATGGAAAGCCCTGAATGTCTACTTTCATCTAAAAATGGTTTCATCGGATTTGACCGATCGTAGGCGGCGCCGTACACTCCGTCGTACGGACTGCCGTGGACTCCCTCACCAAGACAGCATCTCACTTCTCCACTCCTTCTAATCTTCTCCTTCTAATCATAATTCTGACTCAAAGTCTTCTATTAATTCAATCATAAATCCATCCAATACATCCAATAGTTCATCAAATACATAAAGAATAGCACAATCTCATGCAATCATAGTGTAAGGAATTCAAGAATAGAGCAGAATCCTACCTCTTTGGAGTGTGATCTTGCTGAATTTGAATTGGAGCTGAAGGAAGCCTTGACAAAGCTTGGAGGTTTGAGAGAGTAGATTGAGAGAGGAAGGGAGCTGAAGTGAGCAACGTAAGAATGATGAGCTGAAGAGGCAGGACGAGGATACATATATATAGACAAAGCTTCGAAGTGGTAGTTAGAATAAGTGGCTTTGATTGGATGAAATTTTGTGGGCAAGGTTCGGCCATGTCTCTCCCTTTTGTGTTAAAATTGCTCTCCACGTCGTCCCAAAAATGGAGATACACTCCTGTTCTATCTGAAATCGGATCTCGTCCCCATTACACCTTAAGTCGGAACTCGTGTATCCCAATTGAGACTGGGGCTTAAGTCGTATGTCGTAACTCGTCCTATCTGTGTGTGACTTGAGGAAATCTTGTATCAAGGTCGGAGGTCGGAACTCATGTAACTGGCAATACTATAATCTCGGAACTCCCCATTTGAACCAGGAAATGCCAATGCTGGTTGTTAAATCGTATACCGTAACTCGTGTACCGATTCTCAAGGATCCGAACTCGTGTCCATCCCAATTGAGTTCAACACTAAGGTCGGAACTCGTTATATTAAACTTGGAGTTCGGTATTTGCACCATTGTGTTAAACCATAACTTCTGAGATCGGAAACCACGCATACTATTTTGAACCTTGTTGTCTTAGGTCGGAACTCACGTACATCCTGCTGGAAACTTGAACATAAGTTATGAGATCGGAAGTCGGGGACATTTGCTTTAAGACATGAAGCCGGATACCGGTGAATCACGTTCATGTTGTTTGGACTCGAAGGTTAAACTCGTAAGTCGTTGGAAATAATCCATACGAAGTCTGAAGTCGTACAAGGCATGAAGTCGAGAATTGGGCAAGAATTAACTCGGAACTCGGAAAGAATACTCTTATCTGTGTTTTAAAGACGAAGTCGGAAATCGGAAGGAATCAGTCCTAAGGGCGAAGCCGAACTTGGAAATCGGGATGTCACAATTAGCATACATATTTTCGACATTATCGTCATTATTCCAAATGATCAATTTTTGGTGGAGTATCGAAGGGACTACTCTAGTACCATGAATCCATTCTCTTTCCAACAAAGCATTGTAGCCAGCTTTTTTTGAGGTCACCATAACAAATGGTGTGATTCTGTCAATATTTCAACCCTTACATTCAACATGATCATTCCCTTGGAGATTGATGTATTCCTAGTGAAGTTAGTAACCTCTATGATTGCCTTGATAAGTTGATCGACAATTTTACCAAATTTGACCAACATGGATTCAGGTAAAAGATTAATAGCAGCCCCTCCATCTACTAAAACCTGATTGACCTTCTTTCTTGCTATGTTAGCTTTAATATGCAATGGTCGTAGATGTGACTTCATGACCTCATTAGGTCTTTTAAACAACACGTTATCATTAGAATCTTTATCCAAGAAGAGACACTCTTATCGTGGGAATACATTGAAGCAATCATTATCTTGGCCTTCTGATTCTATCTCATCCCCAAATTTGGCCATCCCCAAATTTGGCCGAAAGAATTGTTATCATTCCAATAAAATCAGCTCCTAAAATGGCTTCCAAATCATCATTGAGTCTTGCCTCAAAGCTCTTTATCAAGAGGTCTTCCTCATCATCAAATTTGAATTCTTTAGTCCTCTTTGATCGATGACCTCATTTTCCTCATTAGGTTTAATAGAGGAGTGAGCTTTGGAACCATCATTGGTTCTGGTTGCTAGATTGAAACCTCTGAAGACTAGGCCTGGAAATCATCTAGAGGAATGTATTCTAGATATTTCTCAGCAACCTATCAATTTACCCTCTCCTACATCTTGTATCAATACATGGACCCTCAATTGACTAGCTAATGGGACATTATGATAATGGGGCTTTACCTATTTTGCTTTTTTTTTTATGGCATTTGAATATAAGGCCCAGGAGCCTTCCTTGTTTTGTGAATCCATTTATTATTCACCACAATCGATGGGGGCACTCGGGTCCTCATTTGCACCCCTGTTGGCTTCTGGTCAATTATAACAACTGTCCTCACCTTTTGATTAGTACCCATACTAGGTTGCATAATGTTTGGCCCCAATTTCTCGGTGTTAATGACAATCTTCTATTTCCCAGCAATGTTTTTCCTTAGCCTTGCCACTTCGACTTCTTTCTCAGCTAACTTTTTCTTGACTTTCTTCCTTTCTTACTCAATATTCTTTTTTTCCTTTTTTATTTCGGCCTTTTTCTGCTTTCCAAATGCTCGAGTGACATTATTATCGAACACTACACTACATCTTAGACAAATATCAACATTAGTATTAGCATCTCTTTGTTTCAGCAAGAAATCGAGCAGATCTTCCCCAGCTTTGGGGTATATGGGCTTCTCCATGTTTTTGAACATGCTAAGTTCCATGTCTTCTTTCATCTTTTCCTCTGCATTTTCATCAAAACCCATAGCATTAATCGACATGAACATTAGCTCGACAAAAATAGAGTTTATCTCAAATGGGTTGACATAAATTGTCATGGTTGATTGAGGCTTTTTCTCAAACTTGAGTCGTCCTCCCTTGATCGCCTTTTAAATCAAGTCCCCGAAACAGATGCAATTGTTAGTCGAACGTCCAATAATTTGATAATATTACAAAATTTTTTATTTTTTACTTCTTCTGAGGGCATTTTCTTTCCTTCTGGCAAAGTGATTTGTTTGTCTTTTAGCAATGCATCGAAAATTTGATTTGCTTTGGTTATACCAAAAGAATAAGACTTATTATCGAAATTAGCCTTTTCCTTTCCTTTTATTAGTTTAAGAGAGGCACACACATAAGGAAGGCCAACTTATAACTCAACTACCCTGACTTCGACAAAGTTTATTTTATTAGAGCCGAAATCATCTTCTTCTTCATCCAACTCCATTTCTACAAAATTTACTTGTTCTTTTCTAAAAGTTTCTAAGTCTCATTCTTTCAATCCTATCTTTTTTTGCTTTTAATTGTTTGATCTGCAGTACCTTTTCTATTAGTTGAGCTAAGTTGAGAAATTGTAAGTTAAGAAGCTTTTTTCTAATGTTGTAGTCAAGGCCATTAGTGGCCATTTTGACCATCTCGGATTCTGGAATGGGGGTGAAACATCGATTTTTCATTGTTTTAAATATTGCTAGGTAGTTATCAATTAATTTCCCTTATCCCCTTCTTATCGTGAATAAGTCGGTCAAACTGACTCTTATTTCCCCTCTAAAAAATTCTTCATGAAAACCTTTTTCCAACTGGTTCCATGTGAGAATTGAATTTGGTAGTAGGTTTGTGACCCAAGTAAAAGTAATTTTTGTTAAGGAAAAAGGAAAAAACCTCATTTTCAAATATTCTATATTAGCAAGTTGCCCAATTTTCATGGTATGATGTGCTCGACTGTAAATTCCCAATTTTCCCCTGGAAATTTAGCCAGTAACTTAGGTGCTTTCCATCCTTGAGGAAGCTTTACCTATTGCATGTACTAGGGGAATGCAAAGACAAAATAGGGTTGGTTTGCATATCCCACATTGAAACCAAATTGGTTTAAGACTTATTCTACTACCCTAATTAAGTTTTGATGCCCCCTAGCATTGTTTTGTCTTAACCTTTGAAGCACTTGGTCAACATTTTGTCCTCTATTGATAAGATTTATGTCATTATCGAGTATTTGATTCTCTGATGGGGGTGGAAAAATATTTCCTTGGTCGATACACTCGACAACCCCTATGGCCTCGCTTTGGTTTGGTCACTAGGCTCATTACAACATCGGCTATCGAAGCTATACGATTGACTTATCATACTACCTGCTCATACCTAATGTGATTCAAATCTAGCTAGGGTGTTATAACAGTAGCCATTTGGTGAGTCAGCATATTCACTAACTCATGATGACTCTCCTCAAGCCGTTGTCGAAAGATAGCCAAGGATTCATTAGTGTATGAAGGTGTTGTTAATGGCACCCACCTAAGCATGTTGAGGTATATGGTGCCCATCGATCTATTCCCCACATTTTGTCTTAGGCCCATTGAAGGCCCTGGCAGTGACCCAAAAGAGGGTAAATTAGCTATAATGGTATTTGTGTACAGCGAATTTCGAAAGATCGTTGTAACTCCCCCTAATCCCGGTTGCGTTTGAGCTTGTGTAGTCACTAGTGGTACACAACCAAGTGGCAAGCTATACATTAACATTGTGCTCATGACCATTGTACTTATACTACTTGATGCCAGAGTAGTCGTTGATCACCCAGTAGTGGCTATTAGAGCCAAGATTAGTTCTAAAGCCTAAGTAGCAACAAGGGAATGCTCTTCCTCATTGTTCAGCTCATCGCTTGAGGAAGAATCTCCAGATGATGATGTTTTTGATCTTGCCATATTAGACACAGTAGTGCCATTCCTCAAAATCATGTACCGATTAAACTGGTATTATTTTTTACACTTTCTTTTTCTGATCCCCCCGGGTGTACGAATTCGTTTATTTGATTTTTAATCAATAAAACAAATAAATCAACTATTGTCAATTTACTTTGCAGATCTCAAATTATGAAAAATGAATAAAATTCAAAGAAAGTAAAATAAAAATGACAAAATGGCAACGAGAGATAGAACACTTAGAAAAAGAAATTATTAACGTCAAATGAAAAAACAAGATTTAATGATTAAAGTAAATAAAGATAAAGAGGATAATTACTTGAGTTCCTGCATACACTTCAATGTTAGATTGAACATTTTGGCAGAATGTTGAGGTGTTTCAAGTGTATGAAAATGTGTCTGTCCTCATCATCTATGGTTTAGTTTTCCTATTTATAGACGAAAGTTTCCTAAAAACTAGGCCCAATTCACCCCACGTTCTTCAGCTTCATCCTTAAAGCACACGTTCAGGCTAATTCACGTCCTTCAAAACCATGTTTAAAGATCATGCGTGGGTCCCTCTAATGTTCCATGTTTTGCATCCTTCTAGAACCTCTTCTATTCCTAAATTTGGCTTCTTTGTAGCTTATTGTTCGACTCGACACTCATATCCTTTAATTAGGTCCGATATCCAAATCATGCCCTGCTTCCAAGTGGTTTAGCTTAGTATCTTGGTTCGACGCCATCAATATTCCCTTGATATTCGATCGAGCCCATGTCCTTACTTGTAGCTTATAGTCTTGGTGGCACGAACTCCTCCTCTTCCAAATATCGACCATACTTAGTACATAGACTTCGATCCTCCCCTAACACTATCAAAGTGTCCCTTCAAATTTTGCCTAACAATAATCTAATACTAAGCATTCATCATATAAAACATTGTCATTAATTCTCAGAAATTAACTCATTGTCCTATGTGATAGCTTTTGTATAAACTATAGGTAAAAAAGAGATTTACTTTTCATTTCTAGTCATCTAGTACTAAAGCATATATGTATATATATATATACATATATATATATATATATATATATATATCAAAATAGGGACTCAAGTTACGAATATTGTATCTACTTACAGTGCTTCCTAAGTAAAGGCAACAACTCCTTACCGGTGCTAAGAAGCTAATAGGCAATCCTCAAGAGTATTTAGCATCACAACCAACATTAACGAATCACAAATTAGCTTCTAATATGAAGGATTCACCTAAGCTGACTTCCCTATCCAAAATCCCAAAATCCTAATACTCGTGCCTCCATCTCACTTCACTAAACTTTATGTCCATAGAAAATCTAGCTAATCTATGGTATAATAAGGGAGGTTGATCTAAAAAATTACCTTAGAGGTGGAGGAAGGAAGTGGAGCGCAAGATGAGAGGTGGTCCTTCTCCTACCTTCACTTTCTTTCACTAAAAAGCGAAAGAGGGAGAGAAAGAGAGCTTCAAGAGATGGAAGATGATGGTGAGGTGAAAAGAATGAGTTTTGTGGTGGATTTTTGCTTATCCTTAAGCAAAATGAGAGAGAAAAGATAAGAAAGGCACAAGTCTCATAACCTCGCACTCATCAAGTGTAAAATCTATGAATTGTATGCAAACTAGAAGATGGTGGATTCATCAATGTCAATTTTGACAAAAACTTGAAAAATGACACTAGAGTTCAAACCTTAATGAATTTATTGGAAATCTCTTATAAAATTAACTAAGGGTAAGTTGGTTCACATCAAGTTCTTTCATAGACTCCCTCAAAGAAAAAACAATTTTAAGGACACAATTTTTCTGAATTAATCAATGGGGTAAGAATTAATTACATACCACGTAATTAGCACTTCTAATTTAAATTTAATTTTTGGGGCATGAATGACTCTAAATGCTCTGTCCTATGGTAACTCTTTAGAGGAGTTTTTGATCAATGACTCTCATTATAATTGGCCCAAGGCATTAAGTTTTAAAGCTCCACGTGAATCTATTAACTCAAGCCATCCAACAACGTAGACACACCACAAGTACTTGCTCAAGTTCAATGATATGTAGTAAACACAACTTGAACATTGGTACTCAAAGTCTTACAATTTTTTAGCCTTTGGCATACTTGTCCCCATTTTTTCTTTATTATTAGGTGATGAGTGTTAAAATGCACTCATTTATTGCAATAATTTGACATAGATTTGATGCCATTTTATATAGATTTTATGAGCTTTTAGTCAAAATTATTATAAAATTTGATTTCTTATATTTAATGAACTATTAATGTTAATTTGATTAATATTTGGTTATTTTATAGCTTTTATGGTTGATTTTATCTTTACTTGCAAGGAAAGGTACAAGACTAGAAATTCGTTAATAATCGACGAATATTACTGATGGCTACAATCCATTGAAAATACCAACGGATAATCCATCAATAAATTTAAACAAATGATTGACATGGAAATTTCTTGATGGTTTAATATTTTGTCAGTAAAACCGTTGATAAATGTCCACACCTAATTGCACTAAATCATTACCAACGGAAAAATCATAGGTAAGTAATTATTTTTCCTTTTAATTTAATTTAAAAAATTTTAATACTTTAGGAATGGAAAATTCGTCGATAATTTAGATTAAATAATATTATTTTATTTTTATTTTTTCTCTTTAGAATTTAATTTTTAATACTGCTGAGGAATTATCTGTTAGTAGTGTTGATTAATGAAATGATTTGTTTCATTATCATTTTACCGATGGAGTATTCATTGGTAATATATGATCAATGAGACGAATCATTTCATTAACTTATTACCGATGGAAACTCCATCGGCAAAAAAGAAATAGAATGTTAAAATGTGAGCCCCCTTCTTAATCTTCCTTATTCGATCAAACTCTCTCTTTCTCGCTCTCTTTCTCTACACTCTCGCTCTTTCTCACTTCGCCATACGGCATTGGCCATTTCACCACCGCTAGAGCTTCTAGTTCGCCGCCGATGACTACCACGGTATTCGTGATATGTTATTGAGCATTTTAGTCGGTTTATTTTTTTGTTTAACCTTTTTTTTAATTCCATTTCTTTACTCAAAGTTTTTGGTTTCTTAGTTTGTTAACTAACTTATTTTGTTATGTTGATTATTAAAGATCTCTTTTAGAGCACTCGAAGTACTTCCATTCTAGTGCATTCATTAATTTGAGCTTTGTAGTGTATTACGTATATACAATATACTCTTCTTTTAACTCTATATTTTCTGAAATAGACTTAAATTTTCTAGGATAAAGTTGCAGGATGAAAGAAGAAGAATAGAATTGCATGACTGAGGGAAAACTTAGAGTTCCTTCCTATTGTTTGAATTATGTACTATAGTGTTATGTGCCTGAATGATGTGAAGTAAAGGGATGCACTCTAGAACAATTTTTTGGATTAACTAATTAATTTGCATAATTGCATGTGTTTATTATTTGTGTTTAACTAGTAAAATAATTTTTTTGGAGGCTCCTAAATTAAAGGGAGTCATTGCCTGATCATTTAAAACATTCTTTGAAGTAAATAATTATTGTTATGCACTAAATAATTATTATTTGTGTTGAAATGCTGAATTAATTTATGTGAAGGCTTCTAATTTAAGGGGAGACTGTTATGCCAAGTATGTTGTGTCTTCATTTAGTTAACATATGTCTTATGTTTTCAATTCTATACATGTATATTTCGATGTTATAGTTTAATTATTTGCATTTATAGTTATATGCGTGTTATGTCCATTGTATACATTTATTAATATATACACATGGTATATAGATCACTTATGGTAAGGCAAGGATCTAGTTCCAAATAAGGCAAAGGTAAACTGAGAAAGCATGGTCTACTCGTTTACACTCATGCTCCATCCACCATTCTCACTACTGCTACTACCTGTACCCCTCCTAGCCATCCTCTATATACCTAGGAGTTTGTTCTGATGCCCAACCCTGGATATGTAGAGTCAGGGCCTCAACCCTCATTTCCCCCTTAGCCGTTTCCACTTCAACCTATACCTTTAGAAGGTGAGGCCCACACCTTACCTGTACTTGGTTCCGCACCTTCCCCTACCCCCAGCCGGCTTGATTCGCATAGTGTTCAAGCCTCCTCATCCATCCCCTCACAGGGCTCCATGAACTAGTGTATAGAGCTTAGATATGATGGTAAATCCTGGTAAGTAATTTCAAATTTAAATTTATTATAAATTTTAATTGTGATAGTTACTTAACATAGTATGACACAGTTGGATTCCACCACGGCCGGGGCTGCGTAGGATTACCAAGTTATTCGAGAACTTTCATGCTCCATAGACCAGCTGTATGCCTGCCCATGAGGCTACACAACAGTTGAGGTTACTTTTTTACTTTTTTTATTATTAGTTTTGATTTTTATTCTTATGCATGATCATTTATTACAATTTTGCTGACTATTGTGTTACATGTATATAGCATATGTTCATTATTGATCCACATGAGGAGGCTTCGATCTATAAGGCATGGAGGATCAAGGCCAGGAAGCGGCTTTGTGATATGTTTCATGACATTTGCAAGAATGATGCTAGTACCCATTGGCTCACTAATGAGATTCTCCAAGCACTAAGGGCCCACTAGGACTCACCCGAGTTCAAGGTGAAGCAAATAAAGGCCCGGATGAGGAGAGGATCAGCCCAAGATGGCTCTCTTCATACTGGAGGCTCCACTACCATCGAGGGCACATGGCTGAGGATGGTGAATATCGTCCTTTACTCATTTAGTTATTCAGTTTTCGTATTAAATATTATATGATCACATGAAAATTCTTTGAAATATAGGAAAAGGTGATGAGCAAGCTGTAGACTCAGGAGGACCTGCTCTGAGAGACCCACACCTAGAAGCAGGATAAATCTCAGTGGGTTAATACCTGGTCGGAAACCACATATGTAATAATTTTAATTTTCATTACTTTTAATTTACTATAGTTGTTATTCTTTAAATCTAATTTGTTTTGCTTCTTCCAATTGTAGCATAAGTTCACCTAGTGATTGAATGAGGCCCAATCACAGCAATCGCAGCAAAGGGATGGAAGCACTCTTGCTGGTGCACCTATTAGCGAGAGTAAGATATGGACTCAAACGGTCGGTAGCTGCTACAAGGGGCATATTTATAGGATGAGAATCTCTTACAACATGTCATATTCTCCAGGCTTTGTGTCTAGAGCTGTGCTTGCTAAGACAATGTGGAGGACATCTGTGATCAGGTCCATGCATTAAATGAATTGGTTCAGACGCAACTCAAGGAGGCCGATAGGAGGTACATGGTGTTATATAAGTGCCACAAAAGGGATAAAGAGTAGCGGACGCAGCAGATACAATGCATGAAGCAGAGGATGATGACTATCTACAGCTACTGTGAGCAGATGCAGAGTGGCGGTTCTTCGTTGGATGGACAGCCTCCACCATCTCCACCGCCTTCGTCCCTACCTCCACTGCCTTGGCCTTTTCCACACCACCACACATCAGGAGACAATGACAACGATATTTCGGATACTAACGATGATCAGTATTTGTAGTTTTTAGGATTTTCTATTTTTAGAATTATACTATGACAATTTTTTTCATTTCTATTCGTAGTGTATATATATTTTATTCAATTAACAATTTTTTGATTTCTTTTGCTTTTATGTTTTTAGAATTATCACTTTTTTATTTATATGAATTTTTGAATAATTAGAACAATAATTTGAAACATTTAAATACTAATTTCAAATTTTAACAATTTAAACAAAAAAAAAATCTTTAAGTACTGATGAATTTTTCATTAGTAATTTTAAATAATAAAATATTATTTTTTATATTACCAACAGATTATCCATCGGTAATTATAAATAATTCGTCAATTTAATTCCGTTAGCATGATTTCTGACACTATTATTACTGATGGATTTTTTCCATCGATATAATTACATAAATTATCGACAAATAAACTTTTTTGTTGGTATTATTCATTTTTTTTATTACCGACGCTTTTCTTGCCGATGGATAATTTTCGTTGGTAAGTAACGCATTTCTAGTAATGGTAGATATGGCATTAATTAAAGTATCTTGGGTACGAGTGTGCACAAGTTAGATTGGATTGAGTTTGAGGGTAAAAAATGTCCAATCCAATTAAATGAGGTCAGGTCGGATTAGGTTGGATTGAGTTGGGTTTTTGAAAATTTTGTTGCCAACCCGAACCAAACCAGCCTGATCTAAATCAGGTCGGGTAATCGGGTTGTTAAAAGAAGAAAAGACAAAATCCACGTTTATCCCATCTCAAATCTTAGATCTAGAAAACTAATTTCAATTTTCAACCAAATGTCAACAACAAAAAGTAACCAAACTCAAATCTTAAACTTCACTCCAACAAGTTAACTAATTGAAAGTTTACAAATTCTAAAAAAAAGAAAAATACATAGCTTGAAAGCCATTTACTTTCATCATCATCATCAACAACAACAACAACAACAATAATAGTAACAACAAAACAACAACAATAATAGCAATAGCAACAACACCACCACCAGACCTTACCTTTGCGGTAGACACTAAGATGGCGTCTCTATATCTCTTTGTCTCTATGTGTGCGTGTGTCTTGTGTGTGGTGGTAGTGGAGCCAAATCAACAGCTGGACAGAGCAAGGCCATCTTCGCAGCGGCGACGCAAAGACCACCAGATCTGAGAGTATGTGCGGTGGCAATGGCCTTCTCATGGCAGCAGTGATCTTCTTGCGGTGTTGTCTTCTTGTAGCAAAAATGATGGTGGCAGAGGCTTCGAGTGACAACTTTTTCATGGCAGTGGCAGCCTTCTTGGTGGTGGCGGTGCCTTCCTCCATGAGTTCATGTAGGGGATGGCGACTTCCTTTGGTAGCGTGCATTGGGTCAACAACAACAGGGGCGGGATGCAATGGAGGGACCGAGGGAGAGGGAAGACCGAAGAGGGGAGGGGAGGATAGAGGGGAAGAGGATCGATGGTTGTGGGAAAAAGGGAATTAGGGATTTAGATTTTAGGGTGACAGTGAGAGTAATGGATGGGAATGACAAAGTGAGAGTGAGAGTAAGTGGGATTTAGAGGGGGAAAAAAAAGGAAAAGTGGGGGTTCGGGTCATCGAGTCGAGTAACGGGTTTAATTTTTAAACTTGTTATCCGAACCGAAGATTGGATGGGTTAATAGAATTTTACCTGAATGGACCCAATTATCCGACCCAAATCGGATTTTTGTGTGCAGGTCGAATCGGGTCATTCAGGTTTCGTAGGTAAACCCGTACCCGTGCACACCCCTAATCTTGGGCCTAAATCTAGAAGAATTCCAAAAAGTGTTGATGAAAAAAAATTCATATCTTTTTCTCTTGAGATTGGATTGGAATGATTTAGGATGATCCATAAAGATAAGAAAGAAATCTCCAACTTTGCTGTTGATACCAAATTCGAATTCAAATCTTATCTATAAGGAAAATTGGTTGCAAGTTTAAAGAGAAAATTTGTCCTGATACTATCTAGCCTGACCTTCGCCTAGTATTTCACTAATATCTCAAGCTATAGAACTTGAATTGATGCGGTTCTTACAACATTTGAAAGCTAACAACATTACTACTTTAATGAAGATTTGCTAATTCTAACCATAGAAATCACTACAATGCTTGCAAGTTGATGGTCCAAATTGGAGCCTACACTTGAACATGAATTGGGCTTTCCCAACCTAATTGGAATACAACCAAGAGCCAAGTGGACCCATTCTTCTCACCAAAGCTGTGATCCACTTTAGAAATTAAAGATAAGATCCTCTTAACCTTAATCTCTGATTTAAATAAAGAAGATTAGATGCCAAAAGGGGGTTCCAATAGTTTCTACACATATACACTTACATACCATCACTTGGAATCCTTTTTTTGGTTTAGTACAAGGGAATGAAAGCTTGAAGAGGGAGATCAACCATATCACTGAGCAATGCTTTTTTTCCTCTTCTCTTTTCTTATGTTTATGATATTTGGTTCTTTATTGAGTACGAATATTGTATCCATGAGTGGTTAAAACTCTTGTATGCCAAGGCTGAGATATAGCCTATCTAAATGATAATGTATTGAATTTTGTATGGTCTTATTTGAATTTTATCCATTTATATTGAGTTTTTACTTCTATTCTTAATGCTTTCCTTGACTTGATCACACATAGGAATGAACTCAAAGTTGTGTAATCTGTGAAGAATCCAGGTACATGCTTAGAACATGGAATAAAAATCATTATCTATTTATTTGTCTACAAGTAGTGTGGGATAGCGTGGGACATTTGCCTAAGGGGAATTACAAAACAATAAGTTCTCTTGCCTAAGAATTCAATGTCTTCGAAGTCTAGTTATCTTTTAAGGTTTAGAATAGGATTAGTATATGAAGGGAACCCACTACCAACCACTTTAGGATCCCTGCCCTTCAATAAAATAGATAGAGCCAGATAAACTCCAGAAAGTCAATGCTCATTAGGTACATAGATGAAATCAACCCTCTAGCATGCTTCACCATTAAATTCTCAATTTTTAATTGTGATTACGTGTTTTCTTTAATTCGCTTGTCTTGCTGCAAACAATCATCCTCAAAATATTTTCGGTTAGCTTAGATAGATTCTATTTGGCAATCATGATAGTTTGTTTATTCAATTATCGTGAGATTGACGCTCTATTCACTTCTTATTACTTGATCAACCTAGGACACTTGCCATTAAAAATGGGTTAAATGGAGAAGAGAAAGGGAATTAATTCCAAACAGGGAACAAGGAAACATAATAAAATGAGTCAAGAGCTTGCGGAGGTATCGAGATGAAATTATTATTGGTAACCCATTGGATAGCTTAGAGCGAGATTGCACAACAGTAAGTGGGAAAGTTTCTTTTCCAGCAGTGGCTCGTTCGATTCCACCACCTCCTCCTCTGATAACTGGCAGGATATAGTATGTGCTACCATTTTGAAGAGGCATGCCTAGGGTGTCGAGCACAACTGCAACTGTGGCTGAAGGTACGTGTAAGATAAAGGCAGAAAGAAGGAAGAAGGCAAATAAGGAAGTACTCATCTTCATTTCTTAGATTAGCTATGAAAGGCTTTCATTTACTTACTAACGGTGTGAATAAGCATAAGCTAGATGGACTAATTTATAGATGCGATGACAACATGCTTTATAAGTTAATGATGCGCATAGTACAAGCAAAAGATATTACCGAAAACGTTTCTGACAAAAAATTGAACAACACTAGTCATATACATATACATGCAATTCGATGTTAGGGGCTGGATTAAATTCCTTGTGTGCAAACAGTATGAAGGGAGGTCCCAAAGAGATACCGTCCTAGCTCGTAGGGATATTAGTTTTTTAACTAAGCATTTAAGAAATGATGAAAATCTTCAAGTGCAGTGAGAATTTTGTATAAATATATTAAAAATTTAATTAAACAAATTTCTTATTGAAAGATTATAATAATTAAATTCATTTTTTATTATATAATTTTACTAGTTATATTAGATAATAATACAAAAAAATATTGATTATTTTTTTCTTTTTCTTGTTGCATAAAATTTAGGGTGAATGAAAAACTCGTCATAATTCAAGATCAAGACATGTCTCTCAACTTATTGAATATTTATAGGTATATTTATATATAACCTAAGCAATGAAAGAACTTAAGAATCGAAGTTAAATCATAGTAATACATGAATAAACGATTAACTAGATAAGTTAACTTCATTGGCACAAAAATATTTATTAATTGTCCTCTACAATGCGAGATTTGGAAACACTAGTACATTTGCCTACATATGTAGATGATGAATACAAAAGAAAAGAATATGAGAGAGAAAAATACGTGGAGAGGATTTAATATTTATAAAAAAATTTCTGTACATTCATTTATGTAAAAAGGGAAGTGAAATTAATAACGAGAAATTAATGGAAAGACCCAATAGAAATAAACAATTGAGTGATTAAATAAAGACTTTTTAAAAGAAAAGACTAAATGAAAAAAAAAATGTAATTTTTAAAATGATAAAAATATAATTAAATCTATTTTATTAATTGTGCTATTTGTCCTGAATAATTTAAGGAAAAAAAATCCAAACTGACTGAAAAAGGAAAATGCAAACATTGCGACCAGGATATAGCTTTCCTTATTTCTCTGTGCCTGTTTGGTTTGTACCCAAACTCCAGATACGGTGACAAAAATTGATTTGTAAATGAGTGAAATTGTTTGATTTGAATTTTTTGCTTTGGATAAAAGTGTCTTAAGTTGACTAAAATCGATTCTCATAAAAATTAAACATAGGTTTAAATATATTTTTATTTCATATAAATATAGGTTATTTTGATTTTAATTTTTTTAAATTTATTTTAATTTTGATTCCTCTTTCTTTTATTATTAGGTTTTCAATCCCTACCATTTAAACTCACTGTTGAGTAATGATATTTATAAAAGTTAAAAAAAGATTCAAAAAAGATTTAAAAGGATAAAAGCAAAATTTTTAATATTTGTAGGAACTAAATATATATTCTAAAATACTTATAAATGTTAAAATTTAAAACAATGAGGGCCAAAAGCAAGAAAGAAAAAAAAAAAGGGACCAAAACTAAAGCAAAAATTTTAAAAATACCAAAGTCAAAACAATCCATATCTTATAGGAACTAAAAAATATTTAAAACCTTATATATATTAGCTTTTACTTTGACATCTCACATGAATTGTGCTAAACCCACTTTTTAAACATTATTTTTAAACATAAATTAATTCTTTTAAAATTAATTTTTTCAGCTTTGATTATTTCAAAAATAATTTTACAATAAAATCCAAACCAAAGGAACCCTTTGTCGTTTCCCAAATGAAAGAGACTTTAATCATTAGAGGTTTCATAACGCGCTTTAAAAATTCAAGTACAGCCTGAAAACTAGGTGACGTCTTACATGCACCATGTTAATTATGGTGCTTGATGCACCTTATTGTGGTTAAGAGATAATGGTATAGTGATACTCTAACTATATGTGATTCATTCTAAAATTTGTTACTCTCTCTCCTTCCTCTAAACTCCACTGGCCGGAATGAAGCCTATCGCCAGCGGGCTTACTGTCCTTGATAAGGCTTGGAATTGAATCAAGTAGAAAAGTGACAGTTTTATTCAAGAACAAAAATAAGCAGCACAAGAAACTACTCTGGCTCGAGCCCAAAGAAACTCCTATATTAAATCAGCTTCTACATATGTTTTTCTTAACATATACGATTCTGTTTATCTCTTGAAATATCAAGATTTTTTCAGAAAATCTCTTAATCGATCAGTAGATTTTATGCGACTGTTTTAACCTACCTTTTAATTTTGTAAAAACTTTAATCCAATTTAATACTTAATTCAACCTTTTTCCCAAACACTCTGATACCATCACTTATCATTCATTGTCGACATAACACCCTCTACTAGAATTATAAAACAGTGAAACGCAAAAGCCAAATTAAAACTAAGTATGCTGCGTAAGAACAAAATATACTGTTATAAATTTGACACTTCTTTATTTGTATTAATCGTTTCTTTGTTTTTCGTTTCCCTTTTTTTTTTTGTTTTTTTGCCTTTTTTCTCCAAGAAAAATATATAAAGAGAAAATTTGAGCAAACTGCACTTGTTTTGCACAATTGGCGTGTTATGAAATTCTTCATGAAGCCATCCGGATTAAGTATCCACTAAACATCGAACATAATTCAACTCCTGTAAATCTCTAAAATTTAGGGATATCTCAATTTCGTGTTCTTGTGTGATTTTTCCGTTTGTCATTCACATTGTAATCACCTTCAAATAATGAAGAAAGAAAGTATATACAATGTTTGCAAAGTTGAAGTCACTAATTATGATGCATATACACGCTCCAAATGGTATAGAAGTTTCTCGAAAGTCCAGTTAATGGGAGCGCGCACCCTCGAATAGTTCTTGCCACTTATGAGCTACATTTCCAGGGCCTTCCCCCTAAAATATATGCATTATGCCAATTTGCATAAATGAAATATATGAATAGACTAGGTGAAGCGTCATAAAATATTTATGTATCAAGCATAGCAAATAAACATAAAAATTGCACAAAAAATTTTCTTATTACATGTGGCATCAAATACCATCTGACTAAACTAAACTGCACCAACACTTGCGCGCACACAACGAATGGTCCGCGGGTCTCCCAAATTGGTAGTAAGAGAAAAATTCAGTTATGACATACCGATGCCATGAAAACAAAGCAACTGCACAACTTATGTACCTTAAAGGTCACTCGAGTACTACTTTGTATATCATATTACAAATGTGTCATATTGTTGTAACTGAAAAACCTGTTTCTTAAATAACTATTGGATATATAAATAACCCTGGGGAGGCCTCTAAAGTGACTTATCTCTAAAGTGAGAAAGTAAAGGTTATCCACCCTTTGATCATTTAGTGCACTTTATTAATGGATAAATACAGTTTAAATATGAAATCAACTTAGAAGAGTCTTATCCATAAATTACTCTAAGTAAGATATACTGCCGAACCTTTTTTTTTTTGTTTTTCCAAAAAGAAAAAAGCATAGGGTAGTCTCGCCTATTAGTAATTAGTTTTTTCTAACATGTTAGCAATGCACCTAAGTAATATATACTTTGGGTGACGCATTTTGCATTGCCAACATCTATTTCAATGGTTTGATGAAAGTAGGAGGGCTGAAAATTCACGAACTAGGAATGTCGAGGCATCAAACTATCAGTACTTTTCAGCTATCAGCAAAAGAAAAGATTCAAAAACAACGAGGAGATCCTCTCATGTGATTTTGATCTTGTACACATATCACATACACGTATGATTGCAATACCTAACAATTTCTCAATAACTATACCAAAATTATAACTGAAAGTTTTACCTCAACAGAGTTAACTTCATATACTTGGTTTTTAGTGACTTCCAGATCTAGTGCCTGAACACAAGCTTCAGCAACAATGATTCTGCTTGCCTCTCCCACTAGTTTATCTCCTGAAAGCCCATCACCAATAATCTAAAACTTTAAACAAAAATAATAGCAAAAGTATAAATGATCATATATAATCGTCTACTATCCCAAGGGAAGACACCAATAAGGTGAATTAACTTTCTTAATCAATCAACCAAAAAATAATAATAATAATAATAAAGATAAAACCCTATCCACCTCAGAAGTTTATGCATCAGTTTACAGAATTATGATAAACAAATACTATTAGCAGCATGTTAGGAATAGACTTTATGGGCAAGTGTATAGAAGGAGGAAAAGGGGAGATAGGTCAGGTCTGGACCCAAGCAGTTAGTTGGGCAGAGTTTGTAACTGAAAAATGGAAAGTTGTAAGGGCAGGAAAAACAGTTAGGGATTGGTAGTTAGAATAAAGAGGGAAATCTGAAGTTCAGATCCATTGTCTAGTCATTCTGAGTTGTTTGGAGAGATTGGAAGCTCTAGAATCCTTCCAACCTGAGAGTTCTCTCTCTTGTATCTTCTTGTACAAATTTAGGGTTCCTAGTAATATTGCTAGGGATTCCTCTATTGAATACACACACCTACTTCCTTCTATCCTACTTACTCGGACCTGCGTCTAACACAGTATGGATCTAAGCCAGCTGAAACTCCTACGGATTTAACATCAAACCCTCAGCAATCTGATCAGATTTGTTATTACACTTAGGGCAGGCAAGGAAGGTTGGTTGGTAAACTAAAGAACCAAACTGTTAAGAAAATTTTAATTCCCACCAGCACCGGGAACCTGTTCTTTAGACTCACTTTGCAGCAGTCACAGGTCTTAATCGATGCCTTATAAGTGCACATGAAGAAATTGAGTTTTAAATAAACAGAGCATATGGATTTGTTTCGTGACAATGAGGTTGCGGACCATATTTTACCTATTCCCATTTTCATAAGATATACAAAGTTTGATTGCCAATTTGCTAGAGTTGAGCTTCGACATAACATATCAGAGTTATGCATGCCAATATAAAATCAGATTGCAGGAATTTTTCATAAAAGCCTTAAAGTGGCAATCAGGTTCATTTCATTTGTGATATCCAGAAGCATATGAAATTGAAATGTATGCCCCAGAATGAGGAATGTTATGGATCTAAGAAAATTTTCATATTCACTTTAGACCAATCTTTGTTTCTACACAATATTAATATAACTAGTGTACTTTTGTTATTTAAATGCCTTTCTTTGTGTTAGTTTGATTTGATAGGCAACTGAATAAAAGAATAAGTTGGAGTATATTCAAAGAGTTCGCAGCAAACTGAACCAAGCTGAATGTTTCTGAGACAAGCTTACTTATTCTGACCAATATTGACCAAGATATAACATTAGTTGGTACTTGGTCCCAAAAAGTTTACTATACAGATTTTTATAATAAAACCGCTGTCAACTTTTTGTCCGTGCGACAAGAAATTCTTTCTCTTGTATTAGAAATACAAGCTAAATTTTAAGCAAATAACGTCATTGTTTGCTATACTGCATTCACAAATACAACTTATATAGCTTGGTAACCTGCTCAAGTGAGAAAAACTTACCAAAATAGCAAAAATAAATTAAAAAAAAAAAGCTTGCTTTGTGCCATAGTTATAATAATGAGCATTATTAATGTACCTCGACCTATAAGGACTGCTCGTCGTTGTCCCGCTGTTGCTCTGAGCAATGTATTTAGATCATAAGATGTGTATGGTCCATCAGTCAACCTTCCAGGTCTGAAATGCATTTAAATGTGCCATGTGAGGAAACTTAGAGAATTTCAAGCACACATAATCCAAGTTAAAGGTCCTCCAACTTTTTGTTTATCAAGTATCAACATCAGGTATGCAACATGCATATTTGCATCTTACCTGATTATTGTGAATGGAAGGCCAGAACTCCGAAGAAAATCCTCCCCCATCTTCTTATACTTAAGAACACCAAATAGGTTCATAATGCTACATGAAAAACCGAACATTAACAAGTACATGAGACAAAATTTGGAGAAGTCCTTTTACCAAACATAATTAGCATGATTTCATGTCATGGAATAATTTATATCATGGATCACACAGAATTTATTGCTATTTCCTTGTGACTAACTTAGTGACATAGCACACAAATCACACACAGCCTACACTTACAAACATGAATAACGAGTCCGCATTTTTCTAAGCACATATTTTTTGAATTATCAATATCTTCTAATTTTTACTGCCTTCAGAAACAGAATCTAGCAAATTTTCTATCACCGGTTTAAACAACTTGAATTTGAATAGTTGTTTGCACTTCTTGCAGCAACCTAGCAGTACACCCAACCCACTCCCCCCCCCCCCCCCAAAAAAAAAAAAACCCTCTTCTTATTTATTTATTTATTTATTTTTTTCCTATGAGTGTATTCATGCCAAGAAAGTTGATGGTCATATGTTTGCTTATCTGGGCAAGGTTTATGCAGCCCTCCACAGCTTCAATGAACTTGTGCCTCCGCCAAAGACACTGGAGAAGGAGCTTGAGCAACACAACACCTACGTTATGCTCCTTGCTCTCTATGGTTTGCTCAAGGAATAACCAACCACAATCAAATCAGGAGTTACCCTACTGTCCCCTTACATGGCATGGTCTAGCTTTCTCTAGGTTTCGGCTAGGAAAACTTATATTTCCCTTATCAGTCTCATTACTGTTGATATGTTTGCCCTTGTCTGTCAGAACAATAAATTGTGGTAATGTGATCACTCTAACCATTTGGGCCACTCTTTCCACATCAACTCTTTATATATGTACATACATGCTTTTGTGCAGAATGCTCGACCTCAACTCTCCAAGCTAAATCCCTCCTACTTAAATGCATCTTTCTTGGTTACTCCCATCATCAAAAAGGATACAGGTGCCTCTCTCTTGACTTGGGCTGGTATCTTGTTTCCACTCATGTTACTTTTTTTGAGTCTACTCCATTCTTTGTGAAGTCCCTTTCTCATCCCAATATTGAAGTAGATGAAGGAATTCTTGCCTATAAGGAGGTTTAGTCTCCTAACTCTAGGTTGATTTCGTCTTCTATTGCCCTTCATCCCCCTCAGCATCCCATTCAAAAATTTTACAATTACATTTACCATACATGTCATCCGCGGCCCACCATGGGTGAAGCACTCACGTGGCCCTAACACTTGAGAAAAGGCATTGTTTGAATTTCCATCCTGTGTGAAGATCAACCTTGCATAAGGTCCTAGTAGATGATGGTATATCCTAAATCAAATCCCTTCTCAAAGGCTTCTCTTGGAGGAGACCTAAAGGCAAGGCATCAACTCTTCATGGTCCATTACAGAGTTAGAGATTCTTTGGTGGGTACAAGACAGTTCCACGGCCCACCTAAGGCTAGTAGTTCAGAAAGATGCAGAATTCAATTTTCGATAATTTGAGAACTCATTTGATGCTTTCCTTCCCCCCTTCTGCAGGACATCAGTGTAACTTCTTGCAGGAAACATGATCTTAATTATGAAGAGGGTAATTTTGACACTATTTTCATTGTGTATCTTTGGAGCACAGTAGCAACTATACACAATGAAACCAAATCTTCAATCAAGAATAACCAATAGAGAACTGGTAATTTGTATTTAAGATAACAATACAAATATAAGTTAATTTCAATTTTTTATTTTATTCTTCTTTTGGCATCACATTTGTGACAAAAGGTCTTTATTTATAGATAGGTTAAACTAATGTTTTACACTAATTTATCCTTAGAACATTAGAAGGGCCCAAATCCAAATTACCAAACAAAGATTCTGCTTTCAGCTTTCTTGCAAGCCAACTGATGATAAAACAACAGTCACAGACAACTTTGTTAATTAAGAATTAATTATTGGGTATGCTTACCTCCATGGCAATTCATTGAACTTAGTCACACCTATTGACGACACAAGAACAACTCTCTTCACTGAGGAAGGCAATGCGGATACTAGATTCTTCACTCCCACCCAATCTTCAAATAAATACTTATAATCAAAATCAAAATCAAGAGATTGAAAAGTTGATGGATTCTAGCTGGTATGCAATTTTAATAAAAGGCATTGCTGTTCCACACTTAAATCTTCAACTAACTAATTTTCTATTTCAATTTAGTTATGACATCAAATGCTGCAATATATTCATAATATGAATCTTACCAACTCTTTCTGGTGTATTATCATCATCCCACCGCTTGGAAGGAAAAGCAGTCGTTCCTGTGCAGCAAATCACATGTGTAACTCCCTATAAAGCAAGTAAACAAAAGTGAAAAATAAAGAGAAATTCAGAAGATTACTATGCATTTCCTTTGGTGAATGAAACTACTCAACAAAATGAACATATTTCAGGTGAATCAAATATTATTAAGCACAGAAACGGAACTCTGAAGAGCAAACCTCAAATATGGATGGATCCAAATCCTCCTGCTTCCTCGTGTCTCCTTTGAACACCTATCATGTTCAAAAGCTCCATATAAATAGAAAATATCAAGAAAGAACAAAAATATTCGACCACAAAGGGGATGTTTAGATTTTTTCTATTTTCATTTCCTATCGATATACTTTAAATAATAATAACAAAAATGTCATTTTATTTTTAATTCTATTCCTATTTTCAAGTTTTTATGACAAAAATATGGAAAACAAAATTTGCACTTGAATGCACATTACGAGTAAATGATATACCTGCAGTTTCTCCTCATCTTGTTTACCAAACAGTGTCATGGCTTTCTCAGGATCCCTAAGTATCAAGCGTGACTTAACATTCCGTTGAAGCAGCGATGCTACTACTAGCTGCCCTGAATAGCAATTAAGGCAACCACTTCACAAACTTCCCCAATCAAACTGTGGCATGAATTATTATGCATTGATCCAGCCATTTCCATAGTTTACAAATTTCTAAACTGAATGCATAAATTAACATAACAAAGGGAACATGGATCACAAAGACATATAGATGCACATGGAAGGAAGGATATATCAACAAAAGAAACAAGAGGAGATATTATTGCATGCTCAGCATCAAGTGAGACTACTCACTCCACATATTTCAGTTTGAATCGATGATAGAGCCTACAATAAATTAACATATTTATTAATTTTTTATTTCCAAATCTGTACAAAAAAAAATTTAAAAGATAAATTTATAATATAAATGATAAGTCACATCATTAATTCAAGTTAAAATAAGAGATTTCTTTGGCACCTTTGGTACTTGTAAAGGTAGCAACACCTTCTAGTATGAGTTGTTCATATGTAACCATGAACCTACTACTCAAAATATATTTTTTATTTTTAATTTGATAAAAATAGCTAACCACCATCTCCAACAAGGTACCTATGAGCTTGAAATGTTACCAATGCCCTTAAAAAGTTTAGGGTACAGGAAACTAAGTATCAAATTTTGAGCTTCACTTTGTTTTTTTGGTCTAAACCACCATTTTGGAGCCCACCAACCTCCAACTAACTAATTCTGCTCAAGTTGGATCAACAAACTATAAGATAAAGTTTTCTCTGTGCTAATTTGTTGTTTTTTCATGCACAATACTTCAACTATCTTACTTAAGGGGAATAAGTGATAAGTCACTTTAACCAAATAAGCATTGGTAGAGTTTTACTCTATTACTCCCTCTTCTGCAAAATATGTACTGTCTCTTAGAATGTTATATTCTTAAAAACAAAAATTTCAGTTCCTAAAATAAAGATTAATTTTGATACACTATCAATGTAAAAATATTTTATATTATCATTCAATTAGTTATTGACATTTCAGGAAAAGTGGTTGACTCTTACATCCCCTATCTCAAAATTCTCACAAATAACATGTGATTAAACAACATTATAAAATTCTCTTATACCAACAATGTATCAAAATTAAATCCTATAAGATATTATATCCTCAAATAAAAAAGTTCAAGTTCTGGTTATGATATCAGTTCACTGTGATTGAGATATAGCAAACACTTCCAAAGTGATTACTTAACAAAATTATAAATTCTGTATCCTAAGTTATAAAATTCTTAAGAAGTAGAACAATAATCTCTCTAAAAAATAGAGTATATCGAATTAGGTCCCTCAAATTTTTATGAAGTAAACAAGAGTCTCACCAACACCTCCCGAGGCGCCAACAACGAGGACCAGTTTGGAAGATGATGGCGTGCTTTCGCTATTATCCTTCAACTCCGAACTTTGGCTTTCAACAACTTCCTCGCTGAGAGAGTTTTGGGGTCCTCCTCTGTCGGTTGAAACAGCTTTTGCATAAACACGCTTGGAACCACAACGCCATCTCCAAGCAAAAGAAGAAGGAGAAGAAGAAGACACGGAGATTCTGTTGTCATGGAATTTAGCGAAAACTTGACGCTGAGAAAGAAAGTGAACTTGGGAGAAAGCTAAAGGCAGTGTAGCACTGGCAGTAGTTGAAGCCATGAAACAAAAAATCACAGGATGAATAGCTCCTCTGCAACGCACCAGAGTCCAACTCCATCTGAAATTAGTAACCGCTAGTTTTCTTTTTTCTTTTTTCTTTTTATTAATAAATGGTGACCTCATAAGTCACAAGCCCATTTTACGCCATGTGTCAAGTTTTTTTCTTCAATTATTGTTTAACAGTTATTATTATATTTTTAAAAACAAATGGATTTTTTTTGGGCAGGTTAAATTTTAGGTTGACGCCAAAAGTGTCTTCAGTCCAGGGTTACAAATTTTTATGACTTCGTATATCTTGTAGAATTTAATTTAAATATACTAATAATATAAAATAGTCTTATATTGTCAGCCAATAAAAATAATGAAAAGTGTTAATTTATATAAATAACCATTCATTACAATGAGAGAACTATCATGATTTCTCATTTTTTCCGATTTCTATCAATTGACAATATAAAATTATTTTACACTTTCAATGCATACCAATTAAATTCTATCTTTTATATATAAATCTATATTTATTCGTGGTGGATTAAAACTATATTTATTGAGATTAATTTTGATAGCTTGCCAATAGCGATCATTATACTTTTAGAATAGATTTCTAAAACCGATTTCTGGTATAACATGATGGAAGCACAATTCTATCAGAAATATTAAATAGTAGGGGAAGGTTTTATCTTTATTTTAGGGTAACGTTGATTTTCAAATTTTACAACTCATGTGACATTTTTGTATCTCTAATCTTTATTTTAGCTCTGTTCTGTGTATGATTGTATAAGTGTTGTTAATAGAAAATATGTTGGGTTTAGTTGGTATGCATTATTAGTGTAAAGAGGTTTTACATTAATAGCTAATCATATACTACTATATAGATAAAAATAGTTAACTCTCACATCCGTTATCTCAAAAGGAAACTATTTTTGCTTATGTAGCAACACATGATTAGATATTAATGTAAAATTTCTTTTCACTGATAGTGTACGTCAATTAAACTCATACATGTTATGATGAAAGTTTCGAATGAAGAAGTACCTAGATATCACGGCTAGAAGGTTGCCCAACAATGAATACTTTAGTTGCTTCCCCTTTTGATATAAAGTTTACTTATATTTTTCTTAGGTGGGCCTCAAATTTTAATAGTGCTGGAAGATGCTTTACTTAAGGATGATAATCTTAGAGTTCCTCCAAGAACAGGTCCATATCCAAAACTATTTTTTCAATCAATATAAATATTAGAAGCTTATCATGACTTTATACCTAGGAAAATATTATTTGGCTAATATTGGCTATATGTTAATGTCTAAATTTCTCACTCCTTATAAGACTACTAGATATCAACTTATTGTCTTCGTGCATAAAATACAGAAGAATTATTTAACCTAAGGTGTTTCCCATTATGCAATTCTATCCAAAGAGCTTTTGGTATGTTGAAGAAGAGGTTCCTAATAATAGCAAGTGGGAAAGAAGTGCAATATGTATTGGGACTTAAAACAAAATTTATATGTTGGTATGGTATATGCTGCACAACTTTTTTATGGGTGTTGATCTTGATAAAGAGCTTATATCAAAAGTTGAGAGAAAGCGCCTATGAAAAGAGCTTGAAGGAGAATATGCAAAAAGAATAATAGGGATATTGATGGTGTAGAACCAATAAAAATGAGAGAGAGCATTGCTAGACAAATAGGGAATCATTATGTCTCTCATAATTAGTTTCTAACGGTACTAGGGTTTTTATTACTTAATTTTAGTTTTCCATCATGCTATAGATTATTTTTTATGAAGAAATTAGTTGACTCTGGGTGCGCTTATTTGTGATTTTCGTTCAAAAAAAGTACTTTTTTTTATTTTTCAAAAAAAAACTTATAGAATTTTTAGTGTTATTTGTTTATGCTTCTAAAAAAAGCAGAAATAGAAAATAATTAGTTTTTCTGTTTTTTCAAAAAGCAGATAGTGAGCTACTTCTCTTAGAAGCTGAAGTAATAAAAAAGAGAAATGTTGCTTTTTAAAATTAGCAACCACTTTTTTCCAAATCAATTACGATTTTATCCTTAAAATTTTTAAAAACTACTACTCTCTTCCCACTTTCATGCTATCTTTCTCTCTCTATATCTTTAATTGTAATTTTATTAAATAAAGTACTTCTATATTTATCACATCCAAATAATTTAATAAATTATAATTTTGATAAAAAGTGCTTATATAATTATATTCAAACATAAAATAATTTTCTATTTTTGCTTCTATTTCTACTTCTGCTTATGTTTCTGCTTCTTAAAAAGTAATTTTTCTAAAATCTTAACCAAACAGGTCCTCTATTTGATAAGTTGGTGTCTAATAGTAGAGAAATTCGAAACAAGTAGTGTTAGCAACATCAATTTTGATGTGATTTAGGCAATTTTTAGATTTTAATTCTTTATCATCCAGTACTGATTTTCAATCAAACTTTGATATGGTTCTGCATCTCGTATGTTGCTACATTGGTGTATATGTTTGTCCTATCATTTTTTTTTTATTGTGCACTAGACTCAGTTTAAGTAAGTAGCTTTTACTATTATTTATGATTATTTCAAATGTGTTTTCAAGTATGGATACTACTATTGGAGAGGTTGATTTGGTCAATCAAACAAAGTTGATAACTACAAAAAATGAACTCAAAATATGGCCTCACTTCTTCTTGAAGAGCAAAAGTTGAAAGGACAAAAACTTCACAAATGAAGCATATCAATTTACAATAATAACAATAAACATAGAATTTGGGATGAGTATGACAAAAGTGAATCTTCAAAATCGACTTAAAAACTCTCGAGTCACAAATAGCTACTGTTTATACCTTGAAACAAAGTGGATTTCCATGAATGACATTACAAAGACCACACACACACACATATAAGGATTGCTAATTGATATATCTTTATGGGGCATAGGGGTGGAAGTAGACTAGGCTAAGCTAGGCTTTAACTTAAGCAGGTCTGGTCTACATTACAAATATCCAACCTGAGTTTAGGCCTATTACCTGACATAAGCTTTTTAGGGCCTTAATCCGACCTTTCTAAAAGTCCAACCTGGCCTGAAAGCCTATTTAGAGGTCTATTTGATCATTAAATTTTTAAATAAAACAAAAAATCCACTCTTAAATAAGTCGAAAGGCTTCTAAATATGTTAAAAAACATATTTCTACACAGGTCAAAAGGCTCCTAAATAAGTTAAAAAGTTTATTCAAAATAGATCATAAGACTTTCATTATCACTAGAATTTGTGAAATAATAATAATAATAATATAATATAAATAAGCCAGCTTGTTGGGCCTAATAAGTTGTTTTCATAGTCTATAGCCTGGCCTGTTTAGTTAAAAATGTTTTTAAAAACCCTACAGCTAGCTCATTTACTAAAAAACATAGGCCAAATTAAGCCAAATTTGGGCTAGACCCAAAGTTGCCAATGAGTTGCCTAGTTTATTTTCATCCCTAATATGGAGGTTAACGACCTCCACATTTTGTTTTAAGCAAAAAAAGACTGTATCCTTCTTTTGTTAATCAACTTATAATTATGCATAACTTTGTATTTCTAATTTTAATTTTATTTTATCCACATTAATTGTTATTTTAACATTTTCTCTCACTTAATTAATATACTCTCCATTATTTCTCTATCCTAAATGTTTTTTTCAATATTTCTCTTTTCTAAATAATTATTTTAAACATATACATATAAAAACTAATAAGAAATTAGAAAATAATTATTTGATTGTATATTTATTTGATTGTAATCTAAATTTGTCGAATTTTCAATTTAAAATAATTATTTGATTTATATTAATTTTTTTGACATAAACTTTTTGTCAAATTTGATTTTGTAAATTTGATTTAACAAAAATCAATTTTACGAAAACTTGAGATTTATAAATTTGTAAGTCTCAAATTTACAAAATTTATTTGACTGCAATCTCAGCATTATTGAACTTCTATTTTAAAACAATTATTTAATTGTATATTTATTTTTCCACACCAACTTTTTGACAAATTTATTTTTTAAAATTTGATTTTAATAAAATTACACTAAAAATAACACAAAAACTCTCACTTCTTCCTCCCTTTAGCTACATCATCCTCTTCTTCTTTGTCCCTCCATTTTCTTCTTTACTCATCCATTCTTTCATCCTATTACAACTGTAAGAGAATTGCATCTATCATAGCCACCCTCATCCTCATAAAACATAAGATCAAGACCAAAAACTTCTCTCTTAGCCAAATATAATTTTCAACTAAAGCAAAGAGTAAGAGGAATGATCATATTTTGGGTGTATTGAAGGTGATTAGAACTTCAAGAAAACCAAACTAGAAGATTATAAACATTAGAAGTGAGGTAGGAAATCTTGAGACTTGAGTTGCCCTTATATGTGTGTTCAAAAGTACTTTGTAACTAGCATTCATTAGTTTTCTTGATTTGAAGATTTGAGTTAGGAATTGCTTATATTTATTCTTGTATTTCCATGTTTTAAAGTGCTTGGAGTTTGTTATTGGTAAGCAATTACTGTTGTAACTAAAGAAGACTAGAAGTAGAATTAGTGTATAGTGTATAGTGTACATCTGGGTGGTTAGTAGTTCAACCCCCTTGTCTAAGGCTAAGAAACTCAAAATGAATTAAGACTAATTTTAAATGAAAATTAACTCAAAAAGAAGTTTATCCATATAAGTCATAGAAGTTGAGAAGAGAAAATTATGATTTTCACAAGTTAATCATGTCCTGCAGAGGACACCATTGAACAACTTAGGTTTAAAACTTAATATCTTGAGGTCTATGAATCATCTTTGAGTGAAATCAACTTTTGTTAGAAAGCTAAGACATAGAAGAATAACTCTATAAAATTAAACCATCATATTCTCTTTGTAGAGTTCCTAGTAATTACATGAAGATACTATCGCTCTATTAGTACCATAAACAAGACATATGTGTTGTGAGGCCTATAACTTGAGCTTGGATAAGAATTTTTTAGTTATTTTCCTTGAAAGAGAATTCATTAAAGTATAAGTCCATAAAATTTTAGTGCAAAATAATAAGAAATGAAATTTTGGTGATTTTGCAAAATTAGGAGATTGAATTCATCTTATAATAGGCCAGTTAGTAGAAAACATTCACGTCTTGATTTATACAAACTTAATTTGAGTGGAACCAAAGGAATTTGAAATTAGAGTAAGAGGGGATAATCCCTTAAAGTTTGAACCCAAGTTGACTTAAAATGGAATTTTAGAAAATTTTATAAATTCTAAATAGACTATAGGTGTTATGCAGTTTATGTTTCCAATTGAAGTGTCTTTGAGACAGTTTGTATTCTCTTGTTTTCTACTTGGAATTTGGATTTGAAGAGTTAAATGTACATGTTAATATGGCTAGGTTCTCTCAATAATGAAGTGCATGCATGATAATGTAATTGTGTATAATTCCTTGTTTGATTGAGAAAAACAAAGTTAGTATTGTGCTTGGGTCGAAGAGAGTAAATTTGACTAAGTAAAAGAGGTTGAATCTAATCCCTTAGATTAAATTAGGGAGAGTGAACCTAATGTGGATATGTTAAAGAAAGTGATTCTGGCCTTCCTATGATAGGTCAAGGAGAGTGAACATGACTAGAGATAGATTTGCGTGAGGATTAAAGAGAGTGAATTTGGCAATCATCTTGTATAAAAATGAGCTCAATCTTATAAAATGGACTATCACCCAAAATAAATGAATGCCACTCAGAATCAAGAGATTACCAAGCCAAGTACGTTTATTAATTCAAAGGAACAAAGAATAATTTGAGCAACAATACATTCCATGCATGCTTGGCTTATATATATGGCTCATCTAATATGTGTTGTACTTCTCTTATTATGATATTGATATTGTTTAGTATATTTATCATGGTTGCACAAATAAAAAAATGAATTTGCTTCGAAAAGAGTTTTACCATTTTAAAAATGAATCTAAAGCAGCTAAGGATAACCACGATGATATCACATATAGTAGTCTAGGGTTTCCTACTGGGAACTTAAATTTTCATATCTATTGCTTTCCATATCATCCTCAGACACTACCGATGGCATCTATAGTGATTTTTCTCGAGACACTTGACTAGATTAGGCACTATAGTCCAACTTTAGATTTGATGTGCTTATTAGGTCAGGCTACTATTATGATGTATATATTTTTTTCGTTGCTTATTTGCTGTTATAGTACTCAACTTGCAATTTGACCCATAGTTCCTATTTAATGGTGTCCCACTACATATGGCATACCAACCTTATGCTTCACTATCACCTCCACCTTCACCATCCATTAAGACAAATCCTTTTGAAGACAGCTCTTCTTCTTCATTTCCTAGGAGAAACCAAGTAGTGCCCGAACTAGCACCAGAGGTGTTTGTTGCCATGGAGAATGGTTTCTGCACCCCATGAAGAGCTGTAGTAGCTACCTTAGAGGCACTTTTTGTTGACAGACCTACACTTGTATACAACGATCTTATACATGCTACTAACAACTCACTGATCATTCATGTACATTTTGTGGCTTATTTGAAATAATTTTTTTGGGGCCATAGATATAGTTGAGAGTCTTTAGATGTATAGCTAATATAGGATGTACTAGTATCCTGGTTTTGAAACACATGGGTTTGTAACAACTATAGACATAGTATTGTATTTACTATGAAAATATCTCCAATACTTTAGGCTTACAACATGATGCTCTTTTGAAATTACTTAATAAATTTACACCATATAACCCATTGATAATGTGTTCACAGACAATAATGTACGCTCAATCACAATACTAATTAACACTTTATGAGTAACGACCTCTAATTATAATATTATGATCTAGGCATGATATTGCTATTAGAAAGGTGTTACAACAGGCTTTTAACAGGCCGCCTAACCTATTCCCATCCTAGTAAGCAATGAAGCACTGATGCGGCATTTGTGTGTGTTCCCAAATTCAGGCCGTGTTCTGTCAGATACGAGCATGACACAGCCAGATATGTCTTGCTCCCATTTCTTTTTATTTTATTTTATTTTTTTTACACTTAAACACTTCAAGGATGCTTTTCTATCTTCACCAAACACTAATGCAATTCAGGAAGTGACTTTTGATCTTTTTTTTTTTTTGTAGGTGGCTATAAAATGCTTAGGGCTCCCAATTTTATTCAAAGCCCATAAAATCCATCCCATCTCTGATAGTTCACAGCCACTCTTTCATCCTTTCAAAGAGTCACTTCATTCATCTCTATCTCATGTTCTAAGTTTTTCTTTCTTGCCCAAAGGTTCCCTCCATGTACGTTGGTTCACATTTGGACAAATAAGGTGCTACGCGAGAAAGCATGAAGGCTGATGCAGGGGTGCAGTAATGGGTAAAGTTGATTCCTTTCATTGAATTTTGTTACCTTGTCGGTAGGAGAAGAGATAAGCAACCCCACCCTTCATTCTATTTTTCTTTTTTCAGATTAACTTTTTCTATATTTTCATTGTGCTTGTTCTCTCACCTCTTGACAAAATGTAAGCCAAAATTTTGTTGCATGCCATAGGTTGCCCAACTTCAACTATGCAATAATATATAAAATATGAATTCATGGAGTTAAACGCAGTTGCTGGAACACTTTGTCTCTCTTTAATTAATTTATGTTTGTTTTTTCTTATTTTGATTTGAGATGAGATGTTCTCTTAAAAGTCAATTATATCAGTATCGTATATTTTCTAGATTTTGCCATATCACAGTATCAGTATTGTATCATATCCATATTGTATTTTGTTTACATGCTTCATAGCTAGTAAGAAATATACTAAGTAGAATAATTCCCTTCTTATTTGATTTATAGTTGATTAGCGCATTATCAATCCACTTTTTTAAATTTAGTGTAAATTTTAAAAATTTAAAACTTAAACTTAAAAAATAAATTCAAATATATAAATAGTGAAATTTTGAATAATTAATTTTCATTATATAATTATTTATTATTTTTAAAAATTTAAAAAATGTTGGAAGTTATTGGGTAGTTTTAAATGTAGTGGTGGAAGTTATTGGGTTGAAGATATTTTACAATTTTATCTCTTTTTTATTTGTATTTAGTTGATTTTAAGCATGGCAAAAGTGGAAAAATAATTTGGACATCAAATAGGGACAATCCCCTTTTTTAATGTTAGTGGTTTGATAGGCACATTATATACCTATCAATCCACATTTTTTTAAATTTAAATTTAAAAAATTATTTATAAAAATAAAATAAAATAGTGTTCATTTTTAAATAGTAACTTCTTGGAAGTTATTAGAGATAGTTTGGTAACCAACAGAGAACATGTATTGTGTTAAATAGTTGATTTTAGCCTCTGTTTCAATATATAAAAATGAAATTTAAGGATAAAAATGAAAAATAAAATTTGATATCAAAAAGCAGTTATTGAGGGACATCCCTTTTATATATAGTATAGATAAAATAAAGTAGTGTTCATTTTTAAATAGTAACTTCCTATAAGTTATTGGAGATAGTTTGGCAACTAACAGAGAAAATGTATTGTGTTAAATAGTTGATTTTAGCCCTTGTTTCAATATATAAAAATGAAATATAAGAGTAAAAATGGAAAGTAAAATTGGATATCAAAAAGTAGTTATTGAGAGGAATCCCCTTTATATATAATATAGATTAATAGTATAGATGAAGTTTATTCTTGTTTATTGCCTCAAAACTGATAAATAAACAGAACATTTTGTCATGTTTCTGCACCCATATGCCTCTCATCCTTCTCATTCCTAATACTATTATGAAGATTGCTCTCATTTGAAGTTTGGTCATCAACTTATGGGATTAATACTCTATTGTTTGAGAAAGAAATAGAGAGATCTTTCTGAATGTCTATGCAATAAATTTTCTCACCTTACTTTTCTATTTGTTAATTAATTGAATCAATTCTTTACAACTTCTGAAACAGAGAATTGCCTATATTTGTTTATAGTTTTTGGTAACCTATAGAAGTATGCAAAACCTCAATATTCTAGTGGAACTATAGTCTTTTCATTCATTGTATGATTATTTATATTGTACAAAATTCAAACTATCTCCAATATTACTGTTTGTTTTAACAACTGATGCGATAAATATGAGCATATCCCCAACGATTCCGGCAATAACTAAGAAGGCTTTTGCAATTTCTATCTTTTCATAGCCAAATTTCATCATTCCTACACAAATTAGTGGTCTAGGCTGCTGCATCAACCATCCAGGAGCCAATAAAATTGATCATGGCCCATCACTTGCCAAAATAAAATGCCACTTGGCAAAGGCCATACAAGAGTTCACTAAAAATTAAATGTACTTTCGCAATAGCTAACATCATAACTAATAACAAAGTACAATTACATAGTGATATCCAACAAAAAAAAACCAACAAAACATACCAATGCCCAAATATTTTGTAAATAGTTCTTGCAGTTGGCATAATGTAGACAAGCTAAAAGTACAATATACTTGGGATGAGGGCAAAAAATAGAAGAGAAATTTTTATATATGAGCTCTATGTATAATTTAACCCTCATACCAAACACACACTCAAAGACATGTCTTTAATAAACATGGACTTGCATTCCTAAAGCACAACATTGCTACAAGTCAAAAATAATAGCATAATTCATGATGGATTATAATTTAAACATAAAAGTTTCACAAAGGGCCTCTTCACACATGGTTGCTCCTCATTTGCTCAAAGTTGTTGCCATCCTTAAAAGTTGTCATTTCTCATAAAGGAAATCCAAAAATACTCTATCAAAATCTACAGAATCATCCATATTCATTATCACAACAAAGTCTTTATTAGTACTCTATGCACTAATATACTTATGAGGTGTTTGACAATCTCAAAAATTCAATTAACATAGTATAGAGTAAAACTAGTTATATTAACTGTTACAAAAATAAACTAGCATTTTTATTAAACATTGTTTAGTTTGATAACTTAAAAATTAGTTTTAAAATATGTGTTCTTCTTCTGTACATCTTTCTTTTTGCCTACATCATTAAAAAAACAATCAAACAAATGGTGGTGACCAGTGGTGACTGATGGTGGCAAATAGTGGTGGACGATGGCGGGTAGCGAAGACAGAAGGTGGCAAGTAGTGGCAATGGATAACGGCAGTCGATGGCAGCAACAAACAATGGCAAAAGATAGTAGATGGTAGTCAACGCGATGGCCACAAACGGCGGCAGAAAATGGTGGCTAGCGATGGTGGATGATGACGGCCAGCAGCGGCAGATGGTGGTAGACAGTGGAGGATAGTAGCAACCGTCGGCAGCCAACGGTGGTGGTAGTGGCGGATGGTTGACAAAGTCAATGAAGAAAGAAAGGATTGGTAAGACTTGAGAAGAAAGCAATAAGAATAGATAAGATAGAAGAAGAAAAATTTAGAATGAAATAAAACCAATTTAAAATTGGTTTTTTTTAGAACTAATTTTAGATTCAAATTAATTCAGATAAAAACTAGTTTTAAAATATTTACATAGTTGTCAAATATCATTTATTAAAAACTAGGCCTCATTGTACTTAGTTATCCGATTTTTCTAATTTACCAAACACCCTTTTAGTCTTGAGAGCAAACGAACATGTTAACACCATGTTTTGCTATATCTTCATTAATTTTATATTTTATACAACACACCTCATAGCCAGAAATAAGTCATCATATCAAAAATGGAAAATTGAACATACCATCGATTCTCAGAGCATCAAATTAGAAAGATTTTTTTACAACTTCAAATACATACTAATAACCCTTATCTCCCACATACATTGCAAATTTTATCACTCACATACATTGCAATTTTTATACATCGTAGCTGTAGATACCATTGATGGCCTAGACTTATGATATACTAGTGTTCGATTGAACTTGGAGGCTTATGATCAAGACCTTTGACATAATAAACTCTAAACTTAAATACATTGTAACATATTAGTCCTTTAAAGAAATTCTGCTAACACTTCTATCTCTAAAATCAAATACATTGTAATAAATTAGTCCTTTTATTATCTTTCATCTGTTAACTTTTAACAATGACGAAGACCAAGGTTCTGAAAATTGAACTGGACATTGAATCGGACAAAACACTGATTCAAAAGTTCATTGATTTAGTAGGATTCAATTATATATATACATACATATATATATATATATATATATATATATATATATATATATATATATATATATATATAGGGAGCGTATCACATGAGAGGAGTAGTTAATTATGAGAATGAAATGAATAAATCTTGACCATTGGATCTGACATGAATCGTTAAGATTAAAATATAAAGTCATATAACTTTTTTAAGTGATCATGTGACCTTTGAATAACTTTAAATTTTAACCATCCATATATGGTTATACTCTCATAATAAACCACTCCTCTCATGTGATACGCGCATATACGCGCGCGCGCGCACACACACACACACACACACACACACACATATATATATATATATGTATTTATACTTATAAATAAAATAAATAAAAATTATTAATAAATACAAAAATGTATTGTTATCAATTGGTTGAAGTCCAAATGTTAGTTAGTCTCTTATATTAAGTTTTAAAATTTAAATCAAAATTCTTTGTGGTTTGTCAATAATGCTACACAAGCCCCCATAACAAAAAAAAGCCAATGCAAGACTAAATAAAATTTGGGCCTCAAATTCAAATTGTTTGTTAGTTAGGCTTAGTTAGTGCATGTTTGGTTTTACTTTTATAGAATTAATTCTAAATAGAATTTGGTTAGAATTGATTTTTAGGTAAAGTGTTTAATGTTTAATAGTTTCTTTAAAAGTGATTCTATCAGAAAGTAAAAAAATTTCACTTCTCCCACAATCAATCTTACGGGCAAGAATTGAATTCTAGAAGTTAACAATAAAACATCGTTAAAAATTGATAGAATCAATTCTTAGGGACTAGAATCAATTTTGGAGGTGGCAAATGTGCTCCCCAACATGCTATTAGCCGTTACTATGTTAGTGACTTCTCACCCTAAATCTAGTTGATGTGCTTCTTCTCTTCTTCTCTCAAAATATTTTAGCCATCTCGATCAACCTCATTCCTAGTTGGCTTGCCTCTATTTGCCCTCCCTGCTATAAAACCATCTCAAGTATAATACCATGCTTAAGTTATAATACCACATCTAGGAGTTGTTACTATTACATGAACGGCCCTTGTGTGACAGCAACCCTTAGCTATCTTCCAATCTTAAACAACTTTGCCCATGACGATCATCTTTTATACTTTCTAAACTATCTGGTGATAATATAGAAATATACATAGGTATGAGAATTATAAATTCTCAGTAGAATTCCCTAGACTACCATATAAAATGTCATTGCCGTTATATCCAACTGCTTTGGTTTATTATGAAAAAGTGATCATGTTCATTTTTATAAAGTTTAAAAAATATCCTTCCAAAGCAGATTAATTTTATTCACACTCTTGACAATTAGAAAAGCAATTTCATGACAGAAATAAACATAATATAACTTATGCATATGCGGATGCACATCATATAATCATGTAAGAAGCAAGTCTTTCTTTAGTTTCCTTTATTTAACACACCTAGGCATTAAGTATCACCGTCCCTAGGTGTCTACATGGGTTTACATTTGAGCGTTATATATTGCCGTCCTCAAAGTGTAGCTTTTACTTATTTTCCTTTACTTGGTCCCCTAGAGGTGAATGACCTTTCTCACCTCTAGGTAATAGCATACTTCTCAGGTCCGAACTCATATCTATATATGAGCAATGAGTTTATTTTTCCAACTTTCACACTAGTTTATTCCCCTTAAATTTGGTCAGGGGTTATCCCAAGTCTTAGACAGTACCACCCTAACCTACTGCAAGGTAGAGGCTCGATACGTCCCTTTGCAAGTTCTTATCATCTCTTATATTTCTAGGACATAATCATGTATGAGCATGTTATATGTACTTATGCATATGCCTCATGTCTCACTTTCAAACATTTCTTGCATGCATGATTATCATGACCATAACATATAAACATCCATAGCAACGCATTCACATATTTTTGCTGGAATTTCGGTAGAACAATGGTTGAAAATAGGATATTTCCTAATATATAGACATTATTATTTCAGTCAGCCAGTCACAATAAATAGAAGCATCATGTTTACATATCAATATTATGTTAATATAACAAGGAATTACCTCGAAGTTTAGCCATTGGCTCTTTATGACTTATATAGGGTTTCTAACCCTTAAAGTTGGCAATTCATCTTAAATTCTTCAATTTTGCTCTATTGTTATAAATTGCACCAAAATTCCATTTTAACTTGTTTGGATTTGAAATTTGAATATGACGTAGTCTTATTAATCTATTTTTAAATATTTTTGGTCCCATTAAGTTTTGAGGTGTATAGATTGAGTTATTAAAATTTTACCTAAGGCTGCCCTATTATTGGATAAACTAGAGCACTTAAATGTAAAAATTCACCAAAAATCCAATATTCATTGGTTTTATCCAAAATTTATATGTAGATAAAGCTAATTGAACCATTTTTCATTCCCTATGTTTTATTTTGAATGGGTAAGTAAATCTCAAGTTATGGGCTCCTAAAGTAGATTGTTCTATAATGCCCTGGTTCAACCTGAGCAAGACATAGAGTAATTTTAGAAAATTTCTAGGAGAAACATAGTGTAGATCTAAATCCGAAATTTTTATTGTATGATATTATGTGTTTGCTTCCTATAAAAATTTGTTGTACTCTATTTGAAGTTGTATAAGGCGAGTTATGCCTTTCAAAACCTATATTGCTTAGAATAACAAATAGGATTCAAGAGGTAACTTCAAAAATTCGTATCTTTCTTATCTCAGGGCCAATAGTCTTATAATTTATGGTTGGGAAGCCCTAGATATTTAATTTCATCTAAAAATAGTTTCACTAAATTTAGACCTCTGTAGATCAAAATACACCATTCATGGTATGGAGGGATCTTAGGGTTTTAGTTTCCAGCAATTCTATTTAAGTTATTCCTTGAGGTTTTGATCAATTTTCCAACCCAAACTAAGAATTTCCATGTTAATTCATTCAAAATAAGTTGTAGAATCATCATACAATATCATATTAAAGAGGACCAAAGAAACCCTAATAGGTCATATGAGCCCTAATAACCAACAAAATTACAGAATCCTACCTCAAATCCAACTTTAAGTTAATAAGGAAGCAAGTTTGGGTGAAGGTATAGAAGTAGGATGAAGAAATGAAGATGGAAAGTTGGAGTTGAGGAAGAAAAATGAAAAGGAAAGAGCTATTAGTGGCTGCACAAAAATTAGGGAGAGAATTGGAAGAATTGTTGGTGCGTTGAGTCATAAAGGAAGGACGACTCATGGAGGCGTGATTGGTGGATTTTGTTTTCACTAAAATTTTGGTTGATTCCCCCTTTTATGGCTGATGTTGCTCCAGCCAAAGGGCTGTGTGTGGCTCAATTTTTGGCCATTCAAATTAGGGTTTTAACTGGTATTCATGTGATCTTACAGTATAAATTTCTACTAACTCGGTTCTTACATTATACAATATCAAAATCAAACCGATTCTTCACAAGTTAGCAAGACATTGCTAATGGTCTTTATAAAATTTTTCTACATAGTAAATCTAATTGTTCCTAACCCTAACATTCATATTTCAACCCTAACTACTCATATCTCTCTAATGCAATGAATTAAATCAATTAATAGTACGATTTAGATGCACCATTTTTTTTTGGGATGTTACACCTGCCAGTCCGTCTTGGCTCCAATGCCACCCGCTTGTGCAACAACACCCACGCCATCCTATCTACAGCATAAAGGCCAAATTAGGTTGCTCATGTGTTGTGGCCTTCATACATGATGAACTCCCAACACCAATTGTTTCATGTGTCACCCCCAACACCACCTTTATGCATTGGATCTTTGGAGTGCCAAAAATCTCAAACCCCAAGCACATATCTTTTTCCTTCTTTTGCCAAAGTTGTAATCTTTTTTGGTTGTTCATGAAATATGATCCAGAACCCACTTCCTTTTCTCTCCTTCATGAGCTTTTTTTTTTTCTCGTTAGAAAAAGCAAAAAAGTTTGACCATAAAAATTGAATTGGTTTAAGGCCGTTTTATAAAAAATCCGATTTTACTAATATATGTAGACTAGTGAGGTAACTGATTCTAGGTTGAACTGGCAAAATTAGGCAGTCCAGTTCTCAGAACACTGATGATGACATAATTGTTAAGTGTCACATTTGTATTTGACCTAAAATTAATTAAAATGTTTTTTTCATAAACAAAATAAAAAAAAATTAATTTCAAAATTTTTGGAAATGAAGAATGAATACAAAAATGCGGGAAAAATGGTATGTGAGACAAATTGGCCTAGGTTAGGCCAATTTCCATTGCAGTCTTTGGCTATATATATTGGCTTAGGTAGACCAATTTTCTTTGCAACTTTGTTACATAGAGAAAGCGAGATGTAAAGAGAGGTAGAGAGAGATAGGAAAAAAGTGGTGACAGGAAAGGAAAGAGGAAGAAGAGAAAGGTAATATATAGTTAAGGAATTTTATATTTTTATTTACAAAATATTAATATAGTTACTAATTCTTCTTATTATATCTATGTTGCAGATCTATGAATATGAAGCATGATTTACATCACATGGATGCTACTATGCATATTGTTGGAAGACTTAATATATAGGTATTTTTTTGAATTTAATTAGTGTTGGTAGTTAGCTTATATTAGATTAGTTAGATATAACACAGATTTGAATTTGAATCGAAATCTGAATGTGATTATATTTTGATTTTGAATTTGAATTTAAATTTTAATTTCGAATTCAAATCTAAATCTAAAGCTAAATTTGAATTTGAGTTTGAGTGTGAATTTGAATTTGAATTTGAATTTGAATATGAATATGAATTTGAATTTGAGTGTGAATTTGAACTGGAATTGGAACTTGAATTCAATTTTGAATTAGGATTTTGAATTTGAATCTAAATCTGAAGCTGAATTTGGATTTGGATTTGGATTTGAATCTGAATTTGAATCCTAAATTTGATTTCAATTTTGAATTTGGAATTCGAAATTGAATCTAAAGTTGAATTTGAATTTGAATTGGAATCGGAACTAAAATTTGAATTTGAATTCAAATTTTGAATTCGAATATGAATTCAAATTTTGAATTCGAATATGAATTTGGATTTGATTTTAAATTTGAATTTTGAATTTGAATTTAAATCCTGAAGCAGAATTTAAGTTTGAGTATGATTTTGAACTTGAATCTAATTGGAATTGAAATTTGAATTAGAATTTGGCATTCGAATATGAATCTATATTCATGTTTGAACCTCAATTTAAATTTGAGTGTGAATTTGAATTAGAATATGAGCTTGAATTCAAGTTTTAATCTAAATGTAAATTTAACTTTGTTTGGTTGCGGGATAAGTGTTAGCAGTCATCCATATCGACACAACATCCACTGATAAGAAATTACTTGGAGTAGGCCGATTTGTGGTATGTTGCGAACATACCGTATTTCAATTATGATAGAGCATTGATTAGTGCGCTTGTCGAACGGTAGCGCCCAAAGACACACACCTTCCATATGCCATACAAAGAGTGCACCGTGACCCTACAAAATGTCGCATTCCAACTGGGATTACATGTGGATAGAGAGCTAGTTAGTAGATGCATATCTAATTGGGAGACTCATCTGAATCATGATATATGGAGCTTTTGTAATGAGCTACTTGGGGTGGTGCCAGAGGAGTTAGATATGCAAGGATACACTATTAAACTCACTTAGTTCAGGAGTGCATTTCCTGCTTTAAATGTTGATGCATGTAATGAGACAATTACATGTGCATACATTCTACAGTTGCTCGGTGGCTTTTTGATGCTAGATGCGTCAGCCTCTAGGGTTAGTCTAAAATGGTTGCCTCTTCTTCGTGACTTTAACAAGGTTGGGAAGCTTAGTTGGGGTTCTACAGTGTTGGCAACCCTATATTGCCAATTAGTCACCATGTGAAGTATAATGTGACAAATGTTTCTAAGTACCTGGCCCTTCTATAATCTTGGGCATATAGAATACCAACTTTACGCTCTCAAACCAGATACCAACTCATGTTTCCTTTAGCTGGGAGGTAACTTTTCATAAAAATAATCAATTTTTGTTTATCATTTTCCATTTATGAGAGTACTAATTTTTTTTTTTAAGGTGGGGAGGATATCGTTCTTCATCTAACTTAGAGGAGGGTTGGCTGATTCATTATTGGGAGGCTATTAACACCATTGATGTTCAAAGGGTAAGCTACATAGAGTGACTATTAACATGTGGATTGAGAATTTTTTTTTTTTTTTTATAACATCTAATGCATGATTGTCATATATTGTAGTTTCGATGGTTGCCCTATAAGTACGTAGAAGTTACCGAAGTGATGCCTCAATTTGTGTATACTAAAGTTGATATTTGGGCATATGTGACATCTTTATTATGCTTTGCCATTGTCAGTGGCATTGGGTAGATTGTGTCCTTTGATAGTTTGGCGGACAATAGCGCATACTAAAGGAGTTGCTTAACATTGATGGGTTGTACCATGAGGATGCGAGGGGCAATGATTATTGACGGCCTACGTAATAGCACGGGAATTATGATATATGGGATGCACATAAGAGCTGAGTAGTTGAGTTTCCAGCTGCGCAGAGCCATTTTCTATCAATCGTAAACTTTGGATGGTACTCAGGTGTTGCACCCCGACTTTTGTCAATAGGGAAAGCCCTAAATGACCATAGGGTCCTCGAATTGCTAGCAGATGCACCAGTTGATTCCCCTTCAGTGCCCTTTGTGCAACAACCAGATCATGTTCCCGGCTAGCATCGTCGACAACGTGGAGGACATAGTGGTGCTCGTGCTAGCCGTGAAACCCACCGCAGGAATGTGGATTTTGATGAGGAGGATGATGTAGATTTTGACTGTGAGAAGCCTAGCCACATGTTTATGTTGGTCCCAACCACCCCTCTATGCCAAGTTCCAGCGATCAATTCTCTAGTCCTAGCCGCCAAGTCGATTTTGCTTCGACCTCTCAGTTCATGCCCAGGCTAGCAGTTCACGACTGGGCTCAATTAGGATATTGACCCTAGGTTCTCCATGAGTATTGAGGATTTCTTTGATAACGCCGCCCGAGTATTGCCCAGATGCGCGTTTAGGACACAAACATATATCAGTCATATCAGGAGGGCGTTGCCCGTAGTACTATGCCTTAGGTGAACCATGATCTCCCAATGACATCAGAGTGCTACAGGCCGCCAGTGGATGGCGTTCTCGACCTGAATGCACTAGACATGATGTCCACTTATCCACAGCAATAGATGCAGTTGCTTGACTCTGCATACCAAGCCATGTATGGTTTTGATATTTTTGATGGGACTCCACCCTCCGCATTCATGGCAACATACATTGATCCAACTATTTTTTATCAGTAACACCATGAGGAGGACCAAGACCACCACCAGTAGCAGCTAGAGGATGGATAGGTAGGCCCATGCGAGAGATTTGATCAATGCCACATGAGTTTTTCTCTACCAACCCCTAGATGACAACAACAGAATGCCTACAATATGCATGAATTAGATATGGATTATAATACCTTACTTTTTCAATTTTAGATTAGTTGTAATATTGTTTAGTTTCCTTTTCTAAAATTTTGTGTTACCTTTTGTAGGTTTGCTTGTGGGAATACCCTTCTACAATCTTCTTCTTCTTTTTTTGTATTTTTCCAATTTTAATTTAATTTATTTGTAATGCTTTAAAATATAACCATGTTGGAACATTACGAATATTATCTTATGTGAATTTTTTTGGCTTAAATTTATGCCTTATTATATACTTTATCAATTTATATAGCAAACAAGTAGCTTAAAAGAAAGTTAAGGGATATGGAAATTAAAAATAATTATGGAAATAATTTGAATTGATTTGAATTATAAATCAAATAGAGAAAAATATACTTCCCTAAAAATAAAAAATCGAAATAGGCGACTCCGAGTTCCAAGTTTAGTGTAGCTTCAAAGTTCTACAAGTCATTGTTGCCGATTTTCAAGTTTTGAGTTTATTGATTATAATTTCTGATTTCATATCCTTATCCAAGTTACGGGTTTCGATTTCCCTTTAAATCCTCTAAAAAATTGCAAAATTTTAAAAATAGAGCACTCGATTACATTGGATATAGAAATGAAAGCATTGCCCTTTTTAGTTTAAATTTCAAACACAAGACTTGATTTCTTAATCAAATCATTAACAACTGGAAATCATTAACAAACCACTTCAACTAACCCTAAAATATAACACAAGACACCTTAACGTACATAACAACTACAAATTAATACATTAAGAACAATTGAAAACAAACAAATGTGAAAATTAATTGCCTGTGCTAGGATGGTTGGAGCTTAAAGCGTGTAAGGTTGGGCATTATCATCTGATATGCCCCTCTTTCCTGCAAAAGCCACATTGCTTTGGTGGCCCGAGTTCAACCTCATCTATGTTGTTACGGATTCTAGTAGAAACTAGCCGACCCATAGTAGCTTGCCTATGCTTTGGATTTGGCCATATTGAAAGTCCATGGTATTCAAGCCAATAATCTTCATTTGCAGCGGGTGCAAACTCCATTTTGTAGATGTTGAATATGGTCTGAGTACGGTAAATATCATGGACATAAGTAGCCCAATCAACTCGTGCATATGCACACGCAGTGAGTGCATGGGGAAGTGTAAGGCTTGAAAGTAACCACAGTCGCACCTACGCTCTCATAAGTGTACCTTATAGTTTCGATTACTTCAACTTGCTATTGGTGCCAGTTCTTCCACCACGAATAACTCACTTGCTTGTGAAAACTGGGATACACTCATGGTGCTTATCGACTATTTGTTGATCTCAATCGCTTGCATCAACGCTTGTGAAAACACTTGTTCGCTCACAATTTGGGCCTAGACCTCCTGCCATTTCCTTACAAATAGCTTAGCAAGACAAAAGCAAGTGGATTTTACAAGGGCTGTATTGAAAAATTGTGGGTGCCCTTAAAAATAAAGTTAATACACTTTGATAAATTAGTCATCATATGGCCGAATTTGCATCCCTTGTCACAAGTTTGTGTCCGCTTTTCCTTCAAAATCCTGTCAACTCATGCTCACATTGCTGGATTCTCACATCTCAATAAGCCATAAAAATATGCAAACTCCCAATGAGTCTTTGCATATGTTGCATTCACGAAGGCTCGATGTGATCTTTACTCTTGAATTGGAGTGCGAAGTTTGAAGCAATATGATGTATGCAATATGCACGATAAGTCGTTGGAGGATGCCACCCACTATCTTCCTAATTTATAGCTGCTTTGATAGCCCTGTGTCGGTCAGAAATTATTAGAATTCCTTTTTGCGGTGTCACATGTTAACGCAGATTAATCAAGAAAAAAGACCACGCATCCCTAATTTCTCCCTCTATCACTGCAAATGCAATTAGCAAAATATTAGAGTTACCATCTTAAGAAATTGCCATCAAAAGTGTTCCACCATACTCTCCATACAAGTGGGTGCCATCAATTGAAATGAATGGTTTGCAGTATTTAAATGCTTCTATGCAGGGTTCAAATGTCTAGAATGAATGGTGGAACATCACACAACTCTGATTAAGAAAATTCCTGCTATCATATGGCATAGTAGTCAATTAGATGATTGTACCTAACATAAATATCTGTAAAACTTGCAACCATCTCGGAAGCTCATTGTATAAGTCTTCCCAATCGCCATAAACCTTAGCAATGACCTTTTGCTTAGCGAGCCACACCTTCCTATACGAGGTCTTGAAACCATACCTCGCCTCCATTGATCCTTGCAGCACTTTAATGGGTATCGTCAGATCAGCCTGCACCATGGAGAATATGGTGGAACATATAACATTTGTGTCCAGCATCGTACGGTCTTGGGAAAGGGAAGGGGACAAACATATATATGGTCCGTTGTACTTTTGAATTTCCCACCACTCCTTCTTCCGACGATATGTAACACATATACTCCAAGTACACCTATTTCCAAAATGCTTGTATTTGCCGCATTATGTCACCTAATCAAACTCCAATACCTTATACTCGATGGATCTTCAGATGCTGTAATTTTTTACAGCAAATAACATGGCTTTCTTATTAGGAAATTTTTGCTCAACATACAACTCATTCTCGCTTGCATTATCCAAGACATTGTCACCTCCTATAGGTCCATAGATCCCTATAAATGTGCTCTAACGCATCACATCTAAATTCAAAGACAAATAGTGACATGGATGATCTTGAGATTGGGTCATCACTATTCGAGTCATGGACGGTTGGCTGTCAGTAATAGGAGTTGAATCTCTGTTTGAGCCTTCACCGCTATCACTATCAGTTGGTACTTCAAGCGGCTCTTACTTGTCATCTCTATGATCAACATAACTATCAAAACCCACAATTAGGCCTCCTCCCATAAGCGGCTCTGCAATCTGCATTGCAAGTCGTTCGAAGCTTCTACCATCCCCCATATCCTTTGTATTTCCTGGCTGAACATCTTCATCCTACAAACGACTGTACAAAGCAAAAGTCAAAGAAGGAGAGTGCACTAACAACGAAGTTGGATATGCTATAGGATTAGGATTTGATCCTCTAGCACTAAAGTCCATTCCAATAGATGGAGGATTGGGAGTTGATCCTCCGGAGTTGATGTTTGTATCCTCGAGGGCGATGAACAACTCTATAACGCGAATCTTAGGACATTGGGAGTGAGAATAGAATATGAGACTTACATCTTTGTCACTCCCAATTGGAAAAGTTGTGTAGCGGATAATACTTTGCGCAACTACAATTGGCAATCTATGCACCACTTCAGTTATTTGCTTCCGATTCAGTTATCCTACTGTCCTTAATATTATGTTTTGCAACTCTAAAAAAGTGATAGATGAAGAAACACTCACAACAATTGGATTTTGATTGCAGAATGTTGCTCCCTCTATTGTATTTGTGATTTTACCATTGTGGTGAATAAGTACAAAAAATCTCTGAAACATATTTTAGTTAGGAACACTGAACACTATCACTTGAACAAATGAAAATGATCTTGCCCATCTGAGCAGGGGAGGGATCTTTTAGGAAATGATTAAATGGAAATTGGCCTAGGTTAAGCCAATGTGCAAACACACATGAATCGCCCCACCCTATGCCGATTTTTGTACTAAAAATTTTGTACATAAATCGGCCCAGCTTGGCCGATTTGTCTCACACACCATTTTTCCCGGCCTGGCTGATTTGTCTCACATACCATTTTTCTCGCATTTTTATATTTATTATTTATTTTTGGTATTTTTGAAATTAATTTTTTTAATTTTATTTATAAAAAATTACCTAATTAAAACATTGTGTTTCAATAAACATACAAGAACACAATATTAAAACATTTAAGGGCACACATTGTAGGATGAAAGTGTTAAACAATTTTTCTTAAGGGACTAATTTGTTAAATTAAAATTTTTCCAAAAATCAAAATGTATATCAACTCAAATATTAAAGTTATTCTAAATTGGTTTGAAAAAATAATGAACTTTGAACTTAAGATTTCATACATATTATTCAAATCTCTTATCGCTAGATCAACTTGATAGTTTGAATAATGAAAGATTCTTCCGGTATTTTTTAATATTGAGAAATTAATTTATCATAAAAAAATTTCGTCAACACAAAAATAGGTGTTTAGTATTCATCTTTAGATCAATAAATCCCTCAATGAACGCATTTATTTCTTGCTTTTCCAGTAATGTGTATTACTTCTTCCATTCCAAGTTTCCAATACTCTAGCATCGAGTCGTTCGCTTTGGCACTTGGCAGTGGCTTCAAAACACCTGAAACAACAACTGAATCCCGCTCTCCCCATCACCTTTCTACCTCCAACCAAATCACTCCCACCTCGCCTCACCTCACCTCACCTCACCTCACTTCACTCCCCATCCAAACTCCCCCAACCCATTAACCCATGGCCGAATTCCTGGATCTGGAGTCCCAGGACGGCGTCCGCATGCCCTGGAACGTGATCCCCGGCACCAAGCAAGAATCCGCCGCCGCCGTCGTCCCCGTCGCCGCCATCTACACTCCACTCAAGCACTTCCCCTCCACGCCCCTCCTCCCTTACGCCCCGCTCCGCTGCCGCACGTGCCGCTCCGTCCTCAACCCCTTCTGCATCGTCGATTTCGCCGCCAAGATCTGGATCTGCCCCTTCTGCTTCCAACGGAACCACTTCCCGCCACACTACGCATCAATTTCAGACGATAACCTCCCCGCCGAGCTTTTCCCTCAGTACACGACCATCGAGTACGCGACCGCACCGGATCCCGCCCCTGCGGTCCCACCCGTGTTCCTCTTCGTGGTCGACACGTGCGTCATCGAGGAGGAGATCGGGTTCCTGAGGTCCGCGTTGCTTCAGGCGGTGGAGTTGTTGCCTGAGAATTCGCTCGTTGGGTTGATTACGTTTGGGACGTTGGTTCATGTGCATGAGTTAGGTTTCGGTCAGGTGCCGAAGACTTATGTGTTCAAGGGGTCTAAGGATGTTTCTAAGGATCAGTTGCTTGAGCAGATGAGTTTCTTCGCCAAGAAGCCGAAGCCGGCCGTCGGCGTTATTGCCGGCGCCCGGGATGGCCTCTCGACGGAGAGTATTTCGCGGTTCTTGGTGCCCGCTTCGGAATGCGAGTTCACTCTAAATTCGGTAAATTTTTTTTTTTTTTTTTAAATTTTGGGTTCGTGTTTTTGAAGGAGGAACAAATAGAATCCTCTCACGATATTCACGACCATGTCAAGTTAAGAGAAAGATCAAATTTCAAAATTAATAGAGTAATATAAATAATAAGGGATCTTACTGTAACAAAATTTATGTTTATTTTTCTCAATGCTGGTATGTTAGTGAATGGTATGAGAGGATTTTGATATGTGTGATTGGTGTTAATTTTTCTGCGTGCGTGGTTTGGTTGGCAGGTTTTGGAAGAGCTGCAGAAGGATCCTTGGCCGGTGCCTGCGGATCAGCGGGGGACAAGGTGCACCAGCACTGCACTGAGTATTGCAGCCAGTTTGTTGGGGGCATGTGTTCCTGGCTCAGCGGCGAGAATTATGGCATTTATTGGTGGGCCGGCAACTGAAGGACCTGCGCCTGTAAGACTTGCTGATCATACTCGTTATTGATGTGTTCCATCTATGTACATACATACCTTGCTTGTATATGCTATTCAATGTACTTGCATATATGACAATTGTTGAGTTCTATAATTAATTAAGAGCACTGCTATTAAGTATGAAACGTGTTACTACTGATCAATGATGAAATGACATGGCAATCATTTATTTCATTTCAGTAGGAAATTTTAATTAGAAAAATACAAAATACTAAAATGCTTGGTGGATATCAAGGTACATCATTGGTATAAAATTTTTGTGCAAAGTCTCTTGTACAAAAGAGCATTCTTCATTAATTAGTTATAATAATTATTCTCAATTTATTAACATTATTATTATTTTCTTTGGTATCTCATTTAGTGGGACAATGCTTGGATGTTGTTGTTATTGCATTATTGTTTTCTCTGGTCAAAATATGAAAGTGATTGGTAGAGTGAAAAGCGTAAGACAAATAGAGGATGTGTGTTGGTGGATCTTTTGGAGAGAAGAGAGATGTTATCAAGTGGAGCCTAAAAGGAAGCAGAATGGCTGTTTGGAGTCATCAATGATCTTCAGACAAGTCCAAGGTGGTTGTTGATGATAAAGATGGGTTCATATCAGATCTTGGCAGTTTTGACTTTGTTGGTAGGTGTTTAGTTGGTAGATTTGACAGGCGAACCATGATTGCTCAGGTTAATGATTAGGCAGATTGGCTTTGGAAGTCTCCTAGCATAAATAATCCCTGGTTATCTTTACATTTGTGTTGGAACAAGAAGCAAGAAGAGTATTCATGAGCAGGAGTTGTTTTTTCATGGTGCACATATTCTTTTGGATTGTTGGGCGCCTGCTTTGGGCTTTATTAACCAATTTGCTAACAATGAAATATTTGTGTTTTGTGTTTCATTGGTTGTTCATGACCCTGATTTTGGAGTTATGGTCTATTTTGTTCTGGTGCTTGCTGTTGGGAGGAGTTGTTGGATTGATGTTAATTCTCCTTTTTGTCAATGATTGTTGTTGGGAAAAGATCTTAGTGAGAGCATATGTCCATAATGTACCACAATCAATCATGATTATTGTGGGCTAGATTTGTATTGAAATTTCGAGTTGGCCTGATATATTTCCAGTTGCTTTTTCTTCAAGAATTGATGAGAGCATTCTGCCATCAGGCAACAATATCCGGGAAGGTGGATAAAACATTTTGTGGGTGATAAAGAGAATCATGTACAATTTGTAAACATTAATTTTTCCTGCATGATTATTGATAAAATTCAAATTTGTGTAAACAACAATTTGATTCATGTTGACTTGCAGAACTATGGGGTTTTAATTCTTGATTGTCCTAAACACTGGGATTTATTGCCTAATTATCATAATCACAGGGACTTAAAGGCTCTACATCCTAATAACAGTGATTCATTGAATGTGTTCTGGATTTTGGAAGATTGGGCCCAGAAAAAAATAAGAGACAATGTGTATTTTGAAAGACTTGGGCCAATTCACTCTTGCAAACCCATTCTTTAGAAAGGGGGACTGCTGGGTTGTTGAGAAAGTATGTGCAGATCTATCCAACTCTAGAGCCCAGCCTGTTAGTTTGAGGGAATCTGCTATTTGGCCAAATGGTAAATGTTGGCAGTTCCACCAATGTCTGTTGAGAAGATGCTGAAGCACTTGCTGTTGGATAAAGTGCAATTAATAATGATGATAATGGTGTCTGTGTAATTCAAGGTTTAAATTATAATTAAGAGGTTGGAGAAGATTCTTCTTTTGCAGGCGTGGCATATATTTATCCATGTGCCAGTTTAATGCATAGATTTTTTATTTTATTTTTTTCTTGTATACCAAGAAAACTATGGGCAAAACCAAAAAAAAGATTTTAATTTTAATGGTTTGATTATTGATATAGTTTACTATAGGACACTATGACGATAAGACTTGGTTGTTGTTATCAAAAGAAGGGGAAGAGGGTTGTCCAAAACTATCTGACTGTATATTTAACACCTGCAAATATAAAACTAAAATGAGATAATTAAAATAAGTGTAACCGTATGAACTGACATTTACTTTTATAAGAGTTGCAACATTATACTTTTAGGTTGGACATTTTTTACTTCTCTTATCAAGGGCAAGAATGATTTCTGTCTCATTTGATTGGTTTATTACGTTCACCTGATTCTCTCCTATGTTCTATTGTAGATTGTGTCCAAACAACTATCTGAGCCAATACGTTCCCACAAGGATTTGGATAAAGATTCTGTGCCACATTACCATAAATGTGTGAAATTCTATGATGGACTTTCGAAGCAGCTGGTACATCAAGGACATGTGCTAGATCTCTTTGCTTGTGCTCTTGATCAGGTAATGCTTTCACTTGTATAAACTGTCCTTTTCTGGTTTGTACACAGCACTCTGCTTGTTTATAAGTTGACAAACGATGTCAATGTTTTCTTTCCAGTTTCCACCTGGAAAACTGTTCATTATATAATATTTAAATGACAGCCCAACTTCCAAGTAGTCTAAGGAAGAGTTTGTGATAATGGTTTAAGTTTCATTCACTTCTTCTCATTCTTTGATTTAATTTTATCGTTTTAGTGTATGTTGAAATTTAGAGGGTGACCCTTAGATCAACGGGAAGGTTGTTGTCATATGACCCAGAGGTTACGAGTTAAAATCTTGGAAACAATTTCTTCGTTTGTAGGGCTAAGGTTGCGTACATTTACACTTCTCAGAGCCCACCAGATAAAAGCCTTGTGCATTGGACCACCCTGTTAGTGTATGTTGAAATTTCTTCTGAATGTCTTATTTTCCATGCATTAACCTCCTTGGACTTTGCTAGAGACCCCAGGCTTGGAAGGTGCTATTCACGTAAGAAATGAAGGGTAGGTGGGCCCCAATTGAGCCCAAGTCATGAAGAAACAACAAAGTAGTGCACGGTTATGATGATTAGGAAAGAGAGTGGGTGTGAGGTGTGTGGGATTGGCTAGTGGAAGTTAGTTATACTGTGTAAGGGGGCGGAGAGTGATTATTTAGGCATTCATTTAGAACCTGAGAGTGAGGAGTAGGAGGGAGAAGGGCCCCTATGTGCCCAAGCTATTTCTTTTTCATTATACTATTTCATCATGTTTGTTCATAATTCCACAGTAATGTACAGTTTGGATTGATTCCACCTTGGAATTCAGTCTTAGATTATTCATACATTTACTTACTTCCCTACTTTAGTTGGTACCAGTGTAACAATTGGTATCAGAGCCTTACGATCTCGGGGGGACTTTGTTCATGGTGTCATCGCGCGCAGCTATTTAGGCTAGGTTGGATGTTGTTGAGCGTCGGCTGGACGCTTTGGCCACGGTGCAGTAGTAGCAGCTATGGAGCTATTGAGCAAGCAATTTGAATCCCTATTGCAACAGATTGGTGAGATGATGTGGGAGAGGCATGCGAGCCGTCTCTAGGGCGAGATGAAGAGTGAGGCTCTTAGAATCGGGAGCCAAGTCCAAGGTGAGATTAGCGACATGGAGACCCAGACCGTGACCACATGCGCGGAGGGGTTGCTACAAGAGATAATAGAGCAACCAGGTTGCCACGCAGGATTTGAGCTAAAGCAAGGCAAATTGTTGTACAAGGGCTGCATGCTATTGGCCAAGGGTTCGTCTAGAATTCCTTTGGTGCTTGAGGAATTTCATGACTCAGTAGCAGGAGGTCATTTCGGATTTTTCAGAACCTACAAGCTCAAGTGGACAAACATCGATGTGAGCTAGAGTTGGAAGTGGGTGAGAAGGTGGTTTTGCAAATACAATTGTATAAACTCTATTCCTTGGCACAAAGGCGGAATCAAAAACTGAGTCCTAGATTTTATGGCCCCTTTGAAGTCCTTGAGAAGGTTGGCAATGCAACATATAGGCTTCTTCTACCATAGGGATCGAATGTTCACCCTATCTTTCATATTTCTCTGCTTTAGAAGTGTGTATCTCCCATTGCTGTGACTCAACTGCTACCAACACGCCTCATTGATGGTTGGCAACTGCAAGTGATTCCTGAGAAAGTGCTAGCCACCAGAATTAATGCAGCAGGACTGCCAGAAGTGCTAATCAAATGGCTAGATTTGCTCAAATTTGAGAACTTGTGGTAGTTGCGGTCCAAGATTGAGCAAGAGTTTCCATCATTTCATCTTGGGGACAAGGTGGATCTTCAAGGGGGAGTGTTGTTAGAGACCCGAGGTTTGGAAGGCACTATTCATGTAAGAAAGGAAGGGGTGGCCCCACTCAGGCCCAAGTCATGAAGAAACAATAGAGTAGTGCACGGTTATGATGATTAGGAGAGAGAATGGGTGTGAGGTGTGTGGGATTGGCTAGGGGAAGTTAGTTATAATGTGTAAGGGGGTGGGAAGTCATTATTCAGGCCCTCATTTAGAACTTGAGAGTGAGGACTAGGAGGGAGAAGGGCCTTATATGCCCAGGCTATTTTTTTTTTTTCCATGATATTGTTTCATCAAACTTCTTGTTCATAATTCCAGAGTAATATACAGTTTGGACTGATTCCACCTTGGAATTCAGTCTCAGATTATTCATACATTTACTTACGTTCTTACTTTAGCTGGTACTAGTGTAACAGACTTCTTTCTATTCAGTGTTAGCGGCTGGATTAAAACTTTTTGAAGTTAAAATATAAACCTTATGCTCTAACCAAATGCTCCACATACTAGCAATAATTGCACATTGTATAGAGATTTATCCTCTTTCCAAAACCAGTAGTGCTAGTAACCAAAAATTGGTCCGGCCTAGCATTCACCAAAACGGCCAAACAATAACAATGTAAGGAAGTTGGCTTCAAATTACTTCTTAACTGCCAAAAGCTTTTCATTTTTTGCTTTTCGTCAGTCTTCAAGTATTATGCTCTACTCTAAGAAAGAAAAGAAAGATTTGATAGAGATGACTGTATACCATTTCATTGATATCATACTATTATTTCATTTGTTATATCTGAATTAGAAGTGGGCGAGACATGTGAGTAGTATTTTATCTGTTAAAGTATTTTTGTTTGATCAAGTTGTTTGTTCTTTCCTTGTTTTCTTTGTTTTAGGAGGATTCCTAATCTTTCTTGCTTGTTGTCTTCTCTTCTATTATTAGATTCCTATTTCATGGAAAAAAAAATGGTTTCGATCAAATTGTTGGATGAACCTTGGGTGTTGTTAGTTATTTTTAAAATTGTGGGTCTAACTCCATCCCAAAAGTTAGCTCAAGGGGGGAGGATTACTTAAGTATTTATAAAGGCTATCTTGACTCTATCATTAAGCAATGTGGAACTTAACACACCCACTCATGCCTAGGATTGTCATGAACCATTTCTCTCAAAACTTCAAGTTGTTGGGTAGAGATATATAAATGGTCTTATATCTCAACACTCCCCCTCACGCAAGAGCCTCTTTTGAGCTTGAAGTGTGGACTATACACGGCCCCCTCTTACCTTTCACTGAAATTCAACTTTTTTATTTAGAAATGGGGGCAAACAAAGGTTGAACTCTAAACCACTTGGTTATAGAGGCACTGATACCGTATAATGAATTATCTCTCCCAAAAGGTTAAGCTATTGGTTAAAGACACATGAATGGTTTTATATCTGAACATCTGGAGTGTGAAATTTGCAGGACTAAACGTTTGCGGGTGGTCTAATATTAGTCATTGGATAGGCTTTGATACCATCGCAAGATTGTGCGTTGAAAGCTAGCTCAAGGGGGAGTGATTGCCTGAGTGTTTATAAAAGCTATCTTGGCCATATCTTTAAACAATATGGAAGGCAATTCTTCCAACGACACAAATGCCTCCTGCCATGTATAACTACAATATACAAGTTTAGTCCAAATTCCATGGTTTATAGTGATAATTTTGTTAAGTGTTGTACCTGATTTCATTTCTGGTGGAAGTTTCAGTATGCTAAGCTTAGAGTTTTTAGGTGGTTTGGACTCTATAGGCTGATGAGGTCATGAGGGTATCCATAATTGCTATAGATGTGCATAATGCACATTTTTCTAATCTTTGTATATTTTTCATATATTTGAAAATAATAAATTTTCGCTTTCTATTTTTTCTACAGGTTGGTATTGCTGAACTTAAAACTGCTGTTGAAAGGACTGGGGGACTTGTTGTGCTTGCTGAAAGTTTTGGTCATTCAGTTTTCAAGGATTCACTTAAGCGTATTTTCCAATCGTCTAATTATGATCTGGGTTTATCATCAAAGTAAGTATTGAAAGATTTTCATGATTTTTATTTTGTTATATGATATATGGATGTTGCTGATGTACTTACATTGGTTGCTTGTTTAGTGAAGACAGCCTACTGTATGCATGAATTTAATCATTGTTAGTAAAATACTTAGGTAAAAGTACACAGTTACATTTGTGTAATTAGTGTACAGGTGCATAATTGTGTTAACTTGGAACACAAGTAGATTCTTTAGAATAAGTATAAAAAGAGATAACTTGTTCAAGGCATGCATTCACGAGATGTGTTATTTTCTTGTCTTCTATATGGTATCCAGTATTTGTAGGAGAGAAAACCTTATCATGCATGCTGGGGCTGCTGCAGCAGTGCCTAAATACCTTATACTGAGATACAATGCTGGCAGTGAGCCCTTCTGGCTGTGATTCGCTTCAGCCATAAAATTCCCAGTATTTCTCTTCGCACCAATATCAGACAGACTCCATGCCAATTGCTCATGATTTTTAATGGGGTGCATTGCAGTAAAAGCCAACAGGGTGAGCCTAGGCGCAACAATAAGATTGCCTTGTGACTTGGGTCACGAGTTTAAATCTTGGAAATAACCTCTCTGCTTTTGGGGCTAAAACTGCATCTGCGCACATCTACCTTCCCTAGACCCTATCAAGTGGGAGCTTTGTGGACTGCCTTTTTTTTTTTTTTTTTTTTTTTTCACTTGCTGTAAAAGCCAATTTAAGAAATAGAGAGTGCCTTTGGAGGTCAAGTGACCAGTATGAGATAGTGTCTTTTGAATCCCTTTGCTCCTATTGATGGCCAAAGGTAATAGTTTTCCATCTTATTGTCTGACAAACAGATAATATTTCTTTCATTTGCTTTCCTAATCTCAACCTTAGTAACAGTACCACTATACCCACTATTGACACCAACTCATTCTGTTCCTAAACATCAGCACCACAGCTGACACCCTCATCTTCCTCTTCAGTATTCCTCCAACCTTCATTCACATTCTCTGCATCTGCACATGCTGCCATTAACTGTTCAGCAGAACCCAATTTTCCCTGTCTCTGCTGTAAATGGGAGGAGAAATTAGTGGGAGTGGCAAAATTTGCGGTTTTGAGCCCTTCTTTTAGGGAATCATCTTTAATGGCAGAGCATGTGTCATTTTTAGCTCATTGCACTTGACTCTTGAACAACATTAGTGTTTGTTGAAGAGTAATCCCTAAAGTAAACCAGAAAAAGAAAGCTTAAACAGTGGATGCTATGTGACAGCTTTTCTTTCACCATTTTTTCTTCATGTTGTGGGTTTGCCAATTTTAATATTCTGGAGCACATATATCTCTTCAATCTGGAAGGAGAAAGCACTGCTGTCTGGAGTACATGACTCAGATCATGGTGTTGGCATAAGTTAGTGGATCCATGACTATCATTTTAAAGCCATGGCCTTTTATGCTGCATCAGTTCGGTACTAGAGCCAAATTTGAACTGTAGCAGTTTGGCAGCGGGTAGAAAGCCAGAGTTACTAGGCCTGCCCAAGCCCAAGATAGTCAAGACATGGGGCAACTGATGCATGAGTGTGAAACCTGCATAGAGATCAAGTTGGATGATTTGATTCATGTGGTAATTTCGAAGTTGCCACAAGTATTTAACTTTTAGGCCTTATGGAAGGTGGTCTAGATGATGAAACTCTTGTAGATTGGAATTCTGCTCCAATCTATGATGTCTATTCTGATGATATTTAAGATCATGATGGATCCAGGTTAGAGGGAGTGAGAGCACATGCCCTTCTTGATTTCATAGTTTTATTCTATTACTGGTATTAATTTATCATTGATGTCCCCAAAATATTTTAAATATTATCCTCACCCATGAGGCTTATTAAGTAATGTTTATGCCTTGAAATTTTCACATGTTAAGGAGAGAGAATAACCCAATTAAACACTCGCAAATTTTCTCTCTGCTTGAGCCTATGCCATCTGGCTATCTTCACGTATGCAAAGTATTATTTTGAATAGTTGAACAAAAGACAGGACAGTTGCTTGGTTAAATGTAGAGAGATACATGTGTAATAATATTGATTAAAAAAAAAATTCATTTCGCATTTCAAACCTGAAAAGAGTAGTTGTTGATTGATCTTTCATAATTTTATATTAATATTTTTAATGTGTATTTTTTTTAACTGTCAAAACCTTATTCCTTATGTTTGTGTAATGCCATCATCCCCACTACTTAAAATTTCTGGTTTTGCACTGTTTACGATAGGCAAGTTAAAGTCATGGAGGGGGAAAATTTAATATTTCAAAGTATATTGATTTTAACTACTTGAAGAGCTCATTGATTGGTACCCAATAGTCATTCTGTTGAATAGAGGTGTAATTTTGATGTAAACAATGCTCTACCAGGTGAATTTTGAAGTTACCTTGATATGGGAATAACCACATCCCAATGAGTAGGCCTAGGTCCCTTTTAAGTATATTGGGTCATAATACTAGTATTGAATGAAATGCCTGGTGTATTAATGGTAAAATAGTTCTACTCTTCTGGTATTTTCTCTTGTAAATCCTATTTTCAATTCTTGACTTCCTCTGCTTTCAACTTTTCTGGTATTTTCTCTTGTAAATCTTATTTTCAATTCCTGACTTCCTCTGCTAATATAGACAAGTTTCTCTTGGATAAACCCATTTGGAAATTTAAATCTTCCTCTAAGGTCAAAGCCTTTGTTTGGATCGCTGTTCTTAATCGGATTAACACTAACGACATGCTCTAGAAGCGCAAACCCCTCATGGCTTTGTCCCCCTAATATGTGTATAATGTGCGGTTTAGATTCCGAATTTGGGGCTCATCTTTTTTTGCATTGCCCTATGGCGAGATCTCTTTGGATCAGACTTTTTGGGATCTTTGGAGATCCGTGGATTTATCCTAAAAATATTTATCAGTTTCTTCTCACTAGGTTCAAAGGTTTTAGTTTGCGTAAAGAAGCTAAGATTCTATGGCAAAACTTAGTCTTTGCAGTGCTTTGGTGTATTTGGTTGGAAAGGAATTCTAGGATTTTTAATGATTTCTTTTCATCTATTAGTTTTATTGGGGATATGATTACTTTTTTGGCCTTCCTTTGGTACTCAGCTCATGGTTTGTTTAGGGGTGTTCCTTTAGCTGATATTCAAAGGGATTGGCATGCTTTACTACATGGTTCATTCAATTAGGTTTTAGCCATACCTTTTGTATGAGGATGTCTCGTCCTCTTTTATACTTTCTTTTCTCTTCTAATGAAGTTTCTTTTTCTATTAAAAAAAAAATAGTTCAACTTTGGGGCTAGTCTTCATACCGTCTAGGATCTGCTAGTAACCGTCCTTCATTTGCTAAAATTTTGATGTCAAGATTCATAGGAGTGTCAATTGGTCTAGAACCATACCATGCCTGTTTCAAATAACAAATCAGGAACATATTTTCTTTGGGAAAGGTGAATTTCTACACCAGATCGTGCTACTCCAATGCCTAGGAAATATTTTCGAGTCCAAAGATCCTTAGTGTTTTTGTTTGGAGATACAATCCCAAGTCATGTGTGCCTTTGCTGTGTTGTCTAAATAGATTATAAGTAATATTCTACCAGCTGCAGAGAGCCAATAGAAAACAGAATGATTTAGCTTCACATTGAGGAAGACCAAATCAGTCCAGCTAAAAATTTCATAACCTCTATCTGTTTCAGTTGCCTTTTTATCTTACTCCCATGATACAAACACTCAATTGTGAAAAATAGGCCAAAGACTCCTCAATTCTGCAGATACCATTTTTAATTGATGTAAAATATTCTTGGAGTGACTTGTCTCTGTTGAATTTGTAGAAAATAAAAGAGAAGCTCAAGTGTGGCCGAATAGCTTGGGTTCAATGATTGCTTGGTATGGACAACCAGCAACACTATACATGCTTAGTAGGGAATGAAACATGGCATATTTTCAAGTAGTAATTAATGACTATTTATTTCTTGACAGTCTAATGTTTCTAATGCCGCACATGTTAAACACATGGGAGAATACATTAGTCATATGTATAGTTTCTATCACTCTCTCTCAAGTTACTATAAGCTTGTTACAAAAGAACCTTTTAACAAGAAGAAAAATATAAAATGAACTCCACAAAACATGACTGGTAAGGCAGCTCAGGGATGCTAGAGATGCTAGATAGCAAGACAGTTGTAATGTCCTTCAGCTTGAAGAGCTAGTTGGAACATTGCATAATTAGGAATAAGAGATTTTGCTGGAACGATCATCAATAGAAATCTTTTGAAAAACAATAATAGACAGCAATTATATACTTTAGAGCCTTGAATGAAAGGGAAAAATGGTGGAGATTCCAAAAGAAACTTTGAATTGAAACTGAGCTAGTATATATCACAGCCATGGAGAATTTATCGTTAGCCTGACTCAATAATTAGAGATAGTGTGTTTGGAAAAGCTGAAAAATTAAAATTATTTCAATAATCGCTTATTTGTATAGTCGCTTTTTTATATAATCACTTATATGAGAATCAATTTATGTTTGGATATTTTAGTTAAAAAGTGGTTTTAAAATAATCTATTTTGTTTGGGTTATATGAAAAAAAGTTTTTTATATAGTAAAATTACTAAAAAGGGTATATGATAAGAGCGTTGGGAGAACCACTTCACAAAAGCTAGCTGTTGTGATGGGAGAGCTCAAGGCTTTATAAAACCCCCCATCGGAATCCCATGCTTTCGATGTGGGACTCAAGTTCCATACCTTACAATTGGTTCCTAACATCCCATCCCATCATACTCTGCAGCCCAGGCGCCCGTGTGGGTTGGCTGTGCACTAGCCCCATTGACTAATCCTGGGCGAACACTGCAATGCCGGCGTCACCACCTGCGCCGCTCGATTGCAGCTGAGAGACATGGTGGAAGGCTCTGATACCAATTGATAAGAATCTTGGGAGAACCACGTCACAAAAGCTAGCTACTGTGATGGGCGAGCTCAAGGCCTTATAAACCCTCCATCGGAATCCCATACTTTTGATGTGAGACTCAAGTTCCATACCTTGCAATTGGATCCTAGCATCATTGTTAGGACTCTTCATATTGATATTAATGCTGTTATTAATAGTATATATTAAAAGAAATAGAAAGAGAGTTGATGGATGTAGGGCATGTAGTAAAGGCAAGGATGAGGGTTTTTGTAATTAACTGCCAGCTAGGCAGAGGAGAGAGAATATTCTGAATCTGTTAGAGGAGAGAGGTGGGAAGCAATATAGGCAAGGGGAGAGGTGCTGAGGGGGGCATCTCAGGATTGGAAGGACTTGGAATTAGGAGAGCTTTAGGTCTCTCAAATACCTAGAATCCATTGTATCTCTTTAGGAGATTGATATCATCTTCTCTAGTGAATTTAGTACGGCATTTCCATTTTATTCTCCATGGCTGGTACCAGGTTCCTAAGAAATGGTATCAGAGCTCCCGGCCTTGGGAGCCCTGTGCCGAAAACCATGCATGCTGTTGCAATGAAATCGGAGTCAGAGTGGGAGAAAAGCATGAAGAGGGTAAAGCGAAATTTGAAGGAAATCGAAAAGGTGATAAGGAGAAGGAATCCTCGGCGACGTCGACTACCAATTTGGGAGGATGATGAAGCTTGGTGGTGGAGGAGAAGGAGGAGATCCTCCATGGACGATTGGGCTCCTAATGTTTGTGTTTTTTTCAAAAGCATGCTAGATGAGGAAGAGGAAGAGGTTGAAGATGAAGAGAAGGAGGAGGAAGCAGACGGTGATTCAGTGGAAGAAGTAGTGGGTGAACTTGTGAACGGGGAAGCAGGGGAGTAGCAACACCCTGAATTGAGCGAGGAAGACGTGGGGAAGATTGAAGAGCCGAAGAAGATTATCAAAGAGAAGGGAGCACTAAAGGAAGGGGAGGACGAGAAGATGGAGCTCAAGAGAGATGTGTTGATTGAGGAAGAAGGTCTCAAAAAATCGAATAACGAGGAATCACAAACAAAGATTAGGATGGTGGTGGATCTTGAAATGACAACAGCTAAAGAGGAGGAAGGGGCAGTCGAATCATTGGTTAAAGCACTGAAGGTGACAGTGTGCACTGAGGGCAAGACTAAGATAGGAAGGGACGTGCAGTGGAGTCCCATGTTTGAGCTCCGGGCTTTGATAATGCAAGTAGGCCTACGTCCATTGCTGGAACCACCAGATCTAGAGGTCTGTGCAATAGCCGCGGCGCAGGTGCTGACAGAGATGCGCTGATGGAGATGTTGGCGGAGATGGTGGTTGCCAAACCTGATTCCCCGAGCTGCTTCGTGAAAGTCGCTCGGCCACCTCAGCAAAACCCACTGAACTCGGACCTGTGGGCGGCGGCTGGTGAACCCCCTTCTATGGAGGATGAAGTGGAAATGCAGAAGGAGTCGTGCGCTGTCTGGATCCATGGGAAAGTTGATCGAGCATCGCCTCCAAACTCGCGAGACCCGGATCCGTGTGCGGTGGCCGGCGAGCTATTCTCGGTGGTGAACCGAGATGAGGTGCAGGCAACAAGGGCAGTGGCGCCACACCCCATCCTTGGAAGCATCGCGAGTGGGGCAGGGAAGGAGATAAGGGTAAAAGTGGAATGTTGGCAAAGGAGATCACCTCTTGACCTAATGGGCCAAGCCCAAATTCAAGGGGATAAAAATTGGTGTTCTGATGAAGTAAGTTATGTGGGAAAACCAATTAACCGAGCCCAATTCAATAAGGTGTCTGATGAAATTAATATTGGGCTTAAGCTAAGAAATGTGGAAAAGGTTGCTGTTGTTGGGGAAGGTTCATTGGGCTTTAGCATTGTTATGATAGAAGCCACTACTCATTGCTTAGGAACGAGAAGAATTTATGATATGAAATTTGTGGGCCAAGCCCGAAAAAGCAGGGATACAACGATCTATGCGCCTCAGGGACATCTTCTACGACTACCAAACAGCATCCAGGCGGGATTCCTTATTGGAGATGGCACTATTGACAGGGGCATACTTCCCAAAGCAGAGGTAGTGGTTGGCATCAATGGCTTAGGAGGAGTGCAAGCTGTTATGCTTAGAGGAGATGAAGATTACTTGCTGCATATTTCTAAGAACCAAGAAACTCGAGAGGTTAGACATGGCTCAGATCAGTGGGACCCAGGTGGACTTCCCTATGCTACAAACACACTTCCCTCTGTCTTTGTCAAGATTTGGGACCCTGGAGGAAGCCTTCTATTTTTCTTCATCATTGTTTTTTCTCTAGCTACATCACCTTGAGGGCAAGGTGATTTTTCAAGGGGGAGTATCGGACTTCTCATATTAATATTAATGCTATTATTAATAATATATACTAGAAGAAATAGAAAGAGAGCTAATGGATATAGGGCATATAGTAAAGGCAAGCATAAAGGGTTTTGTAACTAATTGCTAGCTAGGCAGAGGAGAGAGAATATTCTGAATCTGTTAGGGGAGAGAGGTGGGAAGCAATATAGGCAAGGGGAGAGGTGCTAAGGGGGGCATCTTAGAATTGGAAGGACTTGGAATGAGGAGAGCTCTAGGTTTCTCAATTACCTAAAACCCATTATATCTCTTTAGGAGACTGATATAATCTTCTCCAGTGAATTAATACGGCATTTCTATTTTATTCTCCATGGCTGGTACTAGGTTCCTCACAATATAAAATAATTATTTATATTATATAATATTTATTATTTAGGGTTAATTTGGTAAAAATATAGCAATTCTGAAATAATCAGCTTCTATTTGTAATGATAAGCTCCAGAATTTTGCTTATGCTTGTAAGTTATTTTTCATCTTAAAATTATTAATTTTAAATTATAATCTATTTTAAAAAATTTTGCCAAACATGATTATTTTTCCAAAATAGTTTTTTTGCTAAAAAAAAGCTGTTTTGGGGAGCTTTCCAAGCATGCACATAGACATCACCAATGATATTGGTAGAGTCCCACATCACTGAGAGAAAAGGCCTAAATAGGCTTTATAAGTGCTTGGGCAAGTCTTTCCTCATGAACTAACTTTTGGGGGTTGAATTAGGTCCACTCAATTCTAAGATAGCATCAGAGTCTATCTTACGGTCTATGTTCGGCCACCCATAGATATTTAGTCCTGCAAACTTCACGCTCCAGATGTCCAATTCTAAGCATGAAGGGGGCGTGGTAGAGTCCTACCTTGCTTAGAGATAAGGCCTAGATAGCCTTTATAAGGGATTAAGCAAGCCTCTCCCCATAAGCTAGACTACTTCAATCGCACTTTTGTTCCACACTTTTCCTCTTTTGTTATATTTTCCTATATTTCTATGAAGCACAGACATAGGACATGGGGGACATCAAAGTTTAAAAATTTTAGGACATAGACACGTATACATATAATTAAAATTTTAAAGAACAAGATTCATTGTTATATAATATCATTTAAATAAACTTCACTTATGTCTTATTTTCTTTATTTGATATTAGAAATTATTTAAAAATTCAAAATAAACTCAATTTATATATATCTCCTTTCTCAAATTGTAGATGACCTTATTTATATTCTATTTTTTTGGGTTGAAGTTAGACATGTATGTCATCGGTGTGTCATGCAAGATCTGATACAGACACGTAGACCTGACACCCAAATGGTGTGTCTATGCTTCATATGTTCAACGTAGTTATTTCTGAGTGAGATGAGGTTGCTTACCATGGCCTGTAAAAATGGCATACAACTTTTGACTAGTTAATATAGTTCTTGCCATTCAACTTCTGTGTTGCCATTTGTTGTGTCATAACGTAGGCGTCTCCCATTTGGCGTGTCATAATGAAGTTGCTTACCTTGACCTATAAAAATGACTTACTACTTTTGACCAGTTAATGTAGTTCTTGCCATTCAAATTCTGTGTTACCATTTGATGTGTTGTAACTTCAGAGTGTGGGGAGTCTCCCACTGCAAACAAATATTAGCAGATAACCACTAAATGATTAGGAGTGCTCAAACCAAAATTTCTGAAATAGTATGATTAATTCCTTGATATTGTTCTTTTGTTCTCTAGCATAGATAAAAGGTTGTAATCTTTTGATCCTTTTGGATTGTGTACTTGCAAATCTTATTTTCAGCTTCTAACTCATTCCTTAAATATAACTTTTCCACCTTGATAAACCTATTTGGAAGTCCAAAGCTCCCTCTAAGGTCAAACTCTTTATTTGGACAGTTGAACTTAACATAATTAATACCAATAACATTTTGCAAGTTCGAAGGCCACATAAAGCTATTTCCCGTTATGTGTGTGTTACATGTGGGGCGAATTCAAAATCAGTATTCCATTTGTTTTTGCATTGTCAGGTGGCTAATTTTTTTATAGAATACTTTGGTTAGCATTGTTGGTGAGTTTTGGGTGCAATCTTGGATTAGTTCTTATTGACTAGTTTTGTTGGTTTTAGGAAAGCAGAGGTCCAAATCTGTTGAGATATCTTGTATTTATGTATATTATTGTGTATAGATGTATTTTTGCGTTTCCATTTATTAGGATAGATTTGATTGATCTTAATTTAGGCTGATTAGTATTAGTTAATAATTATCAAATGTCTATATATATTGTAAATCAGTTATACATTAGATTACTAGTGAATATCTTTAGTCTGTCTTATTTCAAGTTGGCATTAGAGCTTCCAATCTGGGAGCCTGACCACATTCTACCGCCTCCAGCCTTCATTGCTGTATTAGTCATCCCTCCACTTTTTCCCATTTTTCCCTCGATTTTTTTTTCTCCTCAGTTTCTGCTGTCTACCAGTGTTACCACTGTCGGCCGACTTTTCGGCGACTTTCCGACCACCCACCACCCCCGCTAGACCACCAGATTTGTGGCCCCTGGGCCGACCCGCCCACCAAATTGTAGCCCTAACCGCCGTGGAACGCGCCTCCACGCGCCGACACACTGCACGTGACAATGCGTGTAGCTTCTTCTCCGGCTGCCCTTTCACTTTCGACCACCGCCAACTCAGTCGACCTACCTTCGGCCACCCTCCCTCCGGGACAGAACTCAAAAACTTCCCACTCTCTCTAGCCATGGTAGTAGTTGGAGCAACACAATCCTTGGAAGCTAAGACTCTCATTAGCTCTCTCAGTGAGCCTTCTAACTTTGCTCTCTACCCTCATCTGGTAAGAACTTATTTTCTCTCTTAATGCATCTAGTACTATTCCTGAGGATGTATGGATAGTGGACTCTGGTGCGACTGATGATATGACCTTTGGTTCCCCACATTTTTTATCTTACCATCCTTCATTGGGTAAACACCATATCCCTGTAGCTGATGGCTCTTGTATCTTAGTTACACATTCTAGTACTATTGCCTTTCATCCTTTTCTCCACTTAAAAAATGTGCTTCATGTTCCCCAACTTTCCCATAACCTTATTTCCATTCATAAACTTAACAATGATACAAATTGTGTGATAACCTTTTTCGAGTCTCATTATGTCATTCAGGACCTTGCTATAGGGGAGACGATTGGAGCTGCTAAAGAATATGGAGGGTTGTACTATCTTTCCAATAAGCAAGCTGTAGGTGTTTTTAGTCAGAAGTTGCTTTTTTCATGTCACCAGTCAAGTTTAGAGTCTGCCTCTTCTCAAATTTGGTTATACCACAAGCGTCTTGGTTATCCTCCTTTTTCATTACTTAAGTCTATGTTTCTATCTTTATTTTTAAATGAGTCAGTTGAGTCTTTTCATTGTGATGTCTATCAATTTGCAAAACACCATCGTGTGACTTTTTCCTCTAATTCTAATAAAAGTCAAGAACCTTTTGCACTTATTCATTTATATGTCTAGGGCCCTGCCTCTATTCCTAACATCACTTGCAAAAAATGGTTTGTTTCATTCATTGATGATTTCACTAGAGTGACTTGGCTTTTGTTAATAAAAGATAAATAAGAGATTTTTCAGTTGTTTGTCCAGATTTATCATATGATTCAAACACAATTGGAAAATCTATTAAATGGTTGCATTCAAATAATGGTAAGGAATATATGAATCATCATTTTTTAAAACTTGTTAAAGTATATGTTATTATTCATGAACTTACATGTGTTGATAACCCCCACAACAAAATGGTGTTGTAGAAAGGAAAAATCGTCATTTACTTGAAGTCACTAAGGCTTTACTTTTTCAAATGTCTATCCCTAGCTCATACTGGGGTGAAGCTGTTTTAGTTGTTGCGTATTTGATTAATAGGATACCTTCTAGAATTCTTGGTAATTTAAGTCTTGTGCAACTTATGATGTCTCACTTTCCTTCTGCCCCTGTTATGCAAAGTTTAATGCCTTGAGTCTTTAGTTGTGTCGCCTTTGTCCATGTGCATTGGCAACATCGTACCAAACTTGATCCTGTCAAATGTGTTTTCTTAAGCTATGCTCCTAACAAAAAAGGGTACAAATGTTTTCACCCATCAAGTCATCATTTTTTCGTTTCCATGGATGCCACATTTCATGAAACTGAGTCTTTCTTTGGTTGTCCTCCGCTTCCGGGGGAGTCTCTTTTGGAAGCTGAGTCCTTTATCCCTAAGTCTTTCCTTCTTCTACCCACACAATAGTTGTCACCTTTCTCTGGTTCCCCATCTAACTTTGCCCACAAGTTGTCACCTCCCTCTGGTTCATCATCCAACTCCATCCAAGAGTCAGCATCTTCTCCTGCACCACTTGAACCTGCTAAAGAAAACATCGAGGTACCACTTTGGGTGTATCAAACGAGAAGGAAACCTAAAGTGGTCCAATAGCAACTCTAAGAATCTGAACCTATGGTAAGTACTGAATGTATTAACTCTCCTGTTCTTGATAATGATCCTTTGAATATTGGTGAGCCTAACCCAGATGATTTGCCAATGGCATTGAGAAAAGAAAAAAAGACTTGTACCATGTATTCTATTTCTCAATTTGTCTCTTCTAAACACCTTTCCTTGTAGCACGAGAGTTTAATTGCAGCCATTGATTCCATACAAATCCCAACCTCAGTACAGGAAGCACTAAAAGATGAGAATTGGGTGCAGGCCCTGAATGAAGAAATTAGTGCATTAGAAAAGAATGGAACATGGGAGATTGTTGAGAGGCTCAAAGATAAAAGACCAGTGGGATGCAGGTGGATATACACAGTGAAATATCGGTCTGATGGTACATGAGACCGATATAAAGCAAGATTAGTTGCAAAGGGGTACACACAGGTATATGGGATTGATTACGAGGAGACATTTTCCTCAGTAGCGAAAATGAACACAATGAGAATCTTGCTCTCTCTTATTGCTTATTTTGGATGGGAGTTGCGTCAATTTGATGTGAAGAATGCTTTCTTACATGGAGATCTAGAAGAGGAGATTTATATGGAAATTCCACTTGGTTATGAGGTCACTGGTGAAAAGAACAAAGTTTGCAGGCTGAAAAAGGCACTATATGGATTGAAACAATCCCCTCATGCCTCGTTTGGAAGGTTCACTAAGATAATGCTATCATTGGGCTACAAACAGAGTCAAGGAGATCATACCCTCTTCTTTAAACATACACTAGGTGGAAAACTTACTATTCTACTTGTGTATCTTGATGATATTATCATATTGGGTGATGATTTGATTGAGAAGCAGTTTCTGAGAGAAAAATTAGCAGCTGAATTTGAGATGAAAGATCTTGGGAAACTAAAGTACTTTGTTGAAATTGAGGTTGCCTACTCCAAACAAGGTATCTTCATTTCACAAAGGAAATATATCATAGATCTTCTCAAAGAAACTAAAAAACTTGGTTGCAAAGCTACAGGTGTTCCCATTGAGCAAAATCATCAAATAGGAAGTGATGAGGAGAGTTCTAAAGTTGATAAAGGACTATATCAAAGGCCGATAGGAAGATTGATATACGTAGCATATACTAGACTAGATTTGGCATATGCTGTTAGTATTGTCAGTCAATTCATGTATGACTTGAGGGTGAGACATATGCAAGCAGTCGATAGGATCTTGCAGTACCTTAAGGCCACACCTGGAAGGGGATTGTTATTTAAAAAGGGTGGAAGTCTATATATGGAAATATACACTAATGCTGACTATGCTGATTTGCTTGTTGATAGAAGATCAACATCAGATTATTGCGTGTTTTTGGGAAGAAACTTGATGATTTGCAGAAGTAAGAAACAAAACGTGGTTTCTAAATCAAGTATTGAGGCAGAGTTTCGGGCTATGGCACATGGAGTGTGTGAGAGATGACTTGAGAGTAAAGTGTGAAGCTCCTATAAAGATAATTTGTGAGCACAAATCAGCAATCAACATTGCTTGTAATCTAGTCCAACATAATAGAACTAAGCACATTGCGATTGACTGACCCTTCATCAAGGAAGAGTTGGACAGCATGTTAATAGCCATAGCACATGTTCCTTCAGGGCTCCAGCTGGCAGATGTGTTGAGTGAAGGGCTTTTGACAGAACAGTTTCAGGAACTTACTTGCAAGTTGGGAATGATAGATATCCATTCACCGGCTTGAGGTGGAGTGTTGAGATATCTTGTATTTATATATATTATTATGTATAGATGAATTTTTGCATTTCCATTTATTAGGACAGATTTGATTGACCTTAATTTAGGCTAATTAGTATTAGGTAATAATTATCTAATGTGTATATATGTTGTAAATCACTTGTACGTGTGATTACTAGTGAATATATTCAGTTTCTCTTATTTCAAGTAAATCTTTGTGGCTTTGTGCCAATGTACCATATATGCCACTATTTGGAGGATTTGGTTGGAGTGTAATTCTCACATCTTCAATGATATATTTTTAGACAAGCAAGTTTTGTGGGGTAGGGTTAGGCATTTGGCCTCTACTTGGTGTAAAAAGCTCATGATCTTTTTAGAGAAATTTCCTTCTCAGACCTGTTGATAGATTGAAAAGTTATACTTCGTTGATGGTTTTTTCTTTTGTAAGGAGGATTTCTTGTCCTCCCATCTTGTTGTATCACTATTCTCTTCTTAAAAATATTCTTTTATGGGGGAAAAAAAAATCTATGACAACTGAATCGTGAAATATGTCTTTTGACTATAAGGATGTGTTTAGGAGTTAGGAATGAAAGGAAAGGGAAAGGTATCAATGGAAAGGAAGGTAAGGGAAGGAGGGGAAATAGAGGGTTTAATCTTGCCCCTCTATAGGAGTTTAAAATAGAAAATGAAAGAAATAGGGGATTTATAATGTATTTTTTTAATTTTGCCTTTGGTTGACTAACTAAACTACATTACAAATGAGATGTAAACATGTCATTGTAATATTTTAATAAGGATAAAATTGGAACTTCATATTTTGACCCCCTAAATCCCCCTTTCCTCCCCAATTTTCGAGGAACTCAAAATCTTACTATAGGATTGTTTTGGAGGATTTATAAAAAATTCCTCATTTGCTTCTTTTCCTCATACTAAACTCCCAAACAGGAGAAAGTTACACAGTAAACCTTCCCTTTCCCTCTCTTCCCTTTCTAAACATAACTCACAAACACAGCCTAAGTAAGCCAACCATGTGTGGGAGGAGTTACTTGGTAGCTTTTGACACCTGAGAGGAGCCTATACCCAGAAACATAAGCATACCTTGTGGCTTCTGGGACAAGCTAAAAAACCAGAAATACACTGGCTGCCACCCAGCAATAGCATGCCCTGTGGCTGCTGACTCAGTCACCTCGTTTCTTTTGCATGTTGGGAGAACCAAGATCTAACACCAAGTTAATGCGGGATAATAGACAGACATGCTACTGTCAACATAGCCTTATCACATTTACATAAAGTTCTAACATATTGAACTCTCTTAATTGTATTGATGGTTCTAATCATCTTGTCTTCCTATTTTAACTTGTTTTTGCAGTGGAATATTTGAGATAAACTGCTCTAAGGACTTGAAAGTTCAAGGTATTATTGGCCCTTGTGCATCTCTTGAAAAGGTATGTCTAGAAGCTTTCTGCTTTCTTTTCTGCTACTACTTATATTATACATGCTCTAAAGCACCTCCCCCCCCCCCCCCCCCTTTTTCTTTTTTCTCTTTCTCCACTCTCTCAATGGAAAAAAGAAAGAAAAAAAAAGTTGCTTAGCGGCTTCTTTGTATATGCTGCAGAAAGGCCCATTGTGCTCTGATACTGTTATCGGTCAAGGGGGTACCAGTGCATGGAAGATGTGTGGCCTTGACAAATCCACAACGTTGTGTCTGTTTTTTGATGTTGTGAGGAAGGAAAGTCCTGATGCTACGGTGCAGTCCACAAGCAATCAGTTTTACTTCCAATTCTTGACTTAGTATGAAAATCATCCTAGTGCACCTTTGAGTAATCTATTGCCTATTATGGTAGTGTAGATGAAATATATCTCACCCATTACAGATATTTTGCTTCAGTTATCAGAATAACAGTGGGGAAATGAGATTTCGTGTTACAACTCTTTCACGTAGATGGGTTGCTGGACCAGGAAGTACACAGGCAAGATTTCATCTGCTACCCTTTGATGCATTATATCTGATTCATTTGATCTCGATTCATCACTAACTACACATTCATTTGGATTTTCCAAATTCTGAAAGTAACCTTTTAAATAGCCTTGGGAATGATGCACTGTACATTTTTCATTACATTTGAAGAGTAGATGATAATACTTATTTGACTCATATGCGTAACACTAAGGAGTGATTTTTGATGGAGGACACATTAATTTCTCCATTTTGCTGCTAACAGTAGGAGCAATGGAGTTACAGTAGTGGGGATGATGGCCCCTGTTCTGTTGGTTTATTTGTAGTGTATTTTGGAAGCCGGTGACACGTTCTGGTACAATAATTTAGGACCTCTATTTGCAGCAGGAAATTTTATCCTAAAAAAATGAAAAGATTTTAGCAGGAAATTTTACTCTAATGCACTACGCTTGTTGAATAATTGCTTATAGAACCGCCAACACTAATTGTAGAACCTTTTGGGAAAGATATACTAACACTGGGAATTCTTTGTCATTTGAGGAATATGTAAAATTTGATTAAGAGATAGTGAGACTGAAGATTTGAAAGGAGGTAGGATGCGAGAGGAACCTATGTGTGAGATAGGTAGGCCTTGGCCATTCCCAATGTGCAATAGTTCTGGTTCACGAAAGGCTGTGCTTTGCATCAGCTTGTATTCTGGTGTCATGATCTGTGGCACCTTAATCTGGACACCAAGCTCCGTCCATTAGAGTTTCAGGAGTGGCTACCATTGTAGCCATGTGTGCAGTAGGCCTATGTGGTGCTGGTGTGTAAGGATGATTGTTCTATGGATTGTGGTAGGGAGAAATCGGTGATACTTGATGTGTTTGGAACTTCTGATCAAATCTATGATAACAGTTTGCTTCATAGTGAACTTGTTTGAAGTAAACTAACAGGACTTCTGGAGGTCAATGCCGGAAAATGACCACCATGACTTATGTTTCTTCCCAATCTACTGCTGGAGCCTTGAAAACCACCTCTGTTGTCAGAAAGATTGGTGGATGAAGATTGACCAGGACCACGATGATTTACTGAAAGATTGGCTTGTGCTGATGAGTCTGGAGCTGAGGAAACTATACGCTTTTCAATTTTTGCTTCTTGGGCTAGAAGCAAAGATTCAATTTCAGGAACTGAGTAAGAATTGATTCTTTATGTGACTGCAGTCACAAATGCATCATACTTGGGGGCAAGACGTTCGGGAAGGACATCTGTGTATTCCAGAGGTGAAATGAAATGTGCTGTGGAGATTAAGGAATCTACCAGAGCCTTTATTTGAAGAAGGTACATTGTGATCAAGTGATTCCATTTAGCAGTAGATCTGAGCTTAGATTTGAAACTGCTACACTTTAGCTTTTGTTTGAGACGTGAAAAACAGTTGGATCTGCTTCCAGCTCTGCCAACTGAGTTTGCAACCTTCCATTTTTCTAAGAACAGAATCGGACATGGAGGACAGCAATGAGCAGAGAAGCAATTGATCTTGTTGCTCCCTGAGTAAGTAATCATCGCTGATTTGATCATTCAACTCATCTTCACAATTTTTATTTTGGCAGGATAATTGCTGTGCGATATATGAACCATCACAAGTTGTGACCTTGAATTGTGGCTGGAATCAGTTGGCGCCACAAGAGAGTTGCAATCATCCATTATTATGGAAATTGGATGATTAAAGATGACAGCTGAAGAAAAGTAGGTGGGGAAACGTTGATTTCAACCATTGTGGTCCACTTGCAAGGGATTTTTAGCTCTACATAGCACGATAGTAATTGCCAGAAAGGTTGGGAAGTGTGAGAAAGTTTCAGAGAGAATTCTGACTAGAAAGATAGACTGAAACTGTATAGTGATTCTTTATTGAATGAAGTCTCTAAGACATGCTTTATATATAGAGGTAGTTAACCTCAGGTGGTTTAACTAGCTGTAACTGTCTTAACCAAAGTCGTAACTAACTCTCTAATTGAATACTCTAACTGTTCTGCCACTTGGAGTGGACTGATAGAACACTTGGCCTGAACTAGTACTCAGAATACTTGCTTTCCAGATGCTTTGTTGTCTCTTCTGAAGTTAACTGAAAAGATAGCTTTTGGCCAGCTTCATTGGTGCTAGGTGTGCAAGGTTGAGATGGCTGATGGTCTGATGGGTGTCAAAGTTTTATTAGTGTCATAACTAAATTGTTTATTGTTGTGTATTTTATCTGTTCAAATTTCCTTTGCCTTTTGATATATGACAATCAGTGCTTATGGTGGTTTGATGTTTCATTGGACGATTTATCAAGAAATTTGAGCACTTTAATTTTCTTTCTTGGTGACTTGGTGTTATAAAGTTTCAAGATCTCATTTGTTTGTTATTCATTTATTATTTATGTCATTTTCTAGAGTTTATCAGTGCTTCTATAGCTTTTGTGTGTAAAATGTTGTAGGACTTGATTGCTGGATTTGACCAAGAAGCAGCTGCTATAGTCATGGCACGCCAAGTCTCTTTCAAAATGGAAACAGAGGTGAATGCTGGATGTTTTCTGCACTCTTTATAGTTGTGTTTTGGACAAACATACCAGCCTATCCCACTTAAAAATATGTATTGTATAATTTATGTAGTTTCTAGTTGGATGAACTCAATATAATTGGTTTGCAATTCCCTTTCCCACTTGTGGAATATAGCTTTGGGTCCATAAGATGGACCAGAGACGTAGAATATGCTTTGTGCTGTTAAAATCAATTGCTATACAACTGGTTATATCTCCAAGCCTTTTGTCTTACATAATCTCACTGCAGCTTGCCATGTGGGGTTTAATTTTGATACATCAGCCAGCAGATAAGGTGACCCAAACAATGTCCTTTAAGGCTCCATCATTGGTTTTACCTCAAGCATTGTTCATTTGCGGGCATAAGCCCCCCATAGATTTATTGGAGTTATTTTGTTTGCTGATGGTTTTTAGTTTTGTAGATTGATTACTTGTTAGAGCATGAAATTGGCCGAGAGAATAAGAAAAAAGTGGAGCATGAGAAGTGGCACGGGGTTTCCATTTTTCCCATTTCATAAGAAAGAAATGAAGGAATAAACTGATTCTTAACTCATTATGCTTTTGTAAAATTTAGTTAAAAAGTACTTAAACAAAAAGAATCAAATGTCTCAGTATTCTTTGCCACCTGATATATATGATGATGGCTTGTGTAAATGTTACTATTGTGACATTTTGTAACATGATGCAATTTTGGAATCAGGCTGAATTTGATCCCATCAGATGGTTGGATAAGGCATTGATAAACTTGTGTTCCCGGTTTGGAGAATATCAGAAAGATGCTCCATCTTCGTTCAGTTTGTCTCCCAGGTTGTCAATATTCCCACAATTTATGTTTCATTTACGACGCTCTCAATTTGTTCAGGTATGCATTTTGTATTTTCAGATCTTTAAATCTTTTGCATTGCTGATGTGTGCTGCAGTTTTATTTTGTACTGCAGTGGTGTTTACTTTCTGAACTCATTCATTGCAGGTCTTCAACAATAGCCCAGATGAGACTGCATACTTTAGAATGATATTGAACCGTGAAAATGTTGCTAATTCTGTCGTCATGGTTCAGCCTTCATTGATTTCTTATTCTTTTCATTCGGGTCCTGAACCAGCTCTTCTTGATGTGGCAGCCATTGCGGCTGACAGGATCCTGCTTTTGGATTCATTTTTCACTGTTGTTATTTTTCATGGTTCAACCATTGCTCAATGGCGAAAGGCTGGATATCATAATGAACCAGAACATCAGGTAATCTTTAGGAGATGTTATAGCTACTTGGGGAACGTGGGTATTCTATTTGGTTTTGATCCGAGTTTTACTGTAGGAGAATAAGAATATCCAACTGATGCAAACAATTTTGGTATAACTTAAATGTTTGGAACAAATTATAGTAGCTCATGGGCTATACTTGATCATAATGGTTGAGATTAAGTTCAGTATCTGCTAGCTACCATATATTTCAGACATGGTGCTATCTTTGTAGCTACGAAAAGCTCAGGCATTTCTTATGTTTTAATAGTTGTGTCATATTGGAAAAAAAAAAAAAATTACATTAATCTAAATATAATTTAGAATTATGGCTATAAATCAGAATAGTAAGAAAGTATTAAAAACTAAATTTAATGTTTTTTAAAAGTTAAATTAAAAGGTTATTTTTTTTAAAGTGCAGTTAAATAGTATTCAAATAAAGATAGGATACGGAAATTGCAGTTGGACTGCTCGATTATATACTTAGACTAGGTAGAATGCTGAAAGAGGAAATAGGATAATATTAAAAAATATAATAAGTAAAATGCATATAAAAATAAACAAAAAGTTTGTTGAACGTGGTGAAAAGATAGGGTGATTACGTGCTCAATAAATAGAGTGAGTACATGTTCGTAGTATTGCTCTCACAAGAGAAAGTCTCCTTTAATAAAAAGAGGATAACTTAGAGCATCTGAAGATTTAGGGCCTAACTAAGATCTCAGGTACAAAAACCAGCCTTTGACCTGTGCCAAAGCAATTTGGTATTTGCAATTGGTTGTTGGGTACCTTTTCTGGGGTTTATAAGCTTCTCTGAGCGTCCTTTGAGGTCATAATGGCTTAAAACTGCATCGTTAATGCTCTTAACCTTCACATTATCTTTGACTATTGAATTTATTTAGTTAGAGTCACTAAATTTTGCAGGCATTTGCTCAGTTGCTACGAGCTCCTCACGATGATGCAGATTTGATAATGAAGGAAAGATTTCCTGTACCTCGCCTTGTTGTTTGTGACCAGTATGGTTCCCAGGTCACCCTCTATTCCTTCTTGCCTTTGAACTTGTGCTAACACAACTTGCCACATTGTAGCAGTTTTCGGCCTGCTTTCCACTTGTCTGTTGTTATGTCTATTTTTTATGGCCTTTTTATGCCTTGCTACTAACCAGTTATTACCATCCTGCTTTGAGGAAATAGTATATGCATAATCAAACATCACCTTAAGATGTAAGTGATATTGGATGAATTTATGTTGTTCTGAAACAAGCAGAACTTCATTTTTTAAATGGTGAGCCTAAAGAATGGTTTTCAATTCAAAAGGGCATATGACAGAGAGATCCTTTGTCTCCTCTTTTGGTGGATGTTCTTAGTCACTTAGTTTCTAGAGCTGTTGCAAATGGTGAAATAAAAGGTGTTAAGGTGGACTCTGAGGAGATTGTTGTATCTCATTTGCAGATGATACTGTTTTGTTCTTAAAAGTGGATGTAAAAAGCTTTTGCTATGCCCTCTCCTTGCTTAAAATTTCAAGTGTGCTTCTAGGCTGAAAATAATGTGGATAATAATGTGGATTCCCAGAGCCTATCCTCTTTTACTACACCATTGGCTGGTTGTCATATTCCTAGGGCTGGAATCTAGGATCCAGTAGTGAAGAAAATTCCAAAGTGTTTGGATAATTGGTGGTTTATTTATCTCTTGGGAGTCAGATTATCCTTATTCAAGCATGCCTTTCAATTATTCATCCTTACTATTTTTCCTTATTTTATATCCCTATGAGAATTTGAGTAGACAATAGAAAAGACTATGAGCAATTTTCTTTCGTCTGATGGATTGGATGCAATACAAGATAATCTAGTGAGTTGGGACTTGGGAGTGCGCTGTCGTGGAATGAATAAAGGGATATATATGTATATAGGAAGAAGATTAAGTAAAAGCAGTGATTAACTATGAGAGTGAGAGGAGTAATTCTTGATTATTAAATCTTATATGAATGGTCGAGATCAAAACATAAAGTCATGTGATTTTTTTTTTTTTTAAGTGACCATGTAACCTTTAAATAACTTTTAATCTTAACTATCCATATATAATTATACGGTCAAGATTTGCTCCACTCACTCATAATAAATCACTCCTTTCACTTGATATACCCTATACTGGAATCCCGAAAAATCCATGTTTTCCTGTAATCCGTGTGCATGACGCTAGTGGCAAGCGGTTTCGATTGGATGCAATGGGAGTGAAAAAATATGTATATTATTCACCTATTTTCTTTTTGAAGGCCCCCAGTGTACAAATTGTATTTATATATTGTCAACAGAAATATCTCTATTACTGCTGACAGGTGAGCTTGGACTGGAATATCTGTAATTTCATTTATGTACTTTGTTCGCTTGGAACTGACTTCATGCACTTTAGCCTTGCTGCTTGAGTTACCTTTTCTATTTGGTTTTCAGTAACGTAAGATGTTTGACGTTCATGTACATGTTAATTATTTGCAGGCTCGATTTCTACTAGCCAAGTTAAATCCTTCTGCCACTTATAACACTGAGGCTGCTCTTCCTGGGGGGGATATTATCTTCACGGATGATGTTAGCTTTGAGGTCTTCTTGGATCATTTACAGAGATTAGTAGTTCAATAAAAATATTATGTGAGTTGTGACTGTTTTGTAAAATTTTCCTTGTTGCTGCTTGTAAATTAACTTCATTTTAGTATGCTCTTATAATTTTCAATTTAGTGCAAAATCATGTAATTATTTGAAATTCTGAACTCCCAATCAATGACTTAATTGCTATTGAATTGTAGAAAATTAAAAGAGAAGTGCAAGTGTGGCTGAATAGCTTTGGTTCAATGCTTTCATGTTAGACATATCGAACTGCTCTATATATAATTAGGGAATAAATGCATGTGCAGTTTTAAGAATAGATAATTAATACTTGTCTCTTAAGAACATAATCACGTGGCTGAAGACATTTGGTCACATGTAATATTCCCAAAATTACAACCTCTGTTTTTCACTGTATCATTACTCAGGTTTACCGATGAGTTCCCAGAATTGCCTTTCAAGGGTGTGTTTGGTAAGCGCGTGCTCGAGCAAATGTCCGTTTTGGTTCTTAGAGTTATATATATGATTTATTTTCATTTATGAAATTAAAAAATGAACAATTTAATTCATGAAGCTATAAAAAGTGGTTTAAATTAGTGCTTTTGGTGATTTAAATTACTCTCTACAAATATTATTTTAGGGATTAATTTGAATAATTTTTGGCAACTTTGACTAAATTCTTAACTTCTTTAGTCTTTATAAATATTATTATAAAGATTAATTTGAATTATATTTTATAATTTGAGATTAAATTATTAATTTATTAAGTTTAAGAATTGGAGTAAAGTATATATATAATTTTATGAACTAAAATGAATATTCATTCGTGCGTGTGGTGGTGCACCTAGCTACATATGGTGTGTTACATACTGTCATCTAATGGCGAAGATAAGAAAGTGGATTGGTATACTATCAATGCATTATAAAATTTATTTCTCTCCCTTGGAAACAATGCTTCATTTTCCTCTTGCCTCTGCTCGGTCTTATCGTAAGTCTTTCATTAGTTCTTATTTTTCTTCCCTAATTGGCAACAGTGAACTCGACGGAGAATATAGCGAAAAGAGACAATACAGTTGTTATTCCATTGAATAGAGATGACAGAGTAATTGTTAAAAGAGAGATAGAGGAGCCTTTAGAGAATTTCTGTACTTGCCATTTTTTTGTGGAAAATAGTAGTTTTTGCCATTTATTTTGTTCGGACGATATAGTAGTTGCCATTTTTTTTGTCTGTTTCTCTTAGCCATTGCTTCTATGAAGGTTCAGCCTATTGACATTGATTCTCATAAGCTGAAGGAATTGGCGGTGGCTCGAAATGATGCCGTTAAGTTAAAATCGTAGCTGAAGAGGCTCTTCATGTTTGAACAGCTGTTTTGGGGCGTGTTGAAGACTTCTTCCTTGTCATATAAGCCAGTTGCCAGCAAAGCTCCTCTACCCACAGGTCAAGTAAGCACCTTTCTACATTGGAACAATGAAGGATTCCACTGCCGACGCATGGTTCCAGCAAGGTGGTGGTGGGAATTGTTGGCAGCAGGCTTCGTTCAGACGGGTTGGTGAGGGCATAGATCGCAGAGGTAGGAGGCGGAGGTAGGAGAAGATGCTAGAGATAATTTTGAAGCGCATCATATGTTATTAGTGTATTAATACATCATCATAATTTACGTAGTTTCCTAGGTGTATTTAAGATGGCGTTGTGTTTGGTAGAGTCAAAATTAGGATAAAAATTTTATAGATGAGTTACATATACAATTTTAGGGTTCATATTATATTACTTCCAACCAAATTTGGGAGTAATTTATTCCTATTTTTTAAATTTAAAAATACGCCCACATGAAATTGCAAAAAAAAGTGTCACTATTTTGAAAAAAGGTGTCACTTTTTTTTTTTTAATTTGCAGAACAAAGGGTTGTCCCGTTCCCGTTGCCAAAGTCGTTGTGTTCAGTGGTGAGGCCTGTCACCAGGGCTATCCACTGTTGACGCTGCGGATCTGATTTAGCCATGGCCGGCGGAGGCCTGTCCTTACGCTTGTCCACTGTATCATAATAGCAAAGCATGGGCACAATAGCATATCTATTTGGTGAGGGTTCCCCCCGTGACCTCTATTCTTCCAGTATAGTACACCAAACAGAAAACTCCGGTGCATGAAGCTTCACAAAACATTATCTCTTTGGGGATGACATCGCTCACAAATTATTTTATCAAATGAGAATTCTCTCCCTTCTTTCTTCCCAGTGGGAATGTTCAAATGGAGGAGTTTCGCTCTTGTTCCTTTTTTACCTCTTCTTCTTTGCTCTCCTCACTTGCAACCATTCTGCTACTTCCTTCGTGTCATACACCTTCTTAGCATCTTGGATTACTTTTATTTATTTGTTTATTATTTTTGTAAAAAAAAACATTTTGCCAGGGTCATGAGAGTTGATCCCAAAAATGTTGCACAAGCACAAACCAAGAACAAAAACTGGGGGCATTAATCAAATGTAGGTGCCTGCTAAACCATACTAGAATACGACAATAAAAAATGAATTTACCATAATTTCAAAGAATAGAAAAGAAATCATACATAAAAGCTGTAACCGTCGTTGGAGCAAAAGGAACAAAAGCTACGTTTCAGGATATGAAGATTCCACTACTGATATCTGAATTTGCACCACCAAACCCCTTCAGCGTTGAACATCGTTGCGGCCCTTGAAACCCAGAATCATGCGAAGCAGAGAAAGAAATGGCGCTGGAGTAGAGCAGAGAGAGGCGAAGTATCATGCGAAGCAAAAAGAAATGGCCTTAACGGTGGTGGCAAAAGATAGAAGAGAGGCAATGTATGAGCCTCGGTTTTGATGGCAGAAAGAAATGGCCTTCAAGGCAGCTAGACAAGCCTCTGTCTTGCAAATTAAAAAAAAAAAGTGACACCCTTTTTGCAATTTTAAGGATGTATTTTTAATTTTAAAAAGAAGGAGTAAATTACTCCTAAACTTATATGGAAATAATGCAACACGAGCCTAATTTTATACATGGAGTATATTGATAAAATTTTCACTTTGATTTTCACCCCATACCAAACATGGTTGATTCTAACCAGGTCCTTGATCAGCTATAGACTATGTTGGTCCGGAGGGTTTAATTGTAAATAAAAGAGATGTATTGATATATCTTTTTTTATGTGATATATTATAGTATTTTTTAGAATCATATAAATAAAAATTAATCAAGTTAAAAAGTGACTAGATTTCTATTTTCTGTAACACTTAAAAATACCAAATTTTATCTGTGTGATACTTAAAAATTTTCAGTTAATTTCAGGATCTCATAAAAAGTGACCAGATTTTATTTATATAATATTCTTTACATTTCAGAAATGACCAGATTTTTATTTCTGTAATACTAAAAAATATTAAATTTTATCTATATGATACCTAAAGATTTATAGTTGATTTAAGGATCTCATATAAAAAATTTGATAATTTCCAAAATGTATATAACCATTTTTTTTAATTTGACTAAACTAAAAAATTTACAATACACTATATAAAAAAAGATATATAAATACATTACTTTGATTAATCATTAGATTTTTAAAACCAATTTAATCCTTGTTAAAAACTCCCCAAGTTAGAAACATTCTACCAAACATATCCTAACTAGCGACAATCGCCTGGGTTGCCCATAAGACACCAATGGGGTGTTTGATTGGTGGATTCTTTTTTTTCGCTTGAGTCTGAAATTTTCCAAGAAAAATATTTTTTACACTAAAAGCATACTCCTATATTAAAAAAAAATTAAGTTATTGAATAAGTTTTTTAAAAATATTAAAATTAAAAAATATTTTAATTAGAAAAAAAAAAAAACACAAATGAATGCATTCTCTGCATGGGAATGCTAGATTTTGAGAAACAGTAGATTAAAACACGAAGTTAAAACAAACTGATATGAAACTATAGGTTAAAATATATTTTTAATTGTTATAAGAAATATTTATTTTTTAAATATGATTTTTGTACAATTTTTTATTTTAAGCTTTTAAAATTTAGGGACTCCAAATATATATTTAGTCTTTATATGTGACACACAATTTAAACATAATTTTAATAATTTTAATATATGATACTTACTTTTAATTTCTATACTCATAGTAGCTTTATTTCAAATTTACAGTATTATGAAGTCAACAAACAACACTTACAACAGGGATGCAGTTTAAAATGAAATTAAAAATGATTGTAGGTATATGAAATAAATTAAATTTTTTATATGGAAATCAAATTAGGAATAAGAATTATAAATAAGCGAAAAATATATTGGAACTTAAAATTAATATTTTAAATTATAGAATAAAATATTAACAATGCTTTAAAATTTTAGTTGTTGGCTTGAATATGCTTTATATCTCTTTAAATATAGGTTATTTTTTTATTTTAGTCTCTCTAAAATTTTTTATTTAGTTTTAGTTTTTTTTTTTAAATTTTTAGTTCCTATCGTTCTAAATTTTAATCTTTATAAGTACTTTAAAAATGTATTTAATTGTTACAAATATTCAAAATTTTATTTTTGGTTATTATAAGTATTTTTTGAATCTTACTTCAGTCTTTATAAATATCATCATTTAACATTATATCTAAATGATAGGGATTATAAACTTAATAATGAAAAAAAAAGAAGGACCAAAAGTAAAGCAAAATTTTTTCGAGAGATCAAAATTAAAATAACTCATTTATAAGGACTAAAAATATATTTAAACATAAATCAAAATTTTGAAAATTTTTATAAGCTATTAATAAATTCCTTTTGCAAATAAAATATCCATGTATATTCAAATTTTGAATAGTTAATAATAAGATAGTAACGAAAATTCAAACTTTAAATTTTTGTAATTGTCCATGACAAATTTAAAAAAATAAATAAATAAAAATTGAAATGTTAAAAATTTGATATTATGTCGTAAGTTGGAGCTACAATTCGGCAGAATTTTACATACATTGGTTCTTTGATATATTGCAAACGTAAAATTCTATCTTTAACATGAGAATGTTACCTTCCATGTATGATACAAGATTTTAAAAAATATAGCAACGGGACATTGATTCTCGAGAATTCACTTTCATTAGAGCCTTTGATGCTCCATCTTAATTCAGTCCATGATCATTATTCCCACATTTAGGATTTGTTGCTCTTTGAAGGCGTAAAAGTATAGGAACTAAATTTTTGTTGACAATCGTGGCAAAATTTAAAGCCATGAAAGAATGAGAAATTTAATTTTTGTTTCTAATGGTAAAACATATGTTGATTTTAATTTCAACATATGACTTATATTCTAAGAAATGTAATTATTTAAAAACTAATAGCTTAATCATAAAATTAGTTCAACAAATTAATATTAACTTATTTGTAATTAACTTGCTTCTATGCAATTCCTTTTATCTCTGTCACAGTTTTCACTTTTTGAGTTTAATTGTCAATGGGTAAGTAACGTGGGAAATACTCTACTCAAGACAATTATTGAAGGCTTTTATCATAACTTTCAAATTTTAACTCAAGGATCTAATTGGTATATTACTCCGTTGAGTAAATTTTTATAAACATTGAATTCCATTAATGTAATTGTTAATCTTTTGATATTATCTTAATGGCCAAGCATACCAAATTTTCAAAAAAATAATATTATATATTCTAATTTTTATTTTTATCTAAAAAATTAAATAAAAGTCATAATGTATAAATAAAATCAACATTTCATATTAAAAACTCAAGAAACACACAACTTATTATCTATTTATCGTATTTAAACATTAATTAAGTAGAGGGTTTAGGGGGCCAAATATATATATATATATATATATATATATATATATATATATATATATATATATATATATATTAAATAGGTCAGCATATTTAGCTCGCAGGCCTTATTATGATAGCTCAACCCATCAACTCATTTTTTCTTTTCTTTTTTTTTTTTTTGCTATTTAGACTTCCAAAAATTTGATACATATAATATATATTGATTTTGATTTAAAAAAAACACAAAATTCTTATTCCTTATTAAAAACAGTAAAAATGTCATAAATTTGATTGCTAAATTATATTTTTATATTCAAATAGAGATAAATAGGCCGATCTATTTATCCATGCCAACTGGCCCATTTAATCCATGGGTTAAACGGATTGAGCTAAAAACGAATTAGTTTAAATAGATCGTTATTTTTTAAATCCAACCCACTTATTTTGGTAAGTAAATAAATTGACTCCCGAATTTGACCAATTTTAACTGCCTATATTTAATGTAAAAAAAATTTTAAAAACTAAATTACTGTTACAAACATCTTTCGAAAAATCCTCACTTCCAATAAAACTTTCTATCAATTTTGAAACCATTTAAAATGTACTATAGCTACAACTGTAGCTGAATCCTTGGAATCTTGGCTTTTTCACCATGTATGGCACTTTTGCAAACTATTTACAAGATTATAGTGGTTTTCAAACTATTACTCTATCTATAGTAGCTTTTGCCATGGTGGATTTTTTTTATCTTTTTCTTTGATTCAGATGGTGCAACTTGAAGTAGTGCCATTATGACTCTCTATCACCTTTTGCGAGACAAGACACCTGACAGATTAGATGGTGCAAAGTCATAGAGTGCCACCACAAGACGACAAAGCACTCCAGTAGGTGGTGCAGGGCCACATAATGCCACTCAGCACATGGACAACAGGTCCAATAGTTGGCGTAGAGTCAATATGTGCCAACCCATGAGATTTTGCCACGTGGCAATTGATCTCGATTGGTGCTGGTTGACAGCACTCCGGTACCCTTTCTTTAATGTTGCATCCGATTGGTCTTTGCATTTTGAATTTTCAATCTTTATTTGCAATTTTTAGTGTTTATACACTTTGCTTTAAGCATTGCATCTTTGCATCTTGAATTTTCATTTTCCATTTGGAATTTTCAATCTTTATACCTTTGCTTTATTTTGGCATTGCGTTTAATTGCTCTTTATATTTTTAATTTTCAGTTTTTTATTTGCAATTTCTAATCTTTATATCCTCTATTTTATTTTATCATTTTTTAGGTCTTTATAAAACTCCAACTTACAATTTTCAATCTTCATATATTCTACTGTATCTTAGAAATTTGTAGCTTCTATTTTTTTTTGTTAATTTTTGTTTATTGCCTTCTTTTTTTAAAATTTATTTAAAAAAATGAGTAGTTTTATTGTGTTTATATGCTAGAATGATAGAAAATTTGATGAGCCAAAGGGATTAAGGCTGTCAAAATGGGTCAAATCTGTTGGGTCGACCCGTTTACCTGCAAAAAATAGGTAGGCTAGGTTTAAAAAATAACAATCCATTTAAATTAACCCGTTTTCAACTCAGTCCATTTAACCTGCGGGTTAAACGGGCCAGCCTACCCTGCCTTTATTTTTTTTATTATTTTAAAGTAAAATTGTATAAATTTAGGATATAAAAATATAATTTAATAATTAAATTTAGAAATCCTCACTTTTTTAATAAAAAATAAGAATTTTTATCTTTTTCTTAAAAAATAATTTTCAAAACATGAAAATTAAAAAAAATAAAAAAATAAAACGAGTCAGCCCATCTAAGACTGCGGACTAATTTTAAATGGGCCGGGCTGAAAAATTTTCGTCTGCACGCTAAACGAGCCAACTTATTGAACCCATTTATTTTGTGGGCCTAAACGGACTAGCTTGACTCATTTGATAGCCCTAACAGGGATGTACTTTTGAAGGTAATAACAGATCAATAAGAATAGAAAGAGGCCTTGGTTATAATGCACTAAAGAGGAAACATGTTGCCAAATTGAAGCTTCAATCTCATCAAACAATTTCAAGTCTTACTTAGAGATTGCCAATTTCTCGAGAGAACAATACATATACTGCTCTTGAGATAGTTGATGATGATGATGTTAATTACATGATTAGTATTTTTGAGCAACAGTCTCCTTTAACGGTGCTCGAACTGTATGTTGAGATAAATATTGCAGGCAGTTCATTATTGCCTATTGCCCTTTCTATTCACTCTGGTGTTGCATCTAACAATCATTTTACTGCTAATGTATGCTTGTCAGATGAAGATTATGTTAGGGATCTATTTTTAGATGAATATGAAGATGATGACGAGGGTGAGATTCCTGATAGCGATTCTTCTGATGCTGAAATAGATTCTCTAACTATTACAATTTCTCCTGTTGCATCCTCATTGCATATTAGAGAACAATTTCCATAACAAGGCGATTAGGTTTTCTATAGTTATTTGGATATTTTGTAATTTTATTAGAACCTTTTCATGACATGATGATATCTTTATATAAGCAACACATTTGACGGACACTTAATTATGGAATATGTATCCACATTACAATTATATCAATTGGGACCACCCTGATCAAGAGATGGATGAATTTCTTGGATTGGATGTTCCTGGTTCCTGACGTATCGGAGATAAGTTGTATGTTGGTTTACAATTTGATAGCAAAGAAATTGTACAGATGGCTATCAAATATTACTCTATGAAGGTCCATCAAACATATATTATGGTAGAATCAACACCAACAATTTTTTGCACAAAGTGCACAAGACAGAAACAAGGTTGTCCTTGACGAATGAGGCAATTTTACGAAAGAAGGCAAATAACTGGAAAATCACGAAATGGGGTGGTCGTCACATCTATCTTAATCCAATGCTATCTCAAGATCACTGCAAATTAGATTCAAATTTTATTTGTGCAAATATACTAGGTATGCCATTGATCTATATATTAATTATATACTTTATGGTTGTTAAGCTTATTTGTTAATAATAATTTGATTACTTATTTTATGTTAGAGTTGGTTAAATTGGAATCATCGATTCCAATTTCTTTGATCACAGAAAGAATTAATAGCCAATGTGAATTTCAAGTATCCTACCAGAAGGATTGGATGGGTGAGCAAAAGACAATATCAAAAGTGTTTGGTAATTAGGATGAATCATTTGCAAAACTATCTGGATGGCTTGCATATATGGAGATATTTGCACTAGATTCTGTCTACAAAATTGAGACAACTGAATTTGTCATTACTGATCAAGTAGATAATCGATTGTTCACATTTTATCGGGTGTTTTAGACATTCAAGCAATGTTGTGATGCCTTCAATTTTTGCAAACCCATTATACGAGTTGACGACACATTTATGTATGGAAAGATCGTGGTACACTTTTAATTGCCACTACCCACGATGACAACAGATATGTTTTACCAATTGCTTTTGCTATTATCGAAAGAGAAACCTTAAACGCCTGGTCATGGTTCTTGGGAAACATCCGGCAATATGTGACAAGAAAGTAAGGTCTGTGCCTTATCTCTGATCGGCATGCAAGTATAAAGGACCTATGGCAAATCAAAACCTTGGTAGGCAACCTTCATATGCATATCATGTGTATTGTATTCGCCACATTGCCAGCAATTTCAGCCACAAGTTTTTAAGAATACGTAATTGAAGCAAGACCTACTAAAACTTGGTAAGAAGTATATTTTAAAATTTTTAATATTATATGTATGAATTTTGTTCTTTTTGAAATTAATATTTAATTTGTGTTAATGTAAGGTATACAACTTGCATGCACCGATTTCACAAGAATTTAAAAAAATTTCGTCAAATTAGCCCTGAAATTCAAAGATGGATTGATAGTATACCAAAGGATAAATTGAGTCAAGCATATGATTTAGGAGTACATAGATACAAGCATATGATGTAAGAACCTCTATCATATAAGCCATGCTCGAGTCATGGAGTTACATTAAAAGGTTGTCACGATGCTAAGAAAACTTCAAAATATGGAAAATACAATGCATGACCCTTTAACTGCTCACTTCATTACTGACTAGTAGTCTTTGATATATAGATAAGAAAATAATTACACTTTAAAAGAAATTGTGATTGAGATAACTAGCTTCGATAGTCTTTTGATTTGGCTAGCGCCCAACTCTTGCTTAATGAGTGGCCTTGCACTCTGCCTCGTGCTTGACTTCCACTTGGGTACTGGAATGTTTACGGAAAAGAAAAACATGTAAGCAGGCAGTGAGAACCTAAGGTTCCCAGTAGGTAAACATGAACTATTCTCATACAGTGCCATCATAAACATTCCAGCCGCTTCGGTTTATTATGAAAATATGAGCACATATACACAAGCAGTGGTTCAATTTTAAGTGGAAAACATCTTTCTCGAAGCGGGTTATGTTTTAACAATCACTTGCCATATTATATGACAAACATAGAAACACAAATAGTGCAATATGCTTCAACAAGAATCTTAATAACCTTATGACTTAATGGGATAACTGAAGATGCACATAAAGATGCTTGTGCTTATCTGTATGCAAGTGCACTTGACTTAATTTGTATCTTTCTTTAACTTGCAACTTGATCTTGCTCTTTCCTATACTTGGTCCCCCGGAGGTGAATGGCCTCTCTCACCCCTGGGTAATAGCCTGCTTTTTAGGTTCGAGTTCATACCTATACATGAGTGACGGGTTTACTTTCCCCGACCCTCACACCGGTCTATTCCGCTTAAATCTGGTCGAGGGCTGGCCCAAGTCTCAGACAGTACCGCTCTGGCCCACGCTAGCTGGGTCTATGCCATGCCTCGCGTGGTAGCTTGGTACGTCCCTCTTGCAAGTTCTTATCATCTTTCCTTTTCATATCTTATCATGTGTGCAGATGCTTTGTGCATACATGAATATGCCTCATATCTTATTTTACATATCATATTCTAATTATGCTTGCATGCATGGCATACATGAACATAACATGTGAATGTAATATATTCAAAGTATAATCTCTCATAACTCATATCATACTTAAATTCATACTTGCATATCTGAACCTTATGAGCATAACATTCATAGACTTCTACCGTAAATTTGGCAGCATAACGGATCGTATCTGTTTCCCCATGAATAGTGCTAGCTCTCACAGACAAACCAATCATAGCAGTATAATCAATCTAACATATCTATCAGGGTAAAACTTAAAATCGTCAACTCAAGTCTTATATCTTCACTAACACTTGTGAAACCATCAACTTGGTCATTTCTACCAATCCTATTCGGTTCTGCCCGAATTTTGTATAATCCACCTTTATTTCTATTCAACTCATTTAAATCTGAATTTTTGGATATGTCATAGTTCTATATGTCTACTTTCTAACCTCTTTGGTCCCATATCATTTTGATTTATATAACTCAAGATATCTAACTTTTGCCTCAGCCTATTCGGTCACTGTCCCGAATTACACACTTGGAAGTATAAATACACTAAAAATCGAAACTAACCTCAAATCATACGAAATTGGTGCCATATCAAAGCTAACAGGAGGACCTTTCATTTGCCAAAGTTTCATTCCAGTTGCTTAAGTATACCTCGAGTTATAAGTCCTGAAAGTCGACCTTCCTGAACTACCCTGTTTTGGCCTGGATTAGACATAGGGCAACTTCCTCGAATCACTGGGAATAATTGGGATGATAACAAACTCGGAATTTCCTATTGGGATGTTCCCCTATGTGTAAGCTTTCTAAAAAAGTTAGTTTCACTCAATTTGGAGTTGTATAGGGTGAGTTATACTCTACTCATGTCACCCTACCCAGATAAAAATCCTGAACCCTAGGTCAAACTTCAAAAATTCATATCTCCCTCAATACTAATCCAATAACCTTATATGGTATATCTATGGAAAGCCCTGAATGTCTACTTTCATCGAAAAATGGTTTCATTGGATTTAACTGGTTTTAGGCGGAGCCGTACGCTCCGTCGTATGGACTGCCGTGGAATTCTTCATCCAGATAGCATCCTAATCCATCCATTTCTCTTAGTTTTCTTCTTCTAATTCTAATTCACACTCAAGATTTCATATTAATCCCATATTAATCCAATCATACACATCCAATATATTATCAAATAATCATAAAAGTAATCTTTCATGCATCCTTAGTTTAGAGAAATCAAGGTTAGAGATTGAATCCTACCTCCTTGGAGTGTAATTTGAGCTAAGTGTTGAAGCTTGAATTGATAGAACCTTGTTAAGCTTGAAGGAGTGATGGAGTTGATTGAGAGAAGGAAAGAAGGAGGCTGGGACAAGAGGGAGAGAAGGAGGCGTAAATCAGCCTCAAATGAGAAGAGAAGTCTGACTTAAATACATGGAGGTAATTAGGATTGTAAGTATTGATTGGTTGAAATTTTGTGATTGAAGTCCGGCCACATCTCCCACTTTTGTGGCCAAATTGCTCTCCACGTCGTCCTAAAAGTGGGACTCGCTTCGATTCTGTATAAACTCGGAACTCGTCTTGATTCTGCTTAAAGTTAGAACTCGTGCTATTTTACTTGAGCTTGGAGCTAAAGCTGGATATCGGAACTCGTCCCATCTCATTTGTGACTTTGAAGAAATCTTGTCTGGTTTATTCGGAACTTGGAAGCAAGGTTGGATGTCGGAAGTCATACAGCCTACAATCACCTAATCTCGGAACTCAGGAATCCGGAATCACAATATCAAACCCAAATACTTAAACCTGGAAGTCGGTATGATGAGATCGGAAACATGGTATATTGTCTTTCAGACATGAAGTCGGAAATCAGGAATAATCAAAATTGAAGAGGAAATCGGAAATCGGGCATGACATGAAGTAAGACGAACTCAGAACTCGGTAATTATCCCATTTCATGTAAAATTTGAAGATGAACTCGAAAATGATGAAAACTAGTGAAATCGGAACTCGGAAATCGTGGTGGAGATAAAAATGGAATAGTTTAGCATGAGGTAAATTAGGGATGTTACATATGACAACAAACTTATCAGAGGCTATGAATAAAGTCTTAAAAGATACTAAAAATCTACCAATAACTGCATTGGTTAAGTGCACATATGGGAGAATAGTCAAGTATTTTGTGCAAAAATTTGTAGAGGCCAGGGCAGAGCTGAGTGCTGGAAATAGATTTTGTAAGAAATTAGTTGACGCTATTAGGAAGCATCAAGAGGATGCATATTCTTACCAAGTTCGCAGATATGATATAGAGACTATAAGGTTTGAAGTTGAAGAGACATTCAACCCTGTGACACAAAATGGTGGTCATACATGAGCCCTCAACTTAAGAAGAGGTACTTGCCAGTGTGAAAATTTTCAAGCATATAAATATCTATGCGATTGCTGCTGCTGCTGTGAGTATAGACTTTTACAATTTAGTTGATCCTGTTTATTCTATCCAAAATATTGTCAATGCATATAGCAGATAGTGGTGGCCAATTGGCAATGAGAATTGCATTACAGCGACATTAGACTGGACATTGGTTCCAGATCTGTCAACCCTTCGTGTCAAGGGCAGGCTGAAGTCTACATGCATAAGGAATGAAATAGATTTGGGAGGGTCGCAGCGAAGGTAACATGTGGAATATGTAAAAGGAAAGGTCATAATCAATGTCATTGCCCTCGTCTTACTGCAAGTCAAAGGTCCTAACATGGTGTTGACAATTTAGATGATGAAAAAATTTAAACTATGCCAAATTTATCATCAGTCATTTGATTGTTAATTACCTTCTTGCCATTGTAATTCTCTAAATTGCTTTATTTATTTTCTTGTCATTGTAATTTGCTACAAACTTAGCTTTAGAAACTTAGATTTGTTTAATGAATATATTATATTTATGAAAATTAACCCTTTAACTTAATATATTACTGAAGATTGATTTTAAATAATAATAATTCGGGTATAATTAAAGAACTTTAAGAAGTAAAAAACTTTATAATTACAAAGTATGCATAAACCATTTAGATATAATCATTCAAGACTTAATTTAGTTGATTTTTTTTATAGCAGAGTAAATTATAAAATCTTCAACCTCTAATAAATTCAAGACTTGGCTAATAATAAGTAGCTTTCATTAATAAACAAAAAGATACATCCATAATCAATCATATGAAGAGTTAGGTGATAATACACAACCACATCGCTTATCTCTTGCTCTACGATACGGGTTTTTTCTCACATCCTCTGCATCATCCTCAGGATCAACTATAGATAAAAAAATCTTCATTCAAGTCAATACCTTGTGGAGAAATGACATTTACACCACATGGAGTATAAAAGATTTCATGTGATAGCAAATCCATAAACCCCATAGGTGCACTAAGTGTGAACTCTAGTGGCACATATGTAGGTGTTGTAAATTATGATGCGCTCGGTGTAGAAGGGATGTACACCTCATTTGGGTCGTACGAATGACATGTAGCATGGGAAGAGGATGTTCCTACAGTTGGATAGTGAGGTGGCCGATAATAAGATCTTTCTGGACCTGAACCCATAGGATTGGCTGATGATGCTGATAGAACATAATATTGGCCGTAACCACGTTCAGGAAGTTGAGGAAGGGTAAGAACCTCTGTTACCTCTCACCTTCTGCATTGCTGAGGTCCCCGACCTTTCACCCAAGTCAGAGGTATTGCCATATTCATATCAGGTTATGGAAGAGGCTGTTGTTGAATGTGAGCTACTGTAGGTTCAGTGACCCTGCCTAATTCCTCAAATTGCTGTAATAACTCTACTATCACGTCTCTAACATTCTCCATCAAAAAGGTTGAGTCATTAATAGAGGATAAATAATGCATCCATTCCAGCTGATTATGCTATTTAAACATACACAAACTTTATACATAGGTGTTAATAACACAAAATAATTTAATCAACAGAAGCAATTTGCTCTCTACATGTGCCATCCCTGCTACTCTAGCAATGAGTGTGCCTTGAATACCATCTCATGTAGGGATCATTCTTGCTCAATAAACCTATTTGTTGGTCACTAATTACCACATATTGTGCTTTGTCATTCCATAGTTGGATAATCGAGGCATGCAAGAACATCCAATTATCACTCTCCTTTCCACATAGCGTAAGATCATGGAGTTGTTCAAGTTAACGTGGTGGGTCCAAAATATCCTGTTGTAAGCCAAATTAATGCATCACCCGATCCGATTGATGCCATTCTGCGATGTAAAAAAATATAGACGGCATAACAGCTCTCCAAATATAAAAGCCTTCAAGGAATATAGGTGCGAGTGCCCTATAAATTTTGAGATAGGGCTCCCATACAATCTGCAAAATAACAGTAATTAATATTAAAAATTCTATAGACTTAACATGATCAAAATTATAGAGGGGTCAATAAAAGATTTTTACATCTTTTCCCTTTAATCTATCAAACCTACGATGATAGTATGGCAAGTCTCATTGTACCATCGTAAAAGTTCTACTACCTGTCCATCCATTATTTCACATGTTCAACCAAATAATATTATAGAAATATAATGATTATTTAAACAAAAAATATTTCTAAAAAAAAAAAGCTAAAAAAGTCATATCGAGCACCACGTGGGGCATTAGCGATCTCCAATGGAGGAGTCGGGGCAATTGATAGGAATCTATCCCATATCCATAGCTGAATTAACATAGTCATGCCTCCAATCTCCCACCGATTATAATCTATACACTTGCAAAGCTCACCATATAAATAAAAGAGCACAACTGATCCCCAACTATATTGTCCAGCCATAGCAAAATCCTCTAACAATGATAAATGTAATGTCCTCCTCTGTACAGTACTATACTTAAGTTATAATACCATACTCAGGAGTTATTACTATTACCTGAGCGGACCTTTTCTGATAGCAACTTCAGTCGTCTTCAAGACTTCTCGAGCTATCTGGAGATAATATGGAAATAGGAGTAAGAATTTTAAATTCTCAGTAGGATTCACTAAGAAATGTTATACTGTGTCATCGTTATTATCTCCAGCTGCTTCGATTTATTATGAAAAAGGTGGACATATTATATAAACTGTTTAATTTTATAGTTCAAAAATATATTGTTCGAAGTAGAGTCTATTTTATTCATAAACTAGTCATTTGGGAGAACCAATACCAAATAAAATTATAAATCAATCTAGGAATAATAACTGCAACGTATTAAGATATAATAACACCAATATACTGGACACATAACATCTGGACATGCCTCTACTAGTACTTGCATTTATGTAGATGCACAAAACTTTCTTTTCTTTCTTTGTCTCCCTTTACTTGTATATTTCAGAGTACGATCGCTATGTTATACTCCATCAGGGTGTGATCACCATGTCATGCTCCTTAGGAATATGTTCTTCCAGCCATGTCCCAGAGTATGATCATCATGTTATACTCCATCGACATATGATCACCATATCGCATTCCTTAGGGTGTGGGATCATTATGCATATTCCAGAGTATGATCACTATGTCATACCCCATTAGAGCGTGATCGCCATGTCACGTTCCTTCGAATGTGCTCATCATGCTATATTCCAGAGTATGATCGCCATGTCATACCCCGTTGGGGTGTGATCGTCATGCCATACTCCTTAGGAATATGGGACCTTCATCATATCCTTTAATTGCCTTCATAGGAAGGGACCTAATTAACTGCCTCCAAGTAAAGGGATCTACATTTAATATATTCATATCATTGCATGTAGAATTTCATATTCATAACTTAAATTTTTATAATACAAGCTATTATAACTTTATATGATTTTGTCGAAAATTCGGCAGTATAACGGAACGTGTCTGCTTCCCTATGAATAGTGCTAGACAACCAGGAAATTTTAATCAAACATTAAACCCAATATAGAACATCATATTCATACCAAGAATATAACAATATCAATAGGTGCAAGTTTCAAAACTTTATGTCTTAGTCTGTCTTGCAAGCTTTTAAGTTCTATTGAAGTTCTCGAGTTTGACTTTCGAGAGTAAATGGAGTTCGAGTTCTGAGATTACCTAAGTTCCGACTTCCTGGGTTATGTTCAATCTCTGAGATTATATAATTTCCGACTTCCAGGGTTATGTTTGATCTCCTAGATTATATAATTTCTGACTTCTGGGGTTATGTTCGATCTTCTAGATTAATTCTGGATTGATCCCGATCTCCGACCTTAGTCTACATTTGGTCTTCCAGGACTTTTATGAGGGTGTTTTGCTAAGTTCCGAGCTCAATCTTAAGTATACCTGTTCCGAGTTCAATCTTAAGTATACCCTTCCGAGTTCAATCTTAAGTATACCCTTCCGAGTTCAACCTTAGTATACCATTCCGAGTTCAACCTTAGTATACCCTATCTAACTCTATTTCTAACTAGAATTATACTCTTATAAGAGAAAATTCACCAAAAATAGAAATCTAGATGAAATTGTACGAAATTTATATCAATGTAAAGCTAACAGAGCAAACTTGTAAATGAAATAAGTTGCATATCATTTGAGTGAATATAACTCGAGATATAAGCTCTGAAACTTAACCTTACTGGACTACCCTGCTCTAGCTCGGGTTGAACTTTAGATGAATTCATTGATGTAAAGGATAGATGGCAATGAATTTGAATCTAAAATTTTTATGGAATGTTCCTCGTATGTTAGCTTTCAAACAATGTTGGATTCACTCAATTTGGAGTTGTGTAGGGTGAGTTGCACCCTTCTCAACTCATATTGCCTAGATGAAGGTCCTTATTTCTAGGTCAAACTTCAAAAATTCACAACTACCTGTATACTAATTCAATGACTTTATATTATATATGTATGGAAAGCTCTGAATGTCTAGTTTCATATAAAAATAGGTTCATCAACTTTAAATGACTATAGATAGAGTAGTACACTCTACCATACGGACTGCCAAGGAAGAACCCTAACAACTTATTGAGTTTTCTCTTTTCTTTAAGTTCTTTCATACCAATTCCAATTCTAATCATAACGCATATGCATAATCAATTATAATTCATCATCATCACTTCAAATCTCATCAATATCACAAGATACCCAAGACCCCATACAGTCCCAAACCATGGAAAATAAGAAGAAAAGTAGGATTCCTACCTTGTCTAGTTGAAATCTTGTTAGTTTGATGTCCTAGATTGAAGAAACTCTTGATGAGACTTGAAGAGAGGTTGAAGATGGAGTGGAAATGAGTGTGTATGGAAGGAAAATAGAGAGTGGTTAGCTCCTTATGCTGGCTAAAATTATCAAGGGAGAGGAAGGAATTATCTCAAGACTTTTGAAGTAACTTGTTGCATGATTGGTGGATTTCTACTCCTTCTTCAATTTGCTAGAGCTGCCCACTTTTGGGCAGATTTTGTGGTGCCACATACATAGGTGAAGTGGCTAAATCTTGGCCATCTATCCTAGGGTTCTCACAGTACAATTTCTATGGATCCGGCTCCAACAATTTAAAATACCGAAATTCTACCGATTTCCTTCAAATTGGTAAAACGATTTTTGAAGAATTTTGTGAGGTTTTATATGTTTCTCTTTTAATTCTTCTTAATCCTAATCTCTCTAATTAACTTCTAATCAACTCCTAGTTAACCTCTAATTAACTTTTAATTAACTTTACAAACTCAATAAAATCAAATAAATCGATTAACGGTGTAACTTAAACGTTTTGCAAATTTAAATCCCTTCTATTTTCTGTTTTCTATGGCTAATGACATTTTCGTAATATTGAGCAAGTCTAGGGGCATCTCATGTTATTTCACATATGGATACCTCCATGGCTCAATCAGCAAAGGTTTAGGTTTCTATGTTTTCACTATGCGATTCTGCTTCGTTTAAAACCTTATTCTATTAATCCTGTTGATATAGGGACCTAAGTGTCATTTTCTAAAAAGTTCAGGAGCAAGGTTGTGAATAACAAAAATTTGCCTAAGGACGTTTTTATCATTTCTTATTACGTTATATGGGGATGTTACAGTAAAAGTCTTAAGGGTACCAAGTTTTCAAAATGATCTGGAAATAGAAGTAACCCCATCAACCGCAAAATGTATGCTCGAGCAAATCACCGAACCTGGACCTCATTGTCATTATGATCATTTATATCACTAAAGTGTATATTTAACCACCCCATTTTGGGAGAAATAACTTTTTAAAAACAAAAATACAAGTAAAAATAAAAATAGAAGTAGACAATAATTTTAGGTTTGGATGTAATTATAGAAGTATTTTTTATTAGAATTAAAAGTTATTAAATTATTTAGATATGATAAATACAAAAGTAACTACACCTTAAAAGCTGGTAATTTTACAGGTACTGAATTTTGGTTCTATTGCCCTTGGGGAATGGATGGGCACATCTAAATAAGTTAAGACCACATCCGCTCATGCTAGGTTAGTGAGGGGAGTTTCACTTCCACGTGGAGAGTGACTTGATATGCCTAAGTAAGAACCTACACTTGGTTAGTAACTATACCTAAAAGGATAGTAATTTTAGTTCGATAAGTTAGTAACTTTTTTAGTAACTTTTCACTGAGTTTTGGTTCTATTCCCAATTTGGCATTTTCCACCAAAATTACAAAGTATATATAAGCTAGATTACATGTTTTCAATTATTCATACTTTGGTCTATTTAGACACATTCACAAGCAGCTTACCAAGATACAAAGGTCCAAAATTATTGCCTTCACTACATGCTATATGTCTCCTTTTCATATAGGGAGTGAATCTCTTATCATACAAAGAGTGAAACAATTATGGTCTTCTATGTTTATAACAAGATGTTTGGTTCATGAATAAATATACAAATTACTTACTTTGCCTAAAGTAGGACAAATATTCGCTAAACAATCTTATAATCAATAATCAAGACAATCTTTGCTGGTACTTCTACAGATTTTAGAAATGCATGCCAAGTAACTATCAAATTTGACTCTCAATGAGACTCATTATGTTACCCTGATTATTATTGGGAAGAAATATAGCTATCACTTTGAAAATCCCTAGTGCTGAGGACTCTTTTTAACAATCATAACAACAAGGACATTATGCAACTGCAACACATAGTGAACCTTGACCAACTCAAAGTGAAAAAGCAGAGTAACAGGATCGCTGTAGTAAATAAAGCAAATCAACCTCCCAAAGATTTACCCATTTATGAGAAGTCATTTTCACAAACTCCTCTACTGATGATGGCTCATTTTCAAACTACCAATGATAAAGCAAGTTCTCATATTTTGCATAATCCCCAAAAGAAAACATATACATCAAAGAGAAGAAGAATCATTAACAAAAATGGGTTTACTAAATGGATAGGGTTTTCATCAATGTGTTTTCATTTCCGGGATAAATGGGTTTTCAACAATAATCATACACGAAATTTACTAGCTTGTTTGGATCCATGGTCTTTCATGGCAAACAGAAGCTATAAACCAAAGAGAAGAAGAAACAGTAGCAAAAGCTTACTAAAGGGAAAAGAGAGTGAGTGTAGAGTTGGAACTATATACTCAAGCGGAGTGTGTGAGCTTTTGCTTCTGCCTTTAGAGTCTTCAACTCCACACCAATGTGTCACCTTTGCTTCTACCTTCAGAGTCTTCAGAGTGAGAGAAGGAGCTATATGCGTTTTGCTTCTTTTGATTCTACCTTCAAAGAGAGTGAGAAAAGGAGTGAGACAAAAGTGGGAGAGTTCCATGTCAATGTGTCACCTTTGCTTGCCCTTGGAGTCTTCAAAGTGAGAGATGGAGCTAGACGCATTTTGCTTATTTTGATTCTATTTTTAGAGAGAGTGAGAGAAGGAATGAGTCAATAATGGGAAGGGATGTTCTCACGGGTGAAGGGGAGGAAGAGAGGTTCTAGCGGGTGTGGGTGTGGGGTTTTGCTTTTAAATTTTTCACTTTCCTTTTCCTTCTACGGTTGAGACCATATTTACTCTTTCTGTTTGTCGTTTTGCTTATTTTCATATGGTGTCAATCGTATCTTCACACGATTATCACAAGTCGCTATAGTTTTATTTTTGTTTTTAGATAAGAGGTATCAACTCAATTTTGTTTTACAAAAAAAATCTTTACGTGGACTATCATTAAAAAATTTATTTTATATTACTTTTATAAAATGGGTTAGAGCAATGCTACATAGCTAGAAGAATGTAACTAGAATTTTTGCCAGAAATCATGGTGGTGGTTGGATAATATAAAGTGGTGGGACCCATCTACTCATCTAAGGATTAGTAATAATGCCACATCATTCTGATACCAAAATTTTAGTAAAAATTTTGGATGTCTAGTATTTTCCAATGGGTTAATGCAATAGTCTACAAAAAATTAGTTTTGATTGATATGTAATAAAGTATATAAAGTGCGGCATGAGAAGGAAAATTTCAGCGTTTAGATAAAATGTGGTCGCTGAGATTACAATCCTAACTTAAAAAATCATGTGACTCCATGCATCTTCATCCCTCAAAAACACCACTTCCACCTTCATTCCCAAAAATAATATTCCGAATCTGTCAATGCTGGAGACCACTATCATGAAGCTTGTCTCAATCTATAAACAATATTGTAAAGTTTACATGCCAAACACTCCCTCTTAATGGAATATCCCAATGGCAAATCAGTATACACCTCCTCGAACAAATCACCATTGCGAAAGGAATTATTAATGTCCATTTGCAATAGACTCTAGCCCTTCATAAGAGTAATGGTTAATAGAATTCTAATTGTAGTTAGCTTGGCCACTAGGGAAAAAGTGTCTAGAAAACCAGTTCCCACTTGTTGGGTGTACCCTATGGCTATCAGCCGAGCTTTATATCTATTTACCTCACCATTAGGCTTTTTTTTTCCCCAATTGTTGCAAAAGCTTAAGACGTCCAATAGGAAGGAGCCACAAAGAAGTACATAGCTACATCACGATATAAGTTCAAGGCTACCAACATAACCATACAAAACAAAATCAGCATCAGTACCAACATTCCTTCAATCACCCATCATGCATTGATACCCCCGAGTTAATTTATCCTTAGTTGGTTTTGCGTCCACCTCCTAACAGTAGGCAAGTTGTGAGCCACAAATAAGGCAGAAAATGGAAACAAATAGCACCACCCCTTTGTTTAGTATCCGAGTCTAACCTTTATCTATTGAATTTCGAAATTCCACTCTAGTATAAAATCTTCAAAAACATCCTGTTCGTGATCCACCAAACCGTCCAAAGTATCACATACATCAAGGAGATCCACAATCTCTTTTCAAATCCTTTGAAGGGTGCCCCCAACCAAGCATCAAAAAACATACCTGGACTCTTGGGGCTACACCAAACCAAGCTCCACCAATTCAAACATGCATACCAAATTTTCATAGTGTAACAACAGGTGAAGAATAAATGTTCTATAGATTCCGGTTCATTAGAGCAGAAAACACATAAGGTATCACTGGGAAAGAAACAATTCATTTTACATAACTCGTCCTTTGTATTCAAACTCTCTATCAGGATGAACCAAACAAGTAGTTCGGCCCTACGAGTAACAACGCCTCTCCAAACTTTCCTTCCTTGGATCTTGCTGTCAGTTTCTTGCTTGTCAATTTTCCCCACCTTCAAACCAAAAACTTCATCAAAAAACATCCTGAGGGTTCAAATCTCGATAGCCATTCATCATCAATGCCTTCCACAAAGTTTATGCGATTAATCAATTGTGTCAGTTCCTGCACCATCTCTTCTTCCTATGAGAATAGCTGCCTTCTCCATATAAAATTCCACTGCCAAACATGCCCTACCAGCTACCCATTTCAGTAATTAGTGCTTGCTTTTGGAGAGAGATTGAGAGAAGTCTCAGGAATTTAACCTACAGGCTTTCCTTTCCAACCCAACAATTTGACCCCAACGTTGTCCAATTACCACTTCCCACCTTTCTCCTCATACATTCATTGGCAACTTCCAGAAAATCATTACCCAATGATGAAAAATTCATAATCTGTCCCCAATGACCTTCTTTCACCATATTCCTCGCACTCACCATTAGGCTTATATTTGACTTTATGAACCCAATGACAACCAATAGTATGTTTCATTGTTTCCTCAACCTTAGCTTTTTGCCAATGGTGAAATTTAACAATCTAGTGTAAGTAAGAGGGGTTGTGTTACGTTACTCCTGTTTAACTTTGGGAGTAAGTTAATCCCCTCAAAAATGTTATAAAATATCCTAACACAATATTGCTAAAAGGGTATCGACTAATTTTTTTTGCACCCACTCGATCATGATTAGGGATTTTAGCTTGAACATAAGAGGGAGGGGCTTGTGCTAAACGGCAGCTCTGGGAGATGGGGCGGTGGCGCACGTCCAGACTAGCTCGACGATGGCGAACGCAGCGGCTGGAGTGGTGGAGGTTGCGCAGTGGTGGCGGTTGTTGTGGTTTGTGACTGGCGTGGTGGAGGTCGCATAGTGTGGCAGTTGTCATGGGTTGTGGCTGGCGTGGTGGTGCGAGTTGAAGAAGCTGGTGGTTTGCGGTGTCTCTGCCATGGATTGATGCCGTGGCTGATGCGTTGATGTGAACTGAAGGAGTTAGTGGTTTGCGGCGACTCCACCACGGGTTGATCCACTTGTTACTCCCCTCCAACTATAGTAATGTGTTGTTCTATGACCAAACAATCAGAACATTTTCTAGGTCTTCCAAAAACGATGAACCTATAATATTGTTCATACCTACTAAGTAACCAATTTGCTTATTGCAACCAATTTAAGGATTGATTTCTCTTAGATGTGCAATGTCATTCTCAAGGAATTGGGATATGCTAAAATTTTTGCGAAGTTGTTTGCTTTTGCAACAGGTGGGGGATGAGGGATTGGTAGATGAGGAGTTGATGGACAAGCCTCTTTTTGTAAAGAAAAATTGGCCGACACCCCTTTAGCAATATTATATCAGAGTGTTTTATAATATTTATGAGGGGACTAACTTACTCCCGAAGTTAAACGGGAGTAAGGTAACACAAGCCAAGTAAGAGGGTTCAAATTCTAAAGAAACTTGAAGAACAAAATCCTTATAAGAGGCACTTAATCTATCATAGCTCACATAGTTACAAATGAGATGAGGGCTAGAAATAGAAGCACATTAGTAATCCTAAAGGTATGAAGGGGCCTGCAAGCTCTAGAAGATTTTCTGAGTGGCAAGATTGAAGAAGAGGCTGCAGGTCTTGCAGGTGCAGCAGACTTAGGATTAGGTGGTTGTGGAGCTATATATTAGGCAGTGTGGGTGGCTGCTAAGCTATATCAAGTTAAGATGTAGGTAAAACAACATCAGCAAATGGATTTGAATTAGCGGAGTCAAGAGACACATGCTCAAAAAGGAAAACATGTTCATGAAATTAAAGATACCTACTTATGAAAAATTGCCTAGTCTGAAGATTATATAGTTTGTCGCCCTTATAACCAATAGGATAACATACAAAAAATGAGGGAATAGCTTGAGCACTAAATTTTGTTCCCTGCGGTGGTAAAGTAGATGCATAGCATAGGCATCCAAAAACTCTTAAAGAATGGTAGTTTGGGGACTTGTTGAATAGCAGCTAGTTTGGGAACTTAAAATTAAATAAGTCTATTGATCAAGAAGGTGGAAGCTGCAACACACTCTCCCCAAAAATTAGAGGAACTTTGGACTGAAAAAATAGTGCTCTAGCAATGTTTAGAAGGTGTTGGTGTTTCTTTTTAACCACTACATTCTGCTCAAGTCTATGAGCACATGAAAATTGGTGAAGAATGCCTCTTTCCTCCAAAAACTTAGTTTGAACCAACTATTTGGCATTATGAAACCTGATTTGTTTAATCCACTTATCAAATTGTATTTCAACTAATGCAAAAAAATTCATACGGAAAACAGTAACTTCAGACTTAGCATGCAACAAATATGTCCAAGTAAATCTCGTGCAATATGGTAAAAAAGTATTGTTTGCTGCCATAAGTGGGGACATGATAAGGGCCCCAAACATCATAATGTATCAAATCAAAGGGAACACCAGCCATGTTATTAGTGGAAACAAAAGAAAGCCTCCTAAGTTTTGCTAAAGGACACATATTACAATGATGAACAGAACCTGATTGAAAAGACAAACATGCACACAATTTCCAGAAAATCTTATTAGAGAGATGGCCTTATCTTGCATGACATGTCTCTATAGACACATATTTGACAGTTTGCACCTAAAAAATAGTAGCTGAGGTTGTATTTGAAATTTATTGTAGGACATAAAGCCTTTCAGCCAAATTAACTCTACCAATCACCATCGAGGCATTGTTGTCTTGAATCACATAAGATTTTGTATCAAAAGATGCAGTATAATGACTATTTCTGAGCAAGGCAGGTATAGATAATAGATTGAATTGAAAACTAGGTATATAAAGGAAATGAGATACTATAAAGGAATAAGAAATGTGAAACACATCAATGGAATGAACTAAGGCAATGGTGCAATTAGGTAATGTGACAAAACAATTTTATGCAAGGTATCAACTGTAAAATACTTCCAATGAGGAGGCTACATTAGGGGTAGTACCACTATCAATGATCCATGAACTAGTCCTTAGATCTTATCTCATATGATAGGCAATATAAGTAATACCATGAGGAACCATACCGAAGGAATTTTTAGCATTTGCAACCGACTGAGACATTTGACCATGTGCATTGAGCAAAGAAAGTAAATGCCAATAGTATCCTTGAGTCAAAGGCATGGTAGAGTTACCAGCCGCAGTCTCCACAGAAGTAGAATTATCATAAACATAATGCACCAATTACTTGGCTTTACCCTTGCCATAGCTTAGTGGATACCTATGGAGCTTATAGCACTTGTCAACTGAGTGGCCTAATATACCACAATGTGAACAAAGGGGTCAATCTTTCTTGCCCTGCTACTACTGGGCATTTGAAGGTTTCTTGGCAGTCTTGACAGTAAAGACTGCTTGATTAGAAGGTGGTGTGATCAAAGAACTAGCAACCTATCTTTGGTTCTCCTTTTGCAACAACAAAGAAAAAAAAAGGTTACTGATGTTTGGAAATAGATCCATGAGCAAAATCTGGCCATGAGTCTGAGAATAGGATTCATCTAAACCCATCAAAAAGCATTGCACATGCTCCATTTGAAAGAGATCCTATAAAGGCCTCACTGCACCACGGTTACAATTGAGAGCAAGTCAAAAACTACAGAACTCCTCCCAAAGAGACTTAACCTTTGTGAAGTATTTAGTAACTAATAGGTTTCCCTGGCAAACACTCATCAGATCACACTTCAATTGAAAGATTCGAGGACCATTCCCATGGTAGAATCGATCCCTCAAATTAGACCAAATTGCACTAGCAAAATCACAATAGACAATACTGGTTGCTATGTCCTTGGAAATGGAATTAAGTAAACAAGAACGAACAATGTTATTAACATATTGCTAATAACTTACAAGCTCAGGATTGGCATCAACTTCAGGAAGGGATAGAACCATCAGTAAATGCAAATTTCCATTTGGAATTCAATAACATTTGCAATGCACGACTCCATGAGTTGTAATTGGTCTCAATCAATGGATAAGAAACCGACATCAAACCAAGATAATCCGAAGAAGAAAGAAAGTATGGATCGATCTGTTGATTCAATGCTAGTGAAGAAAAAATGAGAAAGAACACAAATGATGCAAAGAACAGATGAAGAAGAACTGGAATGATCTCCAAAGAGCTTAAAAAAGATGAGTGGAAGCTTAAAGAATCTCCTACTAATACCATGTTACGCCTAGTGTGAATTCAATGTAGAGAGAGTGCAGAGAAGAAAGAGTGAAAGAACTCAGAGAAAGAGAGAAAAATGATCTCATTTATCTTCTAACTTCTGAATACAAACTTATATACAATCAAAATACAAAGCTAACTTCTCAATAGACTATAATAGAAAACTCACTAATTTTTATAAATATATACATGTAACTTAATAATTTGACTAAAATATACAAATAATTTATGGAAAATCTATCCCTGGTTGGTCAACTAAAATACCAAAGATAATGTTGTTCTTTGAGTTAACCTACACTTTAATCTCTAAACAAATCTACTTCTAACAAAATCATCCCAAAAAAAATTGCTAATACATTAGTCCTTAACATTGAGCACATTCTAATTAATGCTTCTATTAAATTCCATTCGTTAACTCCTACTGAAATGATGACATGGCTTGTTAAATGTTATGTGTAATCTAAGCTGGACGTAGAGGGACTAGTGTGTTAATATTTGAATCTTTTAGGGATTAATGCACATTTTTTTGCAATATTTTATTTTCTCTAATACCAAAGATGCTCAAATTTGGATAGTATTGGATAACCATTGTTATGTTTGTTTAGGATGCATTTTAGCATGAGTAGGATCAACTAAATAACATGGATGAATAATTGCCAATGGAAAATCAATTAAGTTAATGGGAATCGAAACATTTTATATTCAATTTTATTTTTGTTGTTAATAATTTCTTTGATATGCTTTCTATAGTTACTAACTTCATGTATAAAATTTTCGTAAAAGATAGCTTTTAGTCTCTCTCTCTCTCTCTTTTTTTTTTTTTAAAACTAAGTGTGAAAAAAATAAATAAATCATAATTACTTAAAGAGAAAATTTTAAAAAAAAAGGACAGAAAGAAAGCTTAAAAAGCTTTTTCAAAATTAATTTTTTTAAAAGGTAACTTTACTGCTGACATTTTATTTTATTTTCAGTGTAAAATATAATTTAGAAAAAAGTAATTACTTTTACCAAAAATGTGGGAAGAAAATAATTACTTCTTTAGAAAAACATAATTAAAAAAAACCTTCAAAAATATTTCTAGGCTTTCCTTGTGTCTTTTATCTTTTTATGTTTTCTTTAAATAAAGATGATTTATTTATTTTTTAACATTTAAAAAAAAAGAGAAAAAGAACGCTATCTATTTTGAAAATTTTGATATGTAATTCATAACTATAGAAAGCACACTAAATAAATTATTGACAACAAAAATAAAATTGGCCTTATTTCATTTCTTATCAGCTTAATTGATACTGAATTGGTAATTAATTAATATTTGTTAATTAGTTTTCTATGCTCTTGTTAAGATGCATCCTATAAAGATACAATAATGACCATCCAACGCATATCTAAATATGAGCATATTTGAACTTAAAATAAATAAAATATTGTAAATAATATCGAAAACAATTACACATTAATCCCTAAAAGTTTTAGATTTTAACATATTAGTCCCTCTACGCCTAGCTCAAATGACAAATGACAAATGGCAACTAACAAGCCATATCATTATTTCGTACGGAGTTAAGAGATGAAATTTAACAGAAGAACTAACATGTTAGAATGTGCTTAATGGTAAGAACTAATTTTTTATCAAAATTTCTTTGAGGGGAAATTTGTTAATTAAAAAGCAATTCTTTTAGGGAGTAAAGTTTGTATTTACTCTTGTTCTTATCTAGCTCTAAAACTAAGGGTGTTTATTGGTTTGGTTCAACCTGATGAACCCCAAAAATTAAATCAAACTAATTGAATTAGTTTAGAATGGTTTTGGTAATTGAGTCTAATTATGTAAAGTCCAACAAAAATCGATCACCAATGGTTAGGGTCTTGGATTTTGTGATTTCATATTCAATATCGATAAACCGATCATCTTTTTATGAAAAATTACAATCCTAGTTCCATGCCCAACCCAACTACTTCTTCCCCCCACCCCACCTTTTTACTTCTCCCCATTCATTCAACATTCGAAATAGAGACATTAGGATAGGAAATCTAGACATCCCTTTTTACCAATGCTTCCATCATCATAAGCATGGTAGAAAGGCAGGCACAAGAAGGAGCCAGATTAGAGGTGGTGGTCATGTAGCCGCTACTTAGCGAGAGTGGGAAGGATAGCTAGTGGTGGTGAGGGCAAAAGTGGGACACAAAGCATATTGACAATGTGTGAGACAAGTCTTTCAATGAAGTATGAGACAAGGTGATACATGCTCAGGAGGGCAATTTGGTTATTCCAACACTGGAAAAGAGCTTATTTTTAGCAAGTTGATTTTGCCTTAAAGATCAAGCAATCCAAGAGCTCATTTCAAGTTACTTGGAGATCAAGGAATCAAGCTTAATTAAAGTAACTTGATGAGCAAGCAATCTAATCATGTTGGAAATATGCTTCGATTGTATCTAGATTCATTTTTTATTGGTTTTGACTTAGTCTAGATTTGAATTGAATTAGTTTATCTTTTAAGATTTAAATCAAATATGATCGAATCTATATAGACCAAATCTGATTTAAATTAGTTAGGAATAAATCTTTTAGGATAAAATCATATATTTTATTTTTAAATTTTAGTTTCAAATCAGATCTTTTAGATAGGATTAGATAATTTCTATTTTTAGGATTTATGTATAAATAGGCAACTTGGCCTATAGACAATAGAGAATTTATCATATAGTTTATCATAGTTTGACTACCAATACTATTGTGAGGTTTTCCTTATTTTGTTTTTGTGTGATGCAGAATCTTCTATCTTTTCTCTGTTATCTACGTTTCCAAGGGCATGTTTCTTGGGGATTTAGTAGTGAAGGTCTTTATTCTAAATCTTGTTTTCTATCAAAGTGTATGTCTAGGGTTTCTGGATCTTTATATCCACCGGGTTTCGCATCATTTGGTATTCAGAGCAAAGTCTATATAAATTTCTATTTATCTATCTTTGTCTTTTACGTTTCTCTTTTATCTTCTTTTCTTGTCCATTGTCCGATCTCCCCAAGGAGAGCTAAACTTTCCTCATCCACAACCAATTCCTCTACTTGAGCATGAATAGCTAGAATCTGTATCATTTCAGCCAGACCATAGGTCTGTGTTCGAATGATCACCAACCGATCCAACAGGTCAACAGGTATGCCATGAGGACTGGTCATATCAGTTCCTCTTACATTACAGATTCCTCTATTTGTAGCAAAAATTACAATTAGAGATAGGGAACTCTCTAAAGCACGATTCAGATAAGAAAAACATTCCATATCTAGCATATGCACCTCATCAATAAATAGAACTCCAGGGACAAGCTCTGTTACACCTTCATCAATATATAAGTTAACAACCTTGTTGAATTCTTGTCTCAACTTCTCAGTGATTTCTGTTTTCCTGGGTTTCATCATCTGACCCATAAGAGACCCACAAGGCGACAAAGGAATAAAAACTAAAGCAAAGATGTTATAATGCATATAATGGTGTCTTATTTATGTTGCATATTGAAGAATTGCATTGGCATGGTTTATTATCCATTACTCATGATATTATATCTTGATATGTGATGGTTTTGATTGTGACATGGTAGCCATGTAGTTTTCCATGCAATGACACGATTGGAACCATTTATGGTTTTCAAATATTTTCATATTTGTTCATTTTCTACTAACAATTTTCAATTCTCATTTTATTTGTGAGGGTTTCAAATTAGCCAAGAAACATTATAGACAAAGTTAGACTTCTCCAACCATTGTAATTACTATTATTGGCTTTGACAATACTTTATTGATATCTAGTAAAGTCTTATATCTACATCTAAACACTCCTATGTACTTATGTACATTAATATGTTAAATGCCAAATTTACTATTTACTTTCTTGCCAAGAGTCTTTTCATGAATGGGTGTTATATTAGAGCCTTATTCCAGGTTTGAATAGAAGTTAGGTGTCAACTGAGTCTTTGTTGTCTGCATGCTACATGCTTTGGTTTCTCTATATATGGCTTATAGTATTATCGAAATATTAATTATAAAATATTGACTCTAATCAACTCAATATTGGGTCATTTATGTACTTGTAAGACTATATGGTATTAGAAGAACAAGAAATCCTAAAATAGAGTACGCCAGATAATACTCTATCAGGGATTATAGGAGCCATTAGGGTTTGGTTGAAATTATCAAGGCCCAGACAAAATCAACCAAAATAGTATTACAACAAATGTAGGAGACTTAACATAGGAACAACACTCACCACCAGTATGGAAATGGGAACTCCATTGGAGAAGCTCCCATAGCCAACCTTTGTTACCAAGTACTCTCAGACTTTAGGAAAACTATACCACCCTCATTTGATGGAGATTATGACACAAATTTAGCTGAAAGATGGGTCATGCAACCAGAAAAGATTTTTACAATAATGGGCTGTGCAAATGCACGAAAGGTGGCCTTTGCATCCAATATGTTGGAAAGGGAGGCAAAGCACTAGTGGAGAGATGCATCCTATGATTGATTGAAGTCTAGAGGGACCGAGATCACTGAAGGGTATTCTTAGCCACCTTTGTTGACAAATATTTCCATGATAGTGTTAAAAATGAGGAAGAAATCGAATTCATGTCGCTTAAATAGGGAAGTATGACTTCACATCATTATTTAGCCAAATTTGAAGAATTATCAAAATTTTCTTCCTACCTAAAAAGTAACCCGATGATTATTGCAAGGCTACAAATTTTGAGTGGGGCTTAAAGCTTAAGATAAGGGAGAAGGTGTCTACCTTAGAATTTAAAGATTATACTGCTCTAGTAAATAAGTGTACAATAGCATAGAAGAGTTATCTAGAAATTGAATTATAGAGAGAGAGAGAGAGAGAGAGATTTATGAAAAGAAAGAGAGAGGTGGAAGCTCAAAGAAAAAATAATTTTAGGATTGAAGTAAACTGGGGGAAAGATAAATGAAATACATACTATTGGTGTGGGAAGTCAAGGCAAAAAAAATGTCCATTTTGGTTTTAATACAAAACTTATGGCTGGTTTTCATGTTTAGAAAATTTTTAAGGTGCATTTTTTAAAATAAAAAATATTTTTATGATATTATTTTTTATTTTTTCTTAGAAGCTATTTTTTATTTTATGAGAAAGCATTAAAATAACTTCATTATATTTTATTTTTTAAAATATATATTTAAATATCTTGTATTTTTTATAGATGTAATTTAATTTAAAATAATTTTTCAAAAAAATATAAACAAATGACCCTCAAATTGCCTCCTTTTCATTTTAGTAATCTTCTACTTCGGTTAAATTATAATAATAGGAATTAAAAAAAATGGTATTTCCTGTAAAGAGTCGTTGGGATCGCTCAACCATACATTGAACCACCAAATAAATGAATTAAATGTAAGTCGCTTCTTTCTTCAACAGTCAAACAACTCAACAATGAGATTCTCTTATAAATCGCACCTCTCCTTTCAAGATTGTAACAAAAGTCGCACATGACTGGGAAGATGGAAGGGGGGCCATCACCCTTGCTGCCTTCTCTATTGGTGCTGGGATTGGGATTGCTACTCTTCTGGTCTAGTGTGATGTCTATTTTAGACATGGTATCATCTTTATTTCAATTTGTATCAGAAGCTGACAGAAGTTTTATTGCTTGCATGCTGGTGCTTCTAGTTCTTTTGGTATATGTGCTTATTCACTTTCCTTCTTCATTTCCCTATATTGGCAAGTCATCTTATGGTAAACACCATCAAGTCAGCATGATCTCAAGCCATGATTATGATGGATTTGAATTTGGTTTGGGAACACTGCTTTTAGTGTTACTCTTCCTTCTTTTGTATTATCTGATTTGAGGCTATAATACAGGTTCAAACAAAGGGTTGAGGCATAGTCTCTTTGTATATACACTTTTTTTAATCCCTATAGTTCGGTCTATTTGAATTGTTTATAAGACTAATGCTCATTCAACTATGAGATTATAAGGGATATGCAATGTCCCAACAAGAGTGGTCTCCTTAGAATTTAAACTCTTGTCATAAGCTTGTCATTCAAATGGTTGTTTTTATTAAGATGAGAAAAAATCTAGTTTACAAGGCGGGGCATACATAATGTTTGTGCACTAACACTTTCATTGGCTTTTTCTCTTTAAATTTTAAGTCCCTTGATATTACAATATTTAACGATATCCACTACAAGAAAACTGATATTTTAATAAGAACTCCCTAAATTATGGACATTAATTTAGTGATCTTTTGCTCCATCCTGACTGTTAGTGAAAAATGTAGTAGCAACTACCAAAGTTAGTTAAAGGGCTAGAGTGGGTGAGAATTCAATTTTCTATTTTTAAAAAAATCAAGTTCTTATCGTCGCAATGACTACCTAATATTTCTATAATCTTGTTACCAGAATATACCTAATTAGCTTCATACGAAAGCACCTGAGGTCACATTCAATCCCCAACGTATTAGTGCGAGTTTCCATCCCCTCACTTATTCTTAATTAGGGCCTGCGTTGTAAAATAACAATAATATTAGACTTCGATACCAAAGAAAATGCAAATTGAGTTGTGACGGTGCGACCAATTTTGTACAAGAGATTGATATTTACACGAAGATTGATTACAGTGCTTTATTATTCATATCTTGCTCAATTAAAAAAAAAAAACAGTGGAATAAAAGAACAAAAGTAGAATTGAAATATCAAAACTAGAATGCATATGAGGCGATAAGCACCAATAAAGTGTCCGTCCGAGTGAAAGAGATTCGAGTTTCTTAAACATATGGTTTTGGATGTATATATATCTGATCATATTCCATGAGAGTAGTTTCTCATCTATTTGGTAAGAAAATATTTTATATATATATATATATATATATATATATATATATATATATATATATAAAATTCAAAAATGGAACTATTCCAATTGAGGATATATTAATGAATTGTGTATAGCCGCGCAACAAATATTGCCCGCAAAAAATTAGTTATTGATATACAGATATATCATTAAAAGGGCACGTTGCAGCTTGCAACTCGAATGTTGCAACTACACTATACAATTTGGAAGGGTTAAGTTACCTACTATGAGTTGGTGAGCTGGAGACTGCTTTTATTCTCCAGGAAGTTGAGAAGGCATGGAATAAAGACATACATATCTTGAGAAGGGTTAGTCTGTGTATCTTTCAAAGCCGACAAAACCATTTTTTCCCCAGCAATCGTTTGGTTTTTCATGTAAATTACTTGTGAGAAACTAAGAATTGCTTTTGAGAAGGATTTTATACTGAGAAATATAACTAAGCTTCTATAAAGATATGTGTAAGAGCTGTAAGAGCTGAGAAAAGCGATCTTCTCACTATGCATAATGTAAGTTTTTCATTTTTTTTTTAATTTACCAGTAGAAAGAAAACTTCCATCAAATTGGATTGAGAGAAAGTAAATATAATAACCAATGCTTAATTACTTTGAATAGTTTGATAATTATTGTCATAGCTTAAGTAAGATCCTGAATTTAAGTTTTATGAATAGAAAAAATTAGTGCTAAAAATTTTTTACCTTAAATAAGTTGACCAGTTCAACCCAAATTGATTGAAGTAAAATGAACTTTAGATATTGGTAATTTAGACCCAAAAAAAAAAAAAATCCAATATAATACTAAGCTAATTGCTTCCATGCAACTTAAGGAATCATAAAACCTAGATGAAGCAACTTGATGCTTTCCCTTCCGACAAGCATTGATAGGAAAAATTTCGAACCTCAAGATAAGTTCTTCGTAGTCTCTAGCAGCATGTGCAGGTAGGAATAATCACTTGATCTTTTATCACAGAGCACTGTCATGTTGTGCAAAACTAATTTTACGAAATGATATACGAATACACATGGTGTGATTTGATTAAAATATATATGGAAATCTAATGCAAATAAACGGGAAGTAATGACATGCTTGTAAAGTACGAATTCAGTTTCATACTGTTGATCATTATCCTTTCAAATCAGAATGCAATCAATGCTGTAAAATTCAACTAATAGAACACGGAAAGAAAGGTTTGCTACTGGTGGTTTTTGACCGTGGCAGTTGCATGAATACTACATTAGTTGTGGTTTAGGTGAAGGAATTTTAGGTTAGGATCAATACAAACAGTAATTCAAAATTCAAAATTCAAAATTCAAAATTCAAAATTTCTACATTCCAAGAATCAATTTAACTCTAAATATGATATGTTCAACAATCCATAATAAGGGATTGGAAAATTAAGATTACATGGAATGGGTGAATATGAGAAATGTATAATCACAAGAGAAGAATCACCTGATAACTTGATCTGAATGAGAAAATGAGCGAAATCTAAATTAGGATTTTGGGAGAGTGAATTCCTCCTATCCCACAATAGATAATGTGTGTTATGGTATCAATAGGGCAACCAAACACCCTACATATGGCTAAGAGCAAGGGTCTCTCTTTGTGTCAGCAAAAATAATGAGCTAAGCCATCCATTACAATAAAGCCTATACACAGGTATCCACAACAAACCCATCCATGACTAGTACTTAACAATAATAGGCCCAACAACAAGAGTAAGCGCTAATTTTGGGCTCAAGACAATAGGCTCTAATTATTTTGATATCTAATTAATCTGAGTCCAAAATTAAAATGTGACATTGATTTATGCTAATCCAACAAAATTTTCAACAATCTCCCACTTTCACAGCATAAATCGAATCACTACAAAAACAATACCTAGATCAATTCATAATGTGTGGCGACAATAACATGTCAAAATCGAGCAAGCACTCTTAACCAAATAGTCTAATATGGGATAATAAGCACTCAATTGCAGAAAATCATAGTCGAATGAGTACTGACATCATATATGCAAACTACTCATTTTCTAGTGACCCAACAAAAGGTGGTATATAGGTAAATGGGAATGCACAACAAAATTACACGACAATACGTTACCAAAATGCAATTCCTGCCAAATGGCCCAAGCATTCATCCTAGATGCTATTGTGAGATCTAATAATCTCAGCACAACAACAATATTAGACTGGGTCTGAATTATCTCTCAAAAATGTACCATACCAACATAAGTATGTACAATAACAATATATGGCAATATAAGCATCTGCCCAAGATATTTTGAGATTCAATAAAACTATCAATATAACAACAAAATTGAGACCGGGTCCATTATGAAAATTTCATCAATAATTAAGCTACGCAAACTTATATGGCACTTACAATAGTTTGAGGTTATAATAAACCTACAGAACAAGATCCCACTAATCCAAAACATCAAAGGGATCTCAATATACCAATATGGGTTACATAATCAATAACAAAACCTTTAGCGACTAGCCTTTGTTTAGGGGATCAACAACCATAAATTCTATAAGAATGTACTCAAGAAGAGTCTACCACACTACGCAATATAATCGCAAAATGATGCAAAACAATATATGGCAAAATATCATTAAATCTTGTGACAATAATATAATAACAATAACAATATAAATTTCTCCTGCTAATCCAAGATATCAAAATAACATAAACATTTCCATTAGAGACCACAAGTTTCAAAATACTCTAATGGTATAATAACTAGTAGTGGAATTATCAATAGTTTTGTGGTAGAATACTCAATGGGAGTTTGAAACTCACCATTATTCTCTCCAAGAACAAAGTACAAAATAGAGAGAATAACAAAAGTGCAAAGTTATCAAAATTTTCAACCAAATACCCTCATAGAATTGGCTCTATATACTTTGCCTACATAATTTGAGGAGACCATAAGTATCCATTTGGCATTTTACAACAAATATCTCCTCTCTGTCATCATAAATTCAAATGATAACAAGTCATACTCATTTGAGAACAAAATTAATATATTAGTAGCAAAAGTCCATGGGACTTATAACCATTAGTAAGGACATAACAAAACATAAAGTCTTTTTTTTTTTTTTTTATAAACAATATGAGTTTTATTAAAGAACCAAATCCAACATCAGAAAGTTTACAAGAAAATTAGGAAGGCCACTCATCCACTCACAGTTTTGGCATTCTCTAGCATAATGGGTTAGGTAGTCTGCAACTTTATTGATATTCCTAGCTACCCAAGTGCAACTAAATTTGATAAACCCACTTGCAAGCCAAAATATTTCTTGTAGGATAGACCTAGTGTGGGTTTGATACTCCTTTCCTCTCTGTAAGAAATGTATCACCTTTTGAGCATCACTTTCTAACTCAACATTCTGGAACCCTAACTTAGCTGCGAACAACAACCTTTCCTTAATCGCCAGGAGCTCCACCCCTTTTGGGTCTGATTCCAAGCCCAACTAAAATTGATTTGTCAATAATGAAAGCCCCTTGTGGTTGCGGATCATGATCCCGACTCCTTCTACTCCCAACCCTTCGAATAGCACTGCATCCATGTTCATCTTCATCAGGACAATGCCCACAAATTGTTGCTCTCTGGTAGGTCTCAAGATTAACCTTTGCTTAGTATGATACTATGTCTACTAATCGACAAGGTTTGCCTTGCCATCTACTAATCCTTTCCTTCCAAATTTCCTACCAAGTTGATCCAGCTGCCTCTTAGTCGAGTATGTCCTAATTTTGGAATGATCTTTGCATAAGTTGCAACACTTTTCCTCAGTGTTAGTGACAGCCACAGTACCTATTAATAAAGGAAGAGCATTACGAGTATATGGGCAATCAAAGAGAAGGTAAAAGACATTTTCTTGGGCTTGACCACACAGGTAACATAAATCATTACTTATTACTCCTTTTGTGTTTAATTTTTCTTTTGTTAGAAATATGTTCCAAGCTGCCCTCCATAGGAATACCTTGGTTTTAAGGGGAACGTTGATTTTCCATAATCTCTTCTAAAAGGAAGCATAACTACATAGTAGATTAAAATTGTGATAGTGCTCTATGTTTGCTTCTGCTCTAGCTTTGTGATTATTTCCCATTCCACCTTATATGCACTTTTCACAGAGAATTCCTCTTTAGTATTATGAATCCAAAAAATCGTATCCTCCTTATTTCTGGTAATTAACTGAAGGCTTTTAATGGCCTTAGCTTCTTCCCTTTTAATGGTTTTTAATGGCTTTTCGTAGTTCCTTTGTTTGTTATTCTCCACACAACAGCTTTCTCTAAAAGAGTTCTCCCTTATAAAATGCTTTTCTAGGTTTGTGAAGGGTTTGAATTAGGAAGTGCATATAGAAACCAAGAAGTAGGAAAATATCTTACTTTTAGCAACCTGACCATTAGAGAATCAGTGCAAGACAAGATTCCTTGCCCCTGTTTTTGCTAGCATGGCCTAGTTAGAAGTTGCGAGGTCCTTCAAACTTATTCCTCCACATCCTTTTGGCCAACAAAGTCTTTCCCAACAAAGTTAGTGGATTTTCCTCTTATCATCCATATTGCTTACCCGCCAAAATTTATTGAGCATTTTCCCCAAATCATAGCATAATGAATTAGGTAGTCTAAAACAACTCATCAAGTACGTGGGAATTAACTGAGCTACTACCTTCGCTAGAATCTCTTTTCCCTCTTTAGAAAGTGTTAACCTTGAATTCTCTTCCATGCTCGATCTTTAATAGGTTGGAATGACTGACTTTTGCCCTCCTTGCAAATGTTGGAATCCAAGGCATTTCTCTGAACTAGATTTTGAGTATGCCAACTTAAAGCTATTGACTCCTTTACATCAAGGCTGACATTAAGGCTAAAGAGAATATTCGTTTTCTCATAGTTTATTTGTTGTCCAGATGCAGCTCCATACAATCGTAGTAATATGAGCATTTCCTCGCTATCCTGCTCTAAAGCTTTTGAAAAAAAAAATAATACTATTGTCTCAAAGAATAGGTGATAAATTAAATGAACCCCCTGCTAATTCTAAATCCAATAGGAGAACCTTGTTCAATAGTACCAAAAATTAAAGATGATAAAGCTTCTACAAAGATAACGAATAAGTAGGGTGAAAAGGTGGACCCCTCCCCATTGGGGATAGATAAGAGTAGTAGGAAATCCATTTAAAAGGACATAATATGAGACTGAAGATACACATTTCATTACTAATTATATCTATTTCTCGTAAAATCCCAACAACTTTCTCATTACTTTCTCCAAAAAATCCCACTCAACTCTATCATAGGCTTTACTCATATCAAGTTTCAAAGCCATGTATCCCTGCTTGATCTCTTATTCCTTAGAGCATGTGTAAGTTCGTATGCAATTAGGATGTTGTCTAATATTTAACCTATTCTGTATAAATGCACTTTGAGATTCAGAACTTAAAGAAGGCAGACCTACCTTGAGTCTATTAGCCAATATATTGCTAATAATTTTATGCAATACATTGCATAGGGATATAGGCCTATATTGAGTAATGAATTTGAGATTATATACCTGTGGGATTAACACAATGAAGGTCTGTTAAGATCTCTTAGGATGCATTGCCATTCAGAAAATCTAGCATTGTTGTGGCTACTTCATCTCCAATTAATGCCAGTTTCTTTGATAAAATAATGCCAAGAAACCATCCGGGCCTGGGGATTTAGTTGCATGCATTTGAAATAGGGCATCTTTTATCTCTAATTTGGTGAAAGGCATAGCTAAAAACTGATTGAATTCTTGTGAAACTCTACCCTTCAAACATGATAAAGCTTCTTCTGATCTTGAAGGATTCCCCAAAGTAAATAGCCTAGTGACGTAGTTTTTAATTATTCCTTCCACTTTTTCTTTGCTTGACTACCACTCATCGTTTTCATCCTTTAATATTTTAATTCTACTCTTTCTTCTCCTTTAAAAGGCTCTTTCACTATAACAAAAGTTTCTATATGAAGGTGGAAGTAGCATGAAAAGAATGGTTGAATCATGTTTCTAAAAACTTTTTCATTCCTGAAAAATTTAAACAAACTTTCTCAAGTCTTTGGACTTGGAATGCGGAAGCGTTCTATGTTAGATACAGAAGTTATTTTATTCACAATAACTTTGTTAGGCAATAAAAGATTAAACACATAGAATGATACATAAGTTATAAAAACAGTAAAAGTGTAAGGGATAGAAGATTCACACAAAGAGATTTTATACTAGTTTGGCCAAACTACTTGCCTATGTCCAATCCCAAGCAAATTAGTTGAGATTTATAGCCATGAGTATTCTTTAGTACAAGTTTCTCCAAGCTTACAACCAAATAGTCTTTCCAAGCCTCTCCAAGCTAATCAAACAGAGTAGTATTTTATCCTAATCTCTCTAAGCTTATAATGATCATTATTGGATTAGGTTACAAATATAGATTTGAAGGCTTGTGTTTGAACAATACTCATACTAAATCACTCAAGGTGTATGAAACTATTAAGTTTAGTGTGGAGTGACTTCTCAATAATCTCACTAGGAGTATATTGGCTATTACAAAGCAAATAACAATATTTTCTTCACGAAAAGCTACAACAAGTAACTCTTTGGACGTTCAGAAGGTTGAAAAAGATGAAAGCTTGATAAGATATTCAAATTCGCAGAGTTCCAACTACTTCTTCATCTAAGACTTCAAACCTTGAGCCTAGAGCCTTTTGATCAACTGGTCTAAGATTGTAGAGAGAAGTAGGTTACTTTCTTTTTCAACAAGTAAGTGCACCATTAAAGAAGAAAACTAGCTGTTTGGGTCCACCATCTTTTTAAAGTTGTCAGCGCTTCTTTTGAATCTTGCCTTGTCAAGTTTGACCTTTAGGAATGATCCATGAATCGTGTAGAGCAAGGTTTGAGAGTGAGGTACTTCATGAAGATTATCTTTCTGAAGATCACTCTTTTGGTCAAAGCTTTCTGGATAGATCATCCTTCTGTTATATTTGTGATCTTTCTAATGGCTTGGTATTCTTTTGATGCCTATAATATGTCTTTTAAGCAAGAGAATTTCTTAGAATCGTAGATTCTCTTATGAAAAAGTTCTTTCCTTGGGATTATATATACGAGATATATAAGAACTTTATAGAGACTTTATTTAACGAAGAAAAATTGTGTGATTCAGTTCTCATTAACATGCATATATTGTGATCTAGTGCAAAGGAGAACAAACATTAGAACAAACTATTAGTTCACACAAAAGATTTTATTAAGAAATGATTTGCTATCCATCAAAACCTTTAACTCGATATAACTGAAACCACTTAGTGGCTTTTGAAGGATATTGGAGCTTACACTATATTCATGGGAACAACATCATGATACATTTTAAAAGACTCAACAATGTGTTCTATATAGGTCCCAAATAATAAAGTGATGACAGACCAATAGGCAAAGAGGAAACCATATACCAAAATACTATAAAATGAGCATAAAATTAATTGATTTTCTCACATTTAATTAATTGGGCAATTAATTGAACTAAAGACCTTGCATCATTGCAATCCTACCAAAGGGTCCCGAATCACAATATACAAGTCTCTCTTACTTGATAGAGAAAAAATAATAATAACAATAATATTATAATTATCTAATAATACATAAGAATATATTTAAATTATTTTTCTCTATCATACACTGATTATTATCAAATAATGCCACACCGAAGGGTATGTCCATTGTCTACACAAGCTAACAATATTGGCAATCCATTCAAATAAATTGATAATATTTAACATAAATAAGTTTCACTATAGATAAGAACAAAATTCACAAAATAGTAGATTAATGCTACAAAATGCCCAAAATGGAGCTATCTCATGAAATGTAATACCTTTGGGGTCTCAAAATTATAACACATGAGTAGACTTCCCTAACCACAAAATCATGCCCTTAAAGCTAGTACCGAGAAGATACTGAAAACCTTAAGACACAATTTTCAAATTATTAAAACCATGTCCTTGAATCTAGTATCAAAAGAATATTGAGAACTCTAAGGACGCAATTATCAACTCATCAATGAAGATAAATTGAAAGGTAAGTTCATTATTAACATAATTCCCAATACAACATAAGCAACAATATTTAAATATCCAAAATATAGGTTTTCTACCAAGCCTTTTGATCACACATTTTTTTTTCATGAAAATTGGACAGAGTCCTCTTTGTATTTAGGATAATTTCAAAGTACAGGTTTTCTACTTGCACAATTAAACAATTATACTCATTCATTGAGGATCTAGACATTCTCAAAATGCACCCGTCAGCACATAATATAATCAATTATTAGAACATATATAAAAGTATGCATATATCTTTTCTATCAACTTTAATCCAACTACATATTTATCCTTCCTTTAGAAATTCAATCATTCTAATACACATAATCACTACATAAACATCTACATAATCCAGCAAAGGTCGAACCTTGGCTGTAGTAACATGGAGCAATATTACTCTAGGAAATACAACAAACAAAAGCTTTAAATTTCAAAATGTCCTTGATCATGAAGGCTCATCAAAGAAGCAGGACTAGTTACAAGGAACAAGGGGATTAGATCCAAAATCGATATCTATATCTGAAAAGAGAGGAAGAACAATAGGTGAGCTTTACAATTCAATGAGAGATAAGATATCCTTAACCCATATGAGACAACGTATAAACTTTTAAATATCAAACTAATATATATAGATGAAATCAAATAGAAACCTTAACTTCAAATATTATCAAATTTCTAAAACCCATGGAAAACTATCTATTCTAGGATGGTCTGTCATGAATCACACTTAGGTGGCCTTTCCTTGGTATGATTCCCGTATTCCATCATGCACCATGTAACATCCACCAGAATTTTTCTTATCATTTTTCGTCTAATTATTTGGTTTTTAATCGAATAATTGAAGTTAATTAAAATTTGACTAAATATTTATTTAGGATCAATTAATTAGCAATTAATTGAGTTTAGATATGAGAGAATTAGGTTATAAGTATAGAAGATTTCATAGAAACTTTATTAAACCAATTTATCGATTTAAAGGAAATCGGTATGATTTCAGTATATTAAACTGTAGGAACCGAATCAATATGATTGTATACTCAAAACCCTATGACCCAAGGCTAAATACTCAGCCATTTAAGCCCCTATAGGTGGTGCCACCAAGGCCACAAAAGGAAGGAAGCATGGCTGAAGATGGGCCACAAAATAGCAACCAATCAAATTCCATGTTCCTAACTACCTCATTAGACTTTAACAACATATTCCTTCCTTTTCCCTTCAGCAAAATTTGTGCCATTTTCTCTCCTAGTTTCAGCCTTCTTCTTCTCTTTTCCTCTTAACTAACTACATCAAACTTTCAAGCTTTAATAGGGTTCCATCAACTTGAGCTCAAACTTAACAAAATCACACTTAAAGAAGGTAGAGGTTCAACTTTGTTCTTGATATTCTAGTTGAGGGTGGCTGATTGTGGCTTTATTTTCTCATTTCTTGATGTGATGATTAATGAATATGATGATCTTTGGCTGGTTAGTTGGCTGTTTTAGATGTCAAAATCGATTAAGAAGTAAGAAAGGGTGAAAGTAGGAAGAAGGGAGGGGCTGGAAGACCAAAACCCCTCGGCAGTCCATACAGCAGAGTATACAGCTCCGCCTACAACTATTTCAAATCGATGAAACTATTTTTAAATGAAACTAGACATTCAAAGCTTTCCATAAATATATAATATAAGATCATTGGATCAGTATAAAGGTAGTTATGAATTTTTGAAGTTTGACCTAGAAATCAGGACTTTCATCCTGGCAATATGAGTTGAGAAGGGTGTAACTCACCCTACACAACTTCAATTTGAGTGAATCCAATGTTGTTTGAAAGCTAACATATGAGGGAATATCCATAAAAATTTCAGAGTCAGATTTGTTGCCACTTAGTACAGCAATGAATTCACCTCAAGTTCAATCCAGGCGGGAACAAGGTAGTTTAGTAGGGTCAATTTTCGGGGCTTTTATCTCGAGTTATACTTATTCAAATGATATGCAACTTATTTCATCTGAAAGCTTGCTCTATTAGCTTTATATTGATATAAAATTCGCATAATTTTACCCAGATTTCTATTTTTGGTGAATTTTCTCTTATAAGAGTACAATTCTGGCTAGAGATAGGGCAATCTGGAATAAAACACAAATAACTTGAGTTAATATCGGAACTCGGAACTTGGCAAACAATGAGTTAGATCGGGTATACTTAATGTTGAACTCGGAACTTAGTGAATAGAAAACTAGATCGGGTATAGTTAATGTCAGAAATTTGGAACTAAGCGAATAGAAAACTAGACTGGTAAAAATAATGTCGGAACATGGAACTTAGGGAACAATCATAAAAGTCTTGGAAGATCAATTAGGGATTAATGTCGAAAATTGGAATCGCATAGCACATAAAACACTTTGAAAATGAAAGTCAAGGACAAAAATATAAAGTCTAAAATACTTAAACCCAGAAGTTGAGGATTTTCAACATAAACTTGAAAGTCGGTACCAGATTATGAAACCTTATACCCGAATCCCGGAAGTTGGGAATTAGAACATTAACCTTATATACATAACCCCATAAGTTGGAACTTATATAATCTCGGAACTCAGAACCAATGTAATCTCGGAAGTTGGTCCTAAGCTCAAACTCAGGAACATTAATAAAAGTTTAAAACTTGTAAGATAGATTAAGACTTAAGATTTTAAAACTTACACCTAACTACCTAAGCTTTACTCATAAGACTTTGTTGCATGTGACAACTAATGGAGATATGATATTCTATATTGGGTTTGCTATTTGATTAAAATTTCCTGGTTGTCTGGCACTATTCGCGGGAAAGCGGACTTGATCCGTTATGCTGCCGAATTTTCGGTAGAATTTTATGAGATTATGATAGTTTCTACCATGAATATTCATGATATGAACATGAAATTCTACATACAAGGGTATATGAAAGTAATGATGAAGCATATGTATGAGTGCATTCAGCATGTCTATGCATGGTTATGTATGAGAATGAAAGGATGTGAATATATTAAATATGGATCCCTTCACCTAGAGGCAGTTATGAGATCCCTCCTTATAAAGGCAATTAAATAAGATAAGATTGGATCCCTTTACTTGGAGGTAGCTAATGGGGTCCCTCCCTATGAAGATAGTATAAAACTATGAGATCACTCTACCTTGGAGGCACGTGGTTAGATGAGATCCCTCTACATTGAAGGCAAGTGGTCACCTGAGATCCCTCTATTCTTGAGGCATATGACCAGGAGAGATCCCTTCAATTTAGAGGCATGTGGCCAAAATGAGATCCCTCCAAGACTAGAGGCATGTGGATCCCCTTGTAGATTAGTTTTGTGTGACGACGGTCACGAGTTGAGCTCACTCCTAAATTAGACTATCCAAGGGCAGTAAAGAATAAAGATTAAAACATATGCAAGCACTCTAGTGATGGCGATACGTAACGGTTAGATGTGCCAAAGAAAGAAAGTCAAAGAAACACAAGTGCATTTTGCGTGAACTCAAGTGAACGTATGCATGATCTATTCTATTTCTTCATTATATTGGAATTATTATACTTGGATATACTATAACTATTATTTAAGTTATGAATTGTAAATTTGTTTTACAATAACTCTTATTGTAACACCCGTGGTGTAGTTCAAATTTTCATCTGTGTTAATCGTATTTGATTGATGCGTTTAATCTGTTTATGATGATTTTGGGTGTTGGATGTCCGTTGGAATTAAGGAACCATGTTTTAGGATGTTGTAATCGATTACCGTGAAGCTGGTAATCGATTACGAGGCTCTCTGTGTGTCTTTCGATTAAAAATTTTCACACCGTAATCGATTACCAAATATGGTAATCGATTACTAGTTCTGGGTTCGTGGTAATCGATTACCAGCCATTTGTTCATGGTAATCGATTACCAGAATGGTAATCGATTACCAGTTCATCGTGGTAATCGATTACCACAGGCCAATATATATACGGGGACGCGTCCCACACCCTCATTTTTCGGTTTTTCTTCTCTCTCTAACCCCAACTCTCTCCCTTCTCTCTAGAATTCCTCCTCCCTCTGTCCCCTACATCTAGCAACTTCATTACATCATTTCCCCAACTAAATCAACAACAGCAACACCATACTCATTCCATTAAACAGAATCAACCATACACATTATTCCTCCTTCTTCATTCTTGCTTGGATGGATTTAAAGTGGGAGCTCACCTTATTCTTCTTCTCTCATTCCAAATCCTAGAGGTAAGTTCTATGTATTGTTCTTTTCTTCCTTCCAAGCAATTCCAATTTCTTATATTTTTAGTTGAATTCTTGGAACCCTAGGATTTTAGGACTAGAGAATATATGGTATGGAGAGTGTTAATGATCCAAAATTGATCCTAGTGTTATATTGTAATGCTAGATATTCCCAAGGAAACTTCTCTCCACTCTTGAGGATCCGGAGATTTGAGGTTTTTCTGTGCTTGGTGATCTGTGAGTAGATAGCATACTTTTGAGTATATTCTGTTTTGAATTTATAATTGTTCATTTACTTTAAGAAATGCTACTCATGAGTCAATGATGAATGGAATTTTGATGTGATATAAGATCCATGGTTTATGAACAAGAAAGAATAGGAAAGTCTGTGACAGGATCTGTTTGCTAACGACGATGAGCGTTAGCCTTGGTGCACCTTGGACTATGATATTACATGGCCACCCAAGGGGGTGGTGCGTGACGGATATTTCACGGCCATACATATAGTGTGGTGCGTGCCTGTACTTCACGGCCTCTCTAGAAAGGGGGGTGCGTGCCTGATTCGGGATTCACACGAAGGAACGGCCACCTAAGTGTGAATCCTGCCTGTTTATCCTGTTAGATATTTCCGCTGTTTTCCTCATTTGAATGAAATTATTTTAAACTCATATATATATACATACATTGACTCATGAGGCTTGAAAGTGTCCTATCTCTCACTGAGTTCTCAAACTCACCCGGTGGTTGTTATATTCTTTTCAGATACAGGGTCAGACTTGGGAGCCGATCCCCCTGCTCAGCATCGTTAGATTCCTTCCGGGGTGAGCCCTATATAGTAAGGGCCTTGTTTGTATTTGTTTCGTTTGTAATCTTAGTTGTAGCTCCATGGTACTACAGGCAGGGTCCGACCCTTGCTAGTATGTTAAATTATGTTTAGAGGTTGATTAAACTAGTGGATTGATTATTGTATGTACACCTGATGAATAGTTTAGGTTGGATTTGATTATGAATTGGAATTGGATATGTAAATGTGACTTGGATTATGGACTCTGATTTTAAATGTGTTGCGTGCTGAGGGGTGCAGTCTGAAAATGCCTGGATCCTCGATGAAATGTGTGTGATTGTTGAACTGCAGGATAAGTACTCATATTTGGGAAATATCCTAAATATAGAGGAAACTCTGTCCAAATTTTGTGGAATTTTGATGTGTGAGGCTTGCTAGGGAGCGTGCTCTCTAAGCGCCGGTCACGGCCTGGATTGGGTCGTGACACTTATATCTCAAGTGTATGAATAAAAGGAAGTTTGCTTCAGACAATATATTTTCAAACTGCAAAACTGAACAATTTACTTGGCATGATCTCCTTCTTCATAATGAACCGAAGCAGCTGGAGATGATAACGATGACACTGATAGTTTAATGAATCCTACTGAGAATTTATAATCCTCACTCCTATGTTTATTTCCATGTCATCTCCAGATAGTTCAGAAGTTCCGAAGAAGGTCCTCCGAGGTGAGGTTGATTAGTAAGATTGAAGGTGGCTGAAGGTTGCTGTCAGACAAGGTCCGATTAAGTGACAGTAACAACTCCTAGGTGAAGTATTATGACTTAAGCATAATGCCATACTTAGGAGGATGTTACATACCACTCTTTGAATGGCTATGTATTTTTCGTCATGCATCACACTATGTGTGGTTGTGTAATAAATCATCTGAGGTGCACCAAGGCTAATGTGTATTGCCATTAGCATGCAGATCCTAGCATAGACTCTTACTACGTCTTTCTTCCACCATCAATCATAAATGTTCTCATGCCAAATACTCAGTCAAAGGTTTTCAATTTCTTTTATACACATAACCATTCAATCATACTATTCTCACATAGCTTTTAGTATAGATTCACCTAAATCATACCATCATGTCATGTATAAAGTTTTGAAATTAGTTTTGATAAAAAAAGAACTTTTACATCATGATGTGTTGAAAACCAATACAATCCCAATATATAAAGAATTATCAAAGTTTCACAAAAATCCATTCATTTCTTTTCATACAAGAGCAATCTTCATAGTTTCGTAGAAAACCAGTCATTGTCCCATGCGCAAATTTTTGGAGATAATATCATTAAGGAAAAATGAACTATCATCATAAAACAGTTAATAAAGAGACAAACCAAAGTGCCATAATCATCACTAGAATATAAACATAAGTAGGATAATTATACTAGAAATTAGTTAGGAATATATTATCTACTCACAGATTTAACCCTAATAGCAGAATCTTTAAGCCCACGAGCCAGGGAGCCAAGAGTCGGACCTCCATCAAAAATCTATTGTCACAATTATGATAATTTATTAAGACCAAGGATTAACCCAATTTACTCTCAGATATCAAAATTCTCAATTTCTCTAACCTAGGGTTTTACAAGAACTCCCTATTGGAGAAATAATCCATATTTCATAGGAAATGAAGAGTAAAGGAGTTTAAAGATTACCTTTAGAAATGAAAACTGAAGAAGAAAGATTTGGGAGCCTTGGTGTCTCCTCCTCCAAGTCTAAGACCAAATAGTGTCGATTTTTTAATGAAGATAAGATTTGAGATCAAAAAAAGAAATTGAGATTAGGTGAGTAGAAATGGTGTAATTTGATAGAAAGGTTTGAAGGATTGGATTAAAGAATGAAGGAAAAGGTGTTTTAGAGAGAAGGAAGAGAGTTTGAGAGGTAGAGAGAGAGTGGAACTCATGAAACGAAGGAGAGAGAGTGCGTCCGACCATTATATAGCTCCGAGGTAATCGATTACAAGGATTGGTAATTGTTTACCACAAGCCTAGTTTGTTGTAATCGATTACCACACCCCATGTAATCGATTACAACAGGGTAAAACTTAGTATGAAGGCATATAGAGAGACTTATAATCGATTATAGGCATGTGTAACTTATTACCAACTTTAGAAGCTTGGTTTCCTCCTTCTGTAGTCCCTTCTCTAGTTCAGGATATTGCATATACTTATTTTTACTCTCCATTAACTATAAAACATAAATATAAATAATGGAATGCCTTCCATTTGGATTCAATAAAAATATCTAAAAACTCAAAATCCTTAGAAATCAAAATCCAACTTTTGGGTTTTAGTACAATTTTTCAAAAACTTGCATTTTAATAAACTCTAACATTAAAAATGAACAGGTTCCTCATTCTCTAAAATTTGTTAAAAATGTCTTTTCAACTCATTGATGTCCAGGGAACCATTACCGAGACTTTTGATCTTAAGAAAATGCCTCAATCCTATAGACCTCCAAGGAGACATAGGGTTCAGACCTAAAATTTTCAGGGTCCGATATTGATAGACAATTGCAACTCATGCTGGGGTGCTACATTCCTCCCTACTTAAAAGAATTCTTCCCCGAATTCTAAACAAATGAAAGAGTACCCATGCCTTAAGTTTTGGATAAATACGAATACTTGACTTGCATGGCTTCCTCAGCTTCTTGGGTTGATTCCTTTCCTAAGTGGCTCTTCCAAATCACCTACGCGGAGGCCACCTCCTTTGATTGAAGCTTCTTTACCCGTCTATGACCTCAGAAAGGCCAAAATAATGAAGTTTGAGTTCTCTTTCTTCCTAAACATCAGACATCCCTCATAGGCGATTTTCAAAAATACATATGGTTAATTGTCGAGAATTCTAAGTCCAAATCATTAAGACTGGCATAAGCCCTCTATCTACCCTGAGTTGCCTATAGACATTACCTGATGGTACTTCCATCCACTTATCCGATACCGCTAAAATAACTTGTCACATGTTTCAACCTTAAGAAATTATGTGTAGGCAAAGACTCCATAATTGGATTTTAGTAGCCACTGCTTGGAGGCCCATTGCAGTGATAGAATGGATTCTAGGCTGCACTATTATGCCAAGGGATGTATCCATCCCAAGAATAATCATGGTATGTGAAGCTAACAAGGTTAGAAGAAAAACGTTCAACATGCAAACCAAGATTCATCCTAACAAGCTTGACATCAGCTTTTGACAAAACACTTATTCGATATTACTATTAATCTTTATTAACACAACATATTGAGGAATTAGTTCCAAAATCAACATGATCCTTTTTCTCCTACAGATTGTCAGGAATAGAGTCCTCTGCCTTGAAGTATGCAAAGAGAGACTAAGGAGCCCTCTACCTATAAATGAACCACTCTCCTTGATGCATACAAGGTTGTTTTTTTCCTACTTCTTTCCATTCCTTATATATATAATCAGATCCTTGACAATTCCATACTCATCATAGTGTCCAGGGAATATAATCTTCCACAATTGTACATCTTATCTTCTGAATAATCAAGGCCATGTATCATCCTAAAATAATCCTTCTATTTTACTCAATGTAAGATTTTCCTTTACTAGTTTTCAATATTCTAGTTCCTTATCAGGGTTTCATCATCTTCTGATGCCTACCCATAGGGTAGAGTAACTCTAATTCGATTTGATGAACTACTGTCCAAATGGACGTTGCATGTCCTTACCCCTAAGATAATTTAGAATAATGCATCATGAAGGTGGCCAGTTATTGTCCATGTCAGCCTCCCGATCTAACAGAACTTTTACCCTTAGAACCACTGAAGTTTCCTTTATTTATGTTTTATGTGACATTCTTTAGCATATCTGTAACTTAACTCAGGTTGAGTAAGAAAGCAACTGTAAACAATTGTCATTGATAAGATCCTTTCATCCTATATATTACTTTCATATCCTCCACGATATACTTTGTTGTCCATTGATTTATCTATCAATTAGTTTATCTCAACACGAAAACTAACCTCTATCCTTCACCCCTTCGAAAACTTGCTTAGATAATAATACTCTGAAAAGTGGAGTCAAAGCATGCATCTAACCACGAGATGCTGAAAGCATTAAATTAATACTATTACTATAAATTCAAATGTAGTCATTCCAGTGTTCTTTTCCCTAAAGAAGCTGGCATGCAGATTAGTGCTTCGCACCATATTAATTCCATACATAAGCTTGGAGAACTTTCATTGCCTTACCTATAATCTTAGAGCTTATCACTTACAGCACTTGTCCTATTTTCAAATTAGAAAAAAAGTCCTCTTTGGAACTCCCAAACATCATCCTATTAGACTCACTAACAACATTCATAAGAATTCTCCTCATTTCCTAGATTTTCCTTTGCCACTACACATCATGTAGGCGTAAAAGTTAGATACACTAAATTTAACGTCCTACACTTTGGTAAGGAGTCAAAGGTTTCCTTAGAAAAGTCATTTCTCAATTCCCCTTTAACATGCCATCAATTTATCCACTTGCCCAATAGTTAACAACTTCCTATATTTCAATAACTGTCATTACTCTTCCTTTACTACTAGGAAATAGGACCTATTTAAACTAGCTTTTTCTTTAAATACCTCAAGGATTACCTTTTCACCACTCTTGTCCTATCTACATTTGAGTCATAAGTCCTTTCCTCCTTGTGTATCCCTTTTCTCCATTCTAATAATACAAGCCTTCCAAAAAAGGATATTTGGGTTTATCCAGCAAACTTTACCTCGAACTACTCCTGTAAGTTCCCTAATAGGTTTTCTTATCATTATTACATGTCTCGATATCGAGATCATCCAATCTACCAATATAGCCTCTCAATGCTAAGATATTAGCTATAAAGACTTCACCAGCTTATTTCTCATAACTATACCACATAAGGCGTGGTGATGAAAACCAATGATGTTATGCCTTACCTTCCATAGAACCTTTTGCAAACAATAACTCCAAAAGATAAGTATCTTGACATGTTAGTCTAAATTAACATGTGGCTCCCTTAAGGTTCATCACTATTTACAATTCAACAATCTAGAAATTCTTTCCCTATTTATCTACGTATACTTTACCTAGAACAACTTATTCTACCTCTATTTAACCAAATCATATTGATAATTTAGCTTCCCTTCTTGGTTTCTCTCATATCTTCAATTAACCTGATAGGGGGATCATTAGTGAACCTCCATAAGCATCAGGTTGCCACCATACCAAGAACTATTCCTATATTTACTATAATTTGTAAAATTCAACCCTTGACCTTTAGACTTCGAGTAATTCATAATTTCAAACTTCAACATCTTTCAACCAAGGCAATCTCTCTTTTTTTTTTTTTCTCAACTATTATCACAAAGCTTATTTTTATCCCAATGATAGTTCCTTCCTTTGAGGATAGGAATCTACTCTACTTTCATAATTCTCATTACAATTTAATCCTAGAAATAGTTCGAATACCTATGGCTTATCAACTTCTTGTATAATACTCCTTTATCTTAAATTCTCTCTTGCAACAAGAAAGAATTACATGTAGACCACAAGTTGGAAGTCAAATGTTTGGCAATTCCCACGCATAAGATTAGTTCTTAGGGAAAATCTTCCTATTGAATAAAACAAACATACATGAGGGAGTTTGAGATCAAGACCTACAAGTAATAGGGGTACAAAGGCACATGATGTATGGATAGATAGATATAACTATCCTAAAGGCCTCTCGTAGTGCCACAATATTTGAAAATGGGCGCACTTCCATTTGTATAGTTGTGATTCTATCAAAAGACACTTGCTCTATAGTGCATAGGGAAACATAGGCTCTGATACCAACTTTGTCACTATCCAACCCAGGTTGTGACCGACGCATAAGGGACAAGTCCCCTAGCAAGCCTTTTGATCACGCATTTTTTTTCACGAAAATTAGATAGAGCCTCCTTTGTATTTAGGATAATTCCAAAATATGAGTCCTCTACCTGTACAATTAAATAATCACACTCATTCATGGGAGATCCAGGCATTCTCAGAATACACCTCTTAGCACACAATATAATCAATTATCAGAGCATATAAACATAAGTAGGATAATTATACTAGAAAATTAGTTAGAGATATGTTATCTACTCACACACTTAACCCCAATAGCAGAATGTTTAAGCCCATGGGACATGGAGCCAAGAACCTGACCTCCAGCGGAAATCTGTTACCATAATTATGATAATTTATTAAGACCAAGGATTACCCAATTTACTCTCAAATATCAAAATTCCTAATTCCTCTGACCTAAGATTCTCCACGAACCCCCTATTGGAGAAATAATTCATAATTCATAAGAAAGGAAGAGGAAAGGAGTTTAGAGATTACCTTTAGAAATGAAAAATGAAGAAGAAAGGTTTAGGAGCATTGATGTCAGCTCCTCCAAGCTCCAAGACCAAATAGTATTGATTTTTGAATGAAGGCAAAATTTGAGATCAAAGAAAGAAATTGAAATTAGATAAGTGGAAAGGGTGTAATTTGATGGAAAGGTTTGAAGGATTAGGTTAAAGAATGAAGGGGAAGGTGTTTTAGAGAGAAGGAAGAAAGTTTGGAGGGTAGAAATAGAGTGGAATTCGCGAAATAAGGGATGGAGAGCACGTCCGGGCCTTATATAGCCCCAAGATAATCAATTACATGAATTGGTAATCGATTACCATAAGCCCAAATTGTTGTAATTGATTAGTACTCCATGTAATTGATCACAACAGGGAAAAACTTAGCATGAAAGCATATAGAAAGACTTGTAATCGATTACAAGCCCTATGTAATTGATTACCAACTTTAGAAACTTGGTTTTCTCCTTCTGCAGTCCCTCCCCAAGTTTAGGATATTGGACATACTTATTTACATTTCTTAATTTTAAGTTAATATTCTCTTTAACTTTACTCTCCATTAACTTTATATCATAAATATAAATGACGAAATACCCCTTATTTGGATTCAATAAAAATATCCAAAAATTCAAAAACTTAGGAATCAAAATCCAACTTTTGGGTTTAAGTACAATTTTTCAAAAACTTGCGTTTCAATAAACTCTTGCGTTAAAAACGAAGGGGGTTCCCTATTATCTAAAATTCTTAAAAAACCCTCTTCAGTCATTGATGTCTAGGGAACCATTACTAGGACTTTTGATCTTAAAAAAATGTCTCAATCCTATAGCCCTCCTGTAACATCCACTGGAATTTTTCTTATCGTTTTTCGCCTAATTATTCGGTTTTTATCGAATAATTGAAGTTAATTAAAATTCGATTAAATATTTATTTAAGATCAATTAAATAGCAATTAATTGAGTTTAGATATAAGGTAATTAGGTTAGAAGCATAGGGGATTTCATAGAAATTTTCTCAAAACCAATTTATCGATTTAAAGGAAATCGGTAAAGATTCGGTGTGCTAAACTATTGGAATCGAACCAATAGGATTTTACATTTAATAACCCTACATCAAGTGGCTGAAAACTTAGCCATAACCCATAAAAAGTGGTGCAGGACAGCCACAAAGAATGGGGGAAGGTTGGTTGAAATTGAACCACAAGATCCTTCAACCAATGGGGTACTTCCTTCCTAACTACCCCAAATATTTTGCTGCCTTATTTCCCTTTTCTGCACAAGTAGAATTCGACCTCCCTCTAGCAACCTCCCTCCTTTTTTTTCTTCATCCTCTTCATCTCTTTCTTCCACTTCAGCCTCCATCAAGTCTCTTGCATCCATATCCTTCACTAGAACTCAAGACTAGCTAGTTGTTACTTCAAAATAAAGGTAGAGGTTCAACTTTCTTCTGATATTCTAGTTGTGGGTGGCTAATTGTGGCTTTATTTTCTCATTTCTTGATGTGATAATTGAATGAATATGAAGATCTTTGGCTGATTTGTTGGCTGTTTTTGATGTTAAAATCGATTAAGAAGTAAGAAAGGGTGAAAGTAGGAAGACGTGAGAGGCTGGAAGATCAAAATCCCTCGGCAGTCCGTACGGCGGAGTGTACGGCTTCGCCTATAGCCGTTTAAATTTGATAAAACCATTTTTATATGAAACTAGACCTTAGGGTTTTCCATACATACATAATATAAGGCCATTGGATTAGTATAGTGGGAGATATGAATTTTGGAATTTTGACCTAGATTTTTAAGTTTGATTCTGGGCAGACTAGGTTGTTTAGGGTAAAACTTGCCCTATACAACTTGGAATTGAATGAAACTAACTTTGTTAGAAAGCTTACACATAAGAGAATATCCCATAAAAATTTTAGAGTTAGATACAGTCTCGTTTGCTCTCAATGGTTCGAAGAAGTTGCCCTATGTCTAAACCAGGCCAAAACAGGATAGTTTCAAGAAAGTTAAATTTCGGGGCTTATAACTCAAGCTCTACTAAAGCAAATGAAATGGAACTTATTGCAAATGAAAGCTTGTCCTGTTAACTTTAATATGATACCAATTTCATATGATTTGAATTCATTGTCGATTTTTAGTGGATTTTTACTTTTAAATGTGTAATTTTGGCCACTACATGGCAAGCCGAGATAAAATTTAAATAACTTGAATTATATTTATCAAAATTAGATGGGACTAAAGAGGTTAGAAAATAGACACATAACACTCTAACATATCCAAAATTGAGATCTAGATGAGTTAAATGGAAATTTTTGCTTGATTTACAAAAACTAAATTGAATGAATGTGCTGGGACAACAACTATGTGTTAAATGCAACACTTATTCCTATGAGATTAAGATTGAAATTGTGTATGAAATGTTATGATTTCTTTGAAAAATTGGTGTCCTAAGTACTGGCACTATTCATGGGAAAGCGAACATGTTCCGTTATGCTGCCAAAATTTTAGTAAATCCTATGCATGAGTTATAATATATATTTAGATCCATGTGCATTTGCAAGAAATTCAAGAAGGTTATGTTATGATGAAAATTCCATAATACTTGGGCCAGTCCCGGACTAAAGTTAAAGGGAATAGATCGGGAAAAGTAAACCCGGCATTCCTGTGTAGGAATGAATTCGATCATAAAAAGCAGACTATTTCCTAGGAGTCTAAATGGCCAAGAACTCCCATTGGACCAAGTTATGGAAAAGTTTATGAAGATAAGTTCAAGAATGAGTTTTGCATGATCACATTGAATAGTCATTATAAGTTGTTTACAGTTTGACTATTATGTTTACTTTCTGCTATATTTTCATTTATTCTGCTCATTATTCTATATATCACTATTTAGTAGTTATTCTATTTCTTATATTGTCCTAAGTAAAATTGAACCTTGCTATGTACCAGACATTTTCTTAAACTTATTAAATATGGATAGTTCAATTTGATCCCGTGTTTTTCTTTATTAAATAAAAACTGAGGCAACTGAGAATGCATGTGACGTCAATTTAAATGCCGTACGCGAATTCTACTGAGAATTTCTTTAAATGCTCACCTCGCTTTGTATTTCCGCATCATTCTCAGACTCTGGTGATGGACACGAGAACTACCCCGTTTATTGAGATCCCTGATCTACAGCTAGTTTGGAATGTCCTCTGAGGACCTCGTACGATTGTTTTCACTAACACGGACCTTATGTCTTTTTGATACACCGGCCCTGTAACATCCCCATATAACGTTATAGGAAATAATAAAAATATCCTTAGGCAAACTTTCATTATTTACAACTTTGCCCCCAAACTTTTAAGAAAATGACCTTTAGATCCTTATATAATTTACAACCTTGCCGCTGAACATTTTAGAAAATGACATTTAGGTCCCGATATCAACCGGATTAGTAAAATAAGGTTTTAAACGAAGCAGAATCACGTAGCGAAAACGTAGAAATCTAAACCTCGGCCGATTGAGCCACGGAGGTATCCATATGTGAAATGACATGGGGTGCCCCTAGACTTATCCGTAATTGCGAAAATGCCATTAGCTTTGAAAAAACAGAAACAGAAGTCCCTAAAATTTTGCAAAACATTTAATGTACACTATTAATCGATTTACTCGATTTTAGTGGGTTTGTAGAGTTAATTAAAAAGTTAATTAGAGGTTAACTAGAGGTTGATTAGAGGTTAAATTAGAGAAGTTAGAGCTAAGATAGAAACTCATAAAAACCTCACACAATTATTCAAAACTGATTTACCGATTTAAAGGAAATCAGTAACATTACGGTATTTTAAACTGTCGGAACCGGGCCAATAGAATTGCAAGCCTCAAACCCTATTTTGAGTGGCTGATGGCTCAGCCACTTACTAGCCAAAAAGTGGCGCCACAAGGCCACTAAATCATGGAGAAGCTTGGCTGAATTTCAGCCAAGCCTTTTGGACCAATCAAAATGCAAGAAGGAAGCCACCTATACACCATCATGTGGTTAGATTTTCTGCTGCCTTTATCACCAATTCTGACCCTCATTCACGCCACTTTTCCTCTTCTCCTTCAGCTCTCTTTCTCTCTTGCTCACACACCCAAAAACTCAAGCCAAATTCCAGCCTTATTCATCCAAGTTTCAAGAATCCAGCACAAACACTTGGATCAAAGGTAGGAGTTCTGATTTCTTGCATTAAATCTATGCACTTGGCTAGCTGGGCTTGAATTACTTTCACCTTATTTGATGTGTTAAATGAATGTTTATGATTATATGTGATTGGTTTTGGGCTGTTTGATTGATTAAAACCGAAGTGGAAGCAAGAAACCATGAAAATGGAAAGAGCTGATGGGTTAGAGAACCAAAACCCCTCGGCTGTCTGTACGGCGGAGCGTATGGCTCCGCCTACAACCGATTAAATTGAATGAAACCATTTTTATATGAAACTAGACATCTAGGGCTTTCCATAGACATATCATATAAGGCTTTTGGATTAGAATTGAGGGAGATATGAATTTTTGAATTTCGACCTAGGGTTTTGACTCTAGCTCTGGGCAGATTAGGTTATTTAGGGTAGAAATCGACCTATACTACTTGAAAATGAGTGAAACGAACTTTTTTAGAAAGCTTACACATAGAAGAATATCCCATAAAAATTTCAGAATTTGATAAGGTCCAAGTTGCTCCCAATGCTCTACACCGAGCTAGAATAGGACAATGCAGGAAGGTCCGAATTCGGGGCTTGTAACTCGAGCCCTACTAAGCCAAATTGAGTGAAACTTTTTCTAAATGAAACTTGGTTCTGTTAGCTTTAATAAAAGACCAATTTCGTATTATTTGAGTTAGTTTTCAATTTTTAGTGGATTTTTACTTTTAGTTGCTTGATTCTGGCTAGCCAATGGGCAAGCCGAGATAAAATCTAAATATCTTGAGTTATAGAAATCAAAATTAGATGGGACCAAAGAGGTTAGAAAATAGACACCTAGCACTTTGACATACTCAAATTTGAGGTCCAAAGGAGTTAAATAGAAATTATGGCTTGAATTATAAAAATCGGGTTGGTTGAATAATGCAGAGGCAGGAATTCTGCCTTAATGAATTTGATGTTAATATGAGTTTAATGTTGGAATATAAATGTGATGTTGTGTTCTTTGTGATAAATTGATGTACTGGTTGGCTGGCACTATTCATGGGGAAGCAGATACGTTCCGTTATGCTACCGAATTTTCGGCAGAATTATGTGAAGTTATAATAACTTGTGTTATGAAATTTTAAGTTATGAATATGGATTCTTATATGCATGGGTATATGAAAGTAAATGGCAAAGTATATGTATGAAAGCATATGAACATGTTGAATGTGGGTCCCTTCACCTGGAGACAGTTATGAGGTCCCTCCTTGTGAAGGCAGTTAAATAAAATAAAGATGTGAATCCCTTCACTTGGAGGCAGTTGCACTTTGAATCACTCCCCGTGAAGGCAGTTAAAAGATATAATGAAGATCCCATATTCTTAAGGAACGTGACATGGTGATCACGCTCTGACGAAGCATGACATGGCGATCATACTCTAGAAGGTGGCATGATGATCCCACACCCTAAGGAATGTGACATGGCGATCATATTCCGATAGAGTATGACATGGCGATCAGACTCTAGGATGTGGCAGGATGAATATATTCCTAAGGAACGTAACATGGCGATCACGCTATAATGGGGTATGACATGGAGATCGTACTCTAGAAAATATACTCCCCTCACCCACATGAGGCATAGCATGACCCAGCTAGTGTGAGTATAGGGGATAAGGCTTACATGAGGTATGGCACGACCCAGCTAGTGTAAGCAATGAAAATGTATGGTGGCAACATCCATGACATTAACTCATTACAGAGCAAAGAAAGTTAAAGAAAGGCATCAGGATATCTGCATGAATTCAAAGATAAGGATTTGCATAATGACATCCTACGTTTAATTGATGCTGAAGTTGTACTATTTATGTATGCTGTGATTATGTTCTAAATATGAAATATTGCCAATGAGAACTCAAGCGCGTGAATAAAATGAACCCTGCTTCGGATAATACATTTTCAAACTATAAAACTGAAAAGTCTATTAACATGTTCATTTTTTTCATAATAGACCGAAGCAGCTGGAGATAATAATGATGACACAGTTTATGTTAGTTTAATAAATCCTACTGAGAATTTATAATTCTCACTCCTATGTTTATTTCCGTGTTATCTCCAGATAGTTCAGAAGTCTCGAAGAAGGTCCTTCAAGGCGGAGTTGACTAATAAGATCGAGGGTGGCCGAAGGTTGCTACCAGACAAGGTCCGATTAAGTGACAGTAACAACTCCTAGGTGAGGTATTATGACTTACGCATAATACCGTACTCGGGAGGGTGTTACATGCCCCATTTATGTATCCTGTTTTGGTTCTGTACATAAACTGAAACGTTGGATTTGGACCTATATATGTATGTATATAGCTGATGATATATTACTTATTCTTATCTTTTCTATTGTGTTTTATTAAGCTTTGTTATGTTATGCGATGCTGATCACGTGTATTATATACAACGCACCGTTTCTTCTGTTTACACACATCTATGTGACCTCTGTGCCCTGAGTTATATTCTGTCAACTATATATGAATATACATATCAGAGAAAAGGAGAATACAATATAATGAATATAGCTATAAACGGAATGCTAATACGGTAACGCAATCTACTCAATTTTATGCTATGACTTAAGCATAACATTAAATTGGTAGGGTGTTATATTTTTGGTATCAGAGCAGTTTGTTCTAGCTAAGGCCTAAAGATTGGACTGACTATGCTTTGCGCATATTCTGTATTTTTAGATGATGGCATGCACTAAATCTTATCTAGAAGTTGAGATATAGGTGTGCATGTGTATGAAGTGTCGGACCGTGTGAGCTGTTATTTACTAGCATATTAGACTTAGTATTGAGCTTGATCAACTCAATAACTTTTGTTTTGTGTGCTCAAAACTTAACGACTTCCAGAAGGCGAGGTAAACCACGCACAGAACCTGCTCAAGAGGACTCGGCTGACTTCATGGACACAATACGAGAGATGGCTCATGTGATGTGGGAACAGGCCGCGGCAGCTCACCAGATGATGGATCAATTAGGCAGGCGACCTGAGGTAAATTGTGGAGGAAATCCACATGGCCCAGGACCTGACCTAGACTATCTTAAATTTGCTGAGTTTAGGAAGGCAAACCTGCCCAGCTTTTGAGGAGCTTATGACCCAAATAAGGCTGATGAATGGATTAAGGCTATGGAGAAGATTTTCTCTGTCCTGGATTGTTCGGATCATCAGAAGATGACCTTTGCCACCTACATGCTCAAAGCATATGCAAAGTTTTGGTGGAACGACGTACGAAGATTATTTAAGGAATCTCATACAACAGCCACCTAGAAGGTATTTAGAGATGTTTTCTACCAAAAGTACTTTTTTGCCTCGGTTCGAAATGCCAAGGAACTAGAATTTATGTAGCTTCGTCAAGGAAACCGGACGGTATCCGAATATATTGCCAAGTTTGAAGAATTGTGTAAGTTTTCTACAATATACTAGAGAAATCTTGATGAAGCTTGGAAGTACATCAAATTTGAGGGAGGATTACGGGATGATATTCTCAAGCAATAAGGCCAATGGAAATTAGAGATTTCCCCACATTCGTAAATAAATGCCAACTTGTGGAAGATTGCAACTTGCAACTGGCTGCAGCCAAGGCATTTGGTGGTAGCTTTAAGAAGGGGTTGGCACCGCAGGGCCCAAGATTCAAGCCCAACTTTCAACAGCAAAGAAGATTTCAATCGGTGGGCAATAAAGGCAAGCAGCCCCAGAAGTCTTTCTTGAATCCGACTTGCACAAAATGCGGTAAGAATCATGGTGATCGGCCTTGTTTGGTAGGCCAGAATGTTTGTTATGGGTGTGGCAAGCCAGGCCACAAAATTTACGAGTGTCCAACCAGGAATGCACCACAACCAACTAGACCTCAATGTCAAGGACGGGTCTTTACAATGAATGCAGAAGAAGCTGACAAGTCCGAAGGACTAATGCAAGGCACCTGTGAAGTGGACGGTGAGAGTCTAATTATACTTTATGATTTGGGTGCCTCCCACTCATTTATTTCTCATGACTGTATGGTTGTTTTGCAATTACCAATTTCTGAATTGCCTTATAATCTGCTAGTTTCTACTCCTGTCAATGAACCTATTAAAACTAGTCAAATTTGCATTAATGTTCCTCTTCGAATTGAAGGTAGGACCTTTGCAGCCAATTTGATTTGTCTCTCCCTGTTTGGACTTGACATAATTTTAGGCATGGATTGGTTTTCCGCTAATCAAGTCATGCTCAACTGTTCTGATAAAACGGTGGTATTCTCCTTTATCTCATCTTCAGAATCCCAAGCCTTACTACTCTTCTATCTAAACTCTTTATTAGTTAACTGTAGTGGGTCGAAGAGTTAAAGATACATCCTCCTATCAACTAATGTGACGGAAGTTGAACAAAAACTGGAGGAGATCCCAGTTGTTGAGGAATATCTCAATATTTTTCCAGAAGATATCCCTGAATTTCCTCTTGAGAGGGAAATTGAGTTCACCATCGAGTTGGTTCCAGGTGCGAAACTAATATCTATAGCTCCGTATCGAATTTCACCTCTGGAGCTAACAGAACTAAAGAAACAGATTGAAGAACTTTTGGAAAAAGGATTCATACGACCAAGTGCATCGCCATGGGGAGCTCCAATCTTGTTGATCAAAAAGAAGGATGGGAGCATGCGCCTATGCGTGGATTATCGCCAGCTGAATAAAGTGACGATTAAAAATAAATATCCATTGCCAAGGATCGATGACCTCATGGACCAACTACAAGATACAACGGTGTTTTTCAAGATCGATTTGCATTCCGGATATTATCATATTCGAGTTCGGGAACAAGATATCCCTAAGACAACCTTTTGAACTCGCTATGGGCACTACAAGTATACCGTGATGTTGTTTGGACTGACAAACGCACCAGCAGTATTTATGGATTATATGAATTGAATATTCCACCCATATTTGGACAAGTTGGTAGTGGTTTTCATCGACGACATACTTGCATATTCAAAGACAAAGTGAGAACATGCAGAACACTTGTGGCTGGTTCTGCAAATTTTAAGAAAGAAGAAACTTTATGCTAAATTATCCAAATGTGAATTTTAGATGAAAGAAGTAAAATTTCTCAGCCATGTAGTATCCTATGAGGGGATCTCCGTAGACCCCAGCAAAGTAGAACCCGTACTAAATTGGGAAAGGCCGACCATAGTCACTGAAGTCAGGAGTTTTCTGGGCTTAGCTGGATATTACAAGCGATTTGTTAAGGATTTTTCTCGAATAGCTTTGCTCTTGACCAAGCTAACTAGGAAGAATGTTCCATTTGAATGAACACTGGAGTGTGAGCAGAGTTTTCAAGATTCATAAAGAAGATTAACCACAACACTAGTGTTAGCCTTGCCAGATCCTCATGGACCATTTGAGGTCTATTATGATGCTTCCAAACAAGGATTAGGATGTATGTTGATGCAAGCTGGAAACGTGGTCGCTTATGCCTCCAGACAATTAAAGCCACATGAAAGGAATTACCCCACACATGATCTCGAATTAGCCACAATAGTATTTACCTTGGAGATATGGAGACATCACCTGTATGGAGTGAGGTTCGAGGTCTTTTCTGATCATAAGAGTTTGAAGTATCTCTTTGATTAGAAGGAATTAAATATGAGGCAGCGGAGGCGGATGGAACTCCTTAAGGACTACGAATTTGAGTTAAAATACCACCCAGGCAAGGCAAATGTTGTGGCAAATGCTTTAAGCAGGAAATTTTTTACTGTAGCCTGATGATGATTAAAGAGATAAAACTTATTGAGAGCTTCCGAAATCTTAATTTGGGAATCCTTATGACACCCATGACCCTTCAATCACATCAAATTAACGTAACCAGTGGCTTTAAGGAGCAGATTCGGCAGGCACAACAACAAGATACTAGTTTTCAACATACGATTAATCTCATGCAATCAGGGAAATTAACGAGTTTTGCTCAAGATAAAGAGGACATATGGCGATATCATGACAGGATGTGTGTACCCAAAGGAAATGGTCTCCGAAGGAGAATATTGGAGGAAGCACATAAAGGTGAATTTACCGTACATCCAGGCATTACTAAGATGTATCAAGATCTTAAGAAAATATTTTTGTGGCCAGGCATGAAGTCAGATGTGGCAAGTTTCGTGAGAAAGTGCTTGGTCTGTCAAAAGGTGAAAGCGGAACTTCTGAAACCCTCCGGGATGTTACAACCCTTGGAAATCCCTGAGTGGAAGTGGAAGAGTATCTCCATGGATTTTGTAATGGCATTACCAAGAATGCCAATAGGATATGATGCCATATGGGTTATCGTGGACAGATTAACTAAATCTGCTCACTTTTTACCCATTCGAGCAAATTATCCGCTGAAAAAATTAGCACAATTGTATATCCAAGAAATTATCAAACTACATGGGACCCCTTCAACCATCATTTCTGATTGAGATCCAAGATTCACTTCACGGTTTTAGGGAACTTTACAAAAAGCATTTGGTACTAAATTATGCCTAAGCACTACATATCACCCTCAAACGGATGGCCAAATGGAGAGGACAATTCAAACCTTAGAAGATATGCTACGAGCCTATATAATGGAGCAACGTGGGAATTAGGATCAATACTTATCACTAGCCGAATTTGCATACAACAATAGCTATCACACTAGCATCAGCATAGCTCCTTACGAAGCGTTGTACAGACGGAAGTGCTAATCTCCACTATGTTGGTATGAAACAGGAGAATCAACTCTATTGGGACCTGACTTAGTTGGACAAACCACCGAGCAGATCAAGAAAATTCAAAGTAAGATGCTTGTTGTTTAAACCGTCAGAAGAGTTACACAGATACTAGGAGAAAACCTCTAGAATTTCAAGAAGGAGACCACGTATTTCTGAAGGTTATGCCTACAACAGGGATAAATAGAGCCATTAAGGTCAAGAAGTTAAGTCCTCGCTTTATTGATCCTTTCCAAATCTTGAAGTGAATCAGATTAGTTGCATACCGAATTGCTTTACCTCTATATTTGTCAAACCTTCACGATGTTTTCCATGTTTCTCAACTCAGAAGGTATCAACCTGACCCTACACACCTCCTAGAACCTGAGTCAATACAATTGAAAAAGGACCTAACTTTTCCACGTATCACCGGCACAGATCGTAGACAGAAGCAGCAGGCAACTTCGAAACAAAACCATGCAATTAGTAAAGGTAGCATGGGGAAAAGAAGATGCTGAAGACTACACTTCGGAATTAGAATCAGAAATGAAGAAAAAATGTCTTGAACTATTCTCAAGTACTAAATTTTGAGGATAAAATCTTTTTTTTTTAGGAGGGTAGTAATGTAACATCCACCGGAATTTTTCTAATCGTTTTTCGCTTAATTATTCTATTTTTATTGAATAATTGAAGTTAATTAAAATTCGACTAAATATTTATTTAGGATCAATTAATTAGCAATTAATTGAGTTTAGATATAAGGTAATTAGGTTAGAAGCATAGTGGATTTCATAGAAATTTTCTCAAAACCAATTTATCGATTTAAAGGAAATCGTTAAAGATTCAGTGTTTTAAACTGTCAGAACCAAATCAATAGGATTTTACACTTAATAACCCTACATCAAGTAGCTGAAAACTCAGCCACTTAACCATAAAAGTGACGCAAGACAGCCACAAAGAATGGAGGAAGGTTTGCTGAAATTGAGCCACAAGATCCTTCAACCAATGGGGTGCTTCCTTCCTAACTACCCCAACTATTTTGCTGCCTTATTTCCTTTTTCTGCATAAGTAGAATTCGACCTCCCTCCAGCAACCTCCCTCTCTTTTATTCTTCATCCTCTTCATCTCCTTCACTTTCAGCCTCCATCAAGCCTCTTGCATCCATATCCTTCACTAGAACTCAGGACTAGCTAGTTGTTACTTAAAGATAAAGGTAGAGGTTCAACTTTATTCTTGATATTCTGGTTGTGGGTGGTTGATTATGGCTTCATTTTCTCATTTCTTGATGTGATAATTGAATGAATATAATGATCTTTGGCTAATTTGTTGGCTATTTTTTATGTTAAAATTGATTAAGAAGTAAGAAAGGGTGAAAGTAGGAAGATGTGAGAGGCTGGAAGACCAAAATCTCTCAATAATTCATACGGCAGAGTGTACAACTCTGCCTACAGCTATTTAAATTTTATGAGACCATTTTTATATGAAACTAGACATTCAGAGCTTTCCATACATATATAATATAAGGCCATTAGATTAGTGTAGAGAGAGACATGAATTTTGGAATTTTGACTTAAGTTTTTGAGTTTGATTCTAGACTGACTAGGTTGTTCAAGGCAAAACTTGCCCTATACAACTTGGAATTGAATGAAACTGACTTTGTTAGAAAGCTTGCACATAGAAGAACATCCCATAAAAATTTCAGAGTTAGATACGATTCTGTTTGCTCCTAGGTTCGAAGAAGTTGCCCTATATCCAAACCTGGCCAAAATAGGGCAGTTTCAGGAAGGTTAAATTTCAGGCTTATAACTCGAGCTCTACTAAAGAAAATGAAATGGAACTTGTTGCAAATGAAAGCTTGTCCTATTAGCTTTAATATGATACCAATTTTGTAAGATTTGAACTGGTTTTCGATGTTTAGTGGATTTTTACTTTTAAGTGTATAATTCTAGCTAGCTACAGGGCAAACTGGGATAAAACTTAAATAACTTGAGTTATATTTATCAAAATTAGATGGGACTAAAGAGGTTAGAAAATAGACACATAACACTCTAACATATCCAAAATTGAGGTCCAAATGAGTTAAATAGTAATTTTAGCTTGATTTACAAAAATCGGGTTGAATGAATGTGCTGGGACAGCAACTATGTGTTAAATGCAACACTTGTTCCTATGAGATTGATGATTGAAATTGTGAATGAAATGTTATGATTTCTTTAAAAAATTGGTGTCCTAAATACTGGCACTATTCATGGAGAAGCGGATACATTCCATTATGCTGCTGAAATTTCGGTAAATCTTATGCATGAGTTATTATATATATTTAGATCCATGTGCATTTGCAAGAAATTCAAAAAGGTTATGTTATGATGAAAGTTCCATAATACTTGGGCCAGCCTCGGATTAAAGTTAAGGGGAGTAGATCGGTGGAGAGGTCGGGGAAAGTAAACCCGGCATTTCAATATAGGAACGAGCTCGATCCTGAAAAATAGACTATTACCCAAGTGTCTAAATGGCCAAGAACTCCCAAGAGACCAACTAATGGAAAAGTTTATGAAGATAAGTTCAAGAATGAGTTTTGCATGATTACATTGAATAGTCATTATAGGTTGTTTACAGTTTGATTGTTATGTTTACTTTTTGCTGTATTTTCATTTATTCTACTCATTATTCTGTATATCACTATTTAGTAGTTATTCTGTTTCTTATATTGTCCTAAGTAAAATTGAACCTTGCCTCGGACCATATGTATTCTTAAACTTATTAAATATGGATAGTTCAATTTGATCCCGTGTTTTTCTTTATTAAATAAAAACCGAGGCAACTGAGAATGCATGTGATGTTAGTTTAAATGCCGTACGCGAATCCTACTAAGAATTTCTTTAAATTCTCACCTCGCTTTATATTTTCGCATCATTCTTAGACTTTGGTGATGGACATGACAGCTACCCTATTTATTGAGATCCTTGATCTGTAGCTAGTTTGGAATGTTCTCTTAGGACCTCGTATGACTGTTTTCACTAACATGGGCCTTATGTCTTTTTGATACACCAGCCCCACTTATGTATCCTGTTTTAGATCTGTACATAAACTGAAGTGTTGGCTTCGGACCTACATATGTATGTATACAGCTGACGATATATTACTTATTCTTATATTTTTTATTGTGTTTTATTAAGCTTTGTTACGTTATGCAATGCTAATCACGTGTATTATATACAGCGCACCGTTTCTTCTGTTTACACACATCTATGTGGCCTCTACGCCTTGAGTTATATTCCGTCAACTGTATATAAATATACATATCAGAGAAAAAGAGAATATAATATAATGAATACAGCTATAAACGGAATACAAACACAGTAACGCAATCTACTCAATTTTATGCTATGACTTAAGCATAACATTAAATTGGTAGGGTGTTACACTTCTAAGGAGGCATAGGATTCAGACTTAGAATTTTCAGGATCTGATCTTGATAGACAACTACAACTTACGCTGGGGTATTACAAATATTGGTAAAGGCAGCATAGCTGAAATGGAAGAGCAACTAAATTTTGAGTTTATCATATCAATGCCAAAAGCAACTCATTTGAAATTTCACAAATGGAGTACAAAAAAGTATCCAATAAACTACAAATGGCGAGCAAAACTCCCATCAATATTAAAAAAAAAAATAGTGTGTGGGTATCAAACAAACATAGAGAGATTTCCAAACTTAAAATTATTTCTCTGATTTTATAATGGTGCATCATATCACCTAAAACAACTCTTACTTTATAGAAAGTGTGATTTTAGCCAAAATTAATAACAATTTGATTATAACAAAATTTGTATTTAAACAATGGAAACTCCCAAGACTCTATTTTCAAAATCACAATATGCTGTAATATTTTGGTATATAAATAATTTGAAATTTTAAAAATAAAATCCGATATTGATTTATGCAAGTCTTCAAAATAATCCAATATTCTCCTACTTAGACTATATAAATCAGAGTACAAAAATTTATGAAAATATCATTCCACATAATATGGGAGTGTGCAACATAATCATGTTCCAAAATTATTTTAGTAATCGAAATATATCAAGTCTAAGAGTACACAAGTTATTAAATGCAATAAATATCCCCAAATTTCCCATATCAAAATTTCTAAAAGTGTATCATATTTTTCAACATTATAAAATCTAGAAATTCAGAATAAATAATTCCATAACACCAAAAAAATTAAAATTTACCAAAATATTTTCTACCACATGAAATATGACATAAGAGTTAAATAATATATTTTGCAATTTTGCAAATAGAAACTCTCAAACCAATATTACAATCCACAAAATAGCATTTATCACAATTAATTTTGTGAAGGCAAGTTCACAATCATCAAAAATGCCCAACAATAGTATATCAATATACATTAGATAGCAACTCTCAAAATAATATTGTATATAATCCAACAACGTTTATACACAATATTATGTACATATAAAGGAATCATAATTATATAAATAATCAAAATACATTATTCCTGAGAGAGAATGAAAATTATAATGTGCCTAGCAACATAATAAATAAGCATAAGAATTTTCAGTACAAAATTTTCAAATCAAAATTTAGAGGGTATCTCTCAACTTCTCAAATAGAAGCTTTCAAAGTAATATTGCACAATATTATTCACAAAAAATAACATTTATTATAATTGGTCCCACAAAGATGAGCTCATAGTTATGAAAAATACCCATCAACAATATCAATACACATCAAATAGCAACTCTCAAAATAATATTGTACAACATTCGACAACAATATTTTACAATGATTATGCAATTGAGCACATAAGGGGAACTAAATTATTTCAATAAGAAAAATATATTAACTCTATGTACCCAATGACATCACAAACATGCATAAAAATTGCATAACAAAATTTGGAGAGTACCATATAATTTAAACCAATCTGGAAATTCAAAATAAATATTTTGGTGGCCAAAAAATTAAATAACATTCACCAATAATTTTATTTTAATTAGAAAATAAATATGGCAAGAAAAAAGGTGACTTTTGGGCCTAGAATGAGCCTCTACATACCAGCACGCACTGCAAGCATGAGTAGGCCTTCCAGGATAGCCCAAATAGTGCCATCTTCAACCTTGAAGTGGGTACTATGACCCCGGTTTGGAACCCACATGACTAGAAATGGGTTGAGCTTGACTCTTCCCTCATTTGGCCACAGTTTGAAGCATTCTTGGTCTCTATAGAATTACAAGAAAGAGAGCTGTAAAACCCACATGGTATCTTGATAAATGATTGTGTTATTTTTCCAGGCTTGTTTGAACACATTCAAGTGGGTTTCTTGCAAATTTTGGGCAATTTCTCTCTTAGGCTTTGTTTGGCTAAAGGAAGAAAATGAAAGGAAAGAAGTTGAGAGGAAGGAAATCGAGTATATTTTTATTTTTCATAAATATATTTGGATGAAAGGAATATGAGCAGAGAGAAAATAGAATAAGGATTATTTTCTCTTATTTATTTATATGGAATAGTGAGAGGAAAGAAAAAGATAATGATGTCAAATGACAATTTTATCCTTATGTCATTTTAAAAGATTATTTGAACTATAATATAGAGTCATATAAAAAATTAGTAAAAACATAAAAGTAAATATAATTTTATCTATCAACATAATATAAATAAATATAATAAAAATTAAACTTTTTATTCTTATTATTTCTTAAAAAAATAATTTTATTTTTTATATATATGATATTTATAATATATATTAATATATTAATCTCTACACATAATGTATTACCTATAGGGGGTATTGCTTGAAGTTTAGAATCCTGCACACTTCTTGCACCCCTTTTTTTTTTTTTTGTCCACTAATGAGAGGAAAAATTTTTGGGTGGGTCCCACCTTTTTTTTTTCACTATTCAATCTTTCCCTACACATTTTTCTTTGCAACTAAACAAAGAAAAATGATCATTTTTCTTTCAATTTCTTTCATTTCCTTCTCTTTCCTTCCAGTTTCCTCCTAACCAAATAAAGCCTTAATCCTCAACCAAAATTTGCAATCTATGGCTCTTTGGATTTGTAGTGAGATGCTCTTCAAAAGCCCCATGAAGATTAAACAAACAATGAGTAAATTTGGCTTTGTGGTTTTTGAATCATGAAGATGATAAAGAGTTAGGGTTCATGCGATTTTCTCTCAAATCTCTCTCAATACTTTATCAATTCACACAACTCTTAGTGCTTCAAATTCAAAGAGCCAAGAGCAACAAAACCCCTAAGGAAATTGACGAAATTCGACTAAGAATTCATATTGGAGTTTTGGATGAGAAGTTAGGGTTCTTGATTCTTATTTAGTTTGTCATTCAAGTCTCAACAGAAAATAACAAGCTCAGTGTCAATTAACTCAGAATATCAATATCAACAAAAGCTCTCAATCAATTTTGAAATTAATCATGAAAAATCAAATTCTCAAATTGATTATTTCAAAGTTGATGCATGTGTGTGATTTTTATTCGTCACCTTGACCAAACACCCAAACTTAGACTAAAAAACAAATATACAATCACGGCCATAATTAGAATTAAATTGGCTTTGATATTAATTGAAGAAATTTTGGATCAGAATCAATACAAACAATAATCCAAAATTCCTACATCGTAAGGGTCAATTTAACTCTAAATATGGCATGTAAAATAATCTATAATTACAGATAAGATATTAGGAAATTAGGATTATCTACAATAGTTGAATATGAGAAATTGACAATTAATAAGAGAAGAATCACCTACTAACTTAATCTGAATGAGACAATGAGAGAAATCCAAATTGGGATTCTAGAAGAGTGAACTTCTCATATCCCACAATAAGTAATATGTGTCATGGTATCAGTGGGGTAATCAAGCACCCTATATATGGCTAGGAGTAGGGCCTCTCCCTATGTAAGCAAAAATGATGGATCAAGCTACCTATTACAATAATGCCTATACATAAGTATCCACAACAAACTCACCAATAAGCAGTGCTTAACAACAATAGAGCCAATAACAAGAGTAATCACTAATTTTCGGCTTAAGATAGTAGGTTCTAATTATTTTGACATTCAATAAATCTGAGTCCAAAATTAAAATATAACGTTTATTTATACTAATCCATACAAAATTTCCAATATTAGGAAGTTGTAGGTGTGATACCTAATACATAGTAGTGCTTTGGAGTGAAGCTATCAAGACAAGCAAGGTTTTGTGAGTTGAGTGCCTTCACCGGTGAGGTCTCAGCTACCTCAATGCCTCCATGACCTTAACACCCTTAGCATTCCTACAGCCTCGACAGCCTCCACAACCTTGGTGCTTGCATGTCCTTAACATCCTAGGCACCCCAATAGCCTTGGCATCCACGCAACAAAGCCTCAACCAACCCCCATGAGTGGAGCCTCAACACCCCAGGCAAGTAGATCCTCAACCAAAACCCCCACAACAGAGTCTTGGCACCTGCTCTAGGTGGTGTCTCAAGTGCCTCCACAAGCATGGCCCTAACACCCCTATGCAAGTCATCACGAGAGCAACCATAACGGCATCATGAACTTGTTGTAGACAAGACTCCTACAACCTCAAGAAGCCACTATACATGTGTAAGGGATCTCCATGGAGCAAGGATGGGCAATTGCAATCAAAGTGTTCCCACTTAAAGTAAAGAGCTCAAAGTCATGTGGAACATGCTTCACAAGGCTTAAGGTGCATTATGTCACTTTGGGGTCTTGTAAGAAACTGGTCATTAACCAACTCCAATCTATAAACTTGTGGACCAAACCACTCCCATATTGGCTAAACATGTGTAGCCTAATAACATGTCTTTTGGATCAAATGTACTATTGATGGGACGTTGAGTGACAATGGAGTAAAGGAGAGAATTTCCCCTTATTCGGCGAGCGCATAGGCTCCAATATAAATACAACTAAAGAAGCCATTTGAAGTTCCTTCTGCTTCTTCTTCTTCCTCCCTAGCTGAGTGGTAGCAAGTGTTGTAGCTTGCTCCAAATTACAATTTTAAAATAATTAATTACACTAAATTTGAGGTATAGTGCAACCAAAGTCGTCTCACAAGGATGTTGTTGTTATCTAGTTAAGTAACAAGGGAAATGTGCAAATATGTAGTAAATAAGCTATAAAAGAAAATTAGATGAAAATAAAAACACTAGTTCAAAGAGTTCCTTAGGCATAAGGTGAATCAATCATTAACGCACAATATATCAAACATATGGTGTGCGGTTAATTTGAGCTATTAAAGAGACCTTTACTAACAACCCCACAATTCTACCTAGAGAACTCTAGGAATTCAACCAACATATAATTGATTAGATAATTGAGACCTCAACTCTAATTAACCTATATTGATTTCTAGCCCCAATTGTATTAGCCTAGGTTTGAACCCAAACTTAATTCCTAATTCTTTAACTAATCAAGTTTATACCAATTGACCAATTAGCAAATCATCCAACTAATTCCTCATTCATAAACCTATATATTAATATCATTCAATGCAAGTTTACAAATAAAAGAGGGCAAAGAATCAAGAAAACAAACATAATTGAAATTTAAGCATAGGGTTTCAAGATTACAACCATAATACTCTTGGAGTCTCCTTGAATTAACTTGAAGTCCTACTCCTCCATAGCAATAAAGGTTACAGACTAGGACCCAAAACAAGTATCTTACAAAATAAAAGGAAAAGAAAAGAAAAGAAGAGGAGAGGAGAAGAGAAGAGAGAAAAATGAAAAAAAGTTGGAGATATGAGAGTCTCCTTCGCGTTTTCAGCTTTCTCTCTTCTTATTAGACCTCAAATATGAAAATTCAAAAATACCCTTGAGCCCAAACTAATCCTCTGCCTCTTAGCTTTAAATGGACACCCAATTTGCTTAATTTGAACTTGAAAATAGAGAGTTATGACCCAATCTTGATAGCATATCCAAGTTGTACATTTATTCACGTTAGTCAAATTTAATAGCCAATAAGTCCATGAAGATGTCATTATTTTGGAGAGTGATCTTCATTAGAATCGAAGCTTATATCTTAGCTTTCAAATGGCACTAGTTTCACCTCAATCCAATGTCTACAACTCAAGTTATGGCTCAATTAGTGTACATTGCTCAAGTTCCAGTGTAACAGCCTTATTCTGACTTTGTTGCAACTCACTAGACATCTGAATTAGTTGTTGACTTCTTCATCAAAATTGTATATCTTTCTCTCATCTTTTCTACAATATAAAATTTGTAATTTTTTAAACATCTACAACTCAAGATACGCCCATAACACCAAAATAGTATAAATTTGTAATAATGCTGCAAAATACAATTAAGTCCAATTAGAGTCCATACTTATAAAATGTGTCTAATAGTGTTCAATTAAGCACAAAAAAGGTCCAATAAACTAAATATGAGGGTTAATCAATGTATCAAAATATTACTTATCACTGAGGTTACTACTTTATTGTTGATCTAACATTATTTTGTTATTTTTTGCTTGAATCTTTCCATTCCTATCCTCTTATTGTTCTTTCACAATTTTGTGTCGATATTGAACCCTACTCCAAAATACATAGATAGGAGATTACTACTTTATGATTAAATTCTTAATTATAAACTTTGGGAAGAGGGAAAAATATTAGAGGGAAAGGACTAGAAAGGGAGCTTTGGTCCCTAAAACTTTTGGATTTTAATCTTGTTGATTATGGTGTTTAGGATTTCATTTTATTAGTATTCAATTGCAAGGAAAAGAAGAAAGGGAAAGACATATGAAAACCAATGTTGTGTTTTCAAAGCCAACGCCAAAGTAAAAAAGTGTTATGATGAAGGTGTTTACCACAATTTCTTTCTTTTCTTTTTTCATTTTTGGTGGATGAAGTTTTAAGTTAAGGGAAGACTTGGCCCAATTCAGGATCAAAGCATGCCTCCAATCACCCACCAATAGGAGAATATGAGAATTTAACCCAAGTCATAGTGATACATAAGTGAAACACCAATCAGGTGAGTTAATCTCCATCGAATATTGTGGTATCTTTCATTTCTAAGGTTTTTTGGTAATCTTCTTAAGTGTGTAAATTAATTTTTGATAACTTGAGCATTTTAATCTAACTCAGATGCTTAAGTGGCAAAAATTTTACACTCATCAAAGGAAGCCTTTTATTCGTTTTTTTTTTCAAGTTGAATCCTAACATTAATTAAAGGATTAATTTATAAATTATTTATGATTTTTAATAGATGAAAACATTTCAAAAAAATAAAATCCTAATAATATTCATCGCCAATCATTCATCATCGAAGAGCCCTAATTTTGCATGACTGACTAAGTTTGTGTGACTCACTTCTTTTATTCTATGTGTTTTAGATTCTAGTATAGATTTGAGTTCATATCCTCCAGCCAGTTAGAGACATAGCCTATTTTCGTGAGCCAAACACATATCTATGTGGAGCTTCCTAATGTTATATAGGCCATCATGTATTTTGGATATTCTAGTATGTATGAACTCTTAGTTGTGCTCTATTATTTTGAGGTAGATCTTGTATCCAATATACTTATTTTTTTGCCATGATATTGATGTATTTTGTTAGTTGTGCATCCTGACAATGCTTTTGGATATTGTGGTTAGATTATATGTCATGAACGGTTGTTAAGAAGATTATGTATATTCTAGAATGCTTAATTTCTAAGGGAAACTCTATCGGCTTTTTTGTAAGAATCTCAGTTAGGCTTATTATGCGGGTAGTCCATCCTATGCATCAATGATGGTTTGAGGTTTGGTTGTAACAATCTATATCAAATTAAATTTGTTAAGATTTAGTGAATTTTTAGATGCTAGTGATTTATGCCCAAAAAGAAATTACTTAAATACTTTTCTAATAAATGCATCTGGCCCAAATTTCTCAAAGACAAATCTGGAACTTTATTTTTATCCAAACTTCATTATTTCTATAAAAATTTATTACTTCTATAAAAATAGCCTAGTATTCCTCTTGTGTTTGTGTGTACTTTTTTGTCACTGTATTTGTGTTTTTTTTTTTTTTTGTGGTTTGAATGCACTTGTGTTTATTTAAATTACATATTTAGACACAGTGGTTAGAGGAGTTCCTATGACACACTCAATGCACAACTTGGTCAATCCAACAAAGTATCCAACACCAATAAGTGATTGAGTTTCTCATCTATATAGTGAGAGGTGGAGGGAAGCGGGACATAGGTAGGCTATGGTCCCCCAAGGTTTGGAGGTTAAGAAGTTTTAGTTTTTGTTTCTTAAAGAGGTTTAGTACACATATTCTTTGAATTTTTATCTCTTTGAATTTGAGAAAGCAAGTAACAAACCACCACTATTTAAAGTTTTCAATTACTTTCACTTTTGAGAAATTATGATCAGTGGATCAAATAAAACTTGCATAAAGTCTTTTACTGTAAGATGGTTAATTTCTCATTTGTCCAATGGTTTTGCTTGTATACATTTTAAAATTTACTAAAAAAAATCATCTTATCTTATATATTAATTTTATTTTTACTTATTTTCACATCTTCATGTATCAATATCAACTAGTTAACTATTGAACATATATTTGCAGTTATGAAAATTATTAAAGCAAAGGCCAAAATAAGATGAAAGATTACTTTCTTATAGATTATACGGTGGTTTATATTGAAAAAGAAAATGTTGTAAAGTTTACCACAAATATAATAATAGAATACTTTTATTTTTTGAAGTATCATAGTCTTGGACCCCTTCCGCTCCTGTATATCGTGAGTGTAGTAGAGTAGTTAACTTCCTTTTAAGCTATGCTCTATCTTTGAGTTTAGGATTGCACTCATGAGATACCCCACTAGTAAAGCTTAGGAGAATATTGTAAGAAGATATTGCATGTGTGTTTATGTTATGTAATAGTAGTATTCTTGTTGGCTATTTTTGCTAAACACCTCACAATCAAAGGTGTATTATATATTTTGTAATATGATGGTGAAGATTACGAAGTCTATCAATCACCTATGATGCATTATAGTGATTCCTTAATTTTATCTAGATTTAAAAAATGTGGTCAAATACATTTTAAAAATATTCTAAATAATTCTAGAGTATCATAAAATATTTTTTTGATTTATTTGCATGATCTTCAAATTAAACATAATTATCCTGAAATTAAATAGAATTTAAAACTCTCCATAATTCCAAGATTACACCGATAAATTTTGCTTACTTTTAAAATATATTTAACCACATCTTTAAAGCCTAGATAAAATTAAGATATTACTACAATATATCATAAATGATTGGTACATCAATGCTCATACAAGTTTCACCATTAGATTGCAAGGTACATGATGTACCTTGACTAGTGAAGTGCACCGTAGCACTTATCATTCTTGTTTAAAGGGCTTTAGCCTTGGTGGTGGAAACAGGCTAGGCTAGGCCAAACTTTTCTTTTAATAGGCCAAGCCTGTATTGTAATTTCTTAGCCTAAACTTGGCTTTATGGCCTACTATAAGTTTTTTTTTTTTTTAATTTTTTTAAGCTTAAGCCTAATTTGTTCAAAAGTCTAGCTAGCCTTATGCCTATTTACAAAGCCCATAATTTAAAGTATTTTAAGTAAGCTAACAAGCCAAGATATTAAACAAGCTAAATATCGGTTTTTGTTCATATACAGGTCTAGGCCTTTAAATAGGCCAAATTAAGGCTACCTTTTACATAGGCCTAAAAAAGGCCCAACCTACACATATGGTTAAAAGTGTCACCAAATAATAATATGAAAAATGACCAAAAAAAACAACAATTGTGTGAAATGAATTAGTGATTTGTGACATTCTAGTGCCTCTTTACATTGTTCCAATTTCATTCATTTCCAGTATATGTACGATGAATTGCAGGTCACGTCTATCATTTCTCATCCTTTCAAGAAAATCATATTATAGGGAATGAAACAAAGCTTGTAGCTTTCTAATGGTTTTAATATTGCGATTTCATATGTGAATTACTATCTGTAGCTAAGTATGAATTCCTTGACCTTTCAAAGGACATGGACACAAAAATAATCCAAATTTCAACCATAAAGTAGCAGCGTAGCAAAAATAACTTCAATAATGAAGTTCATATTATCATGTATATTAAATATAAAGTTTAATTGGCATACACTGACAGTGTAAAACTATTTTATACTGTCAACTAGTAGAAATAGGGAAAGTAAAAAATCATGGTGGGTCTTTCGTTATAATAGGTGATTATTTATATGAGTTGACACTTTTCATCATTTTTATTGGTTGATAATATAAAACTGTTTTACAATATTAATATATTTAAATTAAATTAAATTCTTAAACATAATACAATAGGAGCGAAGGCTTTTCATACAAAGGGGGAAAAAGAGTGAAACCAAAAACAGAGAGAAGATAATATTTAGAGAATAGGTATTGTGATCCAAAACAATGTGTCTGAAGGAGTGAAAAAGCTAAAGCAAACCCAATCTAAAACCAACTCAGTAGATGAAAACCAACTTGCAAGTGCAACTTGTGATTTAGTGCAACTTTGGCATGATGGCCGTCCAGCGCAGCTATGGCGAGGTGGGATGCAACGGCAATGGGGCACTAGGGAGAGAATGAGATAATGATTCATGTGAAAGAGATGAGGGAAATGAAATGGGAGAATGAAACAACGGATGAAATAAAGAAAAGAAAGATTAGGGTTTCAAATTGAAATTTAAATGGAATAATATAAAAATATAAATTTAGAAATTGTGCACAAAAAGAACGAGTGTGATCAATTGATGGTGGAGTGGTTAGTTCCTTAATCCAAGAGTTTTTGGTTCGATCCCCCTTTTTGATATTTTACTAGTTTACACAATATAATATAACATGCATAAAACTTTAACAGGCTAGGGTGACAGGCTTGACAAGCTTCATAATCAGCCTAGAATTGGTCTATTAACATAAACAAGCTTATAGAGAGGTGTGAGTCTAATTCTATTTTTAAATAAATCAAACTAGGCTATACTATTTCCACCTCTAAATTTAGCCTTTCTTAACAAAAACAAAAGTTCCAAATTTAGACTAGCATGGTGGGCCTTTGTAGCTTTATTGGAAGGGTAGCGGGCCTCTTGACTGAGGCCTAACGCAAACTTGACCCACTTTTTCACACCATCACTTTCGTTCTGCACTGCTCTCACCTCTCTCATTTTTCCACCTTCACGCGCTCTATGCTTCGGAAAAACTGAGTCCTGCTTCCACGCCCCTATTGCTACACGCTAACAAGTAAGTTTGCTCAATTCTTCGATTCTATTCACTGCTTCTCAATTCGACAATTAATTTCTTGTTCGCCCTCTGGACGTTACTTTTTATTTTCATGTTAAAAAAAAAAAATCTGGAAAATCCATTTTTGTTGAAAACTTAGTAAAATCCGTGGAAATTTCGTTCTGTCAAGTGGGTCTTGCGTGTTTTCGCAATGTGGGTTTGAACGATGTCTATTTGTTAAGGGTTGTTGGGATTCTGAGACTTTGTAATGGGATATGTCTTGTTTGTTCATCAAACATGCCCTTGCTTGTTTCTTGTCTAAGTTAGGTCCAGTTTAGTTGGGTTATTAAATATGAAAAGGTTGTTAGGGATTGTACTGGTCTTTTGTTTGTTGTGGTTCTACTTTAGGGAATTAATTAAATTGCTGTCTTCATTTTCATGTTCTTAGCATTGAAACTAGTTTTATTCGTAGCTGGTTAATTTTTATTGGATTTGGCTTCTCTAAAGGGCGAGGTGCACTTTAGAGGGTAAAGGGCATAATCTTAACTATTTATCACTCGTGTATGATCTGTCATGCTAGTATTTATATCTTATGAAATCCTAAACCATTGATTTTCTCATCAATGGTGTTGAGATTGTGTACTTTATCCTCTAAAGTGCAAAGTGCATTTTAGAGGAGTTGAATACATTTTTATTAATCTATTTATGCAAGATTTCTGTCGATAAGTTCAAGATGGAGTTTAATTGAATAATAACTTGTTTATCATTGTCTGATTAGTGGATTTGGAAGCTGAACCAGAAACTGTTGGTGAAAGTTCTGCTGAGAAAACATCAGCACCATGTGAAGGCAGTTCAATTATGGAACCATATGTTGGTATGGAGTTTGATTCTGAAGGTGATGCCAAGAGTTTTTATGATGAATATGCGAGACGTGAAGGGTTTATTGTGCGCCTTGATCGCTGTCATCGGTCCGAGGTTGACAATAGAATCATTTCTCGCCGTCTTACATGCAACAAGGAAGGTTTTCATGTGAGAGGCAAATATGAAGTCAACCCTCATCGGAAACCACGAGTAAGCATAAGAGAAGGCTGTGAGGCAATGATGTTGGTCAAAGTTAATAAATGTGGGAAGTGGGTTGTTACTAGATTTGTAAAAGAACATAATCATCGACTGATGGGTTCTGGTGTTCATTCTTATCGTACAACGGTGAGTTTCACCTTCGTCAATTCCTGACATTGAATAGATTATTCTCTATCTGTTTGATAATATATAATTTCGAACTGAATACAGGTGAGTTTCATATCTTACTTCATTTTACTGCAAATCATGACCAGAAGTGTTACTTCAAGTAGTTATTCCTGTCAATGTTGTTAAAATCGTGTTTCATCTCATGGGATTGTTTGGTTTTACAAGATCTTGGTGCTAGAACGATCCCAATCTCAGCTGAAAACTCTCATTGACCCAGGTTTTAGAATACTCAGCCCAAAGCTAACGCTGTACTTCATGTGTCATTACCCTGTCCTAATCAATGTCACCCTCTGTGTGAAATTTCGATGCTCCCTAACCAGTAGCGTAACATGCTGTTAGTGGGTGCTGAAACTTTCTGTGACCGGTCCCACTGGTGTGCATCTGAATTCTGAAATCTTGCTGGAGTGAGTGCTGTGACTCAGTCTATAACTACTGCAATGTGCAGCTTCTTTATTCTCCTTCTTTAACCCTTTGTTTGGATTGAGTGAAAATGAGAGGAAAGAAAATTAGATGATTTAGAAGTTTTCCCTTGTTTGGTTGAGGAGAGAAAATGGGAGGAGAGGGGAAAAAAATGAAATGGGGCCCACACAACTTTTCTTCTCACAAATGAGAAGAAAATGGTAGGAAAGCATATATGATGGTAAACTATTATACTATCATTGATTTCAAATAAAACAAAAGGATAAAAAATTCATTTCAATACAATTATATTCTCTTTCCTCTCACTTTTCTATGCAACCAAACAACAAGAGAGAAATTCACTTTTCTCTTCATATTCTTTCCTTCTACTTTCTCTCTTCTTATTTTCTCTCTGTATCCAAACAAAGCATAAGTGTTGTGGGTGGCCTTTGTTTAAAGTGCTTGGTTGTGGAATGGTTTAGTCTATAACATCTGAGTTGAGTATCTCTATTTTGGTTCTGTGGCTGCAAGAGAAAATGTCATCTTCTGTCACCATTCCTTTGTTTGTGCTTTTTTAGTTGGAGTTATGCCCCCCTTCTTTTTTATTTTAGATGTGCATATATATGTTTTTTACAAAATAATTTTTTATTTTAGTTAGGAACTTATTATTTATGTTATGATGTCATGTTTTACATGTATAACCCTCCTCCTTTGGATCCTAGGATCTTAAGTTTGAGAACCTCGACTCCTGTTGCTACATCCCTCCACTTTTTAAGTTATAATGCGATAGACTTTGATCTTGAATATTTATTAATGTAATTGATTGTTGCCTATTAGATTTTATTACTATTAGACAGTAGCATTGCCCCTAAATTTGACTTTTTTAGTTTGTCTTTACGATATCTGTTTACAATATTTAAGGATCACAAATTGTTACTCTTTTTGGGAAGGTAAAATCATTTGCAACTTCTAGTTCCTTCTTTCCATTGTTTAGGCTCCACCTACATGTCAATTATATCTATGTATGTTTATCAAAATGAAGATGTTGTATTAGATGAGTGGACACACCGGACAAGATAGGATTAAGAAGAAATGTATTAGATAGAAAATTGGTGTAGCACCCATTAGGGAAAAGATGGTAGAATCACCTTAGATAGTTTGGGTACATGTGGAGGTCTGAAAAAACCCTCAAGAAGGAGAATAGATCAAGACAAATTATATGTGAAACTCTTAAAAAAGATCTAGATTTTAATGGCTTGATAGTAGCTATGGTTTATGGTAGGACACTATGGCATTGTTTAATCCATGTAAGCGACTTGATCTAGCGAAACAAGGCTTGATTGTTGTTGTATAAAGTTGTGTGTGTTTCTTAATTTCATCCAAGTAATTGATTTTAGGTATTGGAAATTTAGTTATTTCTTATTCATTTATTTTAAAGAATGTTATTGTTGTTTCAGTATCTGCTACCTTACTTATATTGATCACCATGGACAAAATTTTTTTCATTTTGTAGTATCCAGAAGGGTGACAAAGTTGATGAAGTGTAGCTTAGAAAATTTTCATCTAAGCTAGTTATTTTTTCTTTATAGAAATCTAAGCTGGTTATTCTTTTTGGTTTGTAACAACTCTCTCATTCTAAATTAGAGTCCCTTTTTCCTTTACTTCACTCTACTCATCTTCCCTATATCCATGACTCAGGAACTTGAACTTTTGATTCCTTAGGAGTTTCTCTTATAAAACTTATTTTTCAGTTTTCAACTTCATCTCCTAATATAGAAAGACTTCTTTTGGATAAGCCTATTTAGAAATCTAAAGCTGCCTCAAAGGTCAAGCTTTTGTTTGGGTTGTTGTTCTTAATAGGATCAACACACATGACATGCTCTAGAAGCGCATGCCTCTCACCTCATTGTCCCCCCAAATATACGTATAATGTCTGGTTTAGATTCCGAATCAGGGGCTTATCCCTTTTTGCATTGTCGTATGGCGAGGTCTTTTTGAAATAGGCTTTTTGGTATGCTTGGACAGTTGTGGGGTTTTCCCTATGGATTTACATCTATTTCTCCTCACTAAATTCAGAGATTTTGGCTCTTGTAAAGAAGCAAAGATCTTGTGGCAAATTGGTTTCAGAAAACATTTTCTGCTTTTGTTTCTTGTTTTTAAAATTAATTACAAAATTGCCACATCGTTTTCAATCTGTTTCCTTTTTTCAGCATTTTGTAAATGGAACACTGAAAACAAAATTTGTAATTACTTTTTAAAACAGGGTGGTGTATTTGTAATTAGTTTTGAAAACAGAAAATAAAACATTTTCTGAAACTAAACATGCTTTAATTACTCAAATCACCCTCTGCATTGAATGTGAACTTGTACTCAACATTTGCATGTTTTCGTCTTGGCATCTTTCACCTTCCTGACACATTTTAAACACAAGGACACTAGTCCAATCATGTATGTTTAGTGTCCATATTGCCAGCTTCTTGAAAGGTTTTACTTTTACTTCACCAGAAACATTTGTATCAATACGTACTCAGCAATTCTTTTTTCTCCAAAATCTGAATTCATGAACTTATGAAATCTAAACAAAAATCTGGTTCTCTTTGCTTCTAGGAATCAAAGGATAAGAGGATTCGACAACTCACAAAGGAACTTGAGCGTCGGGATCAACTATGTCAACAATATCGTAGGCTGATACTTTCCCTTCTGGAAACTATTGAGGAGCAAAAAGATTTTTTATCAACAAAAGTTGAACATGTTGTTAATAGTGTCAAACAGCTTGAGAATGATGTGCAAAATCCTTTGGATACTAGCTAGCTTTCACCCAGGTCTTATTAGAAAGCTAATTCATCTTCTCCATAGTTTTGACATTAACTTGGGTCAAATGTAAAGATTTGTTGAGCAATGCAGAGGAGGTTGGGGATGCTTTGCCAAAATTCTCCTGTGCTAGCCTAACAAGACTTGTGCTTCGGCCAGATTCATTACTAGTTAAGAAGTTTGAGCTAAACCAGTTATAAAGCAGAGGTAAACCAATTATAAAGCAGATGTCCTTTTGTTGATAGCACTTGATATTTCCTTTATATGTAAAATTATTAAATGATCAAATGAAAACTTGGTCAGGAAGCATAGATGTTTACCAAAAAAAAAAAAAAAAAAAGTAAAAAATAAGTAAGGAAGCATAGATATTTCAAAGCATTTAATTGGTATGCACTGATAGTGTAAAATTATTTTACACTGTCAACCAATAGAAATATGGGAAAGTTAGAAATCATGGTGGATCCCTCATTATAATAGGTGGTTATTTGTATGAATTGACATTTTCTACTATTTATATTGGTTGACAGTATAAAATTATTTTACATTGTCAATGTATTTAAATTAAATTCTATTTCAAAATTTTTGCCATATTGATTGTGGAAAATATTACATTCATCCTATAATTGTTTTCTATTAAATTTTTGAGTTATTATCATAGGAATGTGGGTGGGGGTCAACTGGGCATGAACCCAGCTTGCTTCATAAATGATGAGTTGATGGGTTAGATTGAATTGAAAAATTACTCAAACCACTGAATGTGGGTTTGGTAAAGGATAAAAATAGGAGGAAATGGAGTGTAATTAGTAATAAAGATAGAAGATATTTTTAGAAGATAATTTTATTAAAAAATTACTTTTGCGTTTGTGTCTTAGAAAGTTGGGTATTACTAGATTTTTTTAAAAAAAAATGATAAATTGATTTTTTTTATTACAATCACTTTTTTTTTAAAAAAAAAGGTTGTATCTAGTCATGTATGGATCCCACTCTCTTAATTAATGATGAAAAATCACATATGACTTAGTTATTTGAAAATTACACTAGATTCTCTCATTTTCGGGTTACAATTCATCCATAGAAGTAGATATAAAGCAGTTCTTCCATTGTTCCATGGGTCAACACTTGAAAAACCACGTATTCAAACATTTTTTAAAAGATAATAATAATAACGCTCACAAATTGTTTTGAGAAAATCTATATATGAAGTGGGAGTTAAAGTTAAAAAATGGATATAGACTTATAGAGGCTGTATACCCAGCATAATGCTTGGAAGGTATAGTGCCATTGAAGCCTAAAATATGTGTTACAAGGGCACTTTTAGGTGCTGATTTGGTTAGCAACAAGATCAAGAAAATGTGAGGTCAAATCAGATGCGAACGAAATAAAAAGAAAGAATCCTTATTAAGAGCAACAATATGAAGCCGAATGGATCTAAATAAGGCTTGGTTTGGTATTGCTGTGATTTTTTAAAAGCTGTTAATCTGTCTCAGTTTTCTAAAAAATACTCTCAAAAAATCATAATAGTATTGTTTGATAAAATAATGTAAAAATTACTCTTAATAAGCAAAATTCACAAAAGTAGTGTTTGGTAAAATCGCTTTTAATATCTAAAATGACTATAATGGTTACAAATACTAAAGAGAATAATTTCTATTTTTAATATCATTAAATAGAGTAAGGTTATATTAATCTTTTAAATTTTAGAGAGTACAAGCCAGCTCTAAAAAGTATCCCATGAGGGTTCTTGAGAGCAACCTCTAACTTTTAAAGCTAGGAGCAAAAGCACCTCAGCTTTTTGATTTATCGAATAGAAAAAATTAGCTTATACTTTTCATAAGCTAGAATACCTATGTAAAGAACAATACCAAACTAGGTCTAAGTACGGTATTAGGGGTGGTCTTGGAGTGGTATGTTTGGGAGTTTTATAGATGATGAAAGAAAATGTCCTTTAATGGAATAGAAAAGAAAGATTAAAAACGGAGTGGTTAGTTGTATGCTACTCTATTATTTAGGAGTTTAATTGATAGATAAAGGATAATCCTTTTACCTTTGTTTGATAGTTATAAAATAAGTGAATGAATTGGAAAATATATAAATTTAATTTACCAAATTTTCACTCTCAATTAATATAATAAATAATTGATTTATTATTTTTAAGAATAAAATAGTAATTAAATTAAATATAATTTATTTTTTAACTCATCCCTCTTAGACCCCCCAAATGGGGGGATAACAAAATGGACACAATGGATGGCAAGGAAGGGACTCTCACACCCTCCTTAACCCTGCCATTTCATCATAAAATATATCTACCAAACACATGTTTTCAAAAATTTGCCCTCCCCTTCCGTGCCATTCTATTACTAGCCATCCATCCAAATGCTAGCTAAATTCTCAAGCATTGCAGAGAATAGTTTGAGTAGTAGTGTTATCAAGGAAGTAAGATAGCGGTAGGTGGAAAAGAGTAAGAAAGAACGGAGGCCAATCAAACAGCAAAAAGCCAGCCTAAGAGGAAGGAACCAGCCTCAGCAAGGTCGCTATCTAGCCATTAAAGTGGGAGAAATTGGAGAAATTCTTATGTAGGATTGTTCACCAAGTTATGTATTGAGCATTTTATTCAATAGTTGACACTAGGTTGTTTGATATTGGTGCATTTTTATCATAAGTGACACAAACTTTACACATGTCTATCATTAAATGGAGTGTTTTTAGTAAGCAATGCCTAACCGAAAATCACTTAAGTAATTCTTAGAAAGATTGTGCCTATTAGATTATCTATTAGGCGTTCTATTTCCACACCCACAAACCTTATACATGTTTAATATTGAATAAAGTGTAATAACTCGAGGAATGTTTAATATAAAGGCATTATATTCTTACATAACCTTACACATATTTAATAATGAATGTTAATTTTAGACAGTGCTTGTAATAAGGTCGTGGGAATCACAATAAATATATATCTATCATTAAAATTACTTTAGCACATTAAATAATAATTTCAGTGGCTAAAAGAAGATGCGGTAGAACTGTAACTTACCAAGAATTTCTCAACCAACAAGTAACCTTGCACATGTCTAAAGTAGAATTCCACCTCAAATGTAGACATTAATTTCTGTGAAAATTAGGTTCCTAGCATATTTTCCCAGCTAGAACTAAACCTCAAGGCAAGCAACGTATCAGATGCCAAGTTAGCAACACAAGTTAAGTCTTCAAGCACAGGTTGCAGCAACAAATGAATCATGATGGCTGATATAATCACTATCATTAATGGTTTCGGCATTAGAAACACTCACATCATACAAGAACAAAAGAGACGAAAAGAAGCAAGCAATATATAGAAGCATGAAATGGAACGCCCAAAAAGGCTTTCTAGTATGAAGAAGTGTTCCAGCACCGTCAAAAGCAAAATTGTCAGGAACTTAAATCCAATATGCCATGCTGGCCAACAATTAACACTCAATGGAAAGTTTTTGATCACTCAGAATCGAAGGAAACCAATACCTGGAAAATTAATTTCTGTTCAGATTTATAGCGGGACAGAAGTGGATCCTAGTAAGTACACTTTCTACACACTAAAACATGTCATTATTCTTTTCAATCAAATACAAAAAATTCTTGTATTTCCTTTTCAAGTATAAGTTTTTTCTTTATCTGGCATCACTCAAGCCATTCAGTATTCAAATTTGCAAGGTTTAGTACTATACGATGCCTCTTAGGAGGTTAACAACTTGTGTTAATATTCAAAAAAAAAAAAAAAAAAAAAAAAGAGGTTAACAACTTGTTATGTTTCCAACATTGGATTGCATTGAACAGATACAGGGAAAGGGACGTTAAGTGAGAAAGCATGTTTACATGGAGGGAGCAAGAAACATCACCATGATGCACAAACCATGACATATAAAATTGGAATAAATGTTGAGTCACATTTTGGAACTCCAAGAGCTTTTCTGATTCAAAACCAACATAAGAAGAAATTCTTCCTTCAATCTGCATCCATTGAGGATTTTAACAATCAGGTCATTCACTTTGACTGCAATTCTTGGATATTTCCTATCAAGAAGACCAAATCTGATCGACTCTTCTTCTCAAATGCTGTAAGCCACATACTTAACCTTTTTTTTTAATTGGAAATTTCTTAGTGAAACTTCAAATTGGTCCCTGCCGAATACATAGACAAATTCATCCATGATAAATTAAAACCATCAGTATAGTACCTTAGAATTAAAAATATGGGTTAAATTGATCTTTTTTAGGAATAGATTAATTTTTAAGAAATACTTTGTATCAAACAAATTGGTCTCAAAAGGACTAAAGGTGTGTTTGTTTGAGATTTTTTGGATAAAAAATCTCTTTTTTTATTAAAAAATTAATTTTTATATATTTGAATAATTTTTTAAAAACAATTAAAATTTAAAAAAAATCATTTTCAATTTTTGTTAAAAGTTAAAAAACATAACTTCTAAAAAAATTAATTTTTAATATTTTTTAATTATATATAAAATTTAAGTTTATAATCACTTTTTTAACCGTTGAAACAAATGCATATTAATTTGATTGGTTTTTTAATTTTCAAGAAATAGGTTGGGGGGTCTTTTATTTCTCTAGGACAAATTTATCTGGTAACATTTTTGTTATGGACCAGCTTGGGGTTTACACAAAGTTTTGTGGCATGAAATTACAAATATGTGTTGTTCATGACAGTGCTATCTTCCAAGTCAAACGCCTAGAGCTCTAGTGGATCTGAGGAAGGAAGAGCTTGAAAGATTGAAGGGTAATGGAACGGGAGAAAGAAAGGAATGGGACCGAATCTATGACTATGACTGTTATAATGACCTTGCTGATCCTGACAAAGGTCCAGATTATCTTAGACCAACCTTGGGTGGGTCTTGGTTATATCCATATCCTCGTAGAGTAAGAACAGGTCGCAAGCCTAGTACAGCAGGTACTTAATCTACTTGCCTCACAGTTTCAGTTTAAGTTAGCAGTCTCAATTGGCATGGACCATTGCAGCAGAAAATATCTTTTATGAAAGCTTAACATTTGAAATGAAAGTTTTATTCTGTGCTTTTTTTTAAGCATTTTAATTTGACCCCAGTGGTCATCCAACCCAATTAAGAAAGAATATAGTCAGGGGAGACTAGGGGCTACCATGGTCTCCCTACTTTAGCCATGTTTTTTAGAAGTTTCATTGATATATTAATTTGGTGCCCATATAAAGCAAGTAAAAGAAAAGAAATATCCATATAATTTATATGTATATAAATATGTGATATATAGCTTATATTAACAAAAGATATCTTTATATAATTTATAATTTGTTAATTATTTCATATAATATATTCCTACATTGTAGTTTTTTTTTTTAATTTTATTTATGATTAGTTTGGCCCACTTTTTACTTGAATTTCTAGCTCCGCCCTTAGTATAGTCCGCAGAATGAAAGGGTCTGCAATACATCATGTCTGGAAGATAGTCTCCTAGTTTTTTTTCGACAGCACTTTTGAGTTGATTTTCATTCGTTTCTTCATGTGTCTCCACGGAAAACTTTAGGTCCATCAAATGAGAGCCGGCCAAGGAATTTTGACATATATGTTCCTTCAGATGAGAGATTTGGCCCCAATAAATTGAAGGAGCTAAAATCAAATTCTATCCATGCTATGGTACATTTTCTATCACCAAAGGCAGAATCATTACTTCAGCAAAGTTCCAGAGGCTTTGAATCATTCGAGGAGATACTTGACTTGTTCTGCAGCAATACAAACCAAAGAATTGAGGGGTGGATCAGAGATAACTTAAAGGAAATGGTACCATTTGAGCACTTAGAGGAAATAATTCGTGCAATCAAGAAAAAACCTCTTGAACTTCCTATACCTCAAATCATATCTGGTAAGAGAGATACTGAGTAATACAAAATGATTTTATAACATTGTTTTATGAGATATCTTTTGTATTACAGAAAATGAGTGGGTTTGGAGAGATGACATGGAGTTTGGACGACAAATGGTTGCAGGAACTCACCCAGTCAAAATCCAATGCTTGGAGGTACACCTATGAACTGCGTTTTAGAAATAATCTTCTTTGTTATGAATATGATGTATATACAAGAGCCTTTCTCCCGGCCAAAAAAGGAGGAGCAAGTATGGAGTGGATGCAATAGGCTAAACATCCACCGTATGATAGAGCAAGGATAACAAATTATCTTCAATTATGATTTTAGGGTTCAATTATAAAAAAATTTTATATATGCATTCAATCATATATATATTACTATATTAAAAAAATTATTTGACTCAATTATTTACTATTTAAAAAATTTTACAAATACAAATATTTGATTGGACGACAATATAAAACTCTTTTTCACTATATTAATTAAACTCTTTATTTTATCTTATCTCATTATATTTTATTATATGCTTATCTTTATCCGTAACTTATCTAATAAGTTATTGTAACGACTAACACTTTATAATAAACTCTTTACTCAACTCATACGTGAGTTAAGTCACCTTCCATTCAAAATTCTATCGAAGTCTTTTTAACGATTACCACCTAAACCCGACACAAGAGTCGTAGGTGCCTTTCTCGATGAAAAAACTCCAATGCCCCGCAGCAAAGTTCCTAACAACTTTGATTGAAACTCAAAATCTGGAGCTCTCTTGCAGTGCCTAAGCCTTGAATAATACACAAATTCAAACTATCAAAATCCCGTTGTTCTTATAGTAGTTCTGATGCTTTATTTCCGTGCTTACCCCTATGCCTCCACTTGCTGCCCCATCTTCGACGAGCTATCCCCCACCAGCAACCAATCTTCCAACAACTTCTCCAATGCGCCTTCTTCTAGTGGTTTTGGTACTAACTTTTTTTCCCTCTACGCAGTTGGGTCTAAACCAACTGCACATTATCTCGTGAGATACCCACTGCCGAGAACCGCCATAAACAACTTCAAATGGTGCCGAGCGGCCCATCCACTGAAGAACCACCACACACGCGCTCTCGTGCATTCTCTCTTCTTTTTGCATGTTTCTTCACGCGCTAATGCGTTTGGGCGCATGTCATTGTTTCTAGCGACGCTCTTTTGTTTGCGACCCATGTGCTCATCTGTAACCTTCCCTAGCTCATCTTCGTTGACTTCCAACCAACTGTGCTCTATGAAGTCCATTTTATTTTTTCTTTTGTTGATAAGGCTCCATTTGTATTAATAAACTTTAATTCGACGAAGAGTAATAGGAATATTATATGAGACTGCTAAGTTCTATCATGTGATTAATGTGTGGCATGTGATTAATACCATGCTCATACAAGAATTTCTCCACAGCACTTCTCTGTTATATTTTACAAATTGAACAGCAAAGAATCCACAAATTTGAGTAGAGTACTCGCAGTTCGTTAATCCTAGAAGTCGAAGTACCGAAACTGAAGATGGCATCACCCTCGAATGCTGGATCACGTGCCGCCCTTAGGGAGCTCGTAATCGGAACTATTGAATTTGAACGTATCATGGAGCCTGAAGGTTATCTTGGCGAGTTTCGTTATCGAAGCCAATGCATCAACCCCTTCGTTTACATTCCTCTGTTAACCGGAAACATCTTCAGTGGTTGTTACTACACCCGAAACGCTGTCCTAAAGCACCTCCTGTACGCAAAAGGTTAAGTCAACGAGACAAGGTTAAAACCCTTGCTCACGAGAATGCCACCCACCTCACGAATGGAATTATGGTAACTATGTACCTTAAGGTGGGTAACTTCAAAGGGAGTGGTACCGTTGAAGAGAAGTTTGTTATACCAACTGCACCCTCTAGCAGCACAAGCTGTTTCTTCGTGTGATGTAGTTTATATTTGGTCGGATTTTACTTACTCTGATGCCGTTGATTTTGCTGAGAAGTTAGGAATAAGGTTTTGCGACTGTAGATCTGACGATTAAGATTGGATCGAGTTGGTGGCTATTTCGACCAGGCGAGCAGGGTGATTTCTATGAGCTACTTTGCCCCTTGCCTGGGTATAACCACGCTGAGAAAGGAACAGTATTGTATGCATTGTTTATGTGCAATGGCCTAGGAGATCCCGCGTACAAGCTTCTGATACATCTGGTCTTGGAGACCATACTATTGGCTCAATGCTGAGGGCGCCACCTACTGGGTTCAACGTCAGTTCGTTCTACGATTCGCTAGAGTGAAATTAACTGTTAGAAATTGAGACTTTTCTTATATTTATTACAAATCAGACTTGTTAGTTAAGTATGTATTTTTTCTGTTCAAACAAATATAGTTGGTCTATGGTAGGTAAAATTGGGTGATGGTCCGCATTTTGAGGTGGTGATTATTTATAGTTTGTATAAGTCTTATCATTTTGCTCTGCCCTTGTGTTTTAGATCAATGAATATAGGAGAACTAATGCATTCTATCACCATAGAAGCTGTGTGCTTTGCTCAATTCTCTTCTCTAGTTTTTCTGTTTTATCACCAATCATTTACTCACCAATATAAGCTTGAGAGAAAGTAAGTTGTGATAAAGTAAGGATGAAACCCTATCTTAGTTATAATTTAAATACTTAATTTGTTAGGATTTTGATTCTATTTATTCTATCTTATCCTTAGTTTTAGGTTTTATCCTTATCTTTCTATTATCTGTTGATTTTATCTCCTATCTTATTGTTATCTTTCTAACTACTTTATCAATATAATGAACTTCCTGGTATGACTTATACTTAAGTTTAACCAGTCTTTCATTCAAAATATCTTTATGATACGGAGTATTTTTATCATTAATACCAAATCAAATACCAAAATACTTGGTGTCTTTTTTAATAGAGAAATTCCAATGCTCCTTAACTTTGGTGGCTTTATCGAAGAAACTCCGGTACCCTTCCCAATGATCCCTCCCTTTGGACGTGCATGTAACTAGGCAAGAGATTTGATGATCTCATCGTTGGCTCTTGTCACTAGCACATCTCTTTTTATCTTGTTCGAGCATGACTTATAAGATCTCTTATTGAAGACCCTCCGCTCTCTGTTTATAGACATAAGATTTTTTCAAAAGGTTTGATTGATACTCCAGTATATGTTTCATGTCTACATCTGGTATTTCAAGACCAATTATGATGATCTTATGGTTATTGGCAAGCTACCTTCTAATCAATATCAACTTATTCACCTTCACCGAGATCCAGACTCACCACTCTTTTCCGCTGCCATCATTATCCAAACATGGCTTTTGCAAGGTGACATCCAGTTTGAAGGGGGTGATAAAGCAAGGATAACACCCTATCTTGTTATAATTTAAATACTTAGTTTGTTAGGATTTTGATTCTGTTTATTGTATATTATCCTTAGTTTCAGGTCTTATTCTTATCTTTATATTATCTGTTGATTTTATCTCCTATTTTATTGTTATCTTTACAATTGCTTTATCTATATAACAGACTTCCTAGTATGACTCATATTCAAGTTCAACCAGTCTTTTATTAAATACGTCTTCAAGTTGTTATCCTTGTTTTATCACTAATTCACCATAGACATAGTGCGAGTAGAACATAAGTTGTTATCCCTACTCTATCACTCATTCACCCATTGCGATTTGAGAGAAAATAAGTTGTTATCCTTGCTCTATCATTGATTCATCATAGACATGGGGGTGAATATAACAAGCGTTGCTTCTCACAATGAAACCTATAATATCTTCCGAAATAGTTGTATGATGAGCCTAAATCTTGTAGTTTGGAGAGTGGATTTCCCATCAAAAACAAATTGACACGAAAAATTGTTGCATATAATTATTGTCTCTGAGAATAGAATGAATAAATTCGTCACTTGGTTTATTAGTTCAATACGGATCTATTAAATTCTTCATCTCTTATAGGAAGTTCATGAACCTATTGAAACAAATGTTTCGTGAATTTGTTTCTTTTTAGAACATTTTAAAACTAAAATAGATGCAGTTTCAAGGTTATACTCTGTTTCAAAATAATCTACCACAATTAAGAATGTTCCTAGTACAAAATCAAAAAGGATTAATTAGGGCCTAACATATGAAATGAATGTTAAGAAATTTATTATCTGTACACTGTCGAGAAGCCAAATCTAGAACATGCAAGTAATTCATCATTAGTGTTCTCAACTGTCATAAAGTTTCTTTTATATAATTACATGGCAAACAAGTTTTAGTTTTGCTTTAGCATGTTGGCCATATTTCATCACTACAGCAACATATAAAGTCCAATAATTGTTGGTTCTACAGTTGCATGATCAAAATGGTATGTAAACTCACATTTCTGGCCGAATCTTTTTTTGTTTCAATTCGCCTTTCAGTCAATCCCATCTCAAAGTTCAATATATCCATCTTTCATAGAAGGAAAGCTTGATGGATTTACATTTGCTCAGGTAAGTAACAACAGTCTAGAACCTTTGACATTATTTTAGATATTACGTTTTCACTTATAATCACAAAAATGTCACATTATTTTTGTTATAGTTTCTATTTTCAAATTTCTGTAAAGGAAATTATGAAAACAACTTTTTAATAGTTTTCATCATTTCCTTAGTAGTACTTTGAAAACATGAAAGATAATGAAAATAAAATGACATCTGAAAATGAAAACAGAAAATAGACACGTGTACCTATTGAGATGATTCGTTATCTCATGTTCTTTAGTTCCAGACCTTGCTTTAGAAGCTGGTATGCCTTAGTCTTTGTTGTTTTCTTCATAAAGTTAGTCTTGATGTGGATCCTAATTTTGACAAAGAATAAGACCACTAATGGTGTGCTATGCAGTGCTGTGCCTCCTACATGTAAAGGTGTAAAGGTGATTATAATATTGGAACAAGTACATCGCTGAGTTAAGTTTAGGAACTATGAGGAATTATAGCTTGTCACAGAAACTTGTCCAAAAAGATGACAGAGGCATATGCTTGCAAAATGGGAAGATCATATTATCTTTTATAAATTCTAATGCCAGCTGAAATCTACTAGTTGTTTATGTTGATGACCTAGTTGCAAAATGAGTGTAGCATTTTTGCTTTGATGACCTTTCCTTAAAGTTTCGCCAAAACTACTACCTTAGAACTTTCTGTATGCATATTGATAATTATGGTAGTTAATATAGCAGAACATTTTAGAGTATCTAAGCTGCATTGGCTAGTAGTTTATAATCTTTTTTCTTCAAGCAGAATTACAATGGGGATCTTATTTATTTCTTCAACTCTCCTCACAAAATTGTGTCAGGCACTGGAACAAAGAAGAATATTCATGCTGGACCACCATGACCGTCTCTTCCCATTTTTGAACAGAATAAACACAAATGGGATCTGTGCCTATGCATCCAGGACACTACTATTCTTAAGGAGTGATGGCATGCTTAAGCCAATGGCAATAGAACTTAGCTTGCCAGGCTCATCTCTAAGAGATGAAATCCATAGAATTTTTCTTCCAGCCAAACAGGGAATAGAAGCAGCACTTTGGCAGCTTGCTAAAGCTCATGTTTTAGCTAATGACACTGTTTACCATCAACTTATCAGCCATTGGTGAGTTAAGGATCTTATGCTAACATCGCAGTTTTACTTGACAAAAGTCCTTTTTTTTTTTTCCCTTTGCGTTTGTCTTAATTAGGGGTGTTTATTGAGCTATGCTATATAAACATAACAATCGGTCATCTTTTCGCAACATCCCATGCAATCCACCATCAAAAAACATTTTTTTTATTTTTAAATTTTTTAAAGTGCTTTATGATCCAATCACATGATTCTTGAGCTTTGCGTCAAGATATTGAACGTACAATTAACATTTTTGTTGTTTGTTTATGGCGATGAAAAAGATAATGATTTCTAGCAAACTTGCTGATTGCATAACACATTAGAACAATTCCTAGTGGCCAATGAATATTTCCTGAGTTTGCTACTGAAAATTGACTTCTTAATTTAATAAAAGGATGCTTTCTATGTGAAAATATGGATTCTTCAAAAGCTAAACAGATTTTTTTAAATAAACAAAAACTATGAAGAAATTAAGCAATTGAGGTATAAAACTAAAAATAAAAGGGAATGGGACAATAGAAGACGAATAATTAGCAACTTACACAACTTTTTTTTTTTTTTTTGGCATTTTAAATGTTCTGCTATGGAAAATTTTCCAGGTTATACACCCATGCAGTTGTTGAACCATTTATCATTGCCACCAAAAGACGGCTAAGTGTTATGCATCCAATCCATCGGATATTGAATCCTCATTTCAAAGACACGATGCACATTAATGCCTTAGCACGACTTATCCTTATAAACTCGGGAGGAATTCTGGAGAGAACACTATTATCTGGCAAAATCTCTATGCAATTATCTTCTGAGCTCTATAAAGAGTGGAGATTTGATGAACAAGGACTTCCTGCTGATCTACTCAAAAGGTACATTAGAAACTAAGTGTTTTCGGTGAATTTTATAGTTAGTATAAACTCAGATTCATAGTGATTCTTATAAGGCCAACATATCCACTTGTGATTTTTATAATATATATAACAACAAAAATTAACTCTTGTCTTACTAGGTAAAGTTAGTTACACAGATTGATATCATAATATCCTGTTATAAATCACGATTATGTTCAAACCATTAAAATATGTCATGACATATGAGAATGAATTTTCTTATATAAAAATTTTACTTGACCTTGTCATATATTAATTTTTGCCATTGATCGAGAAAGTGAGGTCAAGTATAGAACCCATAAAAGAATCTAATCAAAGTCACATGAACCTTTCATATAAGAGGATCCATTCTAAACTATATTCCAAATAATAGATATATTGTCACGAATAGGATTCACTGAAAACTCAAGTTTATATTAATATTATTATTAGAAACTACCCTTCTTCACAATGTTTGAAATTTAAACTTTCATGGCATCTTTCACTCCTTTTGGGTTACTATGACATGGAAAAGATAACCAATTTATTTGGCAGGGGCATGGCTATAAGAGATCCTAATGTGAATAACCCAACTGGGATTCAGCTTCTCTTGCTGGACTATCCTTATGCCACAGATGGACTTGAAATATGGGTTGCCATCAAACAATGGGTCAAGGACTTCTGCTCATTCTTCTACAAAGATGATGAGGCCATCAAGGCTGATGTAGAACTCCAATCCTGGTGGTCAGAAATCCAAACTATTGGCCATGGTGACAAGCGCAATGAGACATGGTGGTACCAAATGACTACACTCTCAAACCTTGTAGAAGCATTAACAACCCTCATATGGATTACTTCAGCTCAACATGCATCCATAAACTTTGGACAATATGCATACAATGGTTACCCTCCAAACCGCCCCACACTATGCAAAAAGTTTGTTCCAATAGAAGGAACAATTGAGTTTGGTGAGTTCCTCAAGGACCCTGATAAGTTCTTCCTCAAGATGTTACCAAATAGGTTTGAGATGAGTCTTGCTGTGGCATTGGTTGATGTGTTATCAAGGCACACCTCTGATGAAGTGTACTTGGGTTGCCAGCTGTCACCTGGCTGGATAGACAATGAATTGGTTCAAAATAGGTTCGTAGAGTTTAAGCAAGAACTCAAGGAGATTCAGGCAAGGATCTTGGAAAGGAACAGGGATCCAAAGCTTAAGAATAGGCGTGGACCAGCAAAAATTGATTATACACTATTATATCCTGACACATCTGGTTCTTGGTCAAGAAGAGGAATCACAGGGAGAGGAATACCTAATAGCATATCAATTTAAGTTGTATATAGTTTATTTATGTACACTCACCAACTATTTCGTGGGTAATATATAGTCCAATGCAACAAAACAAAAATAAAAGGATATGGAATAACAACAAACCAATTCACCCAAAATTTACTAGCAATTGTGCTGAATTATGGCATAGTTGGCCTTTTTCTTCTCTTTGTTCGCATCCCATTATGGTAATCATTTTACAAACAATTAGTTTTTTTTTTTTTGTATGAAACAAATAATTAGTTATTATCGTGCTATGTTATGTTGTGGTTGAAATAAGTTAGTTATGTTATTATTAAAATGTGAAATACATGATTGGATGATTGTATTAAAAAAATTTAATGCTAAGAATATATCATAATCAAATTATAGGTTTATCTAATAAGTGTTCTAAGACATTGATTAAGGAATTAGAAAAGCAAACTCTTCATTAAAAAGGTAAGAATTTTAAGTTTCTAATGCATTAAATATCTTAAAAATTTAAAAGCTTTCCTTTTATTAATTTCTTAACCAGTATCTTCTAGGATACTAATTAGCAAAATTCTTAAATTATATTATTAAAAGTTAAAATATTTCTATCAAAAGTTTAAGATGATATTTCTATCAATATGGATTTATTTTTGATATACTATTAATATAAAAGAAATTTATATAAATATTTAATCATATATTATTATATTAGAAAAAGTGTTTGACTCATACAAACAAAAATACATGATTAGATAAGAGTGCAAAACTTATTTACAAAACAATTTAAGGCGTAAACTCAAAAATTAATTCATTTTAATATTTATAAAGAAATAATTCCATTTGCCCATTTTCCACTTATATATTGATCCTAAAACCCCTTTTCTCCCACCACCTCTTCCTCTACACTACACTAGTCAATTCTTCTCACTCAATCTTCCAAGATCTTCGTCGTTGTCACTACCACTGGTGGCATCGTAATCCTCCTTACCGCCAGTGACTGCAATAACATTCCAGGTTGCTTCCCTTCTGTTATGCTCTCTCTCTCTCTCTCTCTCTCTCTCTCTGTGTTTTTTCTAACCCCACAAAACAAAATAGTTGTTTGTTGACTTCTTAGCTTTTTTTTTTTTTGTTAATCTTCTTCATCTCTTGAAATCCCTGTATGTTTCATATGTTTCTTCTTATCATTCCTTTTAGGTTTGATTTTCATTTTTGGTTGCATGTATCGTTTTCTCTATGTATGGAGCTCTTTGTTGACCTATAGTTTGGTAATGTCTTATAATTGTTAATATGTGTTTCAAAGCTTTAATTTTTGGGCATGGAGAGAGACTGATTTCATTAATTTTGATTAGTGTGTAAGTGGTTTTTCGGCAGCTCATAACGTAATTTAAAATAGTCTTTGTGAGGTATCTGTTTCTGATATTCTACTACATGCTTTCAGCGACACAATTGTGGTTGAGAAAAAAATGGATTGAATATCTTTTCTACCAGAAAGCATACTTCATGACATTCTCTCAAGGCTTCCAGAGAAAGATGCTACTAGGACTAGTGTTTTGTGTAAGGTATGGAGACAAACATGGTCCACGTCCCCCTTATTGCCTTTTTTTTTTACACACAAATTATTGGGAGGTTTCCCAAGCAAATGGAAACTCAAAAAAGAAAGATATTCCTTGATTATGTGAAGAAAACATTGCTTATGTTCTATGATCAAGGGTTAGCAATCAAAGACTTAAGCTCAAGCTCAGTGCTAACCTTTTCAACCTTATGTATGTTTTGGGATGTTGATCTTTGGCTGAAGTTGGCTAGTGAAAGTGGTGTATAAGTCCTAGAGCTTTCACTGCCTGAATGGAACAAGGACGGTCAATAGCTATGCTATATCTTGCGACCAGGTGCACTTGAAGCCAAATCACTTGATAAGTTAGTGTTGTTTTGTGTTTTTTTTTTTTGGAAGGGGAAAGGATCAGAGTTGACCAAGCATTCCTCAATCGTTCAATCAAGTTTTTCTTGTTGTGAGTATTATCCTTATGGTTTGTCCTTTTGGAAGATGAAAGGGCTATCAAGCATCTCATTTCTCATTGTCCTTTGATTGAATATATAACCCTGAATTGGTGTTATGTAATAAACCTCCGAGCAAAGGAGATCTACCAATGTTTAGGACCTCTCAGATGAAATCATTAAGCATGCATGGCCTACAAGAGCTCAAGGGAGTTGACATTTGAGGTGTACAAGAGGTTTATATTAATGCTCCAAATCTTGAGAAATTACATTATGGTCCTATTGATATGGATGTGCCTTTCAAGCTAAATTTTGATAGTTGCAGAAATTTGAGATGGTTGTCCTTATCTTGTATTATTATTGTAAACAATTGGCTTCTTGAACTATTTTTTAAATTTCCTTTCCTTGAGAGTTTGGACTTAGGTAGTTGCTCTATGTCTGAGAGAATTAATATTTCAAGTGCTAATCTCAAGGTATTGATATTATCTAATTGTTCTAACTTGAAAGAGGTCAACATTGATGCTCCAAGTTTATTATCATGTGGATATTGTGGTCATGGTGCCAGTATGCCTGTTATATCTTTTCTAATAAGTTCTAGTCAACTGGAAGTCAATCTTATGACTTATGATCTACGTGGATTGTCTGAATCCTTATAAGTTGAAGAATTTATCAAAAACTTTAAACCACAAAAGGTTTTGGCGTTGCTCTCCCTCCTTATCTATCAGCAATTTGCAATAAGCATAAACTAGGTACCTAATTGGTTCATTCTGTTGCATATCTACCAAGTTTATCTTTATTGGTTTTTATGTACCTTGGATAATGTAGGATGAACCAAACTAAGACATATTACAAGTTTCATCCCCTCCGTCAAGCATCAAACACTTGAACCTACGTGTTGTGCCTTTTCTGAAAAACAAAGCTTTGTATTTGCCTCTTGTGAATCGCTTGCTTTCATTTTGCTGCCTAGAAACTATTTCATTGTTGTTTCACTTTGATCTTTGTAGTAAAGCATTCATTGAGGTATGTCATTGTCTGTCTCGAAATTTGTATTTGATTCTCTCATTTTCTTCTTATATCAGACACATTCATTTATACTTTTTATTTGTACAAATCTTATGTGGAGCTTCTAACTCTATTTGTTAATTATCAAAAACAACTTGACACTAATAGGGAAAAAATAGGGCAACTAGTATTGCAGTTCAGGTCATGCTAAGTGTTGGTGGCATGGATTGAAGAATGTCAAGGTCACAAGCTCAGACAAGACTGATGAAAATGTTGTTGATTTTAAAACTATGTTAGATGCATTGTCCACTTCCATTAGTCGCCAAAACATTAATTTTAGGTTGGAATTATAATCTTTTTGTTATCAACTCGTGGACATGCTTACTTTGATGTTGCTATGGAATGAGATGTACACCCTTCTTGTTCTATTTGGGAAGGCAACCAAAGCTCTGTGATTTGGATGAAACATGCATGAGGAAAACTTTCAAGTGCTCTCATATCCATAAATAGTTGATGTTCTGTTTCATTTACTGCATAATATTTAAGCTTTGTGGGTTATTATTTTCTCCCACTTTAACTACAATTTTTAATGCAATTGTTGAAATGTTGAGTATTACATGGTTCAAAGTGCAAAATTTTTTACTCTAAGTGCACATAACAATGTTTCGATTTACATGTTTCCCTTAATGCTGTAAATGGGGGCTTTGATGTTTTGATGACATGATTATCGTTGAGTAAAAGTATTGGAGAATAGGTTTGAAACATGTTTATGTTTGTCTTCTCTAAAAATAAGTGAAAGAAAATTTTGCTTGGACTTCCAACTTTTAAATAAAAAAGGGTAAGTTTTGGCACACGATGGTAACATTTAGAGTGCTTATATGCAAAAATGCACGTTGAATGTTCATTGGCTTTGTAGCACTCGCGACTAGGTAAAGTGGAATAAGAGCACTTTTTTGGTTTTTAGAAATATTAAACCTATGTGAAAAGAGAAGACTATGTTGCCCCTTTTATTGTGGAAAAGAGTGGAAATGCACCAAATTTAATTCGTATTGATATAATTTGAAAGGAATGGAGTATATTATGGAATGCATCTCCTGATTCCTATGGAGCTTGAGCATCACGTTGGGAGGTACCCTGTATCATGCTAGGAGGAGGTTTTCGTTGTTTTTGTTGCAGCCATTAGTTGTTATGCAGGTATGAAAAATGAACTATGACATAAAGCAAAGTAATTTAATGTGTTCTTTGTGGAATTGATATTTGTCGTTCTTTGGGATAGAAGTTAGGGTTGGGCTCGGGATTGGGGTTTCACTGGGAATTTGGGAATGCAGAGGAGGCAATTGCGGAAAATTGTTGGTGGCGAATTTGGGTGTTTATTTTTTGTTCGAAATGAGGGGAGTAATGTGGTTGAAATGTGCTCTATTATGGTTAAGGGTGAAAGTTTAGTTTTGGCTTCAGGGGTCGTAAAATGATAATTCTAAATGTAAGAGATAGCTCAGGCGATTTGGTAGCATTACTTGGATTATTTTGTATTGCAAAAGCAAAAATAAAAAATAAAAAATTGTTGCTATTGTTTGGATTCAAATGGAAAGACATGAACAGAGTTGTCGATTATTATGAGAAGTTTTCATGGATACGGTGTAGTGTGCAAGTAGAAAATGAATAAGTTTTGCCTATGGTTTAGTGTTGATATGTATGGTTTTGAGTATTTGTCAGTGTGGTTTGCTAAGTTGTGGTTTGAAATATGCAAATAGTTGATGATTTCTTAGTTTTAAGTTCAGCAAATAGGGTTAATTGTACTATGCAGTATGTTGTTAGTTGATGATTTGTTAGTTTTGAGTTTAGTATGAAATGTTGTTAATTAACTTATGCAGTATGTCGGTGAACAGAGGGGGAAATAATGGTGCCAATTAGCAGTATGATGCTGCGAACAATGAGATAGAAGGATCATGCTCGAACAATATATTGAACTAGATGCCTGAGGTAACCAATGCAGCAATGCTATATTATATTTTTGTGTGTTTTGTTGTTTGTTTTAGTGGAAGATTGTAAATTTGTGTGTTATTTGTTTAACTATTGGGATGAGATATCCTTAACTGGCAATGAAAAAATAGAGAATGAAGGTGAGGAAGAAAGTTGAAAGGGCAAGGACAATGCAAATCATGTGATTTTTGAATGTGGGGATATAAATTTTCAGATGTTAACCAATTTAGAAGTAAATGAGTTAGAATTTTGAAATCCGATGGAGGCATATCACTTTTATAATGAGTTTAGTCATCATGATGGTTTTAGTGCAAGGAAGAGGAAAAGAGTTAAAAGCATGGAAGGGGAAGTAGTTAGGTATACATTTGTGTGTAGTAGAAGAGGGTTTTGAGAGCAAAAATGGTTCGAAAAAAGTGATAGGAAGTGGGAGTATAGGGCATTAACTAGATGCGGGTGTTGGGCACAATTGCGTATTCAACTTGATAAATGTAAAGGGTGATATGGTGCATATTCATTCAACAATGACCACAACCATGATTTAGTTGGTGAGAAGTATGTTGACATGTTTAGGTCACATAGGAAATTAGGAGATTGTGAGGTAGACCATATGAAAAGTATGAGAGGAATTGGGATTAGTGTGCCAAAAATTTATGAGTCCTTTGCTAGCCAAGCAGGAGGATTTAATATGGTTGGTTTTTGGAAGCAAGACATCTATAATGAAGTTGAAAAAGAGCAGCAATTACAAGCTAGAGATGCAAAAGCAGCATTTGAGTACCTTGAATTGATGGCATTGAAAAACTTTATGATGTTTTGGAGGTCAAAGGTTGTCAATGATGGTAGATTGTTATAGTTATTTTGGTGCGATGGAATCTATCAATTAGATTATTCAATATTTGGAGATGTTCTTGCTTTCGGTGTGATGTATGGGAGAAATATATATAAGTGTTCACTGTTTGTTTTCTCTGGTGTCAATCATCACAACCAAACTTATGTATTTGGAAGTGCTATTGTGTAAGATGAAAGTGAGGGGACATATGTTTAGATACTACAGTAATTTTTTGAAGCAATGAAGGGAAAGGCTTTGGCATTGGTCATAACTTATGGTGACCAAGTAATGAGAAGGGCAATTAATGAATTATTTTTGAATGCTTACTACAAATTATAACTTATGGTGGTGACCAAGCAATGAGAAGGGCAATTAATGAAGTATTTTCGAATGCTTACCATAGATTATGTGCATGGCATTTGTTGAGGAATGCAACTTCTAATGTGGCTAAACCAAGATTCAACCAATTGTTTAAAATTTATATGTTGGTAGACATTTAGGTGGATAAGTTTGAGTCAAGGTGGAAAAAGATGGTTGAAAGAGTGGGTTCAAAAGTTGTATTGGAAGAAGAGAATGTAGGCAACAATATATATTAGAGGAAACTTCTTTGCAGGGTATAGGACAATATAAAGATGTGAGTCATTACATGCCAGGATTGGTAGATTTGTTCATTCTCATATCAGTTTGAGTGAATTCTTGCTACATTTCTAGAGGGGGCTTGATTACCTCCACAATGATGAGTTTGAGGCAAACTTTAAGTCGTTGAATGGTCTACCAATCATACAAACGGATCTAGAGGCTTTGGAGAAGTTTGGAGCTTTGGTGTTAACAAGGTAAATATTTTACTTGTATCATACAATGTTGATGAAGGAAGCAACAGTGAAGATCATTGATTGCAAGGAAGGAGAACATTTACATTGTAGGTAAGTATTGCAAACCAAACTTAACATGGTGTATGTTGCACTATCAGAATGGAATAGAGTTTAAGTGTTCGTGCCAATGCATGCAATCTTTTGGTTTGCCATGTGCTCATATAATTGTTGTATTGGTACATTTAGAGATGGTTAAGCTTCCAAAATCTCTTGTTCTTGAAAGATAGAGTAGGAAAGCAAAGCAATGAGTTGATTTTTAGCTTATTGTAGATCTAAGGAATAGCGAAGATACCAAGTTGTATAGGACCTGTCTTGTGGCATTTGTGCAACATTGTAAAAAACTTGCTTAAAATGGCATGCCTTTGTAATGATGATTATTATGATTAGTGGGATAAGGTGTACAATGAGACCGAGTAGTTGGCAACCAAACATGGATTTATAGTTGGCTCTAGTTTACCATGCAAGAGATTTGTGAAAGGAGCGATGAAGGATCCGTTAGTTGTGAGGATGAAGGGATATGGAACGCGACAGTTGAGTGGGTTCTGGAAAGGAAAATGAGTTATGCGATGTGGGGTTTGCAGGCATCAAGGGCACACATAGCAACTTGCCTTTGTAGGATGACAATGTTAATAATTGAACAAGACTGTGAAGGGGAAGACATGATTGATGATATTGTGAGTAATTTTTTTTTTTTTGAAAGAATGATTTATGGGAAAAGTGTGAAATATTGTGTTTATGTTAGTTATGTATGTGCAGGGTCATTCAAGTGTGGGAATAGATACAGGCAATACAAATTATGAAGGATCAAGGGCATACTACTCATCATGTTCATGATATAGCTATATGGCTATTGGTATGCTTAGTCTTACCCTGCTTGATTGTGTTGATAAATGCAGGTCAAAATATACATTTATTAAGGACTCTTTTTAGCACTGTGTAGAGAACATTGGGAGTGGGGCTGAATTTGTGAATGCTGCAGTTCTATTTGTTGGGACTGATTGACCAAGCAGATCGTGTAGCAGTTGATGATGGAGTATTAACAAAAGAGTGGGAAGGCCCTTGCATTGAAAAGGTTAAAATTGCAAGGTTGACAATGCATATGATGAAATATTTAATTATTTAAATAGAGTTGGTGATGTTTCAACTGTGAGTTAAAGTAAGGTGTTAGAGACCGGATCCTTGAAGGGATTAAGGTGTATAAAAGAAAAAGGTATAAGGGCGTTATTGGGAATGAGGGGGAAAAAGTTGGTAAGCCTAACTAACTGCTGAAATGGCTAGTAAAGGGTGTGTGCTGAGGGCATGAGACTACATGGGTGAATTTGTTAGGGAAAAAGGGATATTTGTAAGCTTGTGAGGGAGTGTGAGATAGGCTTGATTTTGGAATAGGCTTGGAGAGGCTGGACTGCTACAATGTCCAAAGACTTTTCTCTCTTTTTCTGCATTATTTCTCTATTACTTTCTCTAATAACTTGACTTATATTTTCCAACATCAGTCAAGAAGTGTTAATAATAGTCTACACTTTCTTTTTTCTTGTTTAATCCATTTGTGGGTTCTATCATTTTGGCATCAGAGCCTTGTTCTGGGGCATTGTAAAGGCCAAACACAGAAGATGCTATGGAGAATTGAATGGAAGAGCTAGAGAGGAGGTTAGATGAAGTGGTGCAGTTCTTGAGGGATCAATGCAAGGCTTGATCTAGAGGGTGATCTTCGCCTAGGAGAGGACACCATAGGGTGGAGTCGGAGGACTACAGGGATGGGCGCTCTAGAAAGGTGAGGGGCCATCGCTACTCCCCTCCCTTTTGTAGAGAGAACTGCGATTCATGGTCTTAGCACCATGCAGAGCAGTACTCGCCCCATTCATGTAAAGGACCTTCGCACTATTGGGATGGCTCTTCTTGGGGGCAGTCTTATGGGCCAGCATGGCAACCATGAGTGGAAAATGGAGCTATTTATTTTCTCCAACGATGATGCACTAGGATGGTTACTGCACATCAAGCGGTACTATACAATGAATGGAATTAAAAGGGACGAGAGGATGGATTTGGTGTTGGTCACGTTGGAAGGAAGGGCTCTGAACTAGTGTCAAACCTAGGAGGACCAGGTCTTATTTCCGATGTGGAACCAATTCAAGGAGGTAGTACTAAGGCGTTTTCAACTAGGGGTGGTAAAGGATCCATTTGGTCCATTGTTGAGGGTGAGGCAGGTTGGGTTAGTAATGGATTATATTGAATAGTTTGAGCAAATCTCAAGCCCAATGAGGATGTGAATAGGGAGATTATGAAAGGGATATTTGTTAATGGGCTGAAACCAGAGTTACGGGCCAAGGTGAAAAGCCTGGAATTGGGTTCCTTGGCTGAGATTAAGGACCGAGCCCTAATGTTGGAAGAAAGGAACAAAGAGTGGAGGGGAGGCGAAGTAAGCCCATTGGAGAAAAGGTTAAGCCATCATAAAGGCCTGAATCAGCCGAGGATAAGGCCCAAGTCTGGGAGCATAAGGAAGGGCATGGTTTACAACCCATTGAAGTGAATAGAGGAGAAAAAAGGAGTGCAATAGGGAAAAATCTTTCACAAGAGGAATTTCAAGAAAGGAGCAGGAGAGACCTATGCTTCAAGTGTAGGGAACAATGGTGTCAAGACCATATTTGTAAGCTGAAACATTACAAACTCATGCTAGTAGAAGATTCGGAGGAAGAATCTTAGAGGAAGAGGAAGAATCAGCAGCTGAAAGAAGTACTAGGCTTAAGATCAGAGCCTTGCAAATCTCATTCCACAGCCTTAAGAGCTTAACCTCCAACAGGTCTTTCAAGGTTGTTGGTGAATTGAGGGGAACTGAGGTGCTTATCCTCAACAAAACAGGGGCAACCAACAACTTCATCTTTAAGGTCATAGCAAGAGAATTGAAGTTGCCATTCACTAAAACTCCAAGGTATAGTGTGGAGGTGGGGACTGACAGTAAACTTCCAGCCACGGGGTGTGTAAAGAAATGGGTCTAGAAGTATAGGGAGTGAGGATTAAGCAATCATTCTTTTTGCTTGATCTAGGGGGAGTTGATGTTGTGTTGGGAATGGAGTGGCTCTTAGGTTTGGGAGATATTTTGGCCAATTTCCAAAGATTGGCAATAACTTAGAAGTATAAAGAAGTTGTGAAGAATTCAAGGGGACCCCACTCTCTACAGGGTAGAAGTTTCTTAGAAGGCCACATTCAAGGCCCTCAAAGATGAATGGGATGGGTATCTTATTGCCCCTATAGCTGTTGAGGCAGATTTGGAAGTCGCAACTGAGGTGTTAGTAGCCACCAGGGAACTTATAGAGGAATTTGATGATCTTTGTCAACCACCCAAGGGGCTAGCATTCAACATGTGAGACCATATAGGTACCCCCCACTCTCAAAAGAATGAAATTGAGAAGATTATTAATAACATGTTAAAAGCTGGAATTATTAGGCCTAGCATAAGTCCATACTCAAGTCTAGTAATGTTAGTCAAGGATGGAGGATGGCGTTTTTGTGTTGACTACAGAGCCTTAAATAAGGTAACTATCCCACACAAATTCCCAATACCCATTATAAGATGAATTGCTTAATGAGTTAGGTGGAGCCACTATTTTCTCTAAATTGGACTTGAAGTCAGGATACCACCAGATAAGGGTGAGAGGGCATGATGTAGAGAAGACTGCTTTTAGCACTCATGAAGGGCATTATGAGTTCTTGGTAATACCCTTTGACTTGACTAATTTGCCTTCAACTTTCTATGCATTGATGAATAAGGTTCTACGACCTTATTTAAGAAAGTTTGTATTAGTATTCTTTGATGATTTATTGATTTACAGCAAGTCAGTAGAAGAACATAGAAGTCACTTGGTCATATAATATCAGCTAAAGGTGTGGCTGCAGACCCTAAAAAAATTGTTGCTATGGTTACTTGGCCAACCTTAACTGATTTGGAGGGGTTGAGAGGTTTTTTGGGCTTGATTGGTTATTATAGAAGATTTGTAAAGGGATATAGGAAGATTGCTTGGCCTCTCACTCAATTACTGAAGAAAGATAAATTCGAGTAGGGAATGGAGGCTTAAATGGCATTTGATTCCTTGAAACAAGCTATGACCATGCTCCCTATTATTGTTGTACCTGATTTTGGGAAGGAGTTTGTGATCGAGACCAATGCTTGTGAGAAAAGTCTTGGAGTAGTTTTGATGCAAGATGGCAAAGTAGTGGCCTATATGAGTTATACTATATGAGAAAGAGCCCAAGTAAAGTCAGTTTATGGAAGGGAACTCATGACAATAGTGCTTGTTATCCAAAAGTGTCAACATTGCTTGCTAGGAAGAAAGTTTAGTATATACAGACCAAAAGAGTCTAAAGTTCTTGGTGGATCAACGATTAATGGGAGCAGACTAGTAGAAATGGGTGGCGAAGCTACTGGGACTTGACTTTGAGATTAAATACAAGGTTGGGAAAGAGCCTAAGGCAGCAAATGCCCCCTCCTGTATGTTCTACTATGGCACAATCTCTTTTATAACTTTCCAAGAATAGGAAGGCTTAGAAGATAAGGTCCAAAAAGATGCCAAGCTGTAAGCTATTTTGCAGGAATTATTGATGGGCAAGAATTCTCAGCAATGGTTTGAATTAAGAGGGGGAAGATTGTATTACAAAGGGCAATTGGTTATCCCTAAGAATTCCTCATATCTTGCATGAGTTTCATGACATTGCTTTGGGGGATCACTCTTGATTTTTGAGAACATACAAAAGAGTCTTGGGACTTTTGTGGTTGGAAGGAATGAAACACTTTATACAGCAATATGTCCAATAATATGACACTTGTAATAGGAAAAAGTATTAGACATTGTCTCCAGTAGGTTTACTTCAGCCTTTACCTATTCCTTCTATGGTTTAGGACGATTTGTCGATGGACTTTATTGGGGGATTACCTAAGGCTCATGGCATGGACACAGTCCTAGTGGTGGTTGCCCGATTTACCAAGTATTCTCACTTCATTAGACTTTGCCATCCCTACACTGCCAAGGATGTAGCAGTGATGTTCATACAAGAGGTTGTTAAGCTACATGGGTTTCCCTCTTCGATTGTCACTGATCATGATAGAGTATTTATGAGTTCTCTTTGGTCAAAGCTGTTCAAACAAGCTAGGAGAAAGCTAAAGTATAGTATAGTTCAGCATACCACCCACAGATCGATAGCCAAACGTAGGTGGTGAATAGGTGTCTAGAAACCTATTTAAGATGTTTTGTGGGAACAAAACCAAGGCAGTGGCCAAGGTGGTTTTGTTGGGCTGAATTATGGTAGAATACTGCATACTATACTTCCACCCAAACAACTCCATTCAAGGCCCTATATAGGAGAGACCCTCTTACACTTATCAAGGGAGATGTGGAATTTTTTGTTGTAGATGTCACAACGTGCCCGCAGGGCGCTGCGACGAGAGGCAACATAAAATATTGAAAATAATATTCAATGGAGTCACCACCAATTTTTATTATGGAAAAAATCGGAAAAATCTTTTAATTTTGCAAAACTGATCTTTTAAAGATATTGAATTCGGGAGTCTATTTATACATAGGGAAGGGTGGAAACTTAATCCTACAGCACTCCTAGTACATCCGTTTTGCAACGATTACCCTAGAGCTTATTATGCAAATTAATTAATAACTTTAATAATATTGATTTTTCCCCTTTAGAACATAATAATTTTTACAAAAAAGAAGAAAAAAATAAAATTAATATGATAATTATTTATAAAAGGAAAGAAAAACAAAATTGATATGATAATTATTTTAAAAAAAAGCAAGATTAATATACAATTATTTTCAAAAGAAAAAGGAAGTGAAATTAATGTTATGATTATTTACAAAAAAAACATAGAAATTGATATAACAATTATTTACAAACGAAAAAAGAAGTGAAATTAATGTTACAATTATTTAAGGAATTAAAATTAAACCAAATTTAAGAAAATTTAATTTTTGATTTGACGAAAATTGTCCGCTCCTACGTATCCTCTGGTGCAATGAGGAATTCAAAATCATGTAGTTCTTGTCGAAAATAATTGTGGATTGGGTTGATTTTATTTATAAAAATAAAAAAAATTCATTCTTGCATACGATTTAGGATAGCATAAACTATACAATAAATTCTTACAATTCTCATAATCTTTGAAGATGGTCAAGCCATACATCAATATTAGAGATTGTTGCATAAATTTTTCTTTTTTTTAAAAAAAACAACAGTTTAATTCATTGTTTAAGTGCAAAAAGACAGAATTTAAATTTTTCTATATTTACACCAAAAAAAAATCAAAATGAAGAAAAAGGCACATGCCAAAAAATGAAAAGAGGAGAGGTCTAAATAATTGAAGACAAAACAGCAACATAATAAATCCAGAAAGAAAGAAAGAAAAACGAATGGAGGGTGAAAAGGAGCACGAGTACCATAAAGATGGTGGTGCGTCATAAGCAACACCCTTAGTAACCCCATGGCAGAATATGAACACATGGAGGGTGACATCTAGCAACTTGACAAATTTGTGCTACACAGCGCTCATTTGTAGAATGGTAGCTACACGCAATAGTTGATATAACGCTGCAAAATTGAAATACAGGGAGAAGAGATTTACCGCACAAAGAATCAAAAATTGATCAAACCAATATACTCAACCAAGACTGATTGAATTTTGATGCTCAAGTAGGGACTATGTACACACTGCTCAAAGAAAAAAACCTTGCACTCTGATCCAAAGAAGAAAAAAAAAACCCTTTGCACACAATCACAATTTTTGCTCCTGCTCTCTCCTGCCGTTCACCCCAAAAGATCCCCTTCCCTTCTCAATATTTGATCTATTTATAAGTGTTGAAGAGATCAAATGATATTAATCTGATCGATTCTATTTGGAATTTTGCCTTAATGGTAATTGGCGGATTTGATTTGATTTGGATACAAATGCCAAAATTAAGAGATTTGACCAAATTTATTCTCATTTATTCTGATTTGATTTTTTTCTTTTGTCTTTTTTTTTGGTTCAAAACATCATAATTGGGCTATTCTCTTATTCCACAAAGCAAATGGGCCAATTTTTTCTTTCTCCCTTTATTCTGTCTTTTTCTTTTTTCTCTTTTTTTTTGTATGTCTCGAACAAAATATGGTGTTCACAGTTGCCCCTCTTTACTTGTTTCTTACTAGAAAATATAAAACCGTAGGTTTTGATATTTTCCGTAGTAGGGAACTAGTAAAGATAAGAACATATATTTTTGTCCGAGCAAGGAAGATGATGGGGGGCAGATGCTTGTGAAAATGAAATGCAACCATGCAAATGCAATGCAGCTTTGTGGCCATGTGAATGAAATGCAGCTTTGCAAAATGAAAAATGAAATGCAGCCATGCGAATGAAATGTAGTCTTGCATAATTTGAAATTGAAATTGAATTTAAAGCTGCAGTTGTGAAAAATTGAAATCGAGAATATAGCCTTGCAGAATTGAAATAGATTTGAAATTGAATCATAGATTTTGAAATTGAATTGAGTTTGAAAAGTGTAGATATGAAAAATTGAAATTGAGAATGCAACTTTATAGAATTGAAATAGATTTGAAATTGAATTTTGAAGATGCAAGCATAATTGAAATAGATTTGAAATTGAAGATGCAGTTTTGCAGAATTGAAATAGATTTGAAATTGAATTGAATTTGAAGATGCAAATATGAAGAATTGAAATTGAGAATACAGCTTTGCAGAATTGAAATAGGTTTGAAATTGAATTTGAAGATGCAGACTGAATTGAAATAGATTTGAAATTGAATTTTGAAGATGCAATCATAATTGAAATAGATTTGAAATTGAAGATGTAGTTTTGCAGAATTGAAATAGATTTGAAATTGAATTTGAAGATGTGGACAGAATTGAAATAGATTTGAAATTGAATTGAATTTGAAGATGCAGATATGAAAAATTGAAATTGAAAATGCAGCTTTGCAGAATTGAAATAGATTTGAAAAATGCAAATTGCAGAATTGAAATAGATTTGAAATTGAAATTGAAAATGCAGCTTTGCAAAATTGAAATAGATTTGAAATTAAATTTGATGATGCAAATTTGATATATTGAAAATGCAACTTTGCAAAATTGAAATAGATTTGAAATTGAATTTGATGATGTAGCTATGAAAAGTTGAAATTTGAAAATGCAGCTTTGCAGAATTGAAATGCCTTGTGATAATTTGCTGGAAAGTAAAATGATGGTGATAATTGCAAAAGAGTAGATGATTTATGATATGAGATATTAACAAAAAGGAGATGATTTTGTGATAACTGTAGAAAATGAATGATTCATGATATGCAATATTTACAGAAAGGGAACGATTTGTGGTGATTATTTGAAAATGAATGGTCCATGACATATGATATTTACAGAAGAGGAAATGACTTGTAATAATTATTGAAAATGAATGGTCTATAATATGTGATATTTACAGAAAAGAAAATGATTTGTGACGTGAAAAATGCCTAAGGATGATGATGTGATGATGATATGATGAATGATGTCATGATTTTGATAAAAAATTGAATGATTAATGATGATGAGAAGATTTTACTAAGAAAATTGCCCCAGTTTATGAAATGATATGAATGAATGATATGGTGATGATAATATGAAGAATGACGTGCGTATTGACTACAAGACCTAGATGACTTAATGATGCAAGAGATTGATAGCTTTACATGAGAAGAAAGAATGACAAGAAAAATTTGCCCCAGTTTATGGCTTCCAAACATTACTCTCTTGGGGAAATCTTTGTCGGATCGAAATAAGTTGTTTCATTTGAAGAGTCATTGCATTTAACTACTCTTGTGAACTATTTTTCTCATGCTCCTTTCTCTAACTCCATTTTGACTTCTGATGTGTGGCCGTGCATGCTGAATAGCCTTTCTTGTGAATTGCTTTCTTCTTGAATTTTTGTCTTAACCTTGACTTTCAATTGATTCTTTATTTTGGCATGCTTTTGATCTTTATTCTTTTTTGATTTGGCTCTAATTTTTGCCTAGACCACCATTGTTGGTTTTTGATCTAGCGAGCCTCTTTTTTTTTTTCACTCTAATTTTGCCTAGACCGCCATTTTTGGTTTTTGATCTAGTAGACATTTTTTTTAATTTCTTTTTTCCTCTTTTATGCTCTAATTTTTGCCTAGACTGCCCTTTCGGGTTTTCGATCTAGCGAGCATTTTTTGTTCTTTTTGCTCTAACTTTTGCCTAGATTGCCCTTTCGGATTTTCAATCTAGCGAGCTCTCTCTTTTTGTTTTTTTATCACCACAATGTGAATTCTAAATCTAATGTTCTAATTATGCATGATTAAAAGAGAACATATGAATTAACCAAAATGCACCCTTTGATGGTGATAATGAGAAAGAAAGAGAGAGAGTAAAGACTGAAAGTAAGAGGGAAAGTAAAGAATAAGACAAATTTGTTAAACTCAAAACTGGAAGTGTTTACAAGATATGGACAAGTATGGAGAGATAGATGGAGTACAGCGAGGTTGACAAGACTTGCAATGCAGATTTCACATGATTGACCCATTTCATTGATTCTTTAGTTACTTAGACTAGAACTCATGATCAGAATTAAAATTCCTTGCTATGCGACAAATAAATTTGCCTTTAATGGTTGACTCGTCATGATTAAATAGCCCCCATTTTAATATTCTTCTGATACTTGTCGTTCATGTGCCCTTTGTTTGGCTTCTCAAGTGATACACCATTGCCTTGGTCACCCTAGTAATATTTTTGTTACTCTAAGCTTTTGCCTAAATCGCCCTTTTGTTTTTTCAACCTAGCAAGCACTTTTTCTTTTTTCTCTTTTTTTTTCGGCTCTAATTTTTGCCTAGACCATTTTTGCATTTTTGATCTAGCAAGCCTTTAATTATTTATTTTTTCTGCTCTAACTTTTGCTTAGACCGACTTTTTGAGTTTTTCAATCTAGCAAGCTTTTTCTTTTTCTTTTTCTTTTTTTTTTTTTTAGACACTTTTCATTACACTTGACTCGATTAGCTTGTGAAGTTCTTGATGCCCTCTTGCCTTAGTTGTCTTCTTGAGTTAAGAAGTCATCAAGCTAAATTGTTTGAGCTAGAATGCTCTTCCTATCGTCTTCGATACATTTACCCATGGCAGCTCAATGCTTCTCCTTAATCAAATTCGACTCTTTGGGAGTTCTTGCCCTCATACAACAAACATAAAATTGCCTCAGTTGATAATTAAATTGGATTGAGTAGGGCAATATTTCACTCCCCAGTTACAACTACCTTGCCATTTTGTTACTAAGTTCAATATTTCAGCAAATTGTTTGCATAGCTAAGGACCTTCATATGTTCATGATAGTTCATGTCTATTGTAACAGAAGAATCAATTAATGGATTTTTCATGATTATCCGCATGGGACAAAGATTCTGAAAGGAAGAAATGATCTTGTAAAGGGTGCAAAAGCAAGAGAGAGTGTATGGACAAGACATGAAAGATAATATGTTGATTTGAAAGAAGAAACCATGCATAATCATTTCATTACTTCAATGGATCTCAAATACAAAACAAAGACAATGAATGCCTATTATTCAATATTCAAGATACATCAAGTTAGATCAAGATTTACATCACTAATTGTCCAATGCCTCTTCATTGCAATAAACATGTCTCTTCATATCTTCCAAAGCTTTGATGGACTCATCAGGATTGAGTGTCGTAGCTTCTGCCAAGGCCAGGAATAACTTTCAAATATGCTTGGTCAACTTTCAAATATGTAGAATCTTCTCTTCAGTGATTTACTGGGTCATGTTCCTTTCTTCTAATTTTCTTACTTCCACCTTATCTCTTTTTCCCTTTTTCCCTTTTTTCTTTTTCTCTCTCTCTTTTTTTTTTTTTTTTTTGCTCATGACTCTCAAACACAGCTACTTGAATTGAACAAAGTTTTCCTTGAGCGAGCGATGTTTAGAGACAAAATGGTGCGTTATATTTTCAAAGTTATTTTTCATTGAAAAAATGCATGTTAAAAATGAGAGAAGGTGTATGATGCGCATGAGTAGTATGGAAGAGATAAAGGAAAAATATGTAGGTTAGATGAATTCTTCCTAAATGCTTATTGATGTTTGCTATTATGTACGAGAAAGATGAGAAAAAAGCGCATGCTATGAATGTTTAAGGTTAAAAAAAAATGGATGTTTTTTGCTCTTTTAATGCATGTCATGAATGTTTGTGGGCATAAGAAAAATGCATGTTATATGGATCATTTTTTTTTTTTTCAATGCATGTCATGAAAGAAAGATGCATGTTGTGAATGATTTTTTTTTTCTTGAGGCTTTGTATGTCATGAATGTATAGAAGAGGAAGAAAGGAAAAATGCAAGTTTGACGAGTTTTTTTTTTTTAATTTATGCATGCTATGAATTTATGAAAATGATAGAAAGAAAAAGGAAAGATGCAATATTATGAATGAGATTTTTCTTTTTATTTTTCTATGCATGTCATGAATATATAAAAGGGATAGAAGGGAAAGGAAGAAAATTGGAAATTTTTTTTTTGACTCATCAATGCATGCTATAAATGTAACGAAGTGATAGAGGGAAAGAAAGAAATATGCATGTTATGAAAGAGTTTTTTCTTTTTTTATTGCTTTCTATGTGTGTCATGAATGTATGAAAGAATAAAGGAAAGAAATAAAGATGCAATGTTGTGATTCTTTCTTTTCTTTTTTCTTTTCATTTTTTTTTTTTGGCTTTTTTATGCATGTTATGAATGTATGGAAAGGATAAAAAGGAGAAAGAAAGAAAAATACAAGTTCAATGAGTTTTTTTTTTTTTTTTGTATGCTATGTTGCAACCTAATAAATGCATGGGAATGATAAAGGGCGAATAAAAATGCATGTTCAATGAGTTTTTTTTTTTTTTGCCCATTTATGTATGCTATCATGTGTGATAAAGAAAATGCTATGCATGTCATAATGAATGATGTGGAAGAGGGAAACTTGAGAAAGCTAAGAGTATAATATGCATGGCATGTTACGCAGATGCATGATTTGAAATTCAAATTACAAGATAAAAGGAAGGAAAGTATGGGATGTTATGACCCTTTTTTTTGGCTTTTTCTTGTCTATAGATGCCGTGAATGTATGGAAGAGGAAGAAAGAAAAAATGCAAATTTGATGAGTTTTTTTTTTTTAATTTATGCATGATATGAATTTATGGAAAGGAAAAAAAAGAAAGATGTAATGTCATGAATGAGATTTTTTTGGTTTTTTTTTTTTTTTTGCTTTTCTATGCATGTGATTAATGTATAGAAGGAATAGAAAAGGGAAACAATGAAAAATGCAAGTTCAATGTTTTTTTTTTTTTTTTGCTTATGTATGTATATCCTGTTGCAATCTAATGAATGCATGGAAATGATCAAAGGGAAAATGGAAAATGCATGTTTATTGAGATTGTTTTTTTTTTTTTTTTTTTGGCCTATTTATGTATGCTATGTTGCATGATTTAGATTATGATGAGAAAAGTATGCTCCTTTGTGTCCTAGAAAGATGGGATCTAGTGGTTAGATATTTCTAAGATCAAGATCCTAATTTGGATAGCTGCTAACCTCAATCTATTAGTGCATGGATCTTAGGACGGATCTAGACACCTTAAAAGTCAAGGTCCCCAGATTGCCTCTACCCATAGGATAAAGAGCCGGACTTATGAGCAAAGTCGTAGGGACATTGAAGTCACAATACAATAGCTCACAATCCCAGTAACAATCTGAGCAGAGAGTGAACGACTGTCAGGGAAGTATAAGCCTCACAATAACCTCATCAAAACTCCTTCTAGCCCTATGGCTTTCCAAGACTCGGGTATAGAGCCCAAATGGTGTGTGAGAAAAGTGACAGTGAAGTATGTGCAAGGAGCATAGAGACCTAAGCCCTAAAACTACACAATAAAGCCCAAACAATATATACAAAAAGTTGACTATCCTAAAGTTTGAGATATATACAACATTAGAAAAGACAAAAATAAATCTACTACGCTAAAGTTTGAATGACAAATAATTACAAATAAAATAAATACTTACAAATAAAAATTATATACAAAAATAATTATTTACAATCCAAAATATTGAAAAGAAACAAGAAGGGGAAAAATAAATATTATTTTAGTTATATAATTTGCATAATTTACTCTAATGGGCTTGACTCTCTAACCATCCCCAGTGGAGTTGCCAAACTGTCCCAACGTGCCCAGAGGGCGCCGCGACGAGAGGCAACATAAAATATTGAAAATAATATTCAATGGAGTCGCCACCAATTTTTATTATGGGAAAAATTGGAAAAACCTTTTAATTTTGCAAAACTGGTTTTTTAAAGATATTAAATTTGGGAGCCTATTTATGCATAGGAAAGGGTGGAAACTTAATCCTACAGCACCCCTAGTACATCCATTTTGCAACGGTTACCCTAGAGCTTATTATGCAAATTAATTAATAACTTTAATAATACTAATTTTTCCCCTTTAGAACATAATAATTATTTACAAAAAAGAAGAAAAAAATAAAATTAATATGATAATTATTTATAAAAGGAAAGAAAAGCAAAATTGATATGATAATTATTTAAAAAAAAGCAAGATTAATATACAATTATTTACAAAAGAAACAGAAATTGATATAACAATTATTTTCAAAAGAAAAAGGAAGTGAAATTAATGTTATGATTATCTACTAAAAACATAGAAATTGATATAACAATTATTTACAAACGAAAAAGGAAGTGAAATTAATGTTACAATTATTTAAGGAATTAAAATTAAACCAAATTTAAGAAAATTTAATTTTTGATTTGACGGAGATTGTCCGCTCCTATGTATCCTCTGGTGCAATGAGGAATTCAAAATCACGTAGTTCTTGTAGAAAATAATTGTGGATTGGGTTGATTTTATTTATAAAAATAAAAAAAATTCATTCTTGCATAGGATTTAGGATAGCATAAGCTATACAATAAATTCTTACAATTCTCATAATCCTTGAGGATGGTCAAGCCATACATCAATATTAGAGATTGTTGCATAAATTTTTCTTTTTTTTTAAAAAAAGAAACAACAGTTTAAATCATTGTTTAAGTGCAAAAAGAAAGAATTTAAATTTTTCTATATTTACACAAAAAAAAAATCAAAATGAAGAAAAAGGCACACGCCAAAAAATGAAAAGAGGAGAGGTCTAAATAATTGAAGACAAAATAGCAACATAATAAATCCAGAAAGAAAGAAAAAAAAAAAAAGAATGGAGGGTAAAAAGGAGCACGAGTACCATAAAGATGGTGGTGCGTCATAAGCAACACCCTTAGCAACCCCATGGCAGAATATGAACACATGGAGGGTGACGTCCAGCAACTTGACAAATTTGTGCTACGCAGCACTCATCTGTAGAATGGTAGCTACACGCAATAGTTGATATAATGTTGCAAAACTGAAATACAGGGAGAAGAGATTTACCGCACAAAGTATCAAAAATTGATCAAACCAATATACTCAACCAAGACTGATCGAATTCTGATGCTCAAGTAAGGATTCTGTACACACTGCTCAAAGAAAAAAACCTTGCACTCTGATCCAAAGAAGAAAAAAAAAACCCTTTGCATGCAATCACAATTTTTGCTCTTGCTCTCTCCTGCCGTTCCCCCCAAAAGATCCCCTTCCCTTCTCAATATTTGATCTATTTATAAGTGTTGAAGAGATCAAATGATATTAATCTGATTGATTCTATTTAGAATTTTGCCTTAATGGTAATTGGCAGATTTGATTCAATTTGGATACAAATGCCAAAATTAAGATATTTGACCAAATTTATTCTCATTTATTCTAATTTGATTTTTTTCTTTTGTCTTTTTTTTTTGGGGTCAAAACATTATAATTGGGCTATTCTCTTATTCCAAAAAGCAAATGGGCCAATTTTTTCTTTCTCTCTTCATTCTGTCTTTCTCTTTTTTCTCTTTTTTTTTTTGTATGCCTCAGACAAAATATGGTGTTCACAGTAGAAGAGATAAACAAATTGCTATCAGAAAGGAATGCAATCTTGGAAGAATTGAAGTAGCAACTCTCCAAGGCTCAGAACCGTATGAAAGCTCAAGTGGACAAACAAAGAAGAGAGGTTGAGTATAATGTTGGGCATCATATTTACCTAAAAATCCAACCATATAGGTTGAAATCCCTTGCCACTTGTATTAACCAAAAGCTAAGCTCAAGGTTTTATGGACCTTTTGAGGTGATAGAAAGAATCGGTGTTGTTGCCTATAGGCTGAAACTTCTCCCTGGTTCTGATATATATCCGATCTTTCGTGCTCGTTTGTTGAAAAAGTGTGTAGCACCTAATGTGAAGAGCCAACCACTACCTGCAGGGCTCATTGAGGAGTAGGAACTTAAGGTTCACCCTTCAGAAGTGTTAGCAACAAGAAGGAACTCTCAGGAGAGTTGGAAATGTTAATTAAATGATTAGATATGCATGACTTTGAAAGCTCTTGGGAATTAGCTGAAGATATCAAGCTGAGTTTTCCCACTTTCCACCTTAAGGACAAGGTGGTTGTCCAAGCGGGGTATTGTTAGAGACCAGATCCCTAAAGGGATCAAGGTGTATAAAAGAAAAAGGTATAAGGGCATTATGGAAAATAGGGGAAAAGGTTGGTGAGCTAACTAATTGCTGAGTTGGCTAGTAAGGGGTGTGTGTTGAGGGCATAAGAGTGCATGGGTGAGTTTGTTAGGGCAAAAGGGATATTTGTAAGCTTGTGTGGGAGTGTAAGGTAGGCTTGATTCTGGAATAGGCTGGGAAAGGCTGGACTACTACAGTGTTCAGAGACTTTTCTCTCTTTTTTTGCATTATTTCTGTCATGTTATCTAATATCTTGGCTGATATTTACCAACATTAGTCAAGAAGTGTTAATAACATTCTACACTTTCTTCTTTCTTGTTTACTCAATTTGTGGGTTCTATCATAGGGATTATAGCTATATTTTTTTTTATTTTACGGTTGTAATCTCCTTTGTATTACTGGTATGGGTAAATATTATTGTTTATGTATTTGCAGTTCTGAATATTTAGGATCAATGAAACATATTTGGATAGTGATCTAATATTCTAATTATTATTTATCTAGTGCCAATTTTAGGCATATAGTTAAGGGTGAATTATACTGACCTCTCCTAAGGTTTAATATAATTACACTTGACATTCTTCTATTTAGCTATATTACATTGACCTCTCTTATTACTAATGGAAGTTAACTCTATTTGAGTGTAAAAGAACTCATAAGTTGGAACTAGAAAATGTATATTGATAGCTTAAACTCAGAGTATGGAACTCATCCAAGGGCTCGCCTTACATATGACACAATTCTTAGTCAAACTAACCCTTTCGAATGAGTTTAGAGTTCTGATATCAACCTGCCACTTAACCAACCTCTCAATGTGAGACAATTTTGGATTTTCAAATTCATTGACACTCAGACAGAGTTAACTTACATTAATAACAAGGGTACTCAGTGTAATATAGCTAAATAGAGGGGTGTCAGGTGTAATTATGCTAAACCACATGGGAGGTCAGTATAATTCACCATATAGTTAAAGTAAGTGGACCTTGTCTCAACCTGATAGGAAATTGAAATTGATGTAACCGCATGTAGGTTATGGTTGAAATTTGAAATTAATCTATATGGTCTACTGTAGCGGATTTGAAAATAATCAATGAGGTTTATTTCAGTGGATTTGAAATTAATCCAAGAGGTTTGTTGTATGTAATTCTCAAGAGGTGGTTATTTTTTGTTTTTTATTTGTTGGTGGTGAAATAAACCTTTTTTTTTTCTTTTTGGTCTGAGTTGTTAAACGTGTGGGTGTTACCTTCTGTTAAGAAGGTGGGTGTCTACTGGGTTTAGGTGAAGGAAGCATAGATGGGACTGTAGGCATTATACATTGGGACAGTCCAGCCTCAAGTTGCTGTGTTGTTGGGAGGTCAGGTGAAAGTAACTTGGAACTTGGGGATTGGAACCAGGATTATTTCATTTTAATTCTTTATCGAAACATTTGTCCACCCTCAAGTTGAATTGCTGCTACGAAGTTGGGATACGGTAACTCAGAGCTTAGGAATAGGAACCCGAATTGTTTCCTTGTAATTCTTTTCCAAAGCGTTGCAGTAACGTAGATCTCGGAGAATGAAACCCTATTCTTGTTTTGTCGAAACATTTGTCCACCCTCGAGTTCATCTACTGCTAGGAGGTTAGGTTATGTTAACTTGGAGACCAGAGATCAGAACCTTTTATTGTTTAGCGACCCGCTTCTATCTCAGAAACGGGAATGTTTCTTCCTTCGAATCTGGAGAGTTTCTTCTGCTTAAGTCCTAGTTTGAGCCCTAATGTTAGAATAGCCTTGAATTATGTATATTTTCAAGTGATTTATGAGCTATTTCCCTATTAATAACTTACCTTTTCTGACCAAAAAAAAAAAGAGATGACAATACATGGAGAAGAGTAGTTCTTTGGTCGTCTTGTAGGAAAAAAGTTCTTCCTTGGTCCTATCATACCAGGTAAAGTTAGATTGGTAGTCAAGGATGACACTTTTTTCCTGCAATATATTACAAGTGTAGTTTTTTGCATATACAGACCCAAAATATAAGTAATATATGACAATGTCATATTAAACCAGACTATCAATCAAGCCAGGTCTGTAAGGGGATGCTATAGATTGCACACAAAAGGACCTACACCACCAGATAATTAAATCGAGTACTCTGTAAAATGCAACACCAGGTAGTCACTATCTTGTAAAGTAAAGAAACTGGAGCGCCAAAAAAAATTATGGCTACCTAATGTTAAAGATCATCTGGAATCAACCAATGATTGTCTTACAGAAGACCTTTGCATTGGACTCAATTTCTTACTTAATTTAGTTGTAGGGTCCATAAACCAAGTTGATTGATATTCACTTTTGGATATTATCCTCCTCAAGCCAAGATAAGAGTAGGAAGCATAAATACAGGTGGTTAGAGTATTACTGGACGTTAAAATAATAGAAGCCAATAATTTGAAGGAAGCAAGAATTTTGGTGTGCTACCTTTCCATAGACATTTCGGTTAAAAGTATGTTCCATTTCAAGCCAATCAAGCACCCACAACGTGAAGTCATGGCTTAAATTTAAGCACATAAGTCATCCTTTAGGGTTAACATAGGCTATATAAGTGAACATATACTATTACATATGCTATAACTTATCTGCTATCGATATTGGGAATTTCTCTAGCTTCAACTATGTCCCACTTTGTTATGATAGGGGGGCCATCAATGAATTAAGAATGATAGGATGTTTGTTCCAAGATCTTTGACAATACCTCACACTATAGTTATATTTTTTGAAGCTAATAATTAATAATTCGATTTATAGGAGGTATATTTAAGCTCAAAGTGTACTTTGATGAGGCATTTAGTTTTTGTTTCCTATTTATAGTTGTTTGGATTTTTTACATGACTATGTAACAATTCAGTGGGTTAGGGAAAATAGTGGATGTAAATGGGTAATAAGGCAAATGGACAAAGGAAAGCCCATGCATGCAACTTGAATCATACTTCAACTAAGCTCGATAATAGAAACAAAGAAAGGGAGATGAATACTGCATGAATCTGATAAGGAATACCCTATTATGTCAGAATAAAGAGGTTGCTCAACTTAATTATGAATTAAGAATGGAAAAGAGCTGAGAATTGTAAAGGAGTGTGGTAGTGTGTGAGTAAATTACATAGTGTTAACTACATACCTCTAGCCCCATGGCTTCATGTCTTGGTGCCAATTTTTCCTCTGGTGCAAAGGTGCATAGACCCTTTACTCAGCAAGTGCAACCGCCATAAGGTAACTGTGTACAACAACTTCAAAGATGGGCACATATATCTATATTTGCATTATTCAGTTATAGTTAATTAGTTGGCATTATAGTCACGAGATTTATACAAAAATTGGTTGAATTACATTGACATCCCCTGAGGTTTAGTATAATTACATCTCGGCATCCCTCTATTTAGCTATATTACACCGACCTCCTTCATTATTAATGGAAGATAAATCTGAATGAGTGTCAATGAACTCAAAACTCAGAACTAGGGTTGTCTCGCATTTATTGATAGCTTGAGCTCAAAAATCGGAACTTGTCTATGGGTTCACTTCATATACGTAGTTCTTTAGTCAAATAGACCCCACTATTCGAGTTACAAGTTTTGATATCAAATTGTCATGTAACTAATCTCAACGTGATAGTTCACTTTTTCCTTGTCCCTCGGTATCCAAGTTCCGAGTTCATTGACACTCAAACGGAGTTAATTTTCGTTAATAATAATGGAGCTCAGTGTAATTCACTCTAAAATAATTAGAGAATTTTTACGTTCATCTTACATATTCCAGGTAGCATGTAGGGGGCATCCAATTGCTATCAAAAGTTTCCTTGATGGTGGTGTATTTTGATCTACACAAGACATCAGTCCGTGAAGTGATCAAAACAGGTGCTCACTCGATTAAGGTGGGGAAAAGACTAAACAGTTATCATAGACTTTTGAAGACCCAATAGGTATAGCTAAAATAGGGTTGATGAATATTATCACAAATGACAAGGGTAGGCACAAAGTAATGACCATGTCAAGGTGTCGTTACATCTGCATAGTTTTAATTGCCGTGCATTTGATTATCTATGATTTTAGAAGAGATTGTGAGATTATAAATTTGTATGGTATAACAAAGTCACGATAGAAATATAATGGCGAAGAATTGAAGCTAAAAACTTGTGCATTAACCATACGTCCTACAGACAGGCACAACAAGTCATTCCTTATTAACTTGGTACTTCCTGCTGCAAAAATCACCTTCCTACAAAAATGAAAAATTAGAGGACAAATGAAAATTAATGTTAAAAAGTGCAATAGTATTTATTCCCGTTGGGCTTATATAGAATATGTATTATATGCATTTCAACCATTTTTCCTTTTCTGTTGCGAAAAGGTACGTGGCAAGCTACAGGTCTAATTTTCCAAGTTCCATTCTTGGAGTTGGCTTGAAATGGGTTCTAAAGTTCTACTATACAGAGTTAAAGCTAGTATTAAAATATTAATTATTCACCCTAAAACCTCTTCAATTTGTTAAAGAAAAAACTAATGGGTTTTATAGATATGACAAACCCATGCCGTTGACATTCCAAAATTTTTGGTCTATAGTCCATAGCCTTTAGTGCTCTTATTCATTACTTATGTCCGAGACATCATGCTTGTAGAGATTTTTACTGATCCACTGTCTGTCTATTACCCTCTTGTCCTCTTCGATTGCCTTTTAGAAGGTGATTGACTCATGAAAAGGTTCTTCCTAAAGGAAGAATAGCTGCGTGTAGCCATAGTGGTGGAGGTTCCTTCTTGCTACAATAAAAAGAAAAATGTTAGTTTCAAAATGTAAATTCCACCTTTAACATAAAAGTACCCTCACCGTGCACATTGGACGATGATAGAAATGTTACCTTCTACGAATGTCTTAGCAATGTACCTAAGCCAATTTGTGTATATGAGCTAGACTCCTTTGGCTTACCAACTGCTCAAGTGCTATTGATGAAATCATCGTCTAGCATTATGTCCATCGATGCTAAAACTCTCGGTGCTGAGAGTACCTCATTGATGAAAACTTCTAGTTCTTTCTCTTTGTCTAAAGGTGGCACGAGATGGTGCGTGTTATTTTCCTTCCTCGTTTAAACCCTAGTAGCGATAGCAGGTTCAATCAAGTTGTAATCGTTTCAAGTGAAATCAGAGGGCATGCCTATTCCCCCCGTTAGTGTATTTCCATGAGTTGTTTCATAATCATGCTTACTTCTAAGGAGCTGAACAACTTCCTCAATCATGCACTCCACTATGGTCAAGCGTTTATCGATTGCCTAGTTCATGGGGGAATAAAAAATAAGATGTGAAGAAATACATGAAAAAAAAAAGTGTAAAAACAACTAGATGAAGAGGCAAGGCAATATCTATCCCCTCTAACAAATTATGAATCCTGTTCAGAACAATGGACTGATCGAGGACAAGTTGTACGGACTGAGTGGTCTAAGTCATCCATTGTTGACCCTTACAAGCATGTGAAATAAATATACTATCAAAGCTCGAATTTAGGGTGATCCACGAATGAACATATGCATTATAATATGGGTGAAATATTGTTTGGTTTGGCGTTGGTGTTTCGTTGGCAATTAGCACATTTGGGTGTGGATCGTTGGTCAGAAAAGTGAACATCCTCTAGTAAGAAGCATGAGTGTTAAGGCAAAAGTTGCTCTTGATGGAGAACATTCAATAGATCTTAAGTTTAGAGACTTACTTGGGTCTTCTTCTGAAACAAGAGTTTACCGGCATGCCGTAGTCGGACATGTTATCCATGTCCATTATAGGTAAGGGCCATGTAACGAGAGGACCGTTCTTGTATGAACAAAGAACGAAAAATTTTTCAAAGGTTTAGTAGAGTAACGTTGAGGAAGGAAAAAGTATTTGAAGTGGGAATTCATTTATTTTTTTGATCATGTATGTTAGCATTAACTATATTTTCAGTTTATTCCTAATTTTTTAATGTATTTTAAAATATTCATATAATGGTCCCGTCACTAAAAAGGGGTATGGGGTTCAGACTGCAAAGAGAATGTTGTAGCAACAGATTCGGTGGCAATTGCAAATCAACTTCAGTGGATGATGCAGAAAGTTCTCTTTTATTAATCAGTGAAAATTTGTATATGCACTTGTCTTACCTACAAAAGAGAGCTTTCTGCATCATCCACTGAAGTTGATTTGCAATTGCTGCTAAATTTGTTGCTACGATCTTCTCTGTGCAGTTTGAACAATCCATCGTACCCTTTTTCAATGACAGGACTATTACACAAATATTTTAAAATACATAAAAAAAATAAGAATAAGGTGAAAATATAGTTACTACTAACTTGCATGTTAAAAAAAAAGTATCCCTACTCCGGCCACATTCTCCCTCTCTAGCATTACTCTTCCGAACCCCTGAAATTTTTTTCATTATCTGTTCATACAAGAATGGTCTTCTTGTTGCAGGGCCCTTATCTATAATGGATATGGATAATGTCCCCGATTACGGCACCCTGACAAACTCTTCTTTCGAAAGAAGATCCAAGTATCTGAACTTGAGATCCATTGCATGTTTCCCATCAATTCTTAACTAGCCAATTTTTACCTTAATACTCAAGCTTCTTGCCGGAGGACGGTCTCCTTTTCGACCGACGATGCCACACCCATATTATAATTCATATGTTCATCCACAGATCACCCTAAAATCGAGCTATGAGAGTATATTTATTTCATGTGGATACAAGGATAAAAAATGGATGACTTGGACCACTCAGTCCTTATAATTTGTCCTCGATCAACCTATTGTTCTAGACAAGATTCATCATTTTATTAGAGGTGATAGATATTGCCTTGTCTGTTCATCTAGTTGTTTTTATACATTTTTTTTATTTTTTTCATGTAGTTCTTTCACACTTTTTTTTTCAATGATCTAGTTAGTCGAGAAATGTTTGACTACAATAAAGTGCACGACTGAGGAAGTTGTTTAGCTCTTTAGGAGTAAGTACGGTTAAGGAATGTTTCATGTGAGTACACTAGCAAGGGGATCATGCATGCCCTCTGATTTTATCCAGAACGACTGCAAGTTGACTAAACGTGCTCTCATCACTGGGGTTCAAATAGGGAAGGAAGATAATATGCACCATCTTGTGTCACCCTTGGAAGAAGAGAAAGAATCAGAAGTTTACATTGATGAGGAACTCTTAGTACTGAGAGTTTTAGCATCGATGGACATAATGCTAGATGACAATTTCATCTATTGCACTTGGGCAATGGTAAGCCGAAGGAATCAGACTCATATACATAAATTGGCTCAGATTCATTGTCAAGGTATTCACAGAAGGTAACATTTTCATTGCGGTTCGATGTGTAAGGTGAGAGTACTTTGTGTTGGAGGTGCAATTTACGTTTTGAAACTAACATTTTTCTTTTTACTGTAGTAGGCGGGAGCCTTCACTACTATGGCTACATGTAGCTATTCTTCCTCTGAGAAGAACTTATTCATGAGTCAATCACCTTCTAAAAGGCAACCAAAGAGGAAATGAGGGTAAGGGACAAATGGTGGATCAATAAAAACCTCTACAAGTATGATGTCTCGCACATAAGTAACGAACATAGGCACCAAAGGCTATGGACCATCGACTAAGAACTCTAGAATGTCGATGGCAAAGGTCTATCATATCTACAAATCCTTTTGTTTTTACCTTTAACAAATTGAAAAGGCTTTAGGGTGAATCATCAACATTTTAACACTAGAACTCTCTATTTGTGATAGAACTTCAAAACCCATTTCGAGCCAACCCTAAAAATGGGACTTGGAAAATTAGACTTGCAACTTGCCATGTACTATTTGGCAGCAGAAAAGGAAAAATGATTGAAATGCATATAATATATATTCTACACAAGCCCAACGAGGGCCAATGCTACTGCACTTTCTTACATTAAGTTTCATTCATTCTTCAATTTTCATTTTCACAAGGAGGTGGTTGTTACGGCAGGAAGCACCAAGTTAATGAGGAATGACCTATTGTGCGTGTGTCCAAGATGTATGGTTGATGCACAGGTTCTTAACTTCAATTTTTCGCCATCATATTTCCATGGTGACTTTGTTATACCATAAAAACTTATAATCTCACCACCTCTTGTAAAGTCACAGATAATTAAATGCACAACAATTAAAACTACGTAGATACAGCGACACCTTGGCATGGTTGGTGCCTGCCCCCATCGTTCACGGTAATATTCCTCTACCTTATTTTAGCTATGCCTATTGGGTCTTCAGAAATCTATGATAACTATTTGGTGTTTTCCCCACCTTAATCGATTGAGCACCTGTTTTGATAACTTTATAGACCGATGTTTTATGTGAATCAAAATACACCAACATCAAGGAAACTTATGTCAGCAATTGGATACTCTTTACATGTTACCTAAAATAGTTAAGATGAGTGTAAAAATTCTCAATAATCTTTTTAGGGTGAATTACACTAACCTCTTTTGAGGTTCAGTGTAAGTACATCTAGCACTATTCTATTTTGCTATATTACACTAACTTTTATTATTTTTAACGGAAGTTAACTCCGTTTAAGTGTCAATGAACTCGAAATAAGGACACTGAGGGATAAGGAAGAAGCGAACTATCACATTGAGGTTGGTTATAGTTTGATTTTGGAACTCAAATCAGACAATGGGTTTTGTTTGACTAAGGAACTGTTGTACATAAAGTGAGCCCATAGACAAGTTTTGGTTTCCAAGCTCAAGCTGTTAATAAACACGAGACAGTCCTAGTTTCAAGTTCATTGGCACTCATTTGGATTTAACTTCCATTAATAATAAAATATGTCAGTGTAATATAACTAAATAGAGGGGTGCTGGGATGCAATTACATTGAACCTCAGGGAAGGTCGGTGTAATTCATATATCTTTTTATATCAACCCCGTAACTATAATGCCAACTAATTGACTATGACTGAATAACGCAACTATAGCTATATGTGCCCATCTCGGAAGTAGTTATGCGCTAATACCTTATGGTGGTTGCACTCGCTAAGCAAAAGGTCTATGCATCGGACTCCTTTGTACTGGAGAAAAAATTGGCACCAAGACACAAAGTCATGGGGCTAGTGGTATGTAGTTAACACCACATAATTTACTCATACATTGCCACATCCCTTAATAATTCTTAACTCTTTTCCATTCTTAATTTATAATCAAGTTGAGCAACTTCTTTATCCTTACATATCGAGATATTCCTTACTAGATTCCTGTCAATATTCGTCTCCCATTCTCTGCTTCTATTACCGAGCTTAGCTGAAGTATGATTCAAGTTGCATACATAGATTTTCCTTTGCACATTTGCCTTATTACGCATTTACGTCTACCATTATCCTTAACACATTGAATTGTTAGATATTCGTATAAAAATTCCAAGCGACTATAAAAAGGAAACAAAATCAAATGCCTCATCAAAGTGCACTTTGAGCTAAAATATACCTCTTATAAATTGAATTATTAATGATTAACTTCAAAAAGCATACCATAGTGTGAAGCGCTGTCAAAGATCTTGGAACAAGCACCCTATCATTCTAAATTCATTGTTGGCCCCCTGATATGACAGAGTGGGACATAGTTGAAGTTAGAGAAATTCTTAACATTAGTAGCAAGTAAATTATAGCATATGTAACAATATATGTTCATTTATATAACCTATGTTAACCCTAAAGAATGACTTCTATGTTTGAATTTAAGCCATGACTCCGTAGTGTGGGTATTTGATTGGCCTGAAATGGAACATATTTCTAACCAAAACGTTCGTGGAAAGGTAGCACACCTGAATTCTAGCCTCTTTCAAATTGTTGGCTTCTATCATTTTAATGTCCAGTAATGCTTTAACCACCTGCACTTATGCTTGCTGCTCTTATCTTAGCTTAAGGAGGACAGTGCTCAAATGTGGATAGTAATCAGCTTAGTTCATGGAACCAACAAATAACTTAAGAAAGAAATTGAGTCTAATATAGAGGTCTTCTAGAAGACAATTGTCGGTTGATTCCAGATGATCCTTAACATTGAGTAACCATAATTTTTTTGGCACTCTAGCTTCTTTATTTCACAGGACAGTGGCTACTTGGTATTGCATTTTGCAGGGCATTTGATTTAATTATCTGATGGTGCAGGCCCTCTTTTTTGTGTAATCTCTAGCATCCTCCTACAGACTTGACTTGATTAATAGTCTAGTTTATTATGACATTATCATATATTACTTACATTTTGGGTTTGTATATGCAAAAAACTACACTCGTAAAAAAATGTCATCGTCAACTATCAATTTAACTCTATATGATATGATAGGATTGAGGAAGAACTTTTTTCTTGCAAAATGACTAAAGAACTACTCTTTTATCAAGTATTGTCATCTCTTTTTTTTTTTTTTTTCGTTTTGGTCGAAAAAAGATAATTCATTGATAGGAAAATAGCCTATACACCACTCAAAAAGATACATAATTCAAGGTCAATCCAATATTAGGGCTTAAACTAGGACTTAAGCTGAAGAAACCCTCCAGATTCGAAAAAAAAAATATTCCCATTTCCGAGATAGAAGCGGGTCACTAAACAATAAAAGGTTCCGATCTTCAGTCTCTAAGTTAACGTAACCTGATCTCCCAATAGTAGAGGAACTCGAGGGTTCCATTCTCCGAGATCCGAGTTACTGCAACGTTTCGATAAAGAATTAAAAGGAAACATTCCGAGTTTCTATCCCCAAGCTCTAAGTCATTATATCCCAACCTCCTAACAGCACTTCAACTCGAGGGTGGACAAATGTTTCGGTAAAGCATTAAAATGAAAAAATCTTGATTCCGAGTTTCAAGTTACTATCACCCGACCTCTTAGCAACATAGCAACTTAAGGATGGACTGGCCCAAAGTATAATGCCTACATGGTCCCATCTATGATTTCTTTACCTAAACCCTGTATACACTCACCTTCCTAACAGAAGGTAACACCCATACATTTGACGACTAAGACTAAAAAAAACCAAAGGTTTATTTCACCACCAACAAAATAAAAAACCACCCCCCAAAAATTACATACAACAAACCTCATGGATTAATTTCAAATCCTGTAGAATAAAGCTCATTGATTTGTTTCAAATCTGCTACAATAGACTATACAGATTAATTTCAAATTTTCATCGTAACCTACATGCGGTTATATCAATTTCAATTGGCTATCAGCTTGGGACAAGGCTCACCTGTAACTATATGGCTAGTTACACTGACATTCCCTGAAATTCAGCATAATTACACCCGGCACCCCTTTGTTTAACTACATTACACTGATCTCCTTTATTATTAATGGAAGTTAACTTCATTTGAGTGTTAATGAACTCGAAAATCTAAACCTGTCTCACTTTAAAAGGTTGGTTAAGTGACATGTTGATATGGAAACTCTAAACTCGTTCGAAAGGGTCGTTTTGACTAAGAAGAACTACCATACATAAATTGAGCCTGTGAACATGTTCCATGTTCCTAGTTCAAGTTGTCAATTTACGTTTCCCAGTTCCGACTTTCAAGTTCTTCAACACTCAAATAGAGTTAATTTTTATTAATAATAAGAGGGTCAATGTAATATAGCTAAATAGAAGGATGTCGGGTGTAATTATACTAAACTTTAGGGAAGGTCACTATAATTCGTCCTTAACTATATGCCTAAAATCGACACTAGATAAACAATAATTAGGAGATTAGATCACTATCCAAATATGTTTCACTGATCCTAAATCAATATTTAGAGTTGCAAATACACAAGTAATAACATTTATTCACACAAGCAACACAAAGGAGATTACAACCGTAAAATGAAAAAGCAGAGCTATAATCCCTACTTTAACTCAAAGTTAAAACATCACCAACTCTCTTTAAATAACTAAACATTTTATCATATACATTATCAACCTTGCAATTTTAACTTTCTTAAATGCAAAGGCCTTTCCACTCTTTTGTCAATACTCCACATTCAACTACTACATGATCTACTCGATCAATCAATCCCAACAAACACAGCCACAGTATTCACAGATTCAACCCCATTCCCAATGTTCTCTGCAAGGTGCCAAAAAGGTTCCTTGATAGATGCATATTTTGACCTGCATTTATCAACATAGCAAGCGAGGCAAAAAATAAGCATACCAATTGTTATACAGCCACAAAAAAACGTGACGAGTAGTATGCCCCTAATCCTTCATAATTTGTATTTCCTGTCTCCATTCCCACGCTTGAATGACCACACAACTAACATAAATGCAATATTTCACACTTATTCCATAAATCATACTTTCAAAAAAAAAAAATGCTCACAATATCATCAATCATGTCTTCCCGTTCACATTCTTCTTCTTCAATCATTGACGTTGTCATCTTGCAAGGGCAAGTTACTCGTGTATGCCCTTGAAGCCTGTAGGCCCCACATCGCATAACTCATTTCCCTTTCTAGAACACACTCAACTGTCGCATTCCACATCCCTTCATCCTCACAACTAACGGATCCTTCATTGCTCCTTCCGCAAGCTCTTGCATGGTAAACCAGAGCCAACTATAATCCATGTTTGGTTTCCAACTGCTCAGTCTCATTATATACCTTATCCCACTGATCATAATAATCATCATTACAAAGGCATGCCACTTTAGCAAGCCTTTTGCAATGTTCAACAAATGCCACAACATGAGTCCTATACAACTTGTTATCTTCACTATTCCCTCAATCCACAATGGGCTGAAAATCAACACATTGTTTTGCTCTCTTACTCCATCTTTCAAGAACAAGAGATTTTGGAAGCTCAACCATATCTAAATGTACTAACACAATAATTATATGAGCACATGGCAGACCAAAAGATTCAACGCATAAGCACAAAGACTTAAACTCCATTCCATTCTGGTAGTGCAACACATACCATGTAACGTTCCCCCAAGCACAGTACTATGCTTAAGTCATAGTACCACACCTTGGAGATGTTCTTACACAGTGGACCTCATCGCGACAAAGAACTTTAGCCGTTTTCGGAAACTTCTAAAATCATCTGGAGACAACATGGAAATAGGAGTGAGAATTATAAAATTCTCAGTAGGATTCTCTAATTTTCATACATAGTGTCATCATGGTCGTCTCCAGTTTGCTTCGGTTTATTATAAAAAAAGGTGGACATGTCATGTAAACTGTTTGATTCCACAGTTTGAAAAATACATTATCCGAAGCAAAGTACATTTTATTCATACACTTGTCAACTCATGAATTATATTATGAATGATAACTGGAACATAAATAGAGCATAATAGCATCAATTCCCTGGAAACATAGCCTCTACCCATAACTTTATTTGTACTTGAATTTATACATATACAATAAATTTACTTCTCTTTCATTCGGTACTTACACTAGCTGGGTCATGCCATGCCTCATATAAGTCCTGTCCCCTGTACTCACACTAGCTGGGTCGACGCCATGCCTCATGTGATTGGGGTGCTTGCATATACTTTAATCTTTAGTCTTTAGTCTTTTACTTGGCACACCTAGGCGTTACGTATCGCCGTCCCTAGGGTGCTTTACCGCTTATGGGTAGCCTGGCCTTGGAGTGAGCTCGTCAGCTTCACCCGTGACCGTCGTCACACCGACTCACCCGCAAGGGAATTCACATGCCTCTAGTCTTGAAGGGATCTCATTCTGGTCACGTGCCTCTAGTTGAAGGGATCTCTTCTGGTCACGTGCCTCAAAATTGAGGGATCTCATCTGACCACGTGCCTTCAACATAGAGGGATCTTATCTGACCACGTGCCTCCAAGGTAGAGGATAGCTGCCTTCACAGGGAGGGATTCAAAGTGCAACTGCCTCCAAGTGAAAGGATTCATATCTTTATCATTTAACTGCCTTCACCGGGAGGGATTCAATGTGCAACTGCCTCCGGGTGAAGGAATTCACATTTAATATACTCATGGCTTTTCATTCTCATATAAGGTGATGCATAGTCATATTAACGGTACCTATACTTCATTCATTTTCATATGTCATTGCACACATGATCGTCACGTACATATTAAGTAGCATTATAAAGGCTCGTAGCCTCTTTACCATTCTACCGACACTCATACATATGCTTTGTCTTTTACTTTCATATATCTCATATTATACTTGTGTCATTGAATATAGGGTTTCTATATACCCATTCATACTCTAATTCATCCTTACATGTAAACGTTCCCAGTTTCATAGACTTCTGCCGTAAAACCGGCAGCATAACGATCAGGTCCGTTTCTCCATGAATAGTGACAGCTCTCACAGACAGTTTAATCATAGCAATATAAATCAACTTAACACATATATATCAATGTCAAGCTGGCAATCCTCAACTGAAACCTTATATGTCCACTAACTCTTGTGAAACTATTACTTTGGTCATCCTACCAATTCTATTTGGGTCTGCCCGAATCTTGTATAATCCGCCTTTATCTCTATTCAACTCATTTAAACCTGAATTTTGGATATGTAATAGCTCTATATGTCTACTTTCTAACCTCTTTAGTCCCATATCATTTTGACCCATATAACTCAAGATATTCAAATCTTACCTTAACCTGTTCAGTCACTAGCCCGAGTTACACTCCTGGAAGTATAAATTCAATAAAAATCGAAACTAAGCTCAAATCATGTGAAATTGGTCTCATATTGAAGATAACAGGACAACCTTTCAGTTGCCACAAGTTTCACTCCATTTGCTTAAGTATACCTCGAGTTATAAGTCCTGAAAGTCGACCTTCCTGAACTACTCTGTTTTGACCTGGTTTGGACATAGGGTAACTTCCTCGAATCACTGGGGACAATTGGGACCATAACAAACTCGGAATTTCATATTGAGATGTTCCCCTATGTGTAAGCTTTCTAACAAAATTAGTTTCACTCAATTTGGAGTTGTATAGGGTGAGTTATACCCTCCTCAAGTCACCCTGCCCGGATGAAAGTCCTGAACCCTAGGTCAAACTTCAAAAATTCGTATCTCTCTCAATACTAATCCAATAACCTTATATGACTTATCTATGGAAAGCCCTAGATGTCTACTTTCATCTAAAAATGGTTTCATTAGATTTAACTGGTTGTAGGCAGAGCCGTACTCTCCGCCGTACGGACTGCCGTGGAATCTCCACCAAGACAGCACCCTCATCCATCCATTTCTCTTAGTTTTCTTCTTCTAATTCTAATTGCCACTCAAGATTTCATATTAATCCCATATTAATCCAATCATACAGATCCAATATATCATCAAATAATCATAAAAAGTAATCTTTCATGCATCCTTAGTTTAGAGAAATTAAGATTAGAGATTGAATCCTACCTCTTTGGAGTATGATTGGAGCTAAGTGCTGAAACTTGGAGTGTTAGAACCCTGCTAAGCTTGAGGGAGTAATGGAGTTAGAGAAGAGAAAAGAGAGCTGAACAAGGGAGAAAGTAGCGTAGAAATGGGGCTGAAGGAGAGAAAGAATGAGTTATATATATAAGCTTGAGGCGGTGGTTAACTTGGAGGGCTTTGATTGGCTGAATTTCTTGTGGACAAAGTTTAGCTACGTCTCCCTTTTAGTGGAACTCACCGCCATACTATTTGAAATCGGAACTCACCTCTATTCTGCTTGAAGTCGGAACTCATGCCATATTTAATTGAGCTCGTAGCTGAAGTCGGATATCGGAACTCGTGTGTGTTGTGGAAATCAGCTCAAGGATTCGAACTCTTGTCCACCCCAATTGAGTTCAACACTAAGATCGGAACTCTGGAATTCGAGTCACATTTCCAAACCCAAGTACTTAAACTCGGAAGTCGGTATCTTTCATTTGATGATATCGGAAGCCGTGTATAAATGCCTTTGAGACATGAAGTCGGAATTGTGCAAGATGAACTCAGAACCCGTAAACAATCCATTCTATCTGAAATTCGAAGATGAAGTCGAAAATCGGGGTTGATCAATCCTGAGGGCGAAGTCGAAACTCGGAAATCGGGATGTTACACACCATGTTAAGTTTGGTTTGCAATAATTATTTTCAGTGTAAATGTTGCATGTTCCTCCTTCCTTGCAATCAATGATCTTCACTATTAGTGCCTTCATCAACATAGTATAATACAAGTAAAATATTTCCCTTATAAACACTAAAGCTCCAAACTTTTCTAAAGTCTCAAGATGCATCTGTATGATTCGTAAACCATTCAATGGCTTATACTCTACCTCAAACTCATTATTGTAGAGGTAAGCAAGCCTCCTTTGGGAATGTGGAAAAAATTTACTCAAACTGATACAAGGATGAACAAATCTATCAATCTTGGCATGCAACAACTCACATTTTGATGTTGTCCTAAACCCTGCAAAGAAGTTTCATCTAATATATGTCGTTGCCCCACATTCTCTTTTTCTGATACAAAATAAACCCACTCTATATTACTTACGCCACATTCTTCAACCATCTTTTTCCACCTTGACTTAAACTCATCCACCTTAATGTCTGCTAATATATAGATTTTAAACAATTGGGTGAATCTTGGTTTAGGCACATTAGAAGTTGCATTCCTCAATAAATGCCATGCACATAATCTATGGTGAGCATTCGAAAATACTTTGTTAATTACCCTTCTCATTGCTTGTCACGATTAGTTATAATCAATGCCGGAGCCTTTCCCTTCATTGCTCCAAGAAATTGTGGTAGCACCCAAATATATGTCCCTTCACTTTCGTCCAACACAATAGCGCTTCCAAATACACAAGTTTGGTTGTGATGATTGACACAAGAGAAAACAATCAGTGGATACTTATATTTATTTCTCCCATGCATCACATCAAAAGTAGGAATATTTCCAAATATTGAATAATCTAATTGACAGATTCCATCGCACCAAAATAAATGTAACAATCTACCATCATTAGCAACCTTTGACCTCAAAAACATCATAGGGTCTTTCAATGCCATCAATTTAAGGTACTCCAATGCTGCTTCTGCATCTCCAGCTTGTAATTGTCGCTCTTTTTCAACTTCATTATACATGTCTCCTTTCCGAAAACCAACCATATTAAATCCTTCTGCTTGGCTAGCAAAGGACTCATAAATTCTTAGCACACTAATCCCACTTCCTCTCATACTTTTCATATGGTCTGCTTCACAATCTTCCAATTCCCTATGTGACCTAAGCATGTCAACATACTTCTCACCAACTAAATCATGGTTGTGGTCATTATTGAATGAATATACACCCCATCGCCCTCTATAGTTATCAAGCCGAATACGCAATTATGCCCGACACTGGCCTCTAATTAATGCCTTGTGCTCTCGCTTCTTGTCACTTTTTTCCATCCATTTTTGCTCTCGAAACCCTTCTTTGCTACACACAAATATATATCTAACTACTTCCCTTTCCGTGCTTCTAACTTTCTTCCTCTTCCTTGCATTAAAATCATTATGATGACCAAACTCATTATAAAACTAATATGCCTCCATTAGATTTTGAAATTCTAGCTCATTTAATTTTGAATTTGTTAACATCTGAAAATTTATATCCTCACATTCAAAAATCACATGATTTGCATTGTCCTTACCCTTTAAACTTTCTTCCACACCTTCATTCTCCATTTCTTCATTATCACTTAAGGATATCTCATCTCAACACTTAAACAATAACATACAAATTTACAATCTTTCACCAAAATAAACAACGAAATACACAAAAATATAATATAGCATTGCTACACCACTTACCTTAGGCCTCTAGTTCGACTTATTGTTCAAGTATGATCCTTCTATCTCATTGTTCACAACATCATGCTCCTAATTGACACCATTATTTCCCCCTCCATTCATTGACATATTGCATAAGTCAATTAACAACATTTCATGCTGAACTCAAAACTATCAAATCATTAATTAACATGTTGCATAGTACAATTAACCCTATTAATTGAACTCAAAATTAATAAATCATCAACTATTTGCATATTTCAAACCACACTAAAAATAGCAACAATTTTTTTCTTTTTTTGCTTTCACAATACAAAACAACCTAAGTAATGCTACCAAATCACCTAAGCTATCTCTTCCATTCCGAATCATCATCCTAATGACCCCTAAACCCAAAACTAAACTTTCACCCATAACCATAATGGAGCACATTTCAACCACATTACCCCCCTAATTTTGAACAGAAAACAAATGAGCAAATTCGCCACTAACAATTTTTCACAATTGCCTCTCTGCACTCCCAAATTCCCATGGAAATTGCAATCCTGAACCCAACCCTAACTTCTATCCCAAATAGGACCACAAATATCAATTCCACAAAAAAAATACATTAAATTACTTTGCTTTATTTCATAGTTCATTTTTCATACCTGCATAACAACTACTGGTTGCAACAAAATGACAACCTCCTCCAGACGTGATACTCAAGGCACCTCCTAGCATGATGTTCAAGCTCCATAGGAATCACGAGATGCATTCCCCAATATTCCTTTCAAATTACATCAATACAAAGTATCTAGTGCATTTCCACTCTTTTCCATAATAAAAAGGGCAAAATAGTCTTCTCACTTCATGTAAATTTAATATTTCTAAAAACAAAAAAAGTGCTCTTATTTCGCTTTACCCGATCATGAGAGCTACAAAGCTAGTGAAGATTTAGCGTGCATTTTTGCAAGTGAGCACTCTAAATGTTACGTTAGAAACAACTTCTCTACTTGTGGAGGTAAGGCTGTGGGCATTCTCCCTAGATCTTATCAAGTAAAAGCTTCATGCACTAAGCTACTCATCAACTTTTATGTGAACTTTTTGAATATTAGAATTTGAGAGTATGTTTGTGTAACACCCTATCAGATACAATATAATGCTTAAATCATAATATTTTACCTCGATAGTTTGTTGCATGTGGATATCTTTTAATTCATCTATCCTTAATTAACTAACTAAGTCAAGTAAGTATTTATCGTGAAATGCGGCAATTGATTTGGCATTGATTTACTTAGGCCATATATATATGTTTTGTGGCATAATGAAAGAAAGATCAATAAATCAGGTAGAAAAAACCATAACATCGTTGAACCATCTCTACACACACACACACACACACACACACACACACACACACACATATATAGTCAATGTTTTTAAAAGTACATGTACATAAAAAACAGTGGGTACAAAATGGCGAGAACGTCAAACAAAAATAACCCAGTCCATGATCATGAAGTACTAACCTCTATGGTCTTCAAAGGATATTTCGTCTACCATTTCTTTAAGAAACACAGAATAAAAAAAAAACTAAACCTATGGCCCAAGGTCATAAATGTGCCAAAAGAGAGCCACGCTGTACACTACAGGCAGCTGGGTAGATGCTATCTTTAGTCGACTGCTAAAGACAGGAATCCATTAGCCCTACCAGGTTCCGTTGAGGTATAATCATCACTAGGTCCAGAGGATGACCTAGAAGATGACTCTACTACCTCTGAAGGATCGTTATCATCAAGGGAGAGAGAGGGAACTACTTGAGGCGGTGAAGCGGGTGATGTAGCTGCTAGTGCTATTGGAGGTGGATAAGGTTTGCCATGTATAGTGGGATGGCCATTGATTGAACCAAGAGGGGGGTGAATTGGTTCGCTAATATAAATTTATAAATTTAAACAAAACACAAACAAAAACAATTCAGAATTAAGCCTTGAATGGTTAAACAAAATATCGCAGAAAATTAAAAGAGATAAGGGTGAAGAGAAAGGCACAATGATTTATACTGGTTTGGTTACAATTCGCAACCTACGTCCAGTCCCCAATTGCTTAGGATTTTCTTCACTAGTTGAATTTTGGCTTACAAGGCTTTCAACCAACCTTCCTCCACCTATCTTCCAAGTAGAGTGATTCTAGATAGAAAGGACTCCTAGAATGCTACCCACACTCTTCCCTCCTCTCTAGAAAAATGAACAACTCAATGATGAAAGCAAAGTGTTGCTCTTGAATTATGAGCTACAAGAAAAGACAACTCTCTCTAAGAGTAGAATGAGCAAGTGTAAGAATAGAACTCTTAATCTCTAATTTCTCTTGATGGAAGGTCTACCTTCTTCTCCAACCTTGAAGGCTTTTTATAGATAATATACTGTTGAAGCCTACTAGCCATTGGAGAGAACTTTAGCTAGAGTTTGGGCAAAAGATTGTAATCTCGCCAGAATCATGGCCCAGAATCGGGTCAGTAGTCGCTGAATCCTGACCCGTAGTTGCTGCTTTAGTTGCTGTTTCTCTCTGCTTTTACAACCATGCCACATTTCACTCATTTGAATGTTTGTTGCATGATTTCATCCTTTGAATATGAATATTCTGAGTAAAAATAGGTTATATAATAATTTCAAATCAAATATATCAATATTGTATTTTGACTTAAATGAGGGAATCATTCGCTAGGATTAGTAAGGAAATTCTTAAATAGAGCATCTTCCTGTAATGGAAACAAGAAATCAACACTTATTACTTATCATCAAAATCATATACTTAACATTCTCCCCCTTTTTGATGATGAAAATGATTCCTAATATTTAAATAGGTATATATGAGATCAGAGTAGGTAGCATGTAATCTTTTCAAATTTTCCATCAAGTATTAAAGAGTAAAAAAGGTAAAGAGAACTCCCCTTTTAATCCATGATCTTCTTGGATGTTGCTCCCCTTTAGCTCATGCTTGCTCCCCCTTAATTCGTAATCTATGATCTTGTTCCTCTTAGATGCTTATACTTGTGCATAAAGAACTCCATATTTTTCTCCCCCTTCAACATCAAAAAGGATAAACAAAAGAGAGTAGAGAAGAATATGCAAACGAGAAGGTTACACAAGCATAGCAAGTAAGTGAAAATTACAGCAACTTAGTACCATTCATAACATAGTAGAAAATAATCAACCAAATGCAAAAAAGCTAGATAGAGCGCTATGATCAGGATAAACACAAAAACTAATGTCAAGGATTCACCATATCCAGATTCTAAAAAAAAGAAAGCAAATCTAACTAAGTTTTTGGACAATGAGGTTTAATAAGTTCTGCATAGTTTCTTGGTTTGCTTTGAGCTGTTGTTGGTCTTCCAAAATAAGGGTAATGTCATCACGTGCACGGGCTAGTTGATTTTCTAAGTCCCCAAGTTTCTCCAAAGTAGTTTGAGAGAGAGATGGCATGTTGGAAGGAGCAGGTGGAGTGCAATCAGAATCATGAGTGTTGGATTTTGAGTTGTCCTTATGAGATGCATGGCTGGCTTCTTTAGAGGATGCAGAGTCTGATTTTTCAGATGAATTTATACTGTTTTGGGCTGCTTCTTCCTCTTCCTCTTCTTCTTGAGAGCATGATCGAACCCACTTACCATTGGACAATTTCTTGAACCTCAAATATCTCATTAATTCCTCATCAAAGTAGTCCCTAGTGTGAGTTTCTTGAATAACTTCATCGGCCGGAATGTTAACACCAAAATGAAGAAGAATTTTTGTGATAACCATATCATAAGGGAGTTGTCCTTTTGCTTTCCTTAAAAATCTTGTCATCCCATTGAAAATCAAATGGCCAAGGTCAAGCTTCTTGCCTTGCATGGCACACCATATAAAGAAGACAGAGAAGAAAGTGATCTCATTTTGACTGCCATATTTTGGCATTATCACTTGAGTCAAGAAGTGAAACAAAAGTCTAGATTCCACACTAACGAGCTTGGTTGCATCAGGTTTGAGATTAGCACAACAATGTGTAAGATTAGATAATTCACCACTATATTCAAACCCTTCATAATGAGGAACAACATTAGCAAAGTAGATAGCTTCAGTTTCAGAATCATCACACCCCAAAATATCATTTAGACTATGAGCGTCTAAGGTAATTTCAGTCCCAAGCATATAAGATTTTAATAGAGTACCAGTTTCATCCACAAATGAGTTGGCATAAAAGAGTCTTACAAGACGAGGATATATCTTTTCATCAAGAAGTAGGAATGATGTCCAACCCATATTTTCCAATCTTTTGAACGCATGAATATTCTCATTCTCAAAGAATGTTAGATTCACTGTTCTTCTCAAAAGCAATTGACGTGTCCCAAAGGATTGGAATTTCCTTTTAGCATCTTTGTTTCTAAACAGTAACAAATCAGCTTTAGACAGACCAATTTTGGAGGATGGTTGAGGTTTCTTTGAAATATTTTTCTTGGGTTGGAGTGCCTTCTTTTTGGACTATTTCACATTTTTTTTCCTTTTTTCAGTGCCATTAAAAATTCTCAACACAGTACCAAGTGTCAGTGTCCAACAGAATAAAATACCTTTCCAGTCTACTTTTGTCAAAGTACCACACTAGGCTCACAATAAAAGATGGTCCCCCAGCATAAGCCACTAAACACTGTATGCCTCAGAAAATCCCCTTAAAGCTCAGACGTACACAATATGCAACAGACCAACAAATTTCTCAACATCAAAAACAGATTAAATTATCCATAGAGATATGCAAGATTAAGAGTTTTTCTTCAATATTCTTGAAAAAAATAGACTTCAAGAGCTCACACCCAAACTAACAATAGAACTCACAACCCAAAAGAGGAGGCCGACGCACAAAGAAGTACCTCGGAACCCGACGATAAAGAGGATGCCTACGGTGGTGATGGGCTAGTCTGAGGTTGCAGCAGTGGCTAGGATAAGCATGGTGGGAGCCGCGATAGAGGAGCAGACAGCGTCGAAGTAGTCGTGGCTGTTCTCTGGTGATGAGATGCCGCTGTTGTGGAGGGGAGAAACGCGATGGAGATCTGCCATGGAAGAAGAACTACTGCTGATGGAGGGATCTTCGCCGGTGCTTCGCTGATGCAATGGTGTCCGTCACAGAAGATAATGGTGGTGGCTGAGGTAAGTTTCCTTGGCTTCAATTTGGGGGTTCGGTTTTGAAAAGAAAAAAAGAAGAATGAGAAATAGAGAAGAGAGATTAGAGAAGTGAGCGTTCGTCCCTTTTCCTTTTCCCCTTTTTTTTTTAACAAAAAAATAAAAAAGACAAGTATGCCTTTATTTAGTGGTGACCAAAAAACATGTGGCATCATGCAAAAATCAAAGAAGAATAGCAAGTACTTCCAGCAACTATAGGGTAGTTGCTGGTTTTGGCCAGTAACGAAATACTAGTTGCTGGTTTTGACAGACTTACATAGACATGAAAAACACTTGGAAAGTACTTCATAGAGCCCTGAATATGGTTCCAATCAGCTAGAATTTGCATAAAATATCTTGTAAATCATCATTTCAAGCACTCTAACAAATAGAAACTAATTATGTAAAAATTCACATAATAGATATAATTCAAGACATAAATGCATGTTTAATATTCTTATTCTAAACTTGTTAAACCAATTTCATTTCTTATGAAGCAAAATCTCTCTTCATTCAGTGGCTTTGTAAATATGTCTGCCAACTGAAAATCTGTGCTTATAAAGTCAAGTTCAATATGGCCTTTTTGCATATGATCCCTTAAAAAATGATGCCTAATCTCAATGTGTTTTGTTCTAGAGTGTTGAATAGGATTTTTTGACAAGTTAATAGCACTGGTATTGTCACATTTAATAGGAGTTTTGTCAAGTTTAATACCATAATCTAAGAGTTGGTACTTCATCCATAAGACTTGAGTGCAACAGTTTGTAATGGCCATGTATTTGGCCTCTGCAGTGGATAAAGCCACTGAGGATTGTTTCTTTGAGTGCCAAGACACTAGACATGGTCCTAAAAATTGACAATCTCCACTAGTACTTTTCCTATCAAATTTGCAACCAGCATAATCAGCATCCGAAAAACCAAGTAAATCAAAAGACATATGTTTTGCATACCATATACCAAAATTTTGAGTTCCAAGCAAGTAACGAAAAATTCTTTTAACAGCCATAAGATGTGATTCCTTAGGATTTGCTTGAAATCTAGCACACAAGCACACACTAAATAGAATATCAGGTCTACTTGCTATTAAATACAACAAGGACCCTATCATACCTCTATAGACCTTCTCACTTATCGTCTTACCATTCTCATCCTTTTCTAACTTGGTGGTTGGGCTCATTGGTGTAGCTATGTGTTTGGCCTTGTCCATTCCATATCTTTTTAGGAGTTCCTTTGTATATTTGGCTTGGCTAATGAAGATACCTTCTTTTATTTGCTTCACTTGAAGACCAAGGAAGAAGGTTATCTCCCCCATCATACTCATTTTGAATTCACCCTGCATAAGCTTTGAAAAATCTTTGCACAAGTTCTCATTAGTTGAGCCAAAAATAATGTCATCAACGTAAACTTGAACAATTAATATATCATGATTAAGAGACTTTGTAAACAATGTAGTATCAACCTTACCTCTTGAAAAATCATTTTCAATCAAAAACTTACTTAATATTTCATACCAAGCTCTAGGAGCTTGTTTTAAACCATAAAGAGCCTTAGTAAGTTTATAAACATAATTTGGGAAATTATCATCTACAAAACCAGGAGGTTATCTTGCATAGACTTCCTCATTTAGAAAGCCATTTAGAAAAGCACTCTTTACATCCATTTGATAGAGCTTAAAGTTTTTAAAACATGCATATGCTAAAAACATTCTAATGGACTCTAATCTAGCTACCGGTGCATAAGTTTCATCAAAATCTATACCCTCTTGTTGGTTGTAACCTTGAGCAACCAACCTAGCTTTATTTCTTACCACATTTCCTTCTTCATCAAGTTTGTTACGGAAAACCCACTTGGTGCCAATGATAGTGTGATTTTTCGGAGGAGGAACAAGTGTCCAAACTTCACTTCTTTCAAATTGGTTGAGTTCCTCTTGCATTGCCATGATCCAACCCTCATCTTGCAATGCTTCTTCTACATTTTTCGGCTCAATTTTGGAGAGAAGAGCAAGTTTGTTCACGTTTTTAAATGATAATCTTGTTCTCATTCCACTTGAAGGGTCTCCAATGATGAATTCCATCGGATAACTTGATGAGTGTCTCCATTCTCTTGGTAACTTTGGGTGAGTTTCATTTGTTGGTTATTCTTGAACTTCATTAGTTGTATTTGTTTCATGTGATGGTTCTTCCCTTTGGTCTTGACTTTCTTCATCTTCCTTGCTGAGTGGTAAGCTTATCTCATCATCGTCTTTCTTTTCAATAGACTTACTCAAAGAAAAATCATTAGATTCATCAAAAACAACATTCATAGACTCTTCAACTACCATTGTTCTTTTATTATACACTCTATAAGCTTTACTTATAGTTGAATAGCTAAGAAAGATACCGTTATCCGATTTGGAATCGAATTTATCAAGATTATCTTTTGTATTAAGAATATAGCATTTACAACCAAACACATGGAAATGACTAATATTGGGTTTTCTACCCTTCAAAAGCTCATAAGGAGTCTTTTTCAAGAGAGGTCTTATTAAACATTTATTCAAAATATAGCAAGAGGTATTCACAGCTTCAGCCCAAAAATAGTTAGGTAGATTATTCTCACAAATCATAGTTCTTGCCATTTCTTGTAGGGTTCTATTTTTTCTTTCAACAACACCATTTTGTTGTGGTGTTCTTGGGCAAGAGAAATTTTGTTTAATGCCATTTTCTTTGCAGAAATTTTCAAAAGATTTATTTTCAAATTCCTTTCCATGGTCACTTTTTATACAAGAAATAACAATTCCTTTTTCATTTTGAATTCTTTTACAAGAACTTTTAAAGACTTCAAACGTTTCATCCTTATGAGCAAGGAAGAGTACCCAAGTAAACCTAGAGAAATCATCAACAATAACAAAAGCATACCTTTTTCCACCCATACTAGCGGTCTTTGTGGGACCAAACAAATCCATGTGAAGAAGTTGTAAAGGTCTTGATGTTAAGACTACATTGATAGGTTTAAAGGATGATCTAGTTTGTTTTCCTTGTTGGCATGCTTCACAAATATGATCTTTTTCAAAACTTATTTTTGGTAAACCAATAACCAAGTCCTTTTTTGAAAGTTTAGAAATAAGATGCATGCTTGCATGTTCTAATCTTCTATGCCATAACCAATTTTGATCGTCTCTTGAAGTAAGGCACTTCATATTTTTGGATTGAATGTCTTCCAAACATATAATGTAGAGGTTATCATATCTATGACCAACACATAACACTTTAGTATTATTAATGCCATGAATGATGCAATGAGATGATGTAAAGACTACTTTATGCCCTTTATCACATAATTGGCTAATGCTAAGAAGATTGTGCTTAAGACCTTCAACTAAGAGAACATTGTCAATAAAGGAAGTAGAGTTTATTGGAATTTTACCAACACCAATAATTCTGCGTTTACCATTATCTCCAAAAGTGACACTTCTTCCTTCTTTGTACTTGAGGGAAACAAATTTGCTAGGATCCCAAGTCATATGTTTTGAACATCTGCTATCAAGAATCCATAGATCCTTGTTGTTTGCCTTCAAGCACACCTACAAAACAAATTTATCTTATTTTAGGTGCCCAAATTTTCTTGGGTCCTTGGAGGTTAGAGTTTGAAGATAATCCCTTAGCTATCCACATTTTGTTGGAACCATTTTTCTTGTTGACACATGCATATGCAAAGTGACCTTTCTTTTCACAATAGTTGCATGTTATGTAAGCTGTTCTTAAAGCACTTGTTTTCACAAAAAAATTCTTATAATATTTTTCAGTTTTACCTTGATTGAATCCAAGTCCTGCTTTATCAAAACAACACTTTTGTTTTCCCAATAGAATATCTAAGTTTTCTCTACCTTTCACAAAGCTAGCAAGATCCTTAGTGAGTTTATCAACTTTTCCTTTTAAAAAGGCATTGTGTTTCAACAATTAGAACTTTTCATTTTCACTTGGAGCACTTTCTAGCCTTTGTGTTTCAATTATTTTTCTTAGTTTCTCAATTTCATTTAAAGCACTATCATATTTTGATTTTAAAGCAAAATATTTGGAAGTTAACTTTTGAGAATCCTCAAGTGCTTGATCAAGCATTTCATTTAGTTCATCATATGTATAAAAGGAATCTTCATCACTTACCTCCTCATGGCTTTTTGCCATGAAACACATGTTTGCAACTTCCTCTTTATCTTCTTGTTCACTTTCCGATGAGGAATCATCTATCACTCCAAGTAGCCACCATTGCTTTCTTCGTCTTTGCCTTCTTAAATTTTTTCTTCAAGATATGTGGACATTCGGACTTGTAGTGGCTTGGTTCCTTACATCCATAGCATATTACTTGATCTTTGTTGAGTTCTTCATTGGTTGGGTCCTTTTTCACTTTTTGTCTCCTTGTTGCTTGAGACTTCTTTCTTTGAAGGATGTAGAGTCTTTTGGTGAGGAAGGCTATTTCTTCATCTTCATTCACTTGACTCTCTTCATCACCTTCTTTGTTATGGTAGCTTGAAGTGGCTTTTAGTGCCATCCCTTTCTTTTTCTTGTTTTCATCATGAACTTTATTAAGAAAAGTAGTTTCATAAGTTATAAGGTTACCTCTCAAGTCATCATAGGTGATAGTGTTGAGGTCACGTCCTTCTTGTATTGTAGCCACCTTTGATTGCCATTCCTTAGTGAGACTTCTCAATATTTTCCTTACCAATTCTCTATCCGTGTAGACCTTTCCAAGGGCATCTAGAGTATTGACTATGTTTGAGAACCTCTCAAACATCTCTTATATCTTTTCATCATCCCTCATGTTGAAAAGTTCATACTCATGTACTAGCATGTCAATTTTTGCTTTTTTAACTTGACTAGTACCTTTATATGTCACTTTCAACTTATCCCACATTTGCTTAGCAGTTTGACATCTTGAAATCTTCCTAAAATCATCAGGATTGACAGCACAATAGAATATATTTTTTGCTTTTGCATTTTGCTCCATTTTCTTCATGTCTTCGTCACTAAACTCCTCTTCGCTTTTCTCCACTTCTTTGCCATTTACCATCTTCTTTGGTATTGTTGTTCCATTTTTAATCACAAGCCACAGCTTGTAATCAATGGACTGTATGAAGATCTTCATACGTTCCTTCCAATAAGTGTAATTTGATCCATCAAAATACGGAGGCCTTGAGATGGATTGCCCTTCCATGATAGTTGAATTCATCAAATTCCCTGCCATTTACCTATAAAAGATCGTTCTTTCAAGCTGTTAAGCCTTATAGGAAGTTAGGCTCGGATACAAATGATAGAACCAAGAAGGGGGGTGAATTGGTTTGCTAATATAAATTTATAAATTTAAACAAAACACAAACAAAAACAATTCAGAATTAAGCCTTGAATGGTTAAACACAATATAGCATAAAATTAAAAGAGATAAGGGTGAAGAGAAAGGCACAACGATTTATACTGGTTCGGTTACAATTCGCAACCTACGTCCAGTCCCCAATTGCTTGGGATTTTCTTCACTAGTTGAATTTTGGCTTACAAGGCTTTCAACCAACCTTCCTCCACCTATCTTCCAAGTAGAGTGATTCTAGATAGAAAAGACTCCTAGAATGCTACCCACACTCTTTCTTCCTCTCTAGAAAAATGAACAACTCAATGATGAAAGCAAAGTGTTGATCTTGAATTATGAGCTACAAGAAAAGACAACTCTCTCTAAGAGTAGAATGAGCAAGTGTAAGAATAGAACCCTTAATCTCTAATTTCTCTTGATGGAAGGTCTACCTTCTTCTCCAACCTTGAAGGTTTTTTATAGATAATATACTGTTGAAGCCTACTAGCCGTTGGAGAGAACTTTGGCTAGAGTTTGGGCAAAAGATTGTAATCTCGCGTAATTGCTGTAACTGGTCAGTAGTTGCTGGATCCTGACCCGTAGTTGCTACTTTAGTTGCTGTTTCTCTCTGCTTTTACAACCATGCCACATTTCACTCATTTGAACGTTTGTTGCATGATTTCATCCCTTGAATATGAATATTCTGAGTAAAAATAGGTTATATAATAATTTCAAATTAGATATATCAATATTGTATTTTGACTTAAATGAGGGAATCATTCACCAGGATTAGTAAGGAAATTCTTAAATATAGCATCTTCCTTTAATGGAAACAAGAAATCAGCACTTATTACTCATCATCAAAATCATATACTTAACAGCTATGAAGGGTGCAATGGGATCAAACAGAGGGTGAGAGAGAGGAACGACAAAGTCTCTACAGAAGAAGAAATATAAATGAAATGGCAAGTACCAACAATATACACGGAGTCTATCACCGAGTCGATGTGGAACTGCAGATCAGCAAACTCAATGAAGAGGATGGCCATCACCACCTAGTCCATGGTCTGAGAATGACGCGGATATATATAGTGGCGTGAGAATTTATAAAATTCTCAGTAGAACTCCTAAACTATACTGCATTAACATCGCATTCATTTCCAGTTACTTCAACTTTTATTTAATTATAAAAAGGTGAATGATTGGCCTAATACTCCTATTCGTTTGGTTTTAAGAAAAATATAGCCCGAAGCAAAGTCCAATTTTACTTAAGACAGGAAGAGACAAAATAATTATCACACAAAACATCATACGAAACAAAACACAGTGCAAGTAAATAATAATAGCCATAAAGAAGGGCATATGATAATAGTCATACAGAATTACATATATAAATAGCACAATTTAAATCACAAACCATAAGCACATTTTCACAATGCATGGAAACGGAATGCATTTCATCATCATGGTTTATTAAACTTGTACTTCATAAGCTTTCTATACTTGATCCCTTGGGAGTTTTAATTCATATAACTCCTCGGTAATAGTCTGCTTTTCAGGATCGAGCTCATTCTTATACAGAATTGTCAGGTTTGCTTTCCCTGACTTTTCCACCGATCTATTTCCCTTAACTGTATTTTCGGAGCTGGCCCAAGTAAATGGAGTCTATATAGTATTTATAGATCATGGGATTATAAGCAATTCAACTTGAATGACATAAGAAATATATGCAAAATACATAAATTCTGCAAAATTTCGGCAGTATAACGGATTAGGTCCGCTTTCCCGTGAATAGTATTAGCTTAACCAGAATATCAGTCACAACAATAGAACAAACACACATTAATGCCTCAATATTGTCGTAGGTTTGCAGTATCTAACACCAATTGCAACTTACTCATGCATTAAGATAGCCAATTACTTAGTTAGTAATTCTGCTCATATCACTCAAATCTGCCTATTTTTGTGTCTTATGCCATAATTTCTACTTAAGTTATTAAATTTTGAATTTTTACTATGTTGAATTTTTGTTTGTCTGGTTTTTAACCTCCTTGGTCTCATTCAATTTTGATAAGTATAACTTAAGATATTGGGAGTTCACCTACGTCTGCCTTGTGTTAGATAGAACAAGGGTCTAAAATGAAAAAAATTCGTTAAAAATATAAATCTTATTGGATTTGAGTGAATCTTATATCATTGTAAAGCTAACAGAAGCATCTTTCATTTCCAGTAAGTTTCATTTCATTTAAGTGAGCAAAGCTCAAGTTATAAGCTCGTAAAGTTTGTGGAATTGGTTTGCCTTGTCTCTGTCCAGTCAAGATATAGGGCAATTTTGATGAATTACTAGGAGCAACAGAGATCGAATTTGACTCTAAAATTTTTATGTCATGTTGCCCTATGTGTAAGATTTCTAACAAAATTAGTTGCACCCTAATTAAAGTTGTACAAGGCAAGTTATGCTCTGCACAACCCACTCTAGATAGGTCTAAAAGCAGAAATCTAGGATAAAATTCAAAAAATGATATCTCACTCAATACTAATTCAATAGTCTTATAGTTTATATGGTTGGAAAACTCTAAGTGTCTAGTCTCATTTAAAATTAGTTTCATCAAATTCTGATAGATATGTGCAAAGTCGTACATTTTGCAAGTACGGACACCGTAGGATTTTCAATTCAATCAAATTCTGTTTTGCTATTTTTATAGTTTTTCTCTCAAATCTCCCACCAAACCCAACTTGTACATGTCTATTTAGCTACAAAAACTCATATAAACTTAGTATAATAGCAATTAGATGAAGGAAATAAAAATCTTCAACAGCCACTGATTCACAACTTAAAGAATAAAACCATGAATCCTACCTCCAATTTGATGCAAAACTAGCTAGAATTAAGTTTTTTTTTTGGTGAAGTGATTAGAACTTGAAGGTGGGATGAAATAAGATGAAATGGAAGAAGAGAAGATGGAGTGGAAGCTACTGAAGTTGGTTAGCCAAATGAAGGACTTGGGAGGAAATAATGAAAATTTAAAATGCTTGGTAGTTAAAATCTTGACTTTTGATTAGTTGTGACTTTGAATGGTTAAAATTCAACAAATATTTCTTCTCATATATGGCTATTTTGGCGCTATTTAGGGTGGTGGTTGAGTTATTGGCCACCAATTCTAGGGTTTTCAAAATGTTACTAAATAACTTTGTAAAATTTTCTATATTTCTATTTTAATTTTAACTGTCTAATTAACTACTAATTAATCTTTAATTAACCTTACTTATGCAATAGAATCGAATAAATCTATTAATAATATAAATTAAACGTTTTAAAAATTTTTGGACGTTATAGTTTGTTTGTTTTTTTTTATACTTCCTATATTCATTGAAAGAAATAATGAAAATAGAAAACAAGATTTTTTTATTTTCACTAGCACTATTTCTTTTACAAAATTTTGAAAACAGGACAAATTGGAAATAAGATAATATTTTTGTAATTAAAACTAAAAATCATAAATAAAATTAAAAAAATGAAAATAGATACTAAAGAGACCGTAATTGTAATTATGCATAATAAGTTAATTGGAGTAGATCATATTAAATCCAATCCTATAATTCTAAAGAAAAATCATAACAAATTCAAACTTCCAAAACAAATTCAAACTTCCAAAACAAAGTCATAACTTCCAAATTTTCCAACTCCAAAATGAAGTCCATAAACATTAAACAACATTTTCATAGTGACGTGAATTTTGGAAAAAAAAAAAAAAAGTGTATTGATATAGTAACAAATTAGGGAGGAAAATATAATTGAATACAAATAACATCTAGTCTTCATACACCTTTTTTTTTTTTTGGCAACATTGTCTTCATGAAGGTCATGACCAAAGCAGCATTACTCCCTCCCCCTCTCTCTCTCTCTCTCTCTCTCATATGGGCAATCCAGCTAGAAAGCGTTTATAAAAATCCAATGCTTCTTGCGGTTTATATTCCGGGACAGTATGCCCAGCTCCCTGTACCAATGTAATCAATTAATATCAAAACAAAAGGAGTCTAAAGTAATTTACTACAAAATATTTATACACAGACCTTTATGGTCAGAAAGGTAAGATTTTTGTCATATCCTTGGGTAAACCTGCAATCAACAAAGACAATTAACTCAATTTCTAGTCAAGATTGGTCTTTCATGTGAAAACATTTCTGGGGGATATTTTGATAACAAATTGCAATCTTGAGGCCTAGATAAGATAAGAGGGAAATCTATATGTACCCAGCAACTTGGCCATTGGAAGACCAAGGCCTCCATTCATCAACAATTTTGTATCCAAGTGACCTCGTCCATGCTTCGCTCCCAGTAAACGGAACACACATGTCATGATCGCCGCTGCCAAAACACGTGAAAGTTTTCTAATCAAGTAACACCCAAATTGAAGATGCATCACTAGAATCAATTATCAAAGATAAAAGCAACTAAAGCAAATAGGATGCCGGGTACAGAACATGAGATATGCTTTCTGGTAATTAGTGGGAACTGGGAATTTTGTGTTGCTGGTGTCCATAGAAAACTCCTAGAGGAGGATTGGAGCAGAAAGCACCCACAAGGTCAGTAGTGTAACCTTTTGTTGAATATCATGAGGACAGAAGCTCCTTACTTAAGAAGCTAGGTTGTTTTTCTCCCATATAATAGGATCAAATTCTTCCTCTCTATTATTATATTTTCCAGATATAGGAAATTTAGGGTAAAAGAGCATGCATCCTATTGGAAAATGTCATAGTGAAAACAGGTAAATAAAAGACTGGATAACTCCCTTAAGCATGGTAAATATTTCTATTTTCCAGCCTTTGTTATTGTTAAAGATTTAAAAAAAAAATTCATATTCTTATGGGTGAAATCACAAGATATCTCCATAGATTCGACCCATTTGAACCAGTCATAAGATTAATTTCCATTCAACTAGGAGCATGCTGGTTATACGTTTTCCACACAGAAGTTGCTTCCGCGAGATTGAACTCGCATCCTCGTCCCAAAGGGCCGAAAGTTGCTTCCTCAACCCACCCTTTATGAGTAGATAAAAAGTCCATGATGATGATAATAATGCATAAGCAACTTTAAAAAGATCACCAATCTTTGATTGGTGTAGTTAATGCTTTTAAGAAGCATATTACAAAACAAATGTTCAAAGAGAAGTCTTTACTAACAAAGAAAGTTATTGCCAAAGAAATAAAGTCCTAAGCATGTTAGAAATAAAGTATTTAGTAATATCTCTAATATATCTTATAATATCATAGAGTATCTCATAACAATATTAGAATATTAAAGAGTATCTTACATGATCTCTCAGGACTGATTTCTTCATGATTTGTTTCTTTATTTAATCAGGATTAGTATTCTAGTATTATTATAAATAGGGTTTGATGCTTTGTATTTTGTATCACACCACATCACTCCAAAACATATCATATCAATATATTTTCATATTATTCAGAGTCTTTATTCTCTCTTTTCTTCTTTTCCTACCTAAAATCCATAATTTAACAAGAAAATATTCAAAGAGAAGTCTTGAGCACAATCATTGGTTCACTCAAAAACTCAGATGAAAAAACACATTGGACGAAGCAGCAATGGTGGATGAGCAATTATAAAAATAGAAGTGACAGAGGTGAGCTCTTGGAAATTAGCAGGCCAGCAATGCGTTAGTATCTCGAACAGATATTGGAAAGAATAGTGATTGTGAAATTTAGAGTGACTTTGATGGTAATGGAGTTAATGGTTATGATTTGGGTAACAACAAAGTTTTAAAAGCCTAAAGGCAGTGACAAAATGGTTATCTTCACATTCACTAAGAACCAATAAATGGTCATCTTCACTGTCAGCATTGGTGGGCAAATGGTCACCACTCAAGGTAAATGGTCATAGGATTATCATGCAACAAAGATTCTCGCAAAGATATCGTTACAACATTAATAATGAATTATTCGTTGAATGAAAATATGCAATCATAAAACTTGTAAAACAATGCGTCCAATGCAGAAATATCATCTTCAGCAAGCTTTTCTGCACTTCAGTTTAGAAATATGTTTCCAAATATCATGAAGTGCATTACTAAAGAGAAATGATATCATTGTCAACTGTAAACATATAAAACTAAATTAACTAATGCAAATTATACATGTGCCAACATATTCTGCAGTATTTAATGCAAATTATCACACTCATACCAAATTAGCACAACCTCTATATACATAACAAGTTAAACTACAAAGTACAAATCCACTCGCCCAAGTTGCCTTTGTAAACTAGTGAATAGCTCTAGGTCTCTGAAATTTTCAACACTTTCAATATAATACTTGAGATGTCCCATGACCACTAAGCTAAGCTGAGCATGCACAATAATTAGATATGTTTTTATATTAAAAGTCCATTTGTCCGTGCATTTTTAAAGAAAAAATTGTTTTTATAATTAAAAGAAAATGTATAGATTTTAAAGTAACTACATAACAATTTTAGTGCTTTTTTCATATGCTAGAATGTAGTTTCTGGAAAAATAAATAAATAAATAAAAACCTATATCATAGAAGTGCTCTTTTACAAAGCTTAAACAATTGACCCCTAAAACATATTCATGTATTGTTTTTGCTTCTTCAGTAGTCACCACGAAGATCAAGGACAACTGCATTGATGGAAAAAATGGTAGATCCTGACTTCTCAAATGAAATGAAAAGGTGAAAAATTATTCAACTTTTCTTTCTCAAGTTCCATTCAATCAACCAGAAGAATAAATTGCACCTAAATGCCAAATATATAGCAATGGAATAGTTTTGGCTACTATAAATGTAAAAGTACTGTTAAGTTGGTAATTCACCTGTATATGAGTGCTCGATATCCTCTAGAAGTTAGGTTCTTGTGGAACTTGATCATGCTCCCAGCATCATGGTGGAAGGTAATTCTGTCGGTGCACAGCACCCAACTACTGACCAAACTTTCCTATTTCATCAGAAATATCACATTTTAGTTCGTTCATAGCAACAGTACAGGTATATCTTACTAAAAACCTCACCTCAGCTGTGTGAATCGCTTTCCTCACCACTTCATCGTTCAACCATGTGTTTGCAACCCGATCATCCTAAAGATAATATTAGATCTTGTTACTTGTTAAACATCCAATGAACAGACAATACAACAATATCAACTATATAAATGATGACAATCATATCATGTATAAAGAACCCTAGCACTACTTGCCCAAAGCAGATATGATAGAAAATGAAGAAGTGAAAAAAGATATATTGTTCCCTTCAACTAGGAACAAAAACTTGTTCTTCTAAACTGAATACAAGAACTAAGCTTTGATGTTAGTAAGCGATGAACTAGAACTTAAAACCCTTTAACACGATGGTCAGAAGCCAAAGCTTAGTTTTCTGAGGACACAATTTTGTGCCATTGGAGTCTAGCATATTGTAGTTAGATATCACTCCAATCTAGTTTTACTTCTCATATAAGCACCAACATTAAAAAACAAGAGTTATTTCAAATATATAACATTTAGAGCAAGATCGAAGACACTTTTAATAGTGTATTTCATTTTAGCATTCAAGTTTCTCTCACTAACTTGAGCAAATTGTCCATTTCAGGACTGTTTCATCATTTTATACTTTAGCTATCAGATTATCTTGTTTCACTACAGATGAAAGAATCCGTAGTTCTTTCTACTAGTAATAAAAAATTAGTAGTTCTGAGGTGTATACAAGTAGACATTAATTTTATTCAACAATAAGCAAGTAAGATCAATTGGAAGCAAGGTTGTGGATATGAAATGGTAAAGAAAGATAGTACTAAAGCAACCTACAGTGCATGGAACATTATTGCTATTGCTCAGTTGTGGCCAAGTTGGTACAATTCCATCTCTGACAGGTGCTCTTAGGGGCCAAGCACGGCCGAACATTCTTTTCCTCACGGGAAGAGGTCTCTCAGTCTCACCCAACTTCTGGAAGCTAGATGGCAGCCTAATGTAGGTTGCTGTAGTAAAATCCTCTGCATCTGTGCCATGATAGCACGGCTCTAGAATGTCATATATGTTTACTCCATCAATGTCCTGAAATAGAAAGAATCATCAATGAGTGCCAAATTCATCTTAGCTCATTTCCTGCAAGTACCTAGTGTTGTGATATAGTTAGATCACCTCATCAACTTTTGCAAGCTTGCTAGTGCAATTCTCACTGAGTGGATTATAGAAATTCCCATTGCACTCAACATTAACCTCCTGCAGCAAGTACCATTGATTATATGAAACATATTTAAAAGACAATGCCATAGCAAGGTTTCAAACAAAAGAGTGCCAATGCAAAAACAAAAGAGTAATTCCCAAACTTGCTCTTAATAATGCATATTTTACAAGGAAAATTTATACTAGATATATGACAGTAATGGTTATATGATGTATCCAGATTGAAAAGATCATGTCATTCTAACATTGAGTTCAACATTGAGTTCAAAAGATAATAAACCATTTCAAATTAAGTATAGAACAAATTACAAAATCAATCCTCTTTATGAGTCAATTATGTTCAGAGAAAAATGAAATTTTATCTGAAAATGCAGAAAATGTGGTTAAAAAAATTATTTTACATATTTCATAAAATAAACAAAGCACAAGCAATTTCTATTAAGATGATAAAATGAAGATGAATCACTGGGTGACATTCCTTAAAGGGTTTATTTTCACCTCAAAGAGATCATCAGAGATAAGACCCATCCCGTGCGCAAATGGTACAAGAGCATTGCCATCAAATTGTTCATCTGTAACGCCATTCCCAACCATGTAACCCTGCACAAAATGACATCAGCTAGCAGCCACAGGCTTGAAAAGATAAATTGATCACTTAAAGGTAAAAAGACCTTGAAATTCAGCTTAGGTGTTGCACCAGCATCAATTCCTGTGCAAGATCAGGAAACTGCGCCTTAGTTGTGATTCTAACACATTAATTCAACATTTTGAGGACACAAATTATTCTCTAACACATTAATTCAACATTTTGAGGACACAAATTATTACCTTTCACTACTTCATAAGCAAGAGTAGGAACATAAACTCCAGCATATGACTCTCCAGCAATGAAGAATGGGTTGGGAAGGAACTCAGGGTATAGTTCAAACCACTGGTTTGAATAAAAATACGGGTTAGATATGTCAGAAATTTGGGAAGAAATATTCTTATTGGTTCAAATATTTTATGAGAAAATTTCCCAGTTTCTTAACTACCTTAAGGATAAAGGCATGTGTATCAGAGGCAGTCTTTGTGTCTCCAGTGTAGTAATCAGTTTGATTATTGGAGTATGAAAACCCCACACCAGCAGGAGAATCCAAATATATAATATTGGAAACCTATAATGCAAAACAGAATCATATATGAACTGATCACAAGAAGACAGTAAAACACAAACAATAATTGATGAATTACACAGATAAAACAGCAACAACAATTCAGTCTTGTTCCACTAGGTGGGATCAGCTACATGAATCAAATGACACTATAGTATCCTGTCATAAATCATAATTACATTTAAACCATTAACATCTAAATCTCTTTAATAGTTGCACCTATGGTTTTTTCAGATTTCCTTCTACCTCTAGCTCTTGGACTACCCTCCGTCTGATCCACCCTCCTTACTAGGGCCTCTACAAGCCTTCTCCACGCATATCTAAACTATCTAAGGCGAGATTCTACTATCTTTTTGATAGTAAGCACTATCCCTACGTTCTCTCCAATACATTCATTCCTAATTCTATCTTGTCAAGTGTGTCCACTCATCCGACAGAATATCCTCATCTCTATAACATTTAGCTTATGTTGTTAACTTTTTATCGCCCAACATTCAGTCCCTCCATCCGATGAATTACGCAGACAATCCACCAAAATATATGGAAAGAAATCATCGTTCCCTATCTCTAAAGACAAAAGATCCTTTTCTAATCTTAATGGAGCTTAAAAAGTTCAGACCTTTGACCAGCTGTATGGATTGAGGTGCAACTTGGGCAGACCTCCGCTAGTCTTTGCAGCTTCAAAATTAAAAGGACCTGAAACACAATCAATTTCTCAATGATTTACAAATTAGTTATATTGAACTATTGAAGAGGTTTGAGCACAATAAGTCATTAACAAAGGATTTTTAGATTTTCTCATCATGTGAAAACTACTCGTGTTCAGAGGTCCATAATCCAGATAAAAATACATATACATTCAAATGATTCAATTAATTGATAAGCGTTGTGTTTTCACAACCAAAGGCTGCTAGTTGAATAATTACTTGCCCATTATATCAGAAGAAATCTATTCATTATGCTTTTCAGAACAGAAACATGATGGAGGATAAATGCAACATATATCCATACATATTTGTTCAACTAAAACAGTAAAACAAGATTGTTGCAAAATTTAACTATGTAAACTTTACATCAATGTTATCAACCAAATTTCAGATGACATGATTGCATTTATTTGAGGAGGAGACCTGGTTTAAAATGTCTAATATTACAAATACAAAAAGGCATTGAGGGCGGCAGTGATTGCCATAGGTGGCTGCTACTGACTTCAATAACCAGAAACAGAACAAACTTGCCTCAATCATGATTCAACACACAAGGAAGCCGGTAAAAATAGAAGCCATCATTCCTTCAAGGACATCAATATAAGAAGAGGAAAACAAAGCAGCATTCACTGGATAAGACAGCAAGACTAATATGACCAAAAGAAATGAAATTTTATAATGGAAAAATAAAATGAGACTAATTTTAATAATCTGTCAGCGTAAGATACTTTACACTCTTAATCAATCATATCTTATCTTGTATACAACTTTCCAAGTAGTTATGAAAAGAGACAAACTCTTTTAATAACAATGATGATATATGATTAGATAAATGTGTAAAAAAATTTACAATGACAATGCATCAAAGTAAAATATAAAATAAAATGGAAAATACTGAAAATATTGGCATGAACAGTTGCAACTCACTTCCGGCTTACAATTCATGCAGATTCATTCAAAAAATGCATCAAAATGATAAAGGGAAGTGCACAAAAATGAGTGATTAGTTAGTTACCATGCTCATAAATGAAGCCATCAAAACTAGAGCACCCTGGTCCACCGTTAAGCCACAGAACCACTGGATCCTCAGACGGTTTCCCTTCCGACACAACAAAATAGTAATACAAGTTCTTCCCATGGCTTTCATCCACTGTCACATACCTTCAATGTCCCAAAAACATGGCCACAGAATCAGACATAAATGCAGTCCCTCAATTGATCAATAGACCAACACCTTAAAAACCCATCACTCAAATTATATATATTAAGCATACGAAGCAAAATTAGTGGTTAATTATGAGATTCGGAGGAATAAATATCGAATATTAAACTTCATATAAATAATTAAAATTAAAATATAAAATTATATAATAATTTTTTAAAATAATTATATAATTTTTAAATATTTTTTAATTTTAATCATTTATATATAATTTGATAGTCAAAATTTATTTCGTCGGCCCATGATAAAAATGAAAAACAAAAAAAAAAAGGGAACAAAATGGATATGGACTTATAGAATAGTGTACCCAGCATAGTGCTTGGAAGGTATAGTGCCATTGAAGCCTGGAACCTGTGTTACAAGAGCACTTTCGGGTGCTGAGTGGGTTAGCACAAAGCTCAGGAAAATGTGAAGTGAGACCAGACAGATAAAGCTACATGTCTTAGCCATCCTGTCAGAACAGATAAGTAAAGTTAAAGAGAAAAAGAATCTTTGTCAAGAGCAACAATCTGAAGCCCAATTTATAGTGCATAATAGCATTAAATAATATCTGAAAAAGTGATGGTTCCTCTACCCACTTTTTTTGGCAAGTTGCAAAACTTGGCTGCCTTAAAAGCCAAGGGTTGTTATTAGAGACACAATGAACAGGAGAGAGAGAGAGAGAAGAAAGATAACCTGATGGATCTCAATACTTAACGGAACTGAGAAGAAAAGGCAAACTGCATTTTGGGAGTGCTCTCGGAGTCCAATATCTCAAGCATTAGAGTACTGTTTGAGTAAGAGAGTGCTCCTTGAAGGCCCAACGGTTAAGAGACACGTGCTCACTGCAGTCATCTTCGTTGTAAGTGGAAAGATAATAAATCCAAAATATTATATGAGATTTTTTTTTCATTTGATTAATCATAAAATCATATCGGAATCTTTCGCTCTATTAATAAAATCGAGCTGCTGCAACCGTGTGGAGTTGTGCAACGTAAATGAGTTGCATTTATTTGGGAATGATCATGTGTTTCAAGTCGGAATGAACTCCTTATGGAAAGAACCATTACTCAAGGGTAGTTGAGAGAAATTGGGATCTAAAAGCACATCATATGAGGAAGCCTAACTCCTTTGGGAGAGACCAAAAAAAAAAAAAAAATTGTTAAGAAAAGGATACTGTCTAGCGTAACTGGTCCAAGCCAAAAAAACCTTAAATCCCTTAGCCAGGTGGCCCTAAATTTATTTATGAAATTTATGTATATAAAAAAAATGATTGTAAAATAAAATCTCCACTCAAGCATTTAATTATATCCGAGAAATTAGTCTCTCAACTAGTAGGCAAGAGGATACTCTAAAAGGCTAAAATAAATAAATAAACTCTTCAATTAAATGAATCAGACCGCTTTATTGTATTAAACTATAACCATTATTTTCTGTAAAAAATTCTTCCAATTTTTCTTTTCTAACGATGGAACATTACTCAACAAAAAGGAAAATGAGGTTGCCGCAACACAAATACTATTTGAAAATCGGTTGGCTACCAATACATTTGTGATGCTTGTAGAAAAAACACATATCTAAGCAAAGCATTGCGTTGCAATTGCATAAACTTGGCTCTTGGTCATCATGAAATACGACCAACATAGATACTTCCAAAATTAATGGAATCATCAAAAGTCGGTATTGAACCGAAGATCATAATATAAAACACTAAAAGTTTTAAGTTTACAATGGTCCAGAAAAACTGCTGCAACCCAACAATAATCTTACGCGGATGGGGACGCGAACGAGACTAAGTTGGTTAATTCATCACCTCATTAGTACTGCAGAGCAGTTTCGTTCCCGCAACTTTCCCTCTCCCCCCAAATTAGGGGTGTATAAAGGATTAGTTCAACTAGGTTGAGTCAAATTCGAGGCCAACCCAATTTGTTTTTTTGACTAAGTTATTTTTTTCATCTAAATCCAACCCAACTAATGACCTGTCCACATGATATTTAAAGAACATATAAAGATTTGAATATTATGAATAATAAAAAATAAAATTTAAAAAATATTTTATAATAAATTATATTAATACAAAAAATTTTATATTATATAAAATATATTAATTAAAATATAAAAATCTTATAATTTACCATCAATTTTCTTAAAAAATATCATTTTTAAAAAGGCATTTGATTTCTAGTCAAATTGAACCAACCTATAATATAACCCAAACCTAACTCAAAAAATTATACTAAATCAAATTTCACAACTCAAATCCAATCCAAAAAGCCAAGACGGGATGGAGCCGTCCGGTCATGAACAACCCTCCCAATTGTCCCCCTCCCCAAAGACAAAAACCATAAAAAAAAAAAAAAAAAAGTAATCTTACCGTGTTAAAATTTAATGCCGCTCTCAATATCTAAATGCAACAGTTTCATAGTACAGACTACAGAGCTTGTTTAACAGTGCATTAGGGTTACTAAAGAGAAAAATGCAAGAGGATTCAACAAAACCCAATTCATTCACATACCCCACTTCGCAGTCAGAAAAAAGCAGGCAGATTTCCTAACTAAAATATGAAAAATAGTTTAGTTCAAAATAATCACGAAACAAATAAAATGGAACGTAAAATATATGCAAGTTTACAAATACCGATAGGCTACAAATGTTTGAAAATGATACAAAATTCAAGCAGGTAAAATTCTTCAATTCGATATAGTTTCATACGACATTAAGAATTCAACAGACTCAGTGTTATTTAAATAGCAAATACCCAAGTGTTTAGCACAAAGCAGCCGTCATGGAATGACACTACCAAAATTAGGATGAAGACTAAGCTTCACCATATCTCTATTATCTGTGGAAGCAGCCTATGAAGTGGCAGCTTGCTTAGCAGCACTAGAAAGCTTGGATCTCCTCTTTGCCAAGCTCTCACTGCGGCGCTCCCTCTGCTCCTTCAATCTGGAGGCAAGAAGTTTCTGATACTCAGCTGCCTCGGATTTTGCCTTCGCGATTCTCTTCTTCTTATCGGCAATCCTTGCCCGCTTCCTCTGCAGTGTCAAAGGAGTGACCAGTCGTTGAATCTTCGGAGCTTTGCTAACCTTCTTCCCTGTAACCAAAAATCCGTCGCTCAGACAACAATTCATCGGAAATTTTGTGATGCATCCATCCAGTCAAATTGGATGTCCCCGAGGCATCATCACAAATTATGTGCAAGACAACTCTTCGATTCAAATGGGTTCCAGTCATCAGTCCAAGCTATATATCATAAATATGCATGCTGTGGTTTTCAAATTTGAATAGGTGGACACTAGACTAAACAGCATATTACATAAATAAGATTTCCAAGGAATAAAGTCAAGCAACATAATTATTCTTGTGGTAATCATAATTTACAACACATACAAGGAAAACAGAAACATTAAGAAAAGCATAACATGTCCATCATACTGTTAATGCATGAACACACAACACCACATTAGGAATGCTCGTGTGCCCCATGTGAACAGATAACATAGCTCTGACAATAAATCTTGATTAAAATTTTGGACTAAATAAGTACATAGCAGCTGAGTAGCAGACAGGTTACACAAATAATGAATGGACAACTATTTTCTCATTACCAGAATCCAAAATCTTTTTCTGCATCCGATGACAAAGATATCAAGTTGGCAACATCCAATGACAAAACTAACAGAGCTTACACTAGCACCAGAAACTTTACCAGATTTTGTTGTGAAGGTACGACGGTATGTGTTGACATACTTCCTCACATCATCTTCCTTGGACAGGTTGAACAGCTTACGAATTTTTGATGCTCTCTTTGGACCTCTCATTCTTGGCTTTTCAATATCAGTCAACCCTGGTAAATCATTTTCACCCTTCTTCACAATTACCAAGTTGAGAACAGAGAGGTCTGGGCTGACAATGCAACCACGAACAGACTTTCTCCTACGCTCTCCATTACGCCTTCCATACCCACGGAAACAAGGAGTTCCTGTTCACACAATCAACACAAACAAAGTTAATAATATTTCTCTAGACCAGCTTGTGTAAGAAATTTTCAATCCTAATGTAAGGACACGGAAAAAAGCCTAGAATCATCATAACACAGAGACAACCATCCGCCAGAAAAAATATATGTATTACATTATTATAAAATAAATAGGCAGGGCACAAGTTATGGATGTCAACTACAAAATTTGTCAAGGCTACTGCCAAAGGTAAAGTAAAGGACATGGAAGAATGGTACAGTCCATGCCAGGGATAACACTTCAAGCCCAGGCCTGTTTGATGAAGGCTCACGGATAGTTTATATTAGAAAGAAGGGACAGCGCAGAATGGGCAAGAGTGATGAGCAAGTCACATAAGTAAAAGAGATTCTGCGTGAACAGCATAAAATGATGGAGGAGGGGAAATGAGTATTGGAAATTATTGGTCTCATCTCAACAATGTTTATTGGAGCAAGCTTGCTTTCACAGGAGCATTCTCCTTGTTATTTCTACTTTCAGCATTTCCTGTATTTCTGTTTGTATCTCCAGTGTGAGAACATCTTTTATTTCTCTTAGTTTCCTCATTACCAAAGGGGTAATATACAGCAGATTTGTTCCTGTTTAAATCAACCTTAAAAGAATGAAGCTTTATGACAATCCTACCTCTGTGGAGCAAGAGACGGACACGACCAGGGGTCAGTACTCCCTGCTTCATTGGGAATCCTTGTTTGTCACAACCACCAGTGATTTTGAAGACATATCCTTTGAACTCCTGTTGGTAGCAGCATTGTAAAGTTATTAATGTGCATCAAAAATATTAGAACAGGGTTTTCTTCCATATTTGAAGGTTTCCAGCTAAAGAGCATACCTCACCCAGAGCATCTCCGCTGACCTCCTGTGAGATCCGCTTGTCCCAAAATGCTCGTCTGCAATTTCAAGTAGAGCATTGCAATTGGAAAAACAACCCATATAGCTCAATAATTAACATCTAAAACAGAAGCAACTAGGTTGAACAACAGGGAATTCAAATTACTATGAATATCAAGTCTGCTTTCCCTTTCATCACAAAGGATTGACCAGTACTGGAACTGATCAAAATGGTGACAGTGGATCTAATGCTAGCTCTTCTGTTTGGGGAGGTAATACAGGCAATAGATTGGGATGCATGCTTCTAGAAGCAATCAATGTGTTCCAATGATCACAGTTGAGGACGAAGGCAAGGGCGGGTATGAGGAAGGGAGCAAAGCCAATGTGATGGCTGAGGAGACGGGTGCAGGCATGAACACAACATAGTAGTCAATCGCGGATAGCGGGATGACTGCTATTCTAACAAATATAGATGACTAATATATAATTTACACAATATAATACTAATATTCACAAATAAAAAAATACATACAATTAAACTCATTCATCATTAATAATCAAAAATGATAATCGATACTCTAAAAACATGCATTTACCATCAATCTAATACTTAAATAACAACTTCAAAAAACACTCAGAAGCTTCCTTTGATTGAGATGATGATGTTGGCATGGCTAAATTTTAAATTAAATAAATTTTATAACTATATAAGCTATGACAGTTCAGAATAGTGAGCAAATAAACACCAAACTGGAACAGAGATCGAAAAGAGGAGTGGTAGCAAGCCACTGGGGAAAAAACGAGTAAAGAACAGAAAAAAGAAAAAAAAAGGCCAAAAAAAAAAAACAGAGAAACCATGGGATAAAAAATAAAAACAGAGATGGAGGAGGAGAAATGAAAAAAAGAAATAGAGAGCGAGAGGGAGGAGTATGGCCGGAAAGTATGGCCGCCGGAGGTTGAGGTTGAGTTGCTGGAACTGGTCGCCGCCGCTGGAAGCTTGTCACAGATCGTAGGTCGCCGGACGTCGGTGTAGAGAGAACAAGAGGAAGAGAGAAAACTTGGGTCGGCGAAGTCCAATTGTGAGAAAGAAAGGAGGAAGAAAGCCTAACAGATTAAAATGGGGGACAAAATCACCCTTATGCCCCCATACTAACTCAGCAACAGTAGGATATCAGGGGTAACATCCGGTTTTTCTATCACTGCAACAAAAAGCGGCTGCGATACCGCAATTTTATCCGCAAACCGGCGCGATTCGCGGCTGCGATTGCGGCACCTGCAAAAACGCAACACGACCCACATCCTTTCGCAGCCACCCTCTGCAACGCTACGCAGCGGCGCGATAGCGCTGCTATAGCGCACAATTGACTACTATGGAACACAATAACGACAGCTATAATGGTGGATAAGGAAATAATGGAAGTAGTTTTAGCACTGGCAGTGTAGGCAGGCCAATATTAATGCATATGGTTGGAAATAATATTGGCAACAGTTGGGAAGTGGTTGGTACTAGAGATGGAAATGGAGACACAATAACTAATTTTAGCCAGCAGAATGTTACCCAAAAAATCCTAGAAGATTAATACATTTTCATATGAATGCAGATTGACGAAATAACGAAACCAGCAATTTTGCAAATTTCTGAACTTGTCAAAATTTCATTAAAATACATATAGATGGAAAGAGCTAAGGGCTGAGGAATTCACCAAGATAATTCAACAATTTGGTTCACTGAAAACCTAGAAGCCCAAAAGATCACTGGGTCCAAGTACATAGCAATAGCAAGACTAAGAAAAAGGACCATGGATAAGAAAACAACTATAACATCTGTTCTTGAAATCATTTTAATGATATACTGATACCAAAAGATTATGGACTACTACTCCAAAAAGATCATCAATAAAACATAATGTTCATTAACACATTTCCCTTTCCTTTGATATCTACTGACAGAAAAAACCAAAGTACATTTCATCCAATTCATTGAATGAAAGAAACCCAGCTCAAAATATTCACAGTAAACCCACTTAAACACTTTTCTTATACTTGGACAGAGAGTTTTGAACGCAAAGGGATGATATGGCTGATTTTTCATTTAGAAATCGAGAAAGTTATAAAATATCTATGAAAATACATAAAAGATGATTAAATAGAAAATGACAGAAGGTTACATGATAATATTTCTTTTCTGATTAAAAATATTCTCAAATAATGATATATTTACTTAAAATGAAAAAAATTTAGCCTTCCTTTAATTTTATTTTTGCTATGGTACAGCTGCTACCCATTTCTTGGAGAAAATTCATCAGACACTGTCACATATGGTGACCAGAATTCATAAAGTGGAAGAATATAGAAAGAATAAGATCTGAGTGAATAAGATCTGAGAGATGGAGACAAGAGATACAATGCTATGTTCATTGGGAGATTATTCATTCACAGAACATATTTCATAGCAAAACTTCTAACTACAATAAAGCTACTCCATACAAACCTGTAACTGAACAACATCATAACTGAAACTATAACCAAAATGCAGCATTTCATATGAAGAAAACATGGCAACTTCTTACACGGGGACAGTTTGTCTCCAGGTAGTGACTAAATCTAAACCATTAAATATTGAATCTAACGGTTATAAAATAACATAATAAATAATTAAATTTTATTTTCATCTTCCCATTATACCCTTTTCACCATTTCACCATTCCGCCTTCTCCTCCTTCCTCTCTGCCTCACTCCCCTCCGCACCGTTTAAATCAAACAACTGCTGTATAGCCAACACCACCACACCACCTTGCCACTGAAGTCGCAACATCCCCCCACTGTCGCGCCTCCGATCAACCTCCGTTGTACCTCTTTTCAACTGCCACTCGCCTCCCTGTGCTGTTTGCAGCCACTGCCAGCCTGTCGTCGTGCCATACAGACACGCGGCCCACAACCACCACCGCACTCTGCTCCGTCATGTCATGCCATTCTGCCACATCGATGTGACCACCAACAGCTCCAAACGCCACTGGCCCAGCAGCAGCCACTTCAACCACCACTGAGGTTGCCACTCGTGCCCAGCCACCACAGCCGCCTTGCCACCACTTGCATCCGTGCCTCAATAGCAAAACACACTCTGCCCTCGTCTGGTTGCACCTGCACGATGCCACGGCCGCCATACAGCACCCCCAAGACTAAGCCTCTCCCTATCCTCTGTTTCAAGCTAAAACTCCCTAACCAAGTTGTTTCCTTTTAATTTCTGGCATTTTTTTATTTTGTTTTTAATTTATTTGAAGCAATAACACTAATGTGTATGATGCACCTGAAGATGCTAGTTGGATTGTCTTGGGCTAAAGGTGGATGGGGTGTGCCGGAAGGGAGAAAGGAAGGGAAGAATAAGGTAAGGGTAAAAGGATAATTTTGTTATTAGTCACCATGGTGGTGACAAACTTATTGTCCCCATTTAAGAACTCGCCGAAGAAACATAACACAGAGACGCACTATCACATTGGCACCAGCAAAAGGAAAACTGAAAACCCAAAATCAAAATTAAGAACATTAAAATAAAAAAAAAAGTGAAGAAATTATTACAGTTTCTGGTCGTCATCGATCTCGAGCTTCTTCTGGCAGCCAGTTGTGGGATTTGCAATATTGAACTGCAAAAAAAAAAAAAAAAAAAAAAATTGCAGATATTGCAGAAATTGAGGCACCAACGCAAACACGGAAAACAAGAAATCAAAGCCTGTACAAGAATTAGAGTTTCATTATAGAACCTTCATTTTTGCAGCCTCCTCCTCCTCCTTCTGCTACCGCCGCGATGGATGCCTAAGAGCTTCAAAACTTGGGAGTTGAGCACGAGAAGACGAAGTAGGGTTTTACCCACAACTTAAACTAGGATTTGGGCCCCTCAGATGGGCTTGACAAGCCCAACAATTTTCATTTTCTGATCATTTTAGTCTCATTAAGAGAACACAAGGGAACCCAGACTTGCAAATTCCATCAAACAACAAAATTGAACACGGACAAATGACCAAAAAAGAAACTCGGACCCAAAAAAAGAAAAAAACCAAGGAGAAGAAAGATGCTATAAAGCCATATAATATGCTATTGATTCTTAGATGAATGAATGAATCCTTCTACCAAAACAAAATGAGTGAATCCTCCATTTCATTTTATCCAACAATTTCCATAATTTCTATCAAGGATTCTAGCAAATAATTTGTAACTATATAAAATCTCTTAAAAAAAATAGATAAGCAATAAATTATTAATTTTATTGATTTACCAAAGAGCATTGCAATATAGTATGAAGATATTTCATACAATGTTATTTTACAAATCTATAGCTATATTTATATAGTTTATAAGTGCAAGTTCTTACCTCAATTGTGGAAATCTTATGTGTCAACTTCTCCATTTTTGGGTTTTGTTTATTAGAGTTGGTCGCGTATTCATTTTTTTTTCTATATCAACGAGTTTCTTTCCCCCTTTTTTTTTTTTTTGGGTTTTGTATATTGGAGTTGTTCGCCCTCCCTTCTTCCACCTCCCTAATCTATTTTTTATTCTTCGTATGTTGTCTAATCAACGATTATCTATTATAGTGGTTTTATTGGTATTGATGGGATCAGAGTCTTAATTCATAAATTTCAATTTTATACTATTTGTCATTGATCTTATATTTTTATAAGTTTTTGAAAAAAAACCATTTCATTAGTAATTAATTTGGCTAGTGAAAACTTATGTTCCATATATAAATTGTAAGTTTTCTTGATAAATTTCGTTATAAGATGTAATCAGTTGATATGAAGTACAATTGCAATCTGTATTTGTTTCAAATAAATGGTTAATTTATATGTTAGTTATCTACAGCATATTTGGTCTGAGGGAAAACTTGAAAAGTGTGGCCTAGGTATCCAAAAAGTGTGGCCTTTGATTAAAGGCAATGCTTTTAGACCTAAAACAACACTTTTGGGGGTGTGGCCTAAAGAGTTGTTATCTTTTCTCTAAGGCAACATTTTGGAGGAAAGACAACACTGTACATGGCAACACTTGGAGTTCTTGATAAAAGGCAACATTTGTTGCCAATACCAATGATAACGTTTTTCAAGTGTTGCTTGTTGTCTTAGTACTTGCAACACATGATAAGTGTTGTCTATTCCTTGAATACAGGCAACATATTATAAGCATTGTTGTTTCTCTAAATATAGGCAACAAATTATAAGTGTTGCCTATTCTTTTAATATAAGCATTGCATCACAAGTGTTGCTTTGTGTGTTGAAATAGGCAACACACTTTCAAAATGTTGCATTTGCTTTCAGTATATCCTGAAAGATCACTTGTTTTATTTAAATCACTCTTGGAAGGCAGACCTTTAGATGATATTTTTTGACACACCCTTCTAGTCTTTCAATTTAGTTGAGAGATTGTGAGTAAACCTAAAGTTTGTATTATATAATTCGTAACGGAATGAATTAACTATGTAGAATGTCAAAAGAACAGTTGGAAAAAAAAATGATTAAGCATGCTTGTTCATTAGGCTGTCAAATGTAATGGATCCTTGGCTTAAGGAAATTCAGTCCAATGTTCTATGTCTAAATTAAAGTAAAAAGATTATAATCATATTAATATTTGTCGTATTGTGTGTTGCATAGCATATATATTTTTTTCAGCATTTACTGCAAACAATGTCATAAAGTATGATTTGCTTATTTGCTTATAAGTAATATGATGATATTATGATACTATAGCTATGTGAATTTCTGTGCTAAGACATGGCTAAAACCATCATAGTTTAAATGCTTTAGAACTCTTCATCATCTACTAAGAATTTTCAATACTCACTCTATTTCTAGTAGTTTCAGATTAGTCAAGTAACGCTATAGAGGAGGGTGGACTCTTCTAGCTGTTAAAACAAATAGAGTTATAATTAAAAAAATTGTAGCTTCATTATCTAACTTTAAAAAAATGTTTAGCTTGTGGTAAGTATGACTTTATTACTGCTCCTAAAATCTGTGTTGTGTCTATGTATATTAATATCCAATAGCTTTACTATGTAAAATTGTGTCATTAGCTTTACTATGAATGGGTGTTATATTTTGAAGATTTTCAAGAACAATAGTGATGTCACTTTGAAGCTTTTGTCAATAGCAACTTTTGTAGCAAAGTGTTGGATAAGTGTTTCTCCCGTAATCAACATTCAAATACAAAGCAAAATAAGAATTCAAATCTAAGGGAAGAAAGAACATCCATGATCCATTGACATTAACCTTTGGATTTGAGTCTGATATATTTATTTCCTTATACAATATGTGACTTTGACATTTTGAATTTATATCATACCTATTATCAGTATGTCTCTAGTACCCTTTAAATGACATAAATGGAATCTTTCCCTCAGTTTTAGAAATCTATAGAAGAATTTAAAAAAGACGACAAAGCCAATAAGGACAAATGAGTAGTAAATCCAATCAATCATAATGGTAGTTAAAGGAACAAACCAAATGACAATTACCAAAATGCAATTTATGCAAAAGTAAATTTAGAATATGCCCAAAAGCCATATGTTAGGAAAGAATAAAATAAAGACATAAGATATACTCCAGTCATTTTCAAACTATACCACAAACAATTAGGTCCATTATTCACAAGCGAGCAAAATGTTGATGCACGAAACTCAAATTCCACAAGCAATCTACTTGTAATAATAAAGAAGTACAAAAGAGAGAAGAATTAAAAAAGGAAAAGGGGGTGGAAGTACAAAAAGTAATAGTTCTTGGGAGACCAAACCAAACTCTGTTAAATCTATACCACAAAATTTGAAAGCTATAAGTTCCAAATGTACTAATCAACAATAGGAAGAAAAATTAAAAATGTAAACTCAAAAACAATCAGGCAAAGACTCACCCATGGCTATCACATGATCAATTTCTTACAACACATAGTTACCCAATTTACCATTACTCACAAGTGGTGTTCCCTGTGAAGAAAGCCAATGCAAACATCTTGCTAAGACTCAATTAATAATCTTTAAGCTTCATTGAATTCGACTCTAGTAAGACAAATAAGAAACATGGGCCAGAAAAAATACTTAGCCTTGTTGCATTCATTATAGATGCACAGACTTACATCAGAGTTTTTCATCTACATAATTTGTCTTAAGCAAAGCCTTCTAGGCTTCTATACACCAAGTGAACATATAAAAACTATAGTTGAACCCAAAAAAAAAAAAAAAGGCAACTACAGATACATGATTTCCATCTCCTCTAATTTCTGTAGGATTTTATAGATGATTAAAAATCTAACTTGAAGCTCCAATTGATACAAAAAAAAAAATGCTACAACAATGCAAATTTCATGTACTAGGCTTCTATACACTACAAAAGATATGATTTTGAAGCAGCTATAGCATATCTAAAAGATACTGTAGCAGAAGATGACTTTTCGCTTTTCTATTCCAAAAAACAAAAGTTTCTAGCATCCATTAGTGATCAGTCAATATTCATGGCTTCCTATTGCAAACTTGCTGCTTGTGACATATTAGTGTTAGTAGAAACATATGCAAAATTATAAAGTCAACTTATATCATGTGAAAGAATTATATGAATTAATCAAATAAAACATATGAAGGTGCAGCAAACTAACCATCAACAATCTCTCTCAGTGTTATCAAATTGATCAAAATCTTGATCATCAAATTTGGGTCCAATAGGGATAACCAATTTTGAGTGCAGATGAGAGCTTCATCCATTTTTGGTGACAAAGAGCTACAAAAGACATCAAACACACGTCCACCAATACTAAAGCATGACTCAGATACAACAGTAGAAACAGGAATAGCCAATATATCACGAGCTATAAGAGAAAGAATCCTATACTTTGAAGAATTTGTCTTCCATTAATCCAATATGTTAAAGTCTCCATCATCATTTTCTTCCACAATATCCTCTACCAAGTATCTCTCAAGATCTGATTTACTATCTAAATTAGCTTTTGCCCTTTTATGTTTTTTTCCATGTATTCACCCTATTTTCAAAAACACCTTTGAGACAAAATGACCCCTTAAGATTTTCATCCAAAACAACACTCTTGGAAGAATCCCCACCATCTTCACCTTCTTTATAGTCAGGAACTCCTTTTGAATAAAATTTATATAATGAATCCAAGGTGTCTTTAACTAAAGTGGACATGCTAGAAGCCAATTCCTTATCATATATATCCTCTAGGGTGCGTTTGTTTCAGATTTTGAAAATTTTGATTTTGAAATTTAAATTTTATATATAACAACAAAAACTACAAACTAATTTTTTTAGAAGTTACTCTTTTCAACTTTTCCAAAAAAGTTAAAAACTGATTTTTTTTGGAATCTGATTATTTTTAAAAATTTATCCAAATATATGAAAACTAATTTTTTCAATGAAAATAGTGATTTTTTGCTGAAAAAAGTACAAACAAACACACCCCTAACCTCTAAGTGATATAATCAAGTTTATATCGAGGATCCACAAACAATAGCAACAAATAATAATGGATTAAATTTTCCAATATTTCCCTAATATTTATCATACTTATCACTCATAGAACATGCCATAGTTCCCAAAAGCTCAAAATGATTTTGACTCCATGATATCAATTCAAATTGTATCGATGCAATTTCATGAGAGCATTTATTTGAAGTAACATGCAAAGAACCCGAGAAACACAAAGTCACCTCGTAGAAAATTTTCAAAAACTGAATAAATATCCTAACATGTTGCCAATCAAAACTTGAAGGTGGGCCAGCTTCCTTTTTCCTTTTTTCATCTTTATAAAACCATTTTCTAAATTCTGAATCTTGATCATAAAGCCTATTAAATGGTTTTTCAAACTTTTCAGCATGCTCTGACATGATGTAAGTGGAATTCTACCTAGTTGGAACATGCAAACACACAAGACTTTGAGACTTAATCATTTCAGCCTCAATGCATCCTTTAAATTTTTTTAGTCTTTGTGGAGAGGATCGAACAAATTGGACAACATTCCTAATGCTTTCAGTGCAAGCTTGTCGTTCCTTAATGCCTTCATTTACAACCAAATTCAAGATATGAGCACACCATCTCATATGTAAGTATTTGCCACCACAAATTACCCCACCCCTAGCATCTAATTTCCTTTGAAGGTATGAAATTGCCCTATCATTTGAGCTTGCATTATCTACTATAATTGTGAAAACATTTTCAATTCCCCATTCTCTCAAACATCTCTCAATTTTCTCTTCCTATGGTTTCACCTTTGTGGTTCTTAATTAAGCAAAAGTTCAGAATTCTTTTTTGTAATTTCCATTCATCATCAATGAAATGTGTAGTCAAGCTCATGTAGGCTAAGTTTTTATTTGATGTCCAAAATCCATTGTCAAACAAACATGGACACATGATTTCATTAACCAAGCCTTGAGCTTTTTCTTTTCATCTAAAAATAGTTAATAACAATATCTTGAAATGGTTACCCTAGATGGTACTATAAATCTAGGCTCTAATTAGTTTAACATCTTATGAAATCCATGCCCTTCTACAACCTTAAATAGCATTTTATCACATATCACAAATTCAGCCACTGTCCTCCTACAGTCTTCTAAGTTATAACCAACAGAAAGTTTTGTAGATTAACTATCTTCTTCTCCTGCACTAATCCTTGGCATAAACCCATGAAGTGTCCCCTTCTTCCTAATTTTATTAAATAGCCACTTGTGAGACTTATGCAAATGCTTAATCATAGAGTTTGTTCTGTGTTTATTTGGGTGACAACTATATACTGCACGACAATGATTACATTTTGCCATGCGATCCCCCTTTGTCTCTACCAAAGGAGCTTTGTGAAATGATCCCAAACTATTGATTTTTTACTTTTACCTCCCTCTCCTTCAACCTCATTTTTCTCATTCACTGTTGGTGTGATAGAACTAGTTGTAGAAGTCAAAGATGTAGGATTTATGTTTGTAGAGGGGTTTAAAACTGGGTTACAAATTTTTTTTCCTACACTAATTGTTTCTCCCTTTCCCATTTATTTTTAACTAAACCTAAATGGTAGCAAAAAGAGCAATAAATAATTAACAATCTTTAAGAAAATTTACCATGAGTTTAAAGCAAAATAATAATAATAATAATGAAGTGGCAAACTAAACACACTCATAGCCAGAGGCACAAAACAAAACCAAAAATTAAATTGCAAAAAAGTGAAACAATTAGGAGAATTAATAAGTTTCGGGCTTACCTTATGCTTTTCCTATTGTGTAGAAAATCTACGGAAAGCCAAAGCACTTTGCTGATAGTAGACACCTGAATCGATCACCAAAGTACAATGAAATCATGATTATACTCTAGCTCCTATGGAATTAAACAAGAGCATATTTTGAGTTTAGAAGCACAAAAAAAAAGAGCATATTTATACAAAAACCTAAACATGAAAACTTGAGTTAAGCTAACCCAAAAATTAAAACTAAAAAATTGGTACTAAGTACCAAGTACTAACCAAAACAGAGTTATGTTAAAACTAAAAAAATTGCTTGTTCTCACTAGCTTCTTCAAAGCACTCCTTAGAGTTGCAAACGTCGACATTGTCAAGGTCGTGCAACGCATAATGGCAATCAAGCACAACTTAGAAGATGAAGGTGAAGAGTTATGAGGATTAAGGATCATGTTGGACCCATTAGAGCTGAGCTCAAAGCCTCTAACAGTAGAGGAGAAGAAGTGAACTCGATGGTGAAAGTGAGGGGCTGAAGGTGTTAGAGACTAAGGTGAAATGTAGAAATGGGAAAGGTAAATATGAAGGAAGAAAGGATAGGTAGGCAGCACCATAAAAAGAGTAAAGTAGTTTTAAAAATATACATATACCTGGCTGGGTCGGGTGGCTCAAATATTCGCCCAAACCCGGTCATACAAAGTAGCCGGTCACAGGCATTTTTAGTGAACCCAACCCAATTTTTCACTAAAACTAGGTTTGGCCCAACCCAAATGGCACGGGTCCGATCCAGGTTTGCAGGCCAAACTAGGTCTTCTATAGCCCTAACTACCAATACCCTCTAATAATGACTGCTAGCCCTAGATTTGATAAAATAGCTTCTGGAGTTGTTTCTGAGCATCCCAAGTCTTCAACATCCCATACTAAGAAAATACCCTCTGAAGCTCCTATATCATCACCTGCACATGTTTTTCCAGATCCAAATGAAATATCGATATATCTTCTTTTGGCCAATCAACAAACTATCCTGGCCAACCAATAGCAATTCATGACAAATCAACATGCTCTGGAAAGGAGAATGGACAAGATGGAAAGCCTCCTTGTGCAACTACTAAGGGCTCTTTAAAAAGGAAAGCACTGAAGCAATATGTGTTCATCTTCTATAATCCCTAACATCTTTTGTTGATGTCAAAATTGGGAGAAGAATATACATAGGAAAAGCTTTGGTCGAGGAGGAGCAAGGAGCAAGAAGCAACCATATTATACATTTTGCATTGCATTTTTTTTTAACATTATTGTTATTTATGAACATTTTAATCTTTTTTTATGTAAGTTTAAATCGTGCTTTGATATTCATCATATTACTTATTGCTCTAATACTTGTTTTATGATTGCTCTGATTCTAGTTTCTATCTCTTTATCTATAGCACTAATACTAGTTTATTGAGTCATATTTTTTGTTCTGTCAGTAGTTCATACTTACTCTATCTATGTTCTAATAGATGCAATATAATATATATATATATATATATATATATATATATATATATATATATATATATTACTCTAATCTTTGGTTTAATATTGCTTTGAAGACAATATGCTCTGAATATTTGCCTAACCTTATGCTTTGAGCAAAATGATAAGCCTTTTCAAACATTTCTGATAGTTTCAAAGGATCAGATGGTTTTCTTGAAAGCTTCTAAATATGTTAATAAATTAAGATGCACAATCAGAAAGCATGTATTGTAATAAAAAAGATGAATCAATACAAACCGTGTTAATGGTTATAAGCTTCAAGATTTTATTTTATAAATAAAAGCATTTCCTAAGTATTGTTTGCTACCATCAAAAAGGGGGAGATAGTAAACTCCAAGTAAGTGGTCTTGGAAATATCTTTTTAAGGATTTTGATGGATAACAAACCAAATCTTATGAAAATCTTTTGTAAGAATTAACAGTTTGCTTGAGTGTTTGTTATGAATAGCACAAATCACTCTAATTCAAGATCAAGAAAGATGGTTCTCATATAGTACCGCCAATTAGCTTCTAAAACATTCTTTTCAAATTCAAAATATCTTTTGTTGAAGCTAAAATCACCATGAGAAAGATTATTTGCACTTTCAATGATCATTTTTTCATAAGATGATTAGAAGTATCAGAAGGATGAATAAACGTACTTAGAAGGCTATTAAGTCACTAGAAGGAACACAAGCAAGACCAGAAGGATGATCTATCTATGAAACTTGACCAGAAGGCTTACCTTTAAAATGTTGCTCTAAGTAAATAAGACGTCATTCAGACTTAGCCTTTGTATATTCAAAGATATTTTGTAAAGGCCAAACATTGACAAGATTGATATTTAAAAGCTGCACTGGTACATTGCAAAGCTAGTTGACTCAAAACGGCTAGTTTCCTTATTTGTGCTATACTTGCTTGCTAAGAAAAAAAAAAGCTATCAACTTCTTTATTCAATTTAAGACCAACGAATCTAAAAGTTCAAGACTCAAGACCTGAAAACACAATGGCTATATTTTGAAGTCTATAAAAGTCTTTAGGATGAAGAAGTGTAAGCTATCAACTTCTCTATTCAGTTTAATACCAATGCATCTAAAACTTCAAGGCTCATGACCTAAAACCGCAATGGCTATATTTTGAAGCCTATAAAAGTCTTTAGGATGAAGAAATGTTGGAACTACTCATTTTGAAAATCAAAGACGTTCTACTTTCTCAACCTTCTGAACAATCAGAAACATCATTTTGAACTTCCTAAGTGATAAATCTTCTCCTGCTTTGTATCATCTAACATTCTCCTTAGGAGATTTGTTAGAAGTCACTCTACTTTGTACTCTTCTGAAATATATATCTTAAGTGTTAGAGTGTGAGTGTTATTAAATACAAATCTTCATTTTAAACTTTGAAACCTAACCCATTAATGGTCGTTGATTAGCACGGAGAGACTAGGACAATACTACTTTGTTGATTAGCTTGGAGACGCTAAAATTAGACTACTTTGTTGTAAGTTTAGAGAAGCTTGTACAAGAATAATCAAGCATATAAAATCTCAACTAGTTTTTTGGGGGATTGGACATAAGCAAGTGATTTAGTCGAATTAGAATAAATCTTGTTATTGAACTTTCTCTTAACTCTATACTTTTACACTTTTGTCCTTTGTTCTTTAAGCGCCATCATTGCTTTCTGACTTTAGAGAGGCAACATTTTGAATCTAACTCAAACGCTTCCACATTCTAAGTTATAAGATTTGAGAAAGTTTGTTTTAAGTTTTTTTTTTTTTTTCAGGTTTGAAATTTTTTTTAATAGTCACAATTCAACCCCCTTCTCGTGACAATTTCTACGTTCATCTTCTATTCCATACACAATTTCATTACATTTCAATTCTATGCAACAAGTCATTCGGAGACTCATTTAATTTTGAAATTGTTATTAAAGGATCATGATACGTTTCAACACAAAAAACTTATTTTAATTTTATAATAAAAGAAATAGTATATGCTTTATAAAAAAAATAAAAAAAATAAAAATAAAAATAATTTAAAATATCTAATAAAAAAATACAGTTGTCAAAATAAAAATGTGAAATCACATTCATAAATGCTATTTGCATTATAAAAAAGGCCCAAGGTTTAAATACAAAGACTTAGACAAGCCCAAGAGTAATTTGGCTATGCAGCAATTATAGATCATTTAGGGTTGACAACAAATTTTGACAATGTGCTAAGTTTTAAAAGAAGGAGGGAGGGAAAATAGGATAAAACAATAGACCACGATTCTGAAAACAAAAAAAGAAGGCGAATTGGCAACATACAATTGCCAAATATGGGTAACAAAATAACCATGGCTGAGGAGGCAGCCCAAATGATGCCCCACCGTCAACCATGAATGTCATTAGCTAGAACTGTTGAGGCTTGGTGGTGGCCTTGACAGTTCAGGAACTTTTGGACCTGTGCAAACAGGTCAAGCTTGCCTTTTTGTTTCTCATGGAAACAAGAGCAAAGACAAATAGAGCTGAGGAAGTTAGAAGGAAGCTGCAGGTCAATCACTTATTCTATACAGAGCCTACTAGATTGTCTGGAGGGCTCTGTCTTTTTTGGAAGAAGAAAATGGATGTTGAAGTAATGGATTCTTGCAACAATTATGTCTGTACTTTTTGTAGAAGTAAGGATGATGGTAAGGATTGAGAATGCACCTTTGTCTACGGAAACCCGAGGTTCGTTGAAAGAAGATTCTTATGGGAAAACCTCAGTGTTCTTCACTTTGGCATTGGTCCTTGGATGTGCATGGGAGATTTTAATGAACTAGTTAGCCAGGATGAGAACGAAAGAATTAGACCACACTATTAAAATAAGATCAATCTGTTTAGGAGTTTTATGGAAAATGCTAGGCTAACGGATATGGCACTAAAAGGTTGCAGGTTTACGTGGTTTAACAATCTCCGTAATAGTAATGTAACAAAGGAGAGAATAGATAAAATGTTAACAAACTGGAAATGGAGGGAAACCTTCCCAAATACTATCGTAATAGCTTTTCTGCCTGTCTCATCTGATCATTGCCCCTTACTGCTGCACCTAAAACTGAGAGTTAGTGATGGTGGTCTATTCAAATATGAGGCCTTCTGGAATGATCACCCTGATTGCCATAAAAGTTATAGAAGAAGGGTGGAATATAATTTCATTTAACAAGGAACTGTGGGGAGATTTCCAAGATAGATTAAGTCATGCAAGAAGAATCTTACTGAAAGGCATAGGAAAAACTTCAAGAATGTGCCAAAGGAAATATCTAAATTTAAGTGAAAATCGGAAGACCTATTCAATTCTGACCAAGTTGAGGACAACGTGGACCAGATTAAATCAGTTAAGAATGATATTCGAACTCTTTGGAGTCAGGAAGAGAAATATTGGGGTCAAAGATCTAAACTTCAAGTACGGTGATAGAAACTCAAGATTCTTCCACGCTACAACAGTGCAACACCAAGACATGAATCGAATCCAGAGGATTAGAGATTCTACAGGAAATTGGGTGGAAGGGCAGGAGGAGGTAACAAGAGTGGTTATGGAATATTTTCAAAAAATTTATGAAGTAGAGGAAACTGTAGGCCTGCAAGAGTGCACTACTATAATTCCAAGGTTAGTGGATGAAGACGTGAATAGAGATTTAATGAGAGAAATTGCTAACTCAGAAATCAAGTTAGTAATGCTTAGTTTTGGTGCATTAAAAGCCCCTGGCACTGATGGTCTTAATGGATTATTTTATCATAATCATTGGGATATAGTTGGCCCAAAAGTGTGTGCAGTTGTGAGGCTATTTTTTATTTTTTAAAGAAGGTCTTCTTCTTGAGGAAACAAATGAAACTATTGTAGCTTTGGTTCCAAAGATTGTAAAACCGAAGGAAGTAGCTCAACTTGGAGCCATTAGTTGCTGCAATTTCATATTTAAAATAATCACAAAGTTGATAGTTTAGAGGCAAAAAAAATGCATGAACAATATCATATCCCCCAATCAAACTACTTTTATTGGAGGGAGGCAAATCCAAGACAAGATTGTTGTTACTCATAAAGTCCTTCATGCGCTTAAAAAAGGTTTAGGAGTTGGAAGGAATGGACTAGTATTGAAATTGGATATGAGCAAAGCCTGTGATAGACTCCAATGGGACTTTCTTGAAGAGTGCTTAAGGTGTTATGGTTTTGATCACATTTGGGTTGATAGAGTAATAAAGTGTGTAAAAAGGGTATCGTATTGCTACAAAATTAATGGAGTGCCCTCAAAGAGAATCTATCCAAAAAGAGGACTCAGACAAGGTGATCCTTTATCACCGTACTTTTTTATTCTTGCTCTGGACTCCCTCACTTATCTACTAAAAAAGCTGAATCAAAGGGCCAGATTAAGGGATGAATTTTAGAGCTAAAGATCCTAATTTAACTCATATGCTATTTGCTGATGATATAATCATCCTAGCTAAAGCTGAATAGCAGGAAATGTACCATATAATGGAGATTCTAAATAATTTTTCCTCAGCTTCAGGATATAAAATCAATATTCATAAATCTGGTATCATATTTGGGAAGAATGTAAATCAAAGTCAAAGAAATCAGATCTATGGCATTCTAAATATTAAGGAGTAGGACAACCTAGGAAAATACTTGGGAATTCCAACACATTGGGGAAGGTCCAAAACAGCTACTCTGAGTTGGACTAAGGAGCAGATTTGGCGCAAGATGGATGGCTGGAAAGAAAATTTGCTCAATCAAGCGGGAAAGGAGGTACTGATTAAGTCTATTATCCAAGCTATCCTGGCTTATACAATGTCAATCCTTAAATTCCCTAAGACCTTTTGTGAGGACATTTGTTCCAAAATAGCAAGATTCTGGTGGGTTGGCAATGGAAGGGAAATGGGCATCCATTGGAAGAGTTGAATATTCCTTACAAAAAGCAAAAAGACAAGAGGAATGGCCTTTAAAGATCTTAGCTAGATGAACCTCACTCTATTGGCGAAACAAGCTTGGAGAGCCATTAATCAACCTAATGCACTCTGGGTTCATATTCTCAAGGATTTATACTTTCCAAATCAAAGTTTTTTCTGGGCTAAGAGGAAGAAAGATGCTTCATGGATATGGGCAAGCATTATTGAATGCAAAAACTTCCTCCTAACGAGTGGTCAATGGGTAATAGGAGATGGCAAGACAATCAGAATTTGGAAGGATAGATGGCTTCCTAATGGATATCTAATTCCTGACCCTAATGACCACAGAGAAGACATTCTCAGTACTCTAATTGATTCCACAAACAAATGTTAGGATAAAAATAAACTTAGGAGTTCTCTCACTCCTCAAGATGTTATCAAAGCATACCAGCTGCTTATTAGTTACACAGAGAATCCTGATAAGTTTCTTTGGCCATACACTAAAGATTCAAATTATTCGATGAAGACAGGGTACCATGTAGCACATATGCAAAACATTGCAAATAACGGAGCATCTACCGGTCATCAACAACACCATCCAAGCTTTTGGAATTAGGTATGGAATATTAAAGCACCACAGAAAGTTAAGTTATTTCCATGGAAAATTTGTCAAAATGCAATTCTAGTTAGAGATAATCTTTTTAGAAGGAAATTAATTAACTCGCCTTTGTGTCAAGTGTTCAATTTAGAATGGGAAACAATTGAGCATGCATTGTTGCTATGCCCTTGGACATCTCTTGTTTGGTTTGGATCCCAATTATAGTGCTTGCCTTCTGCCTATAATATAACCCAGATAGATGTCTAGCTGAAAGAAATGATGGATTCCATGAAAAGCAAGAAAGATTTTGCTAAATTTGGACTCTCCCTGATTGCTAATATATTATGGAACATTTGGAAATGTAGGAACGAGCTCACCTTTTGTAATATTTCCCCTCATCCCACTCTAGTTATTAATAAATCTACTAAAGCAACAAGTGAATCTATTCAGAGCCTTTCCAGAGGAAGATCAACTTCTAATCAAGGACAAACATTAAAGTAGCATAGATCTTGGCGTCCCCCTCCATAGGACCAATTGGAGTGTAATGTGGATGCTACTTTTTGTGGGAAGAGGAACATAGCTACTCTTGCTACCATGATTCACGATAGCCAAGGAAAAATGGTGGTTGGAAAAGCATCAAAGGTTGCTTGCGCCTCCAGTCTCCTTGCAAAGGCATTGGCTATAGGACAAGGTCTTTTACTAGCGAGCTTGTGTCTTTGCAATTCCATCTTGATAGAGTTAGATAACATAGAAATAATCTAAGCTTGCATATCAAAATCCTTGAGAACTAAGATAGCATACGTGGTGAATGATATTAGAAACTTAAAACACTCTTTTCTTGAGTGTGGATTCGTGTGGACTCCTTGAGAAGCAAATGAGGAGTTAAGTGTCATTGTAGTCCCTGAAATTGTATGCGTGTGTCACTTTAGTCTCTGACATTTGGAAATTAACTCTTTAATCCCTGAAGTTGCATTCCACTAGTCACATTAGTCCCTGGCTAGTCAACTATTGGTCAACTATGATGGTTTTGCTTATATGTCACTTTAAATGACATGTCAACATGCTATACGGCATAAAACCTGATATGGCATTCCACATAGTAGAGTCCTTTGTCCTGCCATGCCATGTGGCAGGAACTCTGCCGTGTGGCATGCTGATATGGCATCAATTATAAATTGATTCAAGTTAGTGTTGGAAATTTCTAAAATGTATTAAATTAGTTTCTGAAATTTCTAAAATGTGTCAAAATAGTCCAAAATTTCAAAATTTCTCCTCTTCTCCTTCACAAACTGTAAATCTTTAATCTTTCTTAAACCTACCAATTTCTCTCTCACTTTCACACTCTACCTAGACTACATAGAACAATAGTCACAAGTTTTTTACTTAACAAATAAATAAATGTCTTCAAATTATTTTGATAAAAAATATTGTAATTTATAAAAAAATAAAAATAAATATAAAAAATGTTAATAATTTCAAATGAGATTTTTGCCAACAAATGACAAAGTTATAAAAATGAAATCTATTTTTATTAGTTTGTAACTAACAAATGCTAACATTTTTCAAACAACTTTTAACATTTTGATTTAATGAAACAACATTGAATAAAGCCAACCTAATAGATCTGAATAAAGCCAACCCAAAATCAAGAAGAATTTCATAAAGCAAACAATAGGTAAACACACAAATAAACATCGACATATATTAAAATTAAGAAATGAAGGAAATAAGATCGAAAGAAAGAGGAAAAACCAGGGAAGATGAAATAATTGAACAATTGATAATGGTTAGGCTAATGGTTCCAACCTGTGAGTTATCATGAACGGTGGCCGCGCTTTACAGAAATATATAAGTAAGAAAGGAAAAAGGGAATGGAAGAAAGAAAAACAAAAAATAATAAGCTTGAAGTATAGTTTTGTTGCGTACACAAATAAATTATTGATCTATTTTAGACTATTTTTTTGACAAATTTGTTACATAACTTTGGGTGAAGAATAGTGATTGGTAAAAAATTTAAAGTGATGGTAATTTTGTAAATTAAATTATTAACATTACGAGCAAAACTTAAGCAAAGTCACAATTTATTTTTACTACAATTAATGAAATATATTTTTTAGATCAAATTATTTCTTCAAAATTTAAAACTTTTTAAATTTATGACAAAAGTCTCAAAATGAAATTGATTTATTGCATTAGATTTGAAATAATTTATATTTGATATATGTTTTGTTTTACGTGATTCTCTTATCTTCTTTTAAGTATAGACCTAAACTTTATTTAAGGGTATTGAACTTGCTTACCATTTGAGTTAACTTTGCATGTATTGATATTTTGATATAAAAATAGATAATACAATTTATTTTCTAGATATAATTTTAATGGTGAAATTTTGATTGAGCATCAAAAGACATAATTTTCTTCCAAATTTGGTGATTAAAAATGTAAACTGTAACATCCCTATATAATATTATTGGAAATAATGAAAATATCGTTGGGCAAACTTTTATTATTTACAACTTTGTCCCTAAACTTTTAAAAAAATGACCTTTAGATCCTTATATATTATTCACAGCCTTGCCCCTGAATATTTTAGAAAATGACATTTATGTCCCTATATTCACAGGATTAGCAGAATAACGTTTTAAACGAAACAGAATCACGTAGCGAAGACGTAGAAACCTAAACCTCGGCCGATTGAGCCACGGAGGTGTCCATATGTGAGATGACATGGGATGCCCCTAGACTTGGCCATAATTACGAAGATGCCATTGGTCATGAAAAACAGAAAATAGAAATGCCATCAACTTGCAAAACGATTAATTTACACCTTTAATTGATTAATTTGATTTTAGTGGATAAGTAAAGCTAATTAGAAATTAATTAGAGATTAATTAGGAGCTAATTAAGTGTTAATTAGAGATATTAGAATTAGAAATAATTAGAATAGAAACATATAAAACTTCATAAATTTCTTCAAAACCGATTTACCGATTTAAAGGAAATTGGTAAGATTACGGTATTTTAAATTGCTAGAGCCAAACCAATAGAATTACAAGCTTCAAACCCTAAAACCTAAGGTTGATCACTTAGCCACATTACCACACAAAAGTGGCGCCATATTGGCCACAACACATGGAGAAGCTTGGCTGAATTTCAGCCATACATGTGTGAACCAATTATAACCTTTTATTCCAACCACTACCATGCCTTTATATACACAATCCTTCCCTTCACTCAGCCATTTTTTTCTGTGCCACTTCTTCTCTCTTTCAGACCCTCTTCCTCTCTTCTTTACTCATATAACTTCAGCCAATATCAAGCCCAATCAAGCTTTGCTCATCTATGTAACATCCTACTAATTTAATGTTATGTTTAAGTGAAACGAATTCAACTGAATATCATAAAGATGGGAATAGTACAATAACATTACTGAATACGTGCTTATATATATATATTTGTACATAGGTTTATATACATATCAAAAGCCTCTACTTTAGTTCATATACAACATATCAAAATGAGAGGGGCCGTGTACCAAAAGACATAAGGCCCATGTAAGTCAACCTGATCCTATGTGGTCCTCAGAGGACATTTCAAATGCCTACCACTAGGTTTATGACCCAAGGCTGCACACTACCAAAAGAGGGTCATGCTATACAATACTGCCTATGGCTGATCTACTCCGTCAGGTAGCCATTGGCCATACCTAGCCCGGCTGGTGAATAGTCACTACTGGGTCCTGATGAGGAGGATGACGAGCTGGTGGCCTCTGACGGGTCGCTCTCGGAGCTAAGGGGGATGTCGGGTACTACCTGCGGAGGTGAGTCTGGCGCAGGATCGGCGTGAGCTACTGGCGCTGCCGGTGTAGGGGGTGCTGGTGGAGGGTGTGCCAAATGTAGTGGGACCTCAATGTAAGGGGTGGCAGGATCAAAAGCGGGATGGTGCAAAGGGACGGCAAAGTCCCTATCACTAAAAGATAAAGGCGGAACTAGCAAGAGCCGGCTATGTACAGTGAGCCTACCGTTGGGTCATGGTGAAGCTGCAAGTCGGGCACCTCAACAAAAAGGGTAGCTGTCGTGTCCATCGTCCACGTCTGAGAATGAGGCGGAAATGCAAAGCGAGGTGAGAATTTAAGAAAATTCTCAGTAGGGTCGTGGGTGACATTTAACTGACATCGCGTTCATTCTCAGCTGCCTCGGGTTTTATTTAATTATAAAATATGAGATTAAACTTAATCATTCATTTTTGTAAGGTTGAGAAAATGTCTGGTCCGAGGCAGGGTCCAGTTTTACTTTAAACAACGTAAGAATCCAACTAAACTACTAACAACAATACACAGTATAATGAGCAGAATAAGTGGACATATGCTACAAGTAAACATAATAGTTAAACTATAAATAACTTGTAATCATGCAACTAATGCATTCATGTGAAGCTTGCTCTTTAACCCTCTTTCTTAAACTTTTCCTTTACTCATAAACTTTTTCCATTACTTGGTCCCCTGGGAGTTCTTGGCCATTTTAGACTCTTGGGTAATAGTCTGCTTATCAGGATCGAGCTCGTTCCTATACAGGAATGCCGGGTTTACTTTCCCTGACCTTCCCACCGATCTATTCCCCTTAACTTCTTATCCGGGGCTGGCCCAAGTATCATGGAACTTTCATCATAACATATTTTTTTGGGGTTCATCATAACATAACTTTCATAGCATGCTTGAAAATGCACATGCATCTACATGTTTCTCATAACTCATGCATATACTTTGCCGCAATTTTGGCGGCATAACGGAACGTGTCCGCTTTCTCATGAATAGTGCCAATACATTAGAATGCCAATTTCTCATAGAAATCACAATACTGCATGCACAATTTATCATGGAACTCATAGAAGCATCAGTCTCCTTAAGGCAAAGTTATAGCCTCAATATAATCATTCAACCCGATTTTTATAAATTATGCCATAATTTCCAATTAACTCATTTGGGCCTCAATTTTGGATATGTTAAAGTGTTATGTGTCTAGTTTCTAACCTCTTTGGTCCCATCTGATTCTGATAATCATAACTCACGTTATTCAGGTTTTATCCTAACCTGCCCTGTGGCTGACCAGAACTGCTCACCCAAAGGTAAAAATCTCTTAAAATTCAAAAACTGGCTCAATTGATACGAAATCAGTCTCATATTAAAGCTGATAGAACTATCTTTCAGTTGCAAAAAGTGTCATTCCATTTGACTTAGTAGGGCTCGAGTTATAAGCCCCGAAACTCAATCTTCCTGAACTGCTCTGTTTTGGCTTGGTTTGGGCATGGGTTAGATTCTTCAAATCACTGGGATCAAATAGGATAGTAACAAACTCGGAATTTCTGGATAGGATGTTCTCCTATGTGTAAACTTTCCAACAAAATTAGTTTAACTCAAAATGGAGTTGTGTAGGGTGAGTTACACCCTTCTCAACCCATACTGCCTGGGTGGATGTCCTGATTCCTAGGTCGAATTTCAAAAATTCATATCTCTCTCAATATTACTCCAATGGTCTTATATGATATATGTGTAGAAAGCCCTAGATGTCTAGTTTCACATAAAAATGATTTCATTAAGTTTGAACGGCGAGAGGCGGAGCCGTACACTCCGCCATACGGACTGCCGAGAGTTTTGAGTTTTCCAGCCTCTCAACTTCTTCATATCATCATTCTTTCTTGTTTCCAGTTCAATTTTGAATCTCACAAACAGCCAATAAACCAACAACAATTTCATCATGATCGCTCAGTCAATATATCAGGATTGAAGAACTAAACTACCAATAATCATTCAAAATCACAAAAATCAAGACAAGAAATCAAAACCTCTACCTCTTGCTTTGAGTTTGAAAATAGAGCTGGGCTGAACTTGAAGGCTGGACATAGTGGGAAAGTTGAGCAGAGGAAAGGGAGTTGAAGTGAGGAAGGGAAGGCAACGTAAGAAATGAACTGAAGAGGCAGGAGGAGGATATATATATATAGACAAAGCTATGAAGTGGTAGTTAGAATGAGTAGCTTTGATTGGATGAAATTTTGTAGGTCAGGTTCAGCTATGTCTCCCTTTTTTGTGTCAAAATTGCCCTCCACGTCGCCAGAGAAGTGAAACTCGCTTTCAGAGCATCTAAACATGACATCGGAACTCGTGAACTTCTTAAAGTTGGAATTCGTGCATATTTATTCGGACGAAGTCGGAACTCGGAATTATCTTCTTATTTATTCAAAATTTGAGTGTACAGTCGTAATCCGGAAATCGCAAGGCACAACCACCTTAAAAGCGAAAGTCAGGGCCAGAACGTGAAACCAAAACACTCAAACCCGGAAGTCGGGATCATCATGTAAACTTGAATCGATTTTAAGCATAGCACCGGATATCAGGATTCAAAACATTAATCTTGTGTACCAGGAACTCGGAATTTATAGGACCTGGCACTCCAACTCGATATCGGAACTCGGGAACGAAAAGAAAAGATCTTGGTAATGAACTCCAGGTCGGAACTCGTGAAGTTTTTACTCGAACTTGTAGACCAATTCAAAGATCTGATCTCGCGTTCACCCCGCTTGAAATAAACTCGGATATCGGATTTCTTATCCATTCGAAGAATAAGGTCAGAAATCGGAAAATCCTGTCAGCCCACAAGACCTTGAGTTGAAGGCGGAAATCGTGAATACTAATGAGATCTGAAATCGGAAATTGGGGACGTTACACATCTAAGCTTCAAAAATCCAGCAAAATCACTTAGAACAAAGGTAGGAGTTTAATTCTTGTCTTGATTCTCTAAACTTGGGTGGGTGGTGGTGGTTTGTTCTCTCAGTTTTTAATGTATTGATTAAGTGATTGTGATGACATATGGCTGGTTATTGGCTGTTTGTTTGGTTAAAACCGAATTGGAAGTAAGAAAGAATGAAAATAGGAAGAGCTGAAGAGCTAGAAACCCAGAATCCCTCGGCAGTCCGTACGGCGGAATGTACGGCTCCGCTTACCGCCGATTAAATTCAATGAAACTATTTTTATATGAAACTAGACATCTAGGGCTTTCCATACATATATCATATAAGACTTTTGGATTAGTATTGAGGGAGTTATGAATTTTTGAATTTCAACCTAGGGCTTTGACTCTGATTCTAGGCAGACTGGATTGTTCAGGGTAGAACTCGCCCTATATGACTTGAAAACAAATGAAACTAACTTTGTTGGAAAGCTTACACATAGGAAAATGTCCCATAAAAATTTTAGAGTTAGATAAGCTCTCGTTTGCTCCCAGTGATCCAAGAAATTTGCCCTATGTCCAAACCTGCCAGATGCAGGCTCAGAGGCTGATTTCTGGCTTATAACTCGAGCCCTACTGAGTCAAATGGAATGGAACTTTTTGCAAATGATTGTCTTGTTAGCTTTAATATGACACCAATTTTATATGATTTGAGTCAGTTTTCGATTTTTATTCAATTTTTACTTTTAGGTGTCTGATTCTGGCCAACCCCTGGGCAGACCGGGATAAAATCTAAATAACTTGAGCTATGGCTATCAAAATGAGATGGGACTAAAGAGGTTAGAAAATAAACACATAACACTTTAACATATCCAAAATTGAGGTCCAAATGAATTAAAATGAGTTTATGGCCTAAGTTACAAAAATCGGGTTCAATGTGAGCGTTTAGGCAGTAACTATGTTTTAAAGGTAATAATTGTGCCCATAAATTTGATGATTGAATTGTGAATAAAATGTCATGATTTGTCTATGCAATTAGTATTCTGATGTATTGGCACTATTCATGGGAAAGTGAACTTGATTCGTTATGCTGCCGAAATTTCGGCAGAAATATGTGAATTATATGAATGTGATAAACATTTATGTGTTATGCTCATAAGATTCATGTATGCAAGGATGATTTAAGTATAATATGAATATATTGAATGTGGGTCCCTTTGCCTGGAGGCAGTTACGAGATCCCTCTTAATGAAGGCAGTTAAATAAGATAAGATATAAATCCCTTCACTTGGAGGCAGTTGCACTTTGAATCTCTCCTTGTGAAGGCAGCTACCCTCTACCTTGGAGGCACATGGTCAGAAGAGATCCCTCAATTAGAGGCACGTGACCAAAATGAGATCCCTCCACAGTTAGAGGCACGTGAATCCCCTTGTGGGTGAGTCGGTGTGATGACGATCACGAGTCGAGCTGACGAGCTCACTCCAAGGCCAGGTTACCCAAGGGCAATAAAGGCTAAAGACTAAAGACTCAAGACAAAAGATTAAAATATTATGAAAGCACCCCGCTCACATGAGGCATGGCATCACCCAGCTAGTGTGAGTATAGGGGCTAAGACTTACATGAGGCATGGCATGACCCAGCTAGTATAAGTACCGAATGAAGGTCCCACTATTCCTAAGGAACATGACATGGTGATCACGCTCTGATGGGGTATGACATAGCGATCATACTTTGGAATGTGGCATGTAAAGATTTTATGATAAAAAGGAAGGAAAAGAAAGAAAAATAAATTTTATGTATATGCATGAATTTAAGTACAAGTAAAGTTATGTGCCGATGTTATGCCCCCAGTACATTGATGCTATTGTATTTTATGATGTTTCAGCTACTATTCCTAATATAATTCATGAAATTTGTTTCGTATGTGCTCTCCCAAATTGCCAAGTGTGTGAGTAAAATAAACTTTGCTTCGGACATTATATTTTTGAACTATAAAATTTAGCAGTTTATATAGCATGTTCACCTTTTTCATAATAAATCAAAGCAAACTGGAGGTAACAACGATGACACAACTTATGTTAGTTTAATAAATCCTACTGAGAATTTATAATTCTCACTCCTATGTTTATTTTCGTGGTGTCTCCAGATAGTTCAGCAGTTTCGAAGAAGGTCCTCCGAGGTGGAGTTAACTAGTAAGGTTGAAGGTGGCCGAAGGTTGCTGCCTGACAAGGTCCGATTAAGTGACAATAACAACTCCTAAATGAGATATTATGACTTAAGTATAGTACCGTACTCAGGAGGGTGTTACATAAACATCTTAGAAAAAAGTCAATTTTAATTTTCCGACCAAACTTCTATTATAATTGTTAGAAAAATAGAAAATATTTTTGACGACAACTTTTAGCTAAATCCATTTAAGCTATTGAAAATTAAAACAAAAAATTATTAATTAATGAGTAAATTGCACTTAATACTTTTGAGGTTTGCTGTAATTGCATTTCACCCGAAAGTTTCAAAGAAATTAGTCTAGGTAAAGTGTGAAAATGGAAGAGAAATTAGTAGAATTAAGGAAGATTAAAGATTTAAAGTTTGTTAAGAAGAAGACGAGAAATTTTGAAATTTTGGACTATTTTAACATATTTTTGAAATTTTAGGGACTAATTTGATATATTTTAAAAATTTTAGGGACTAATTTTAACAAATTTTATAATCAATGCCATGTCAGTATGCCACGTAAGATATTAGATATTTTATCATATGGCATGCCACGTCAAATTTCATATCATGTGACATGTTGATATGGCATGTTGACATGTCACTTAATGTAATATATCAATAAAATCATCATTATTAACTAGTTAGAAATTAATGTGACTGACAAAATGCAACTTCAGAAATTAAAAAATTAATTTTTAAATATCAAGAACTAAAATGACTCATACGTTCAGAGGCTAAAATGACACTTAAATCAGCAAATGAGGCTGCCCATCATATTGCCAGGCTGTTATTGGTGGATGAGCTTAATTTTGATTGGTTAACTAGTGATCTGTCAATCTTACATCAATGTCTAAGAAAGTACTTTCCCCCCATGTGTTGAATCTGTTCGGGCTTTGGGCTGTAAGTTTAATAATGTTTGTGTCTCCTACATAGTTGGGCTTTCCTTTTCAATGAAATCAGTTTCGTACTCAAAAAACAAAACAAATTATCGATCGTTCATTCTATTACCAAAGTGAAAAGACCATTCGACCCAAAATAAAAAATCGAAAAAGACCATTCATTCCTGATTCCTGAGCGCTTGCTTACGACATCTGTCCCCTGTTCCAGAATCCTATTCCTATCTCCACTACATTGGTCGGCAATTCGGCGTCTTTACTTACCAACCTTACCAACTGAGCGTGGCATATCCAATGACCAATTAGTACGAGAAATGCTTGAATGATATATGATTAGTCCGAGAGTACAATCACGTAATACTTTCGGATCGTACAAATATTTTTCCAATTAGTCCCGATCTCATCGGTGACGGTGATGGTGAGCCTCGCCACTTCATGCGCATTGTATCTTCAGTTCGATTCCAATCTGGAGAATGGGGTCTATCTCCCATAACTATGACCCTCTCCTTCATTAAGGTATTCCTCTTCACCAAAACTTTCCTAATGGAGGGCCTTTATGGACTTATCTTGCTTGTAATTGTAGGAATTCATTGTGTCGTCACATTGCTCTACATGTTCTGAAAGTGACTTCATTCCTAATTTTCCAAATCTGTCCAAATTAAATTGGCTAATAGAACCTATAGGTTTTCGTCGTTTTGTCCTCCATCCTTAATTCTTTGCATCTTCTCTTCAAACCACTTAGCTATATTGATTATTGTGGCCTCATTAGGCGTAGATTGTAGTTGGCACCCAAATCAACCGCCCTAGTCCACGAACACAGTAAGATAGTGTGTTCCAAAGTTTCAGCTTCCGAGTAGCATATGGGACATATAACTGGCACGCAAATGGACCAACCATTTTCTTATAAAAGAAAATGGAAATTTAATACATTTGAATCTCTCAGTTCATTTTCTAAAATTTTGCAGAATTATAATTGGGTCATGGTAACGGAAAAGGAAAAGAAAAAAAGAAATAAGTACTTTTCCAAGGCATTGTTAAAACGGGAGGACGAGCTTTTTTAGGTTTGGAGTTGAGGATTGATAGATACTTTGAGATTTCTAGATAGCAACAGTATGATCGTCGAAACCTGATTGGGAGGAGGGACAGGATGTTTGGACGGTAGCAATATCCTTCTTTTGTCAAGACAACTTGGGATCTTTCTTCAATATATAAAATATAAACTATTCTCATAATTTTTGAAACACGATAATTCATGACCTTATCCACAAGTTTCAGTTAAGTTACTACATTCGCTGATTTATTTCAAATTCTTCTTATAATTTATAGAATTTAATTTTAATCTATTTTCATTATAAAAAATTTAACACAGATATCTAATCATATATTATCATATCAACAGAAAGGTTTGAGTCAATTACCCATTATCTTAAAAGCCTTACACATAGAAACATATGATTAGATAATAGTTTAAAATTCTTTTATATTGATACTATATTAAAATTAATCTTGTGATTATAAGTAATTTTTTGAAACTTTTAATTATAAGTAAAAGCTAATTATTTTAAAATTATGATTTTGTTACCAAATTAGCTCTAAGTATTTAATATTATATAATATAAACAAATTATTTTGTACCATTTTTAATAATTTATCATATAAAAACAATTTTATTCTTACAAACTAAATAAAATATACTATTTAAAAATTACTTTTAAGTTTTAAGTTAATATATCTGAAATACAAATTAATTTTCACATAATCAATTATTAAAAAAATCAATTATTAAAAAAAAGCAATTATACTTATAATCAATTATTGATATAATTTTAATTGCATAGATTTCACAATCGATATCTATCTTTACCTAGCTTTTCGTGATGTTAAATCTTGAAGAATTATATGGTTGTTTTTATTGTAGGCCTCACTTTCTTGCCGCTACTTTTTTGTAGAGGCACATATGAGTCGTTTGTGATAAAATTAACTACTGGAAAAATCAATTCTGAGTACTATCCTATAATAATCACTTTTTTTAAAAGTTTATGTAAATCTTTGTAAGTTCATCTTTATGTAGTGTCGTGAAAAAATTGAATTCTTCTGTATATTTAGATTGAAATGAAGTAAAATCTTATATTGTTTTAGCCATATAGGGCTTTTACATGAGAAACCTCCGTGCATAGTCCAACTTGGATCATTGAATTTAACCGTACGCAAAAATTTCTGCATACATAATTTAATTTATCACAAGCATGAGGCAGCAGTATATTCTTCGAGTTCTTAATGGAGCATTGGTGCTACAGAAGATAGTATTTCTAAATTTTGAAACAAGAGGTACGAAACATACTTATAGCCACTGGTCAAACAAACCTAAAACATGCCATCTTCCTAAATTTAGGTACATGGTCTCCAACATCTTGTACACTATTATTATCTAGCACTCGTCCCACAAAAGCTAAGATAACTTGTAAAATATATCACTTGAGGTTAAATATAGATTTTTCATTCGAATAAAAATGCAATTGGCTTAAGATGGAGTGGGACTCTTTTGGAGGCAAGGAGCCCATATGTCTCGCTCATGTCTATGCCCTGTGCAGATAAGTGAGTGGCAGGCAACTCCCAATTGAAACAATAAAGAAGATTAGCGAGCATATACTCAACAGAAACAAGCCCAAAAGTCATTCCGGGGCATCTTCTTCTGCCAAAACCGAATGGGATGTATTGGAAGTCTTGGCCTTTGAAATGAACTTGGCTGTTGTCATGTCTCTCTGGAATGAACTCTTCTGGACTTTCCCAAAATTCAGGGTCCCTATGGATTGCCCATGCATTCACGTGTACCGTTGTTTTTGCTGGAATGTCGTACCCTTTGAGTTTCACATTAGATGATGTCTCTCTAGGAACCAAGAGAGGAGCAGGTGGATGCAACCTTAGAGCTTCTTTCACCACACATTTCAAGTAGTCCATTTTGTTGATATCGCTTTCTTCTACTTTAGATTTACGCCCCACAATCCTTCTCACCTCTTCCTGTGCTTTCTTCATTGTGATTGGATTTTTCACCAGCTCTGCCATGGCCCATTCTAGTGTTGCTGAAGTTGTGTCACTTCCCGCTGCGAACATGTCCTGAAAGTATAAAAAATTGAAAATTAAAAAAAATATATCTTCCACTTTCAGTTTTGGATAGAAAAAAAAAAAAAAAAAACTCCATTAACGTGTTTCTCTTTGAAACAACTTACGGCTTGTTTCTATTAGATTGTCCTCTTGTGTAGTTAGTGCTCTAATCGAAGACTCGATGTTCGACTTTATCCTCATATATTTTATGTGTTGTCTTACTCTTAGAGTGAGTGAGTTAGCTAATATATATGTTTGAGACAAAATGAAAGCGATAGAAGTGATTAAAAAGAAAACGAGAGACCATTAGAATTGCTTTAATGTCATTGTTGGAGAGGTCAACGTGAAGCATGTCATTGCCACCCTCTTGAAGTTGGAGGAGGATATCCACAAAGTCTTTCTCATTCTCATTGGAGTAGTAATCAGCTTCCCTCGTCATCCTCATTCTCTTGTGCTCAGCAATCACCTGATCAAACAAGGCATCCAGTGCTCCAAAAGTGGCCTTGAATTCTTGAATTCGGCCACTCAGAACATCAACCCAACCCAATTGAGGAAAGTGATCTCCCACAGTGGCAACTGCAACCTGATCATCACCTTTCTTGCTAGCTCTTTCACTCTATCGTAACAACCTTCTGTATTGTACTTGTGTCCAAGAGCACATTTACAAATGATGTTGTTTGCTGCTTCAATAAGCATCTCAGTTAGATTCACTGAGCTTGCATCACCGGAGCTTGCTTCACATAACTTGTTAACCAACTCTGCAACTTCTTCTTCTCTGATGAAACGAAATGACTGCACCATTTTGGGGCTCAAGAGTTCTCGGACACATATTTTTCTCTTTTGTTTCCAGCTTTCTCCATAGTGTGCAAAAGCAATGTCATTACAGCCATACAGTAAGGTTTTTGTGGCTGTGCTTTGGGGTCGGTTTGAGAATGCTAAGTCATGTGTTTTCATAATTTCCCTGACCAAATCTGCTGATGAAACCACCAGAGTTGGAGTGTGCCACAAGTGTAACAACATGAGAGCACCATACTTTTGTGAGAGGGCTCTGAAAGAGCGATATGGCAATGTGCCTTGCTGATGAAGATTGCCAATGATTGGTAGCTTTGTTGGGGATGGAGGCAGATTGAGATTAGTTTTGACTTTGAATCTTGTTGCTAGCTTAAACACAATGATAATAGAAAAGAAGAAAAGATACAGGTGAAAGGTGGGAGAAAAGCATTGCTCAAGCAGCCAATGTTTAAAAGCCATTTTTTCTCTCACCACACCTGGTTCTCTCTCACACACACATAACACATATATAGGCATAGCAATCTTCTTCACATCATTGTTATTGTTTGAGCGAGAATCAAACAAACCAAACTAAAATCTTACAGGATATGATCCATAACGTAACATCACACCGTCCAATTATGGAAAGGAAAACATCTCCCGTGTTAAATGAGGGGCCTTCAATTATATTTGTGGTTAATATCGTAAATATGGTAAGATAATCAATAATATATGAAAAATTCTTATTATTAGATTCACTGGTTGAAATAACTTCAATACCTCATGCACTATTTTTTAGTTAGTAGTGAATCAACATTTAAGAATCTTAATTTGAAGCATAACACATCGAATAAGAAAGAAAAACTGGTCAATAAAAGGGAAAAAAAGAAAAAAATAAATTATCGAGAGCATATCATATGAGAGGAGTGATTTTTTATGAGAGTAAGAGGAGCAAATTTTGATCATTGAATCTTATGTGAATGGTCAAGATTAAAATATAAAGTCACATAACTTTTTTAAATAATTATATGACCTTTAAATAACTTTAAATCTTGATTATCCATATATAATTATACAGCCCAAATTTACTTCTCTCACTCTCATAATAAATTGCCCCTCTCATGTAATATGCTCCCATAAATTACTAGATATATTATTCTCATGATTAAAAATTACTATTTTTATTGCTGAAGGATGAGAATCAAGAAGGCGACGATGGGTCGCACGTGAATTGTTTCTTGATGGAGCACCAAGACTTCTCCCTAAAAAGCGCAAGAGAGCATGTTATGAGTATGATCTCTGATGCATGGAAGAGCCTCAACCAAGAGTGCCTGTTTGAAAGCACATTCCCTACAGCAGTCACTAAGGGCTCTATCAATCTTGCAAGGATGGTGCCATTGATGTATAGTTATCACCATAAGCACTCCCTTCCGAGGCTAGAGGAACAAGTCAAGTCCTGGCTTTATGATAATGTTCTTCTATAATGTTGTGCAGTTCGTATATCCCTATGTCTTTAGCCACTAATTAATTCAAATTGGTCTTCAATGTCCACAGCTGATTGAGAAGGCCTATTGGAAACTGTCCCCGGATCTACTACTATAATTGAAAGCCAGTTATTAAGAAAAATGTTGACGGCACAAAAATCTTTATAAATAATTTTTGATGTGTCATATTCAACTAATTTTACTTTATGTCATTTTGTCAGTGATTCTCATATAAAAAGTTTTAATACTACATGGTAATTAAAGTTTGCTAAAAATGAAGCAGTTGAGTGGTACATGTCGCCTTTGACATGCAGCATTTTGTGTATGAATGGAGATTTCATAAGTCACCAATTCCTATCATTATATCTTTTGATCACAATCAAGTGTTACAGTGGGTAAGATTATTCAAAGCTTTCAAGCAGCAAATATAGTTTGCTTTCGGTGAATTTTGGGAAGGCAGAAAGGTATTCTTAATATTAGTGCAACGGTTCTTAAGCTTGTGCGTAAATTCTTCTCCCGTGTCAGGTAATAAATTTGGCAATGATCAGAGAGGGTTTAGCCCCATATAATAAGCCAAATGCTACAAATGTTTGAATCTGTAAATGCTACTTACACGAAGGGCCTAATCGTAATCTTTTGTATCCAATTTCACATTCAAAGATTGTGGAGATATCTGAGGACCCCCCAAAAAAAAAAACAAAAAAAAAAAAATGAAAAAAAGGGGTTCTATCTTCTAGGAAATTGTGGCTCTCATGGCTTGAAGGCTAAGATATCTTTGACAGAATCAATTCATTGTCTGTGAGATGAAAGCTACCGCCCACCAATGCATGTACGGCTTCGCAGATTTCACATTAAATTTTAAATTTGAATCACATAATTGGAAAACAGTCGTTGCTATATTGTAGATCATATAATTTCACAAGTTAGAAGAATTTGAGAGATCAATTCTTTCTGTCTTTTTCAACAGCTAGTGGGGACAGCAACAGCTGCTTGTATGGTCGTGGCCTTGATCGTGATTTTTTTTGGTACATAGGCAAGAAAACAGAAACAAACAAATTAAAAAACACAACATCATATGTGTGCTTTAGCATGAAAGTGGCAAGCTCATCCCAAGGTTCCATCCAAGTCTCGATATGAATACCTCTCATAGTAACATGTCTCGCCAAGAGGTCAGCACCACAATTTGCATCGTGAAGGATCACAGAAAAATACGCACACCAATTCCACAGGACTAGCTCGTGAATCTGCTAAAGTAGCTCGACCTCCACGTGCCCAAGAGGCACTTGGTGGGGGGAAAATTCCTATATATACTACGGACAAAATACTTTTTTTTTTCTCCATGTGCTTCTTAACCATTCGATGTTAAAAAGTAAGAAAGAGAAAGAAAAATAAAAAAATGAATTAAGCGTGGAGATGCTGCATGGAAGAGGATCGAAGGACTCCTCGTGGGTTGTAACCCTGGGAAAGGCTTCTGAACAATCTATCTCACAATAAACTCAGTGTCGTGATTGTTACATTGATCAGATAAAATAAAAATGATGTGATTACATACAAAAGTTGTTATAGGATTTACAGGTAAATATTTGGTAGTTTCCAGAACAACTTTGAAACGTAGAAAAATATGTTGTCTTTATCATCCAACGGTAGTGAAGCAAGGCTAGAGCCACTTATAAACCAAAACAAATATATCTCTGGTCGGTCCTATTTTGGTGGCATTTATTTGACATTCTTAAAATACCTTCCTTCTTCTATTTTAGTCAAAATAATAGTATAACATTAATTATTTATTATCAATCATAATTTCATCTTAATTTATTATTATTATTTTAATAAAAAATTAATTTAATTATTTAAAATATTTAATATTGATCTCATTTTTCAGTTTATATATAGACAATGGATATTACGAGATAATTAATTTGTTTAAGATAATTATTTACATCAAAATCTTGAATTTTTTTAATATTTCTTGATACAATAATTATCAAAATAATATAGCAATGACTATTTCTTTTAAAAAAATAGGAACTAAAAATGCGTAACAATAAACACTACTAAAAATGAATTATTTACCGACAGAAAATTAAACAAAATCTGTTGGTAATTATTTAATTGATGGTATTATTGATGGACAAGATCCGTCAATAAGAAAACACTTTGGCAATTAAAAAAAAAACAAATATTACCGATCAAAGTGCTTATCTATCAGTAATTTAAGTAATTATACCAACAAAAAAAGTGTGTTGATATACTAAAAAGAGTGTCGGTAATAATAGTCTCAAAAATAGTCATTGATGGAATTAAACCAACAAATTATTTATAATTACTAATGGCATATCTGTCGATAATTTACATCTTTTTTTATAATTTTAAAATATTATTGATAGATTATTCGTCAGTAATATAAAATACTATTTTAATATATATAATTACCTAATGAAATAATGGTCGGTACATAAATATTTTTTATTTTTTTCTAGTTTAGTGGGGACAGCAACAGCTGCTTGTATGGTCGTGGCCTTATCGTGATTTTTTTTGGTACATAGGCAAGAAAACAGAAACAAACAAATTAAAAAACACAGCATCATATGTGTTCTTTAGCATGAAAGTGGCAAGCTCATCCCAAGGTTCCATCCAAGTCTCGATATGAATACCTCTCATAGTAACATGTCTCGCCAAGAGGTCAGCACCACAATTTGCATCGTGAAGGATCACAGAAAAATACGCACACCAATTCCACAGGACTAGCTCGTGAATCAGCTAAAGTAGCTCGATCTCCACGTGCCCAAGAGGCACTTGGTGGGGGAAAATTCCTATATACACTCTGGACAAAATGCTTTTTTTTTTTTTCTCTATGCACTTCTTAACCATTCAATATTGAAAAGTAAGAAAGAGAAAGAAAAATAAAAAAATTGTGATTTTGTTATCAACAAAAGCTAATTATTTTAAAATTGTGATTTTTTTGCCAAATTAGCTCTAAGTATTTAATATTATATAATATAAACAAATCATTTTGTACCCTTTTTTAGTAATTTATTATACAAAAGCAATTTTGTTCTTACATTCTAAACAAAATACACTATTTAAAAATTACTTTTAAGTTTTAAGTTAATATATTCGAAACATAAATTGATTTTCACATAATCGATTATTAAAAAAGTAATCAATTATTAAAAAATAAAAAGCAATTATACTTATAATCAATTGTTGATATAATTTTAATTACATAAATTTCACAAATGATATCTATTTTTACCTAGCTTTTCGTAATGTTAAATCTTGAAGAATTATATGGTTGTTTTTATTGTAGGCTTCACTTTCTTGCCTCTACTTTTTTGTAGAGGTAGATATGAGTCGATTGTGATAAAATTAACTATTGGAAAAATCAATTCTGAGTACTATCTTATAATAATCACTTTTTTTAAAAGTTTATTCCAACACACCGTAAATGTGTCCCAAACATCTGAAACTATTTATGATGATGTAATCCCAGCAGCAAGTGTCATTATATTTTCTTTATGATATTGTCATATGATGTGTGCATTTGCATTTATGTTCCAAGTGTATTCAATACTTGTATCTTTCAGTTGGAAAAGATGGAGTGCCAAAACTGTCTCATATGGTGTAAAAGTGACAATTTAGGGGATGTAATTAAACTGCCATAAAAAATTATAGTAAGAAGTACTTTGGCTTTTTCACCAAATTACAGTACTTCTATAAACTATTTACAGAGATAAAGTTGTTTGAAAACTATTTATTTGTCTGTGGTTGTTTTTGCCATGCTGGAATAATTTACTTTATCAGATGGCGCACCGTGAAGCAGCGCCAACATGGTCTCTCTGCCACTTCTTGAGAGACAAGACAAGTCAGTCACGGGTGAGCTAGGTGACACCCCCTCACTCTACGCCACCCACATGATGACGAACCAGGACAGTAGATGACGCTATTTGGTCCTGCGCCATCCAGCAAGCATCCAACAAAAAGCTGCAGCGTGACAAGACTAGTGGAGCACGGGTAGTAGATGGCGCATAGAGAAAACGCGCCATCAACGAGTATCCACCACGTGGAATTAACTAGATAGTGGAGTGGAGTGACCCTGCGCCACCAGCTCGTCCCCCCTTTCCTAACCTTCTCCCCCCCCCCCCCCAACGAGCCAAACACAGACTCCACTCTCTACCCGTAGCAACTCACAAAACACTTTCAGTCTTCTTTATTTTTTTCTTCTTCTTCCCAATGTAATTTAGGAGTTCTTCCAGTGAAAGATATAAGAGCAGTTCTTGCAGAGGTAATGTAAAAAGTATTTTATTTCTCTAGGAGTTGAATTTTTTTTTTTTTAGATTATGCTTTAACAAGGAGCTCAATTTATAGAAAGAAATATTATTAATATCTGTAAGAAAATTATCATAATTTCCAGTTAGTCGATTTTTAATGTATTTAGTTTTGATAAGTTTTATTTTGTATAATCTTATTAGTAATAAATATTTTAATAGAAATATTAGTCTGAAAAAATCATTAAAGAGTAATTAAAATATAGCTTGTATTTGAATGGCTTAAATTTTTTTAATAAGGTCATATTTTTGAAAATTACTATGTTAAAAAATTTTCTGTTTTTATTTTTTAAAAAGATTAGACCTTAATTTTTATCAATGAGTTAAATTTGGTGTGTGAAATTATTAATTTTTTTTAAAAAAAGGTTTAAGATCATTTTGGTTAATTTTAATTGGGTAAAATATTTATTAGACCAAATATTACTTATTGTAATATGAATATAATTTTAATTTATATTACTAAACAAATAGAAATGATTATATGATTATTTTATATAAAAAAGCATTTAAATAATTTGATAATCAATATTTTTTTATTTTGCAAATGGTGTCTAGTTCTTCGTCATCGTCACGCATCGTTCATCCTGGCCCAGAAGATGCATCATTATTGATGATGCAAGAGACACATGTTTCGCAATATATTTGGAATGAACATCCAGATCAAGTGTTAGTTGTTAGAGGAAAATCTTCTGGTTGTAGCAAGAATAAGCAAATTCCTGCAGAGATTATTCAATACTTGGAACAGGCAGGATTTTTTGAAGTTGCAAAGCTCAAATTTTTTCTAATTGAGTACACGGTAGTATTTGCTCTAGTAGAGTGTTGGAGACTAGAGACACATATTTTTCATTTGCCTCCGAGTGAATGCACGATTATGCTACAAGATACTGCTGTCTAGGTAGGTTTTCGTATTGATGGCAGACCAGTTGCTGGCAATACTTCTGGTCCATGGCAACCTATTATCCAACAACTCACTACTAGAAAATTGTCTAATTACGACTGATTTTTCAGTCGCAAAATGAGATAAATCGATCGCAAAGAGCGTTTGCAACCGATTTTGTCGGTCGCATTTAGGTAGGTTGCAAATATATTTGCGACTGAATTTTTCAGTTGCAAAAATTTGCAACCAATTTTATGACATGCCTAACTTGGTCACTTGTTGACTTTTTTGCGACCGATTTTTGGGTCGCAAAATTCAGAATCTGTGACCGATTTTTCAGTCGCAAATTGCGAATTTTGAGACCAATTTTCAGTTGACAAATTCAGAATTTGCAACTGATTTTTCGGTCACAAATATAAACAGTCAGAAAATCGGTCACAAATTTTAAAATAGAAAAAAAATGAAAAATTAGTTGATAAGAAATTAACTAAGAGCAAAATTAGTTAACATTATATATAACTAAGAGTTAGTACTTAAAGTTTAGAATATATAAATAAAAATTTAAGTAACAATATATAATCTAAACTACAGATAATAAGAAATATAAGTTATCCAACATATACATCACTGTCAATTACATATATCCTAAACACAATATATATAAACTACCACAATATAAAACTACAATAACATACATTGTAGACCAAACTATAAGGTTCTTCTCAATAAAACTTTGGAAGATAAATTTTTAGTATACTTCTAAATAGTTCTTGTTTCCATGGTTCTTCAATTCTTTTCATAGAGTCTTCAACTTTCATTGATTTATCATCAACTTCTATTTTATCTTCAACCTTCTTCATTGAATCTTCAACTATTTCTACTGAGTCTTCAATTTTATCTATAGAGTCTTCAACTATTGAGTTTTCCACAAAATCAATTGAGTCTTTAACTTGCTCAATTGAATCTTCCATAATCTCTATATTATCTTCAAGTTTATCCCTTTAATCTTCAACAAATTAATCAGATATTTAATAATCATTAATTTTACATTTATTTATTATAGATTAACTTTACATCAATATAATCAAGCTGCCAACAACATAACCAATATAATCAACCAACAATACCGAAACTACCATTATTTTTTAAAAAATAGATCTAAAAATTTAAGAAAAAAGAAAAAAGAACAACAATATAAACTCAAACTCAATCAATAACATCAAAAAATCAATTTTATAACCTTAATCAACCAACATAATCAACCAACACCAAAAACTGATATTATTTTCACAAAAACAGATCTGAAAATTTAAGAAACAAAAAAAAAAAGAACAACAATATAAACTTAAACTCAATCAATAATATCAAAAAATCAACCAACAACCTCAACCAACCAATATAATCAAACAACAACACCAAAACTACCATTAGTTTCTAAAAGAACAAATCTGCCAACAAAAAAAAAAAAGAAGAAGAGGAATTAAGGAAAGGATGGAAGATAACCGGGATGGAAGAGCGGCGGTGGCACGAGTGGACAACAGCGGTGGCAGCGGCGGTGGTGGCAGCGAAAATGGAGTGGTAGAGATGGTAGACAGAGGTGGTGGAAGGGAAAATGTTAAGGAAGAAGAAGGAAGAAGAAAGGAATGGAGTGGTGGAGATGGTAGAGAGGTGGGGGAAGGGGAGGGGTTAGGGAAGAAGAAGGAAGAAGAAAAGGGAAAGGAAGAAGAGAGGAAAAAGAAGGAAGAAGAAAAGGGAAAGGAAGAAAAGAGGAAGAAGAATGGTTCTGATTTAGAGATTTTGATTTTAAAGACGTCGGAATTTGCGACCGATTTTTCGGTTCCAAAATCGGTTGCAGATAACTCAAATTTGAATTTTGAATTTGCGACCGATTTAGCGATCGATTTTGCCTTCACACATAAATTCCCAACTGTAAAAAATCTGTCGCAAAATTAGTCGCAAATTTCATATTTTGCGACCGATTTTGCCTTTACACGTAAATCATATGCATCGAAAAATCGATCGCAAATTCAATCGCAAAACATGAAATTTGCGACTGATTTTGTAACTAATTTTGCATTTATACATAAATTCTCTTCATTGAAAAATCGATCGCAAATTTCATGTTTTACGACTGATTTTGCGACCGATTTTGCCTTCACATGTAAATCATCTACATCGAAAAATTGGTCGCAAATTCAGTCGCAAAACATGAAATTTGCGACTGATTTTGTAACTAATTTTGCCTTTACACATAAATCCTCTACATTGAAAAATCGGTTGCAAATTTCATGTTTTACGACCGATTTTGCCTTCACACATAAATCCTCTACATTAAAAAATTGGTCACAAAATCGGTTGTAAATTTCATGTTTTGTGACCAATTTTGCCTTCACACATAAATCATTTACATTGAAAAATCGGTCGCAAATTCAGTCGCAAAACATGAAATTTGCGACCAATTTTGCCTTCACACATAAATCTTCTACATTTGAAAATCGGTTGCAAATTTTATGTTTTGCGACCGATTTTGCCTTCACACATACTCTATTGTTGACCTTACACATCTATCGCAAAATTGGTCGCAAAATTTAGTTTTGCGACCGATTTTGCGGCCGAATTTTTTCAAATATTTTTTTTGGTTCCAATTACAAAATTGGTCGCAAAATCGGTCGTAAAACTAAAATTTGCGACCTATTTTTTTTAGCATGAATTTGTTTCCATTTTACTCAAATCGGTCGCAAAATCAGTCGCAAAAGCCTTTTTTTTGCGACCGAAAAAATTAGTTGCAAAATCAGTCACATTTCTGTCAAATTCTAGTAGTGACTGCTAGGTGTAACCCCCTCCCCCGCAGAACGCTTTTCATGGTCATCGATTAAAAAAGGGGTGGTTAAATACGCACTTTAGTGATATAAATTATCATAATGACAATGAGGTCCAAATTCAATTGTTTGCTTGAGCATATATTTTGCGGTTGATGGGATTATTTCTATTTCCATATCATTCTGGAAACTTGGTATCCTTGAGGTTTCTACCATTGTTAGAGGATTTTGCCATAGCTAGACAATATAGTTGGGGATCAGTTGTGCTCTCCTATTTATATCATAAGCTCTGCAAATGTTCAAATTATAATTGGCATGAGATTGGAGGCATGGCTGTGTTGGTTCAGCTATAGGCGTGGGATAGCAACTATTGCTATCCTATGTAGTGGCAATTAAAAGTGTACGACGATACTTTACATATAGAAATATGCCATCAACTTGTATAATGGGTTTGCAAAAATTGAATGTCACAACCCAACCCAAGCCGTGACCGGCGCACAAGGACACTTCCCTAGTAAGCCTATATTAGACGATTTCTAAAGAAAATCGGGTAGAGTCTCCTTTGTATTTAGAATTATTCCCAAATAAGGATCCTTTCCCTGCACAAGCAACACAAGCACATAAAATCATTGGGGATCCAAACATTCTCAAAATGCACCCCACAGCACACAACATATGTGTTTTAAACAAAATCATAATTATGAAAATTTGTTTATATATCCAATCAAGAAACTTCAATCCATAATTATTGAGATTTAAACTAATTACAACTCAACACAGGGGGGACCCTGCCTATAGGCTAACGGAGAACTACAAAAGATTATATACATTTACTCCAACTATTAAATATAAATATTAAATACAGACAACCTTTGGAAAACCACTCAAACAAATGTGGATTATTATAACTCCAAGGACCTCAACTAGCTGGAGGCAGCCAAACATAGTCTTGTTCCTGTCTAAAAACATGAAGAGAGAAAAGAGTGAGTCATACAGACTTAGTGAATGATAAGATACCTGTGATTAGATTGGGACAAGCTTAAACATAAGTTTTTCATAAAATATATATTTATTGCAAAAAAATCCATTTATGAGGAATCATTGCTAAAAACGGAAAACTCAACATCACATGAAAATTTCACTACTTCATTGACCTCATAATTCATTTACAGATCCTTTTCAAATAAGCTAATAGCAAAGTAAAATTTTATAAAACTCCTTTACATACATATCCTTAAAACATTTAAAGATAGCTTGTAACAAATCGTGTATAATTAAAGCATAAGGATAGAAATATTTTCTCATAACATAAGGAGTGAATACTTATTTCAAATAATAATAAAGCTTAAGGAAGGATCCTATTCAGAATCTATATTCTAATTCTTTTCCATATCCGGGCGTTACGTATCATCGTCCCCAAATGTGGTTCCTTTATTAATCACCTTTGGGCGTTACGCACCGCTGTCCCTAGGATGTTCATATTTATTCCGGTTATGTCAGCCAAACATGCCGGGCTACCACCCTCCTTGCTAGCTGGGCTTTTCAAGGTGCACCAAGGCTAATGCTAACTGCCATTAGCGAGCAGTTCTGTTGCAGTTTCCTCCCCTTAGGTAACTTTATTCTTTTCTAACTCTTTGTCGCTAAAACTTTTCCTTAGCTCAAATCTTATACGTTTTAAGTGTACTATCAAACATAGGTACAAAGTATAATACCTCCAAATCTTTCAACTCAAAGTACCTAAAGTTCTTTCTTAAAGTAGTAAATTTAAACTATTTCTATCAAATTACTCAAAACTTTGGCTTCAAGAACATCATAATTTCTAAGAACATAAAAGTTCATCCTTTCTATCAAATTATTCAAGGATCAAAAATAAATTTCAGACTAGCTTATCCCACACATATATATAAAAATATATACCAAGGTTCTTTTAAGAATTCAATAAGGTCATACCTTAAAATGCTATTTCACTTTCTTTGAACTTTAATAACTTAACCCATGAACTTAACATTTATAAAACTATGCAAATACTAAAACTAGCTAGCTATAGATATGCTATCAACTCACAATGCTATTTCAAGAGAAGGAGTAGCCTTAGCAGGTTGTGTCACGGAGCTATGGTCGCAACATAAGTTATCTAGCATCAAAATATCATTATCCAAACACTAATTAGCCGATAGAACCAAAGATTAACTTGAAATATATCCAAAGACATAAGAGCCCCAATATGGAACCCTAGATTCCCATATCAACCTTAAACTCAAATCTTTAATAAAATCCTTCCATACCCATGAAATAAAAGAAGATTAGAGTTTGGAGAGTTACCTTGGGTTGTAAAAGAAGGAAGAAACTTGATGGAGGACTTGGGTCTCCTCCCACCTTTGTTTCTCTCTCTAAAAGAGAAGAGAGAGAGAGAGCTTCAAGGAAGAACACCCAAAGCTGTGGTGATGATGATGATGAAAATGATTGTAACACCTTACTAGACAAAATATTATGCTTAAGTCTTAATATATTACCTGATAAGTTATTACATGTGACTAGCTGATTAAATTCCATTTTCAGTTTCAATATTATTTAATCGTGTATCGGAAGTAAAGTAACATAAATAAAAACGTGAAACAAGTAGAACTACCAAAAACTGCATCATATGCATATAAACATCTATTTTTCAAGTTTGACAACGATACAAAAAAAAAATGAAACAGGGTGGTAAAAAAAAAATGAGGCAATATAAAATGATTCGGCCTATTTTATATATGAACAGTATCCTAATTAGTCCCCACTGGACATTTCATGTACAACTCCTACCCATCTTTCCCTGATCCAGACTGTCAAAAGAGGGTCATCCTGTACACCCTCATCGCCGCTTACGGGTACTCTAACTAGATGGATTCCGAAGAAAGGAATCTATTCGCCATGCCGGCATTTGCAGGAGTGTAGTCCACGCTTGGAGCAAAGGACATTTCATGTACAACTCCTACCCATCTTTCCCTGATCCAGACTGTCAAAAGAGGGTCATCCTGTACACCTACTGCTGCTACGGCGGGTACTCTAACTAGATGGATTCCGAAGAAAGGAATCTATTCGCCATGCTAGCGTCTGCAAGAGTGTAATCCATGCTTGGAGCAGAGGACGAGGAAGATGAGCTCTCTGCCTCAGACAGATCCTCCTTTGACATCGAGACTGAGGGTATCTGCTGCGGTGGTGAGGCTGGCGGAGCCATGGGAGCTGCTGCTGTGTGTGGAGGTGGAAAGGGATGGGCCATGTGTAGCGGAATGGCAATGTAAGGTGCAGCAGGGTCGAAGAGTGGATGAACAAGGGGTACAGCAAAATCTCTACGAAAGAAGAAATAAAAGCGGAACTAACATCTAAAAAAACGGATCCAGGTGGATGTGGAGCTCATGAAACTTGATGAATAGAACTTCGGTTGCCGTATTCTCCATGATCTGAGAATGACACGGAAACATATAGTAGGGTGAGAAATAGAGATTTCTCAGTAGGAATTTTCTAAATCTATGCATTTCTGTCATCGCCGTCATTCTCAGGTGTTTCAGATTTTGGTTAATTAAAAGAAAATATTACATTACCGGGAGGTCCTACTCAATTAGTTATATAAATCATAGCCTGAAACACAGCTTTGTTTTACTTGAGGAAATAAAGGAAATTAAACAGAAGAATAAACAGGAATTATGGATATGCATAAGAAATAATGCATGATACCTTAACTCATATTTTTCTATACTTGGTCCCCTGGGAGTATATTGGCCATAAGACTCCTGTGTAATAGTCTACTTTTCAGGATCGACCTTGTTCCAATACAGGGTCATCGGGTTTGCTTTCCCCGACTTCCCCACTGATCTATTCCCCTTAACTTTGTTCAGGGGCTGGCCTAAGTCGCATGGAAATCCTTCCTTATTCTTATAGGGGTAGCATTGCTTGTCTAACACTTTGACCAATGTATACATAAATTGTAAATTTAGATTAATTGCAATCTCTGCCGAAATCTCAACAGCATAATGAATCATATCTGCTTCCCTATAAATAGTGCCAGACAACCAAAAATTTTTAATCAAATAGCAAATCCAATATAGAACATCATGTTCACATCAAGAATATAACAATATCAATAGATGCAAATTTTAAAACCTTAAGCCTTAATCTATCTTGCAAGCTTTTACTTTCTAATGATGTTTCCGAGTTCAACTTCCAAGATTAAATAGGGTTTGAGTTTCGATATTATACAAGTTCTAACCTTTGGGGTTATGTTCGATCTTCCGAGGTTATATATTTTCTGACTTCCGAGGTTATGTTCTGTCTTCGACCTTATCCCACCATTGGTCTTCTAAGATTTTTATAAGTGTGTTTTGTGAATTCTAGGTTTCTAACATTAACAATACCCTATCTAGTTTCCTATTTACTAAGTTTCCGAATTCATCATTAAGTACATCCGATCTAGCTCTTTGTCTACTAAGTTTCTAAATTCAACCTTAAGTATACCTTTGCGAGTTCAACCTTAAGTATACCCTTTCGAGTTCCGAGATTACTCAAGTTATTCGTATTTTATCCCAGACTGCCTTACTTCTAGCCAGAATTGCACCCTTATAAAAGAAAATTCACCAAAAATAGAAATCTAGGTGAAATCATGCGAAACTTATATTAATGTAAAGCTAACAGCGAAAGCTTTCAAATAAAACAAGTTACATATCATTTGAGTGAGTATAATTCGAGATATAAGCCCTGAAACTTGACCCTACTGGACTACCCTATTCCAGCCCAGGGTGAACTTAAGGTAAATTCATTGATGTACTGGGGATAGTTGGTAATGAATCTGACTCTGAAATTTTTATGGGATGTTCCCTCATATGTTAGCTTTCAAACAATGTTAGATTCACTTAATTTGATATTGTGAAGTGTGAGTTACACCCTTCTCAACTCACACTGCCCAGATGAAAGTCTTGATTTCCAGGTCAAATTCAAAAATTCATAACTACCTCTATACTGATCCAATGGCCTTATATTATATATGTATGGAAAGCCCTGAATGTTTAATTTCGTATAAAAATATATTCATGGAATTTAAATGGCCGTAGGCATAGCCGTACACTCTGCCATATGGACTATCGAGGAAAAACCCTAACAACTTCTTGAGTTTTCTCTTTTCTTCAAGTTCTTTCGTACCAATTCTAACTCTAATTGCAACATACATGCTTAATCAACTATAATTCATCATCATCACTTCAAATCTCATCAGTATCACAAGATACCCAAGACCCCCATATAGTCCTAGACCAAGGAAAGTAAGAAGAGAAGTAGGATTCCTACCTTGTCTAGTTGAAATTTAGTTGATTTGATGCCTTAGATGGAAGCTACTCTTGATAAGACTTGAAGCGAAGTTGAAGATGGAGTAGAGAGGAGTGTGAATAGAAGAGAAATGAAGGGGATTCAGCCCCTTATCTTGACCGAAATTCACAAGGGCAAAGAAGGAATTGAACACAAACTTGCGGAGCAAGGAGTTGTGTGATTGGTGGATTTGAGTAGGTTATTCAACTTGTTTCTTTGTGGCTACTTCTTGGCTAAAAATGGTGCCACCTATGGGAGTGTTGTGGCTAAATCCTAGCCATTCATTCTAGGGTTCTCACAATGATTTTTCCATTGGTCCGGTTTTAACAGTTTAAAATATCGAAAACTTACCGATTTCTCTTAAATCGGTAAACCCGTTTTAGAAAAATGCTGTGAAGTTTTCTATGTTTCTAATCTTATTCCATTAAGTCTAATCACTTCTAAATCACACTTAATTGCCTTTAAGTAAATGTTTAATCGAATTCCGATTAAACCCACTTATTCGATAAAAACCAAACAACTCGGTTAGTAACGATAAAATTTTTCGGACGTTACATTCTATCCTCCTAAAAAAACTTTGTCCTCAAAATTTAGTACCTGAGAATAATTCAGGATACTACCTTTTCATATCGGATTCTAATTCCTACGTATAGTTTGCTGAGTCTTTGTGTCCCCATGCTACCTTTACTAGCTGTACGGCCTTGCTCTGAAGGTGTTTGGTGCTCTTGTCCACTATCCTTGCTGGGGGTACATGAAAAGTTAAGTTGTCCCTCAACTGGATTGATTCAGGTTCCAAAAAATGAGCAGGGTCAAGTTGGCATCTCTTGAGCTGAGAAACATGAAAGACATCATTAAGATTTGACAGATATAGAGGTAAAGCGACTCGATACACCATTGGCCTGATTCGTTTCAAAATTTGAAAAGGACATATAAAGCGAGGGCTTAACTTTCTAACTTTAATGGCTCTACCTATTTCAGTTGTGGGTGTGATCTTTAGAAACATATGGTCTCCTTCTTGGAACTCCAATGGCTTTCTCCTAACATCTGCGTAGTTCTTCTGACGGCTCTGAACTGCAAGTATTTTGCTACGGAATCTTTTGATTTGCTCTGTAGTTTGTTTGACTAATTCTGGTCCCAACAGACTATGTTCTCCTGATTCATACCAACACAGGGGAGATTGACACTTCCATCCGTATAAAACTTCGTACAGAGCCATGTCGATACTAGCATGGTAACTGTTGTTGTACGCAAACTCGGCCAACAGTAAGTATCGATCCCAGCTTCCACACTGATCCAGAATGTATGCTGGTAGCATATCTTCCAAAGTCTGAATAGTTCGCTCGGTCTGACCATCTATTTGCGGATGGTATGCAGTACTTAAACATAACCTAGTACCGAATGCCTTCCGGAGTGCTCCTCAAAATTGTGAGCTGAACCTTGGATCTCGATCTGAAATGATTGTCGAAGGAATACCATGTAGCCGTACCACTTCTTGAATGTACAATTGAACTAGCTTCTCTAGAGGGTAATTCGCTCGAATGGGCAAAAAGTGAGTGGACTTAGTTATTCTATCCACTATGACCCATATAGCGTCATATCTTGAGGGTGTTATTGGTAAGCCCATTACGAAATCCATAAAAATACTCTCCTATTTTCATTCTGGAATCTCTAAGGGTTGTAGTGTCCCTGCTGGTTTCTGATGCTCTATTTTTACCTTTTGGCAGGTTAGACATTTATTCACAAAATTTGCCACATCTATCTTTAGGCCTGGTCACCAATACATCTTCTTGAGATCTTGATACATCTTGTTAATGCTAGGATGTATAGTAAACTCGCTCTTATGGGCTTCCTCCAAGATCTTCTTCCTGAGATTGTCCTCCTTAGGTATGCATATTCTCCCCTGATATCGCCATATTCCTTCTACATCCTGTGTAAATCCTGTTAGCTTGCTGGCTTGCACTAGTTGCACTGTATGCTAGAAGTCATCATTCCTTTGTTGTGCTTGCTAGATTTTATCTTTGAAATCACTAGTTATCTTAAGTTGGTTTAACTGAATGGCATTAGCAGTCATAGAGATTCCCAAGTTGAGGTCTCGGAAACTCTTTGAGTTCCGTCTCCTTGATTATCATCCATGCCATAGTTAAAGATTTCCTACTCAGGGTGTCTGCCACCACGTTTTGTAACATCCCCATTTCCACCTAAGTTAATTAGCTTGGTGTTCCCAACTAATTAGAGGGGTTGGCAATTAATTGAGAACTAATCGGCTAATCTCGAAAGCAAGGGCTTAGTAAATTAAAGGCAAGTCAACAATTGAAACATAATGCATTAAAAGTTACAATTAAAAGCCTAATTCGCCCAATCCTTATTAATTCATGACTTAGAACATAAAAATCAAGGTGATCTAACCTAATTAATTAAGAGCATATAAGTATCACATCCTAATCACATGAAAATTTACTCTCACATCTTCTTTACATAATTAACGAGGAAAAATCCTTTTCGATAAAAATTTGTTAATGGCATAATTGAACCAATCAAACTAATTAACATCTAGATAATTGTAACAATTATAAAGATGTAGGAACTTCCCTTTAATTATTGTTTGAAAGTTTGGTCAAAGCAAGAGCCAAATCCAACCATTCAATTGCCTTCTCATCATACACCACTAGAGCAAGAGTCCATGTTAGGAGATCCCTTGAGTCAAGATAAAAGATCTACTCTCTTCCATCAAGATTGTGACACTTGGAGTGATCACAATCATCCAATGCCAATCCTAAGGTAGCTCATGCTTTTAACCATTTGATAAAAATACTACAAAGCCTTTATCCAAGTGCCAAGACTCAAAGGAAACACAACACTCTCTTTTGCCCTATGATTTTTCCCACTCCCTAGCTTGTGTAAGAAGCAAAAATCACATCACCTTTCCCCCTCATTATGTGCCACCTTCAGCCCATTCTCTCTCCCTCATTTCATTTTCCATTCCTCTCACTAAAACACAAAGCTCTCTCTTCTCTCTAAACCTTTCCTTATTCTTCCTACTCTCCTTCTTGTTCTTCTTGTTTTTCCTACTCTGAGTCATCACTTTTCCACCACCATCACCCTCATCTTCTATCACCACCCTCACTAACTTATCAAGGATCACATTCTTTGGTCCTTGGTAGAGCAAAACAAACACTCATTTAGCCCCATTTGCTAGCTCAAGAGGAAGGAAGCCATCTCCAACCACTTCATTTTTTAAGCTTCCAAGAGAAACTCATTTGGTAGTGACTCTAACCCCTTTCTCTTCCATGTTTTTTCAAGATCTATAACTCCTAAGCTCTTCATAGCTAGGTGGTTTTAGAACTTGTACTAAAAGCCTCATGGCTATGTTTTCATTATATGAAGTTATTTGTGATTTTTGCTCTTTTCTTGGCAAATGTCTTTGGTTGTGCATTTTGTTTTATGTTGAACCCAACTTTTTAGAACACAAAATATTGATTTTTACCAAGATCTCAAAGTTTAAAGATGGTTTGGATATGTAAAATGGTCACTTGGAGAAAAGACTTAATGTTTTACAAGAAAACTCCTTGAAAACCAAAATCGTGGAAACTGGAAAATTCTGGTAGTCTGTATGGCACGACCAATAACTCTTTCAATATAACTCCAAATGGAACAAAACTAATTTTAAATGAAAATAGACTCATAGATATTTTTATACATATAAAATTTGTGAAATTTGGCCTTAAAACGACAGAGATATGAATTTTCAAAGTTTACTATTCCTGGATGGGTTTCTGTCCGGGCAGTGGGTAATAAAACGTGCATAACTCAAGCTATACAGAACATTTTTGAGTGGGACCAAGTTTTTTAGAAAGCTAAGACATAGAGGAACATCCCCATAAAACAGTTTTGTCAGATTCCTTGTGAGGAGTTCACTGTAATGTTTAAAAGTCACTGACCCGAGATAAACTTGCAAGTCTAAACAGTCAGAATAAAATATGCATAACTCAAACTACAAAATGAATTTTTGAGTGGGGTTTCTTTTGTTTAAAAATAGACTCAGAGAAGTGTAAGCATACCAAAATTTGAAATAAAATAATAAAAGATGAAATTATGGTGAATTTTTTAATTTACTACCCCACTGTAAAAGTAAAACTGGTTAGGGTAAAAGTTAAAGGTTAATGAAGAATAAGCTTTAAGACATTAATACCCTTATATTAAGTACTAGAAAACCTTCATAACTCAACTTAAAAAGTATCAAAAAGGACATTAGACAACATTGGCCCTACAACTAATAAAAGAGGACACACAAGAGGTAACCTCAATTAAAAGCTTGGACCAAATTTACTAAGCTAAGCTCATAAAACTTTGCTTGAGAATATGCCTATGTTTATGTGCAAGCATGATGTTATGATGATGATATGATAATGATGATATGATGATGATGATATGATATGATGCTTAATGATACTGTGATATTGGTTTCTCTGTTTGGCAAAATTTTGGTGGGAAGTTTCGGTCTAGCCGTTATGCTGCCAAAATTTTGTAGAAATTGTGGACTTAGAAATATTTTGCATCATAAGTTTTAATAAGAAGAGATTCAATAAAGTGTGTGATCCTTCAAAAGGGAAGGTGACCTAATTTAAGTTCCCCTCACCCACGACTCACATGAGGCATGGCATAATCCAGCTAGTGTGAGTATAGGGGATAGTGCTTACATAAGGCATGGCATGACCCAGCTAGTGTAAGTATCAAAATTTTATGTTGGCGATGACCATGGTATGAGCTCATTATCACTTATGTTTAGTGGGTGAAAAGAAAAGGACTTAAGATAAGTCAAGCTAAGAAAAGAAAGGGACCTCAGTCCGACCCAAGTAAAGAAGGAAACGCATAAGATGTGCATGCATGATACAAATTGTCATACAAGTTCTTATGTATACCATGATGTTAGCATATGAGAAATATGTACTTAAAATGGAACCCACTTCGAACATTGATATTTTCGAAAACCTAAGAATTGAACCTATTGAATGCTCATAGTTTTCATTTATAAAACCGAAGTGGCTGCGATGATGACGATGACACCTGTGTGTTAGGGTCGAGTCCTACTGAAAAATCTTATTTCTCACCCTAGCTATTTTTCCGTCTCGTCACCAGATACTCATGGCACACCCCGTGGAGTGGAGCATGGAGCCTCCACACCATGAGTGGGCCTATGATGAGGATGCCCACGTTATTGTGGCCACGACCACCACAGTAGTCCGCACATACTTCTACCTGGGTTGAGTTTTTGAGCAAGAGCAGCCAGAGATCCCGCCTGCCCCTGTAGACGTATCATCGGCGCACTTTGGACCACCGCTGGGTCCTTGGGATTTCCCGCCTGAGCCATTACCAGAGATCTAGATGGAGCCCATGTCTTCGGGTCTACCTGTAGCCGAGCCCGTGCCACTGCCAGAGGTCGCTGTGATCGACGTGAGTTCGACCGCTACTCCTAGGGCCGCAGCCGCTTCGCCGCCGCTCCCCGAGTATCATCCTGCCGCGTCCGAGGAGGATCCCTCTGAGGAACATTCTTCGGTCACCAGCTATACTCCTGGCCGTCGCGTTCGTCGCGTAGAGGTGAACAGCCGACACCCTCGTATCATCCATACTCCTCATGTTCCCCGAGGTTGAGGAGCGAGGGGGACCAGGCACTCGAGGACCCGAGTCCATTCGATGGAAGGGTGTGGAAGGGGTAGAGAAGCCAGTATATGCCTACGTGGGTCTATCCCATTATTGTTCCTTATCTGTTTTATTTCATTTTATATTAGACCTTGTCAGACTTGTGTACCTTTGATATTTTGGGGCCATGGCATGACCATGAGTTCCCTTTTATGTATTTGTTGGATATTATGAGACTAATTATGATTATATGGTTGTTGTTATAATTTGAATGCATGATATTATGATCTATCCCTTGTTCCTTCCATTTATACCGAAATCTTTGCGATACACTCGTTTACCGCTATCTTCTCGCGCAAGGCTTTACTTTCCAAAAGCGACGACATATTTCAAAAAAATAAAAATTTACTGTATTTTCCGCGTAATTTAATTTCAAATGAAGTTTAGTTTTCCACGAGCATAAGTAACAACTAATAAAACGCCGTAATATGACTTAAGCGTAGTATGGATTTATTAGGGTGTTACACGTTTGCTTTGCCAGGATGGTATTTTAGCTCAAACTCATAATATTTAAGAAACTCCATCCACCTTCACTGCTTCATGTTCAATTCCTTCTGATCAAAAAGGTATTTCAAGCTTTTATGTTCAGAAAATACTTCAAATTTCATTCCATAGAGATGATGTCTCCATATCTTCAAGGAAAACACTATCGCCGCTAACTCAAGGTCATGCATTGGATAATTTCTTTCATGAGTTTTCAATTGCCTGAAAGCATACGCGACAACATTCCTGTTTTGCATTAACATGCACCCTAACCCTTTCTTAGAAGCGTCACAATAGACTTCAAACGGTCCATGAGGAATTAGCAGAGTAAGTACCGGGGCTGTTATCAACCTTTCTTTTAATTCTTGGAAACTTTGTTCGCAATCGGGTGTCCATTTGAACGGGGCATTCTTCCTAATTAGCTTTGTTAGGGGCATGGCTATTTGAGAGAAGTTCTCAACAAATCTCCTGTAATATATTGCCAGACCTAAGAAACTCCTAACTTCTGTAACTGTCATTGGCCGTTCCCAGTTTACTATTGCTTTTACTTTATTGGGGTCCACTGAAATTTCCCTATGGGATACCACATGGCCAAGAAAATTTACTTGCTCTATCCAAAATTCACATTTAGATAGCTTGGCGTTAAGTTTCTTTTCTTTTAGAATTTGCAGAACCAGTCACAAATGTTCTGCGTGCTCCTGCTCCGTTTTTGGGTAAACAAGTATATCATCAATGAATACCACCACAAATTTGTCAAGATATGGCCGGAATATCCAATTCATGTAATCCATGAATATTGCTGGTGCATTCATCAACTCGAAGGACATCACAGTGTATTCATAATGTCCATAACGAGTCCGAAATGTCATCTTCGGAATATCTTCTTCTTGAACCCAAATCTGATGATATCCAGATCGTAGATCAATCTTGGAGAATACAGTTGCCCCTTGCAATTGATCCATAAGATCATCAATCCTTGGTAATGGATACTTATTTTTTATCGTCGCCTTATTCAGCTGCCTATAATCCACACATAGTTGCATGCCTCCATATTTCTTCTTAACTAATAAAATTGGGGCTCCCCATGGTGATGCACTTAACCTAATAAATTTCTTTTCCAGGAGTTCTTCAATCTGCTTCTTAAGTTCAGTCAACTCCAAGGGTAACATTCAGCATGACGCTATAGATATTGGTCCTGCTCCTGGTGCCAATTTAATGGCGAACTCAATTTCCCTCTTGGGAGGAAAATCAGGAATATTTTCAAGGAACACATTGGGATATTTCCTAACAATTGGAATATTATCTAACTTTTTATTAACCTCCACTACACTGGTTGATAAGAGGATATACCCTTGACTTTTATCCCCATAGTGGTGTACGGCTAAGGAGCTTAAATAGAGGCTTACAGGCATTATTGATTCAGAAGATGAAATGGAGGGAAGCACAATGGATTTATCAGAGCAATTTAACAGGGCTTGGTTGGCAGAGAGCCAATCCATACCCAAAATAATGTCAAGTCTGGACAAGGGGAGACAAATCAAATTAGTCGAAAAAGTTCGACCTCCTATCTGAAGGGGAATACTCATACAAATATGATGGGTCTTAACGGGCTCACTTGTAGGGGTAGAAACTAGCAAGTTATAGGATAATTTAGAAATAGGTAACTGCAAGGCTAACATGCAATCATGAGATATGAAAGAGTGAGATGCACCTGAATCATATAAAACAATCAAGGTCTTACCATTCACTTCACACGTATCTTGAATCAAATCTTCCGACTTGTTAACCTCTTATGCATCCATAGTGAAAACCCTTCCTTGGCATTGTGGCTTGGGAGTCGGTTACGGGTTTCTGGTAGGACATTCATAGATTTTGTGGCCTGGTTTGCCATATCCAAAACAGGCATATTGGCCTGCCAAGCAGGGGCGGTTGCCATGATTCCTGCCGCACAGGCTACATGTCTGGTTCCCAAAAGACCTCTAAAGTTGCTTGCCTTTGTTGCTCACAGGCTGAAACTTTCTCTGCTATTGAAAGTTGGGCTTGAACCTTAGGCCTTGCCGGGCTAGCCCCTTCTTAAAGTTACTGCCAATTGACCTAGCAGCAACCAACTTCTTGTTACAATCCTTCACTAGGCAGCACTTGTTCACCAACATAGGGAAGTCTCTAATCTCCATTGGCCTTATGGTGGTAAGGATGTATTCTCTCAGCCCACCCTCAAACTTCATGCATTTCTAGGCTTCGTTAGGGTTTCGTTGATAAATGGTAGAAAATTTGCACAACTCTTCAAATTTAGCAATGTATTCCGATACACTACTATTCCCTTGATGGAGGTGCATGAACTCCAACTCTTTAGCATTGCAAATAGAGACAGGGAAGTACTTCTGGTAAAATGCATCTCTAAATACATCCTAACGAATATCTGTTTGGGATCCTTCTAATAATCGGCGTGCACCATTCCACCAGAACTTTGCATCGGCTTCCAGCATATAGGTGGCAAAGGTCACCTTCTGATGATCTGTGCAATCCAATACAGAGAAGACCTTCTCCATAGCTTTAACCTACTCATTTGCCTTATTTGGGCTAAAGGCTCCCCTGAAGTTGGGTGGGTTGGCTTTCCTAAATTCAGCGAATTTAAGGTACTCTAGATCCACCCCAAGGCCATTATAATTCCCTCCAAGACCTACCTATGGCTACCTCCCTAGTTGGCCTATCATTTGTGTTGCTGCAGCTGCCTGCTTGCACATAGCATGCACCATTTCTCGCATTATGTCCAAGAACTCTATAGATTCCTCTTGGGCTAAGGAAGTTTGCGGCCTTTCTTGCCTTCCAGAAGCCATCAAGTTTTGAACACACAAAACAAGAGTAATTAAATTGATCATGCTCAATACTAAGTTCGGTGTGCTAGTGAATAATAGCATACGGTTAGGCAAATCCCTCATATGCATCTTATCCATATGGACAAGACTCAGTGCATGATAGTATCTAAAGAATACAGAGCATATGTGAAGCATAGTCAGTCCAATCCTCAGGCCTATTTTAGGATGAATTGCTCTGATACGAAAAATGTAACACCTTACCGGACAAAATACTATGCTTAAGTCATAATATATTACCTGATAAGTTGTTATGTGTGACTAGCTGATTAAATTCCATTTTCAGTTTTAGTATTATTTAATCATGTATTGAAAGTAAAGTAACATAAATAAAAACGCGAAACAAGTAGAACTACCGAAAATTGCATCATATGTATATAAACATCTGTTTTTCAAGTTTGACAACGATACAAAAAAAAAATGAAATAGGGTGGTAAAAAAAAATGAGGCCACTAATACAAAATGATTTGACCTGAAAATGTATGAATAGTATCTGAATTGGTCCCCACGGGACATTTCATGTACAACTCCTACCCATCTTTCCCTGACCCAAACTGCTAAAAGAGGGTCATGCGGTACACCTACTGCTGCTACGGCGGGTACTCTAACTAGATGGATTTCGAAGAAAGGAATCCGTTCACCATGCCGGCGTCTGCAGAAGTGTAGTCCATGCTCGGAGCAGAGGATGAGGAAGATGAGCTCTCTGCCTCAGACGGATCCTCCTTAGACATCGAGACCAAGGGTATCTGCTGCGGTGATGAGGCTGGCAGAGCCATAGGAGCTGCTGCTACTGCTGCAGCGTGTGGAGGTAGAAAGGGATGGGCCATGTGTAGCAGAATGGCAATGTAAGGTGCAGCAAGGTCAAAGAGTAGATGAGCAAGGGGTATAGCAAAATCTCTACAAAAGAAGAAATAAAAGCGGAACTGACATCTACCAGATACATATATACAGTCCAAAAATGGACCCAAGTGGATGTAGAGCTCATGAAACTCGATGAAAAAACTTTGGTTGCCACGTTCTCCATGATTTGAGAATGACGCGGAAACATATAGTAGAGTGAGAAATAGAGATTTCTCAGTAAGAATTTTCTAAATCTATGCATTTTTGTCATTGCTGTCATTCTCAGGTGTTTCAGATTTTGGTTAATTAAAAGAAAATGTTACATATCACCGGGAGGTCCTACTCAATTAGTAATATAAATCATAGTCCAAAACACAACTTTGTTTTACTTGAGGAAATAAAGGAAATTAAACAAAAGAATAAACAACCAGATCTGTGTATTGACATAGATAAGTGTGAGCCATAAAGTGAACAATAATATATATATATATATATATATATATATATATATATATATATATATATATATATATATATATATATGTAATGTTCAATAGTGCAATTAACTCAATGCATGATAATAGGAATTATGGATATGCATAAAAAATAATGAACTTGACCTTAACTCATATTTTTCCATACTTGGTCCCCTGGGAGTATATTGGCCATAAGACTCCTGGGTAATAGTTCGCTTTTCAGGATCGAGCTTGTTCCTATACAGGGTCGTCGGGTTTGCTTTCTCCGACTTCCTTAATAATCTATTCCCCTTAACTTTGTTCAAGGACTGGCCCAAGTCACATGGAAATCCTTCCTTATTCTTATAGGGGTAGCATTGCTTGTCTAACACTTTGACCAATGCATACATAACTTGTAAATTTAGATTAATTGCAATCTCTGCCTGAAATCTCGGTAGCATAACGGATCATGTCTGCTTCCCCATGAATAGTGCCAAACAACTAGGAAATTTTAATCAAACAGTAAATCCAATACAAAACATCATATTCATATCAAGAATATAATAATATCAATAGATATAAGTTTTAAAATCTTAAGTCTTAATCTATCTTGCAAGCTTTTAATTTCTATTGATATTCTCGAGTTCAACTTCCAAGATTAAATGGGGTCCAAGTTCCGATATTATACAAGTTCAGACCTCCGGGGTTATGTTCGATCTTTCGAGGTTTTATATTTTCCTCCTTCCGGGGTTATGTTTGGTCTCCGACCTTGTCCTACCATTGGTATTCTAAGATTTTTATAAACGTGTTTCCTAAATTCCAGGTTTCTGACATTAACTCTACCCTATCTAATTTCCTATTTACTAAGTTCCCGAATTCATCATTAAGTATATCCGATCTAACTATTTGTCTACTAAGTCTCCGAATTCAACCTTTAGTATACCCTTCTGAGTTCAACCCTAAGTATACCTTTACGAGTTTAACCTTAAGTATACCCTTACGAGTTCAATCTTAAGTATACCCTTACGAGTTCAATCTTAAGTATACCCTTCCGAGTTCAAACTTAAGTATACCCTTACAAGTTTAACCTTAAGTATACCCTTACGAGTTTAACCTTAAATATACCCTTCCAAGTTCAACCTTAAGTATACCTTTCCGAGTTTCGAGATTACTTAAGTTATTTGGGTTTTATCTCAGACTGCCCTACTTCTAGCCAAAATTGCACCCTTATAAAAGAAAATTCACCAAAAATAGAAATCTGGGTGAAATCATGCAAAATTTATATCAATGTAAAGCTAATAGAGCAAGCTTTCAAATGAAATAAGTTGCATATCATTTGAGTGAATATGATTCGAGATATAAGCCCTAAAACTTGACCCTACTAGACTACCCTGTTCCAGCTTGGGATGAACTTAAGGTAAATTCATTAATATACTGGGGATATCTGGTAATAAATCTAACTCTAAAATTTTTATGAGATGTTCTCTCATATGTTAGCTTTCAAAAAACGTTGGATTCACTCAATTTGGAGTTGTGTAGGGTGAGTTACACCCTTCTCAACTCACACTGCTTGGATAAAAGTCCTGATTTCTAGGTCAAACTTCAAAAATTCATAACTACCCCTATACTAATCAATGGCCTTATATTATATGTGTATGGAAAGCCCTGAGTGTCTAGTTTCATATAAAAATAGATTCATGGAATTTAAACGGCTGTAGGTGGAGCCATACACTCCGCTATACGGACTGCCGAGGAAAAACCCTAACAACTTCTTGAGTTTTCTCTTTTCTTCAAGTTCTTTCCTACCAGTTCTAACTCTAATCACAACATACATGCATAATCAACTATAATTCATTATCATCACTTCAAATCTCATTAGTATCACAAAATACCCAAGACCCCCATACAGTCCCAGACCAAGGAAAGTAAGAAGAGAAGTAGGATTCCTACTTTGTCTAGTTGAAATTTAGTTGATTTAGTGCCTTAGATGGAAGCTACTCTTGATAAGACTTGAAGAGAAGTTGAAGATGGAGTAGAAAGGATTATGAATGGAAGAAAAATGAAGGGGAGTCAGCCCCTTATCTTGACTGAAATTCATAAGGGCAAAGAAGGAATTAAGCACAAACTTGTGGAGCAAGGAGTTGTGTGATTGGTGGATTTGGGTAAGTTATTCAACTTGTTTTTTTGTGGCTGCTTCTTGGTTGAAAATGGCACCACCCATGGGAGTGTTATGGCTAAATCCTAGCCATTCATTCTAGGGTTCTCACAATGATTCTTCTATTGGTCTGGTTTCGATAGTTTAAAATACTGAAAACTTACCGATTTCTCTTAAATCGGTAAACCAATTTTAGAAAAATTCTGTGAGGTTTTCTATATTCCTAATCTTATTCCACCAAGTCTAACCACTTCTAAATCACACTTAATTGGCTTTAAGTAAATGCCTAATTGGATTCCGAATTAAATCCACTTATTTGATAAAAATCGAACAACTCGGCTAGTAACGATAAAATTTTTCGAGCGTTACAATGATGGATTGGGTGGTGGATTTGAGTAAAAATTGGTGAAGAACTAATGGAGTTCATGTGGAGGGAGAGAAAGAAGAGAGAGAAGGAAGAGAGAGAGAGATTTAGGGTGAAATGAAGAAGGGGGTCGAAACCCTAATTTTTATCTCGTGCAGCGGGTGCTCAAGTGCCCATTTCTAGGCGCCTAAGTGCCCAACAACTAGAAACACTCAATTTTGAATCTGACATTTGGTGCTCGAGCGGGCAATTCCTGACGCTCGAGCGCCCAAGCACCTGAAACTCCACAGCCTTCATCTCGACCATTGAGCACCCAACTACCTGAAACTCAACCAGACAGCAAAGCTGGTGCTTGAGCGCCCAAATTTGGAGGTTGAGCGCTAGCTCTCAAGAATACTTTTTTTTTACTCTAATAACTTCCAAATATTCAATAATCCCAATTTAAAAGATCATATCAAAGTGCATAATTCAAACAAACTTGAAATTTACTCTCCAACACTTAACATTTGTATCGGGCATTACATTGAAGGCATCATAACATTGCTTGAACATCCAAAACACCCGGTGAAATGTGCGAAATCGATTGTCTACCTGATTATTGATGACAAATTCAGTTGTCTCAATTTTGTAAACAGAATCTGGTGCAAACATCTGTATATATGCAAGCCAGCCAAGTAGCTTTGCAAACGATTCCTCCCAATCACCAAATACCTTTGCTATTGCCTTTTGCTTACCCATCCAAGCCTTCTGATATGATACTTGAAATCTATGTTGGCTATTAATTCTTTCTCTAGTCAAAGAAATTGGGATCGATGGTTTCAATTTAACTAACCCTAACATAAATTAAGCAATCATATTGTTATTAATAAATGAACTTAATAACCATAAAGTATATAATTGATATATAGATAAGTGACATGCCTAGTATATTTGTATAGATAAAATTTGAATCTAATTTGCAGTGATCTTGAGATAGCATTAGATTAAGACAAATGTGACGACCACCCCATTTGGTGATTTGCCATTTATTTGTCTTCTTTCCTAAAATTGCCCTCATTCGCTAGGGGCAACCTTCTCCATGTCTTATGCACTTTGTGCAAAAAATTGTTGGTGATGATTCGATTACAATATATGTCTGATGGACCCTCATAGAATAATGTTTAACAGCCATTTGCACATCTTTTTGGCTATCAAATTGTAAACCAACATATAACTTATCTCCAACACCCCAAGAACCAGGCACATCCAACCCAGGAAATTCATCCATCTCTTGATCAGGGTGGTCCCAATTGATATAATTATAATGTGGAGAGACATTCCAGAATGGAGTATCCATCAAATGTGTTGCATCTATAAAGATATTATCAAATCATGAAAAGGTTCTAATAAAAACACAATATATACAAATAATTATACGAAAACTAACTGCCTTGTTGTGAAAATTGTTCTCTAATGTGCAAAGATGATGGAACAGGAGAAACTGCAATAGCCGGAGAATCCATTTTAGCCTCAGAAGAATCGTTATCAGGAATCTCACCCTCGTCATCATCTTCATTTTCATCTGAAGATAGATCCCTAACATAATCTTCATCTTTATCTGACAAGTATACATTAGCACTAAAATGATCGCTAGATGCAACACTAGAGTGAATAGAAGGGGCAATAGGCAATAATGAACTGCCTACAATATCATTCTTAGCATACAATTCAAGCACTATTAAAGGAGACTGTTGCTCAAAAGTGCTAATCATACAATCAACATCATCATCATCAACTATCTCAAGAGCAGTATATGTACTGCTCTCTCGAAAAATTGGAAATATGTAAGTAAGACTTGAAATTGTTTGATGAGATTGAAGTTTCAATTTGGCAGCAATCTTTCTCTTTAGTACGTTATAACCAAGACCACTTTCTATTCTAATTGATCTTTTATTACCTTCAAAAGTACATCCCTGTGGCCCATCAAATTTTCTACCATTCCAATATATAAATACAATAAAATTACTCATTTTTTTAAATAAATTAAAAAAAAAGAAGGCAGTAAACAAAAATTAACAAAAAAATAGACGTACAAATTTTCAAGATACGGTATATATATAAAGATTCAAAATTGTAAGCTAGAGAAAAATAAAGACTTAAAAAAATGATAAAATAAGTAAAGGGTTTAAAGATTGAAAATTGTAAATAGAAACTTATAAAAATTCAAATTATAAAGAGCAATTAGATTAGATGCACTGTTAAAATAAGGTAGACAGTATAAAGATTGAAAATTCCAAATGAAACTGGAAATTCAAAATGTAAATAGCAATCGGACGTAATGCTTAGGCTGCGGAAATAAAGCTTGAAAATTCAAAATATAAAGATTAAGGAAAGCTTGAAAGTTCAAAGCAGAAAAAGTGAAGAAACGGAGGATAGTGGAGTGCTATCAACCAACACCAGCCGAGATCAGCTGCCACGTGGCTGAATCCCATAGATGTCGCATGTTGACTCTGTGCCAAATGGCTTGCGTGCGTGCCACATGTGAGTGGCGCTATATCTCAGTCTGCGCCACCTGTTGGACCGGTTTGGCAGCTAGTGGATGGCGCTCTGTGATTGTGCGCCATCTGCATAATGGCGGGCCAGAATTGTCTTGTCTGTAGGGAATCAAGGGTAGCGCTACTTCATAGTGCGCCATCTGATAAACTAAAATATTCTAGCGTGGTGAAAATAACCACGGACACATAAATAGTTTGAAAACCACCCTATATCTGTAAATAGTTTGTAAAAGTACTGTACTATAGTGAAAAAGCCAAGTACTTTAGTTAGCCTTATTTGCATTGCTTTGCTTTCTTGCTTTTAAGTTTAGAAATTCGTGCAATGGAAATTTTCTGTTGCCTTGCGTTATGGGTTTCCTTTTATTATTATTATTATTATTATAATAGGAACTGACTGTAAGGCTTTACCTTTGATATGCCTAATTAATTTTTATTAATAATGACAATCAATTAATTACAAAGCTACTAGCCGGAATGGTATTTTAGAAGTGTTTTATCTGTTGTTTTTATCCTCTACTTAAGTGCCCATACAGATTAGTCTATGGTGATGCAGGTTTGCTACATTGTTATGAAGGAACCTTCTACTGGGGCTAGAACAAATTTATTGAGGATGAAAGGTCCTGAGGTTGTTGGTGTTTACCACCCATTGATTGGTGAAAAGCTTGTGAGAGTTTTGCACAGGTTTGCTTTTCTATTAAAGTATCTACCATCTGGTATCTAGTAGCATAGATGTGCGCTGGTGTATTGATCATATTTTACGGTGTGGGTAAAAGAAGGAAGAAAAAGGTGTATGCCTGGACTGTCGACGATGTGGAATCCATGCAAAGGATGCTGTTTGAACATGTTGATGCTGTTGTTACGGGCAATCCAACTTTATTTCAACGCCTAATGCAAGATACTAGAACACAATGTCTTGATGAAGGCTATTCATTACCACACTAACATTTGTTTCGAGAGCATAACTTTTACTCCAAAGATGCCTTGTTTATGTTGTGGTGATCAAAACACCAATCATATGAGTAACGTCCATTCTTTTCTCTTGGTTGCAAATTGACAGAGTGAAAAGAAAAAAAAAAAAAAGGAACAATATTATACCGGGGCTTAGACCCTTGCCTTCGTGATATTTAGTGGTCCTTAGTTATGTAAAAATTATTTGTTTAAAATATTAATGCGATGAAACTACTGGCATCATAATGGAGGACACCGAAGTTCCCTACTTGCTTAATCAACAATTATCTATCGCAGCAAGCAGCGTATCATGGGTTGAAGACACTGAGGAGGGCTTTACTATTAGAGTATATTTGGTTAGGGATAAAAATGGAGATGAAAATTTTGGATTAGAATCCTCTAAAGTGAGGATAATTATAAAATAAGAAAATAAGGGATAATTTATCTTTAGATCATTTCAATGAGATTTACACATAATAAAAGTTATTAATCCAATAATTCTCTACTTTTTTACTATATAATTATTCTCATTTTAAAAAATCTAAATCCAAAAGTTTTATTGATAAGTTTCATATATAATTTTATATATAAAATTTATCCGTGAAATTTTTATCTCATTTAAATTTAGAACGTTGGTTGACGAAAAAGATCAGTGTTGCCATTAAGGAGAAGACAATGGGAAGGGAATAATTTAGTGTCATATGTTCATTATTGATTGGCATGTACTGGGAGATATTTTTCCCGTTTCAGTGGCAGTGTCTTTTTTATATCAAGATTTATTATACTATTTTTATGTAAATCTTTGTAAGTTCATCTTTATGTAGTGTCGTGAAAAAATTGAATTCTTCGGTATATTTAGATTGAAATGAAGTAAAACCTTATATTGTTTTAACCATATACGGCTTTTACGTGAGAAACCTCCATGCATAGTCCAACTCGGATCATTGAATATAACCGTACACAAAAATTTCTGCAAACATAATTTAATTTATCACAAGCATCAAGCAGCAGTATATTCTTCGAGTTCTTAATGGAGCATTGGTGCCACAGAAAATAGTATTTCTAAATTTTGAAACAAGACGAAACATACTTATAGCCACTGGTCAAACAAACCTAAAACATACCATCTTCCTAAATTTAGGTACATGGCCTCCAACATCTTGTACACTATTATTATCTAGCACTCGTCCCACAAAAGCTAAGATAACTTGTAACATATATCACTTGAGGTTAAATATAGATTTTTCATTCGAATGAAAATGCAATTGGCTTAAGATGGAGTGGGACTCTTTTGGAGGCAAGGAGCCCATATGTCTCGCTCATGTCTATGCCTTGTGCAGATAAATGAGTGGCAGGCAGCTTCCAATTGAAACAATAAAGAAGATTAGCGAGCATATACTCAACAGAAACAAGCCCAAAAGTCATTCCGGGGCATCCTCTTCTCCCAAAACCGAATGGGATGTATTGGAAGTCTTGGCCTTTGAAATGAACTTGGCTGTTGTCATGTCTCTCTGGAATGAACTCTTCTGGACTTTCCCAAAATTCAGGGTCCCTATGGATTGCCCATGCATTCACGTGTACCGTTGTTTTTGCTGGAATGTCGTACCCTTTGAGTTTCACATTAGATGATGTCTCTCTAGGAACCAAGAGAGGACCAGGTGGATGCAACCTTAGAGCTTCTTTCACCACACATTTCAAGTAGTCCATTTTGTTGATATCGCTTTCTTCTACTTTAGATTTATGCCCCACAACCCTTCTCACCTCTTCCTGTGCTTTCTTCATTGTGATTGGATTTTTCACCAGCTCTGCCATGGCCCATTCTAGTGCTGCTGAAGTTGTGTCACTTCCCGCTGCGAACATGTCCTGAAATTATAAAAAATTGAAAATTAAAAAAATATATCTTCCACCTTCAGTTTTGGATTAAAAAAAAAAAAGAAAAAAAAAACTCCATAAACGTGTTTCTCTTTGAAACAACTTATGGCTTGTTTTTATTAGATTGTCCTCTTGTGTAGTTAGTGCTCTAATCGAAGACTCGATGTTCTACTTTATCCTCATATATTTTATGTATTGTCTCACTCTTAGAGTGAGTGAGTTAGCTAATATATATGTTTGAGACAAAATGAAAGCGATAGAAGTGATTAAAAAGAAAACGAGAGACCATTATAATTGCTTTAATGTCATTGTTGGAGAGGTCAAAGTGAGGCATGTCATTGCCACCCTCTTGAAGTTGGAGGAGGATATCCACAAAGTCTTTCTCATTCTCATTGGAGTAGTAATCAGCTTCCCTCCTCATCCTCATCCTCTTGTGCTCAGCAATCACCTTATCAAAGAAGGCATCCAGTGCTCCAAAAGTGGCCTTGAATTCTTGAATTCGGCCACTCAGAACATCAACCCAACCCAATTGAGGAAAATGATCTCCCACAGTGGCAACTGCAACCTGAATCATCACCTTTCTTGCTAGCGCTTTCACTCTATCGTAACAACCTTCTGTATTGTACTTGTGTCCAAGAGCACATTTACAAATGATGTTGTTTGCTGCTTCAATAAGCATCTCAGTTAGATTCACTGAGCTTGCATCACCGGAGCTTGCTTCACATAACTTGTTAACCAACTCTGCTACTTCTTCTTCTCTGATGAAACGAAATGACTGCACCATTTTGGGGCTCAAGAGTTCTCGGACACATATTTTTCTCTTTTGTTTCCAGCTTTCTCCATAGTGTGCAAAAGCAATGTCATTACAGCCATACAGTAAGGTTTTTGTGGCTGTGCTTTGGGGTCGGTTTGAGAATGCTAAGTCATGTGTTTTCATAATTTCCCTGACCAAATCTGCTGATGAAACCACCAGAGTTGGAGTGTGCCCCAAGTGTAACAACATGAGAGCACCACACTTTTGTGAGAGGGCTCTGAAAGAGCGATATGGCCATGTGCCTTGCTGATGAAGATTGCCAATGATTGGTAGCCTTGATGGGGATGGAGGCAGATTGAGATTAGTTTTGACTTTGAATCTTGTTGCTAGCTTAAACACAATGATAATAGAAAAGAAGAAAAGATACAGGTGAAAGGTGGGAGAAAAGAATTGTTCATGCAGCCAATGTTTAGAAGCCATTGTTTCTCTCACCACACCTGGTTCTCTCTCACACACATAACACATATATAGGCATAGCCATCTTCTTCACATCATTGTTATTGTTTGAGCGAGAATCAAACAAACCAAACTTTAAATCTTACAGGATATGATTCATAATGTAACATCACACCGTCCAATTATTGAAAGGAAAACATCTCCCGTACATAGCTTTTAGAGATTTCTGTAGATTATAGGTACGTGTTAAATGAGGGGCCTTCAATTATATTTGTGGTTAATATCGTAAATCTGGTAAGATAATTAATAATATATGAAAAATTCTTTTTATTAGATTCACTGCTTCAAATAACTTCAATACCTCATGCACTATTTTTTAGTTAGTAGTGAATCTACATTCAAGAATCTTAATTTGAAGCATGAAACATCGAATAAGAAAGAAAAATTGGTAAAAAAAAGGAAAAAAAGAAAGAAATAAATTATCGGAAGCATATCACACGAGAGGAGTGGTTTGTTATGAGAGTGAGAGGAGCAAATCTTAACCATTGGATCTTACGTGAATGGTCAAGATTAAGACATAAAGTTATATAACTTTTTTAAGTTATCATGTGATCTTTAAATAATTTTAAATCTTGACTATCTATGTATAGTTATACAGCCCAAATTTACTTCTCTCACTTTCATAATAAACTGCTCCTCTCATGTGATATGCTCCCATAAATTACTAGATATATCATCCTCATGTTTAAAAATTACTATTTTTATTACTGAAGGATGAGAATCAAGAAGGCAATGATGGGTGGTACGTGAATTGTTTCTTGATGGAGCACCAAGACTTCTCCCTGAAAAGAGCAAGAGAGCATGTTATGAGTATAATATCTGATGCATGGAAGAGCCTCAACCAAGAGTGCCTACTTGAAAGCACATTCCCTGCAGCAGTCACTAAGGCCTCTATCAATCTTGCAAGGATGGTGCCATTGATGTATAGTTATCACCATAAGCACTCCCTTCCGAAGCCGGAGGATCAAGTCAAGTCCTTGCTTTATGATAATGTTCTTCTTTAATGTTGTGTAGTGCGTATGTCCCTATGTCTTCAGCCGCTAATTAATTCAAATTGGTCTTCAATGTCCACAGCTGATTGAGGAAAAGACCTATTGGAAACTATCCCCACTTCTATTACTATAATTGAAAGCCAGTTATTAAGAAAAATGTTGAAGGCACAAATATCATTATAAATAATTTTTGATGTGCCATATTCAACTAATTTTACTTTATGTCGTTTTGTCGGTGATTCTCATATAAGAAGTTTTAATACGACATGTTAATTAAAGTTTGCTAACAATGAAGCAGTTGAGTGGTACATGTCGCCTTTGACATGCGGCATTTTGTGTATGAATGGAGATTTCATAAGATACCAATTCCTATCATTATGTCTTTTGATCACAATCAAGTGTTACAGTGGGTAAGACTATTCAACGCTTTCAAGCAGCAAATATAGTTTGCTTTCGGTGAATTTTGGGAAGGCAGAAAAGTATGTCTAATATTGGTGCAATGGTTCTTAAGCTTGTACGTAAATTCTTCTCCCCTGTCAGATTATAAATTTGGCGATGACCGGAGAGGGTTAAGCCCCATATATTAAGCCAAATGCTACAAATGTTTGAATCTGTAAATGCTACTTACCTAATCGTAATCTTTTGTATCCAATTTCACATTCAAAGATCGTGGAGATATCTGAGAACCCTCCCCCCCAACACAAACACACACACACACACACAAAACAAAAAATAAAAATAAAAAAAAAACCGGTTATATCTTCTAGGAAATTGTGGCTCTCATGGTTTGAAGGCTAAGATATCTTAGACAGAATCAATTCATTGTCTGTGAGATGAAAGTTACCACCTACCAATGCATTTACGGCTTCATAGATTTCACATTAAATTTTACTGAATCACATAATTGGAAAACAGTCATTGCTATATTGTAGATCATATAATTTCACAAGTTAGAAGAATTTGAGAGATCAATTCTTTCTCTGTCTTTTTCAACAGCTAGTCGGGACAGCAACAGCTGCTTGTAATGTCGTGGCCCTATCGTTATTTTTTTGGTACATAGGCAAGAAAACAGAAACAAACAAAGAAAAAAACACAGCATCACATGTGTGCTTTAGCATGAAAGTGGCAAGCTCATCCCAAGGCTCCGTCCAAGTCTCGACATGAATACCTCTCATAGTAACATGTCTCGCCAAGAGGTCAGCACCACAATTTGCATCGTGAAGGATCACAAAAAATTACACAAACCAATTCCGTAGGACCAGCTCGTGAATCTGCTAAAGTAGCTCAACCTCCACGTGCCCAAGAGGCACTTGGTGGGGGAAAATTGCTATATACACTATGGACAAAATGCTTTTTTTTTGCTCCATGTGCATCTTCACCATTCAATGTTGAAAAGTAAAAAAGAGAAAGAAAAATAAAAAAATGAATTAAGCGTGGAGACGCTGCATGGAAGAGGATAGATGGACTCCTCGTGGGCTGTAACCCTGAGGAAGGCTTCTAAACAATCTATCTCACAATAAACTCAGTGTCATGATTGTTACATTAATCAGATAAAATAAAAATGATGTTATTACATACAAAAGTTGTTATAGGATTTATAGGTAAATATTTGGTAGTTTCGAGAACGACTTTGAAACTTTGAAACGTAGAAAAATATGTTATCTTTATCGTCCAACATTAGTGAAGCAAGGTTAGAGCCACTTATAAACCAAAACAAATATATCTCTAGTAGGTCCTATTTTGGTGGCATTTATTTGATATTCTTAAATACCTTCCTTCTTCTATTTTAGTAGTGTTTATTGTTACTCATTTTTAATTCCTATTTTTTTTTAAAAAATAGTCATTGCGATATTATTTTGATAATTATTGTATCAAGAAAATATTAAAAAAATTCAAGATTTTGATGTAAATAATTATCTTAAACAAATTAATTATCTCATAATATCTATTGACTATATATAAACTGAAAAATGAGATCAATTGCACCGTGAAGGATCACAGAAAAATACTCACACCAATTCCATAGAACCAGCGCATGAATCTGCTAAAGTAGCTCAACCTCCACGTGCCCAAGAGGCACTTGGTGGGGGAAAATTCCAATATATACTGTCGAGAAAATGCTTTTTTTTTTGCTTCATGTGCATCTTAACCATTCAATGTTGAAAAGTAAGAAAGAGAAAGAAAAATAAAAAAGTGAATTAAGGGTGGAGATGCTACATGGAAGAGGATAGAAGGACTCCTCATGGGTTGTAACCTTAAGGAAGGCTTCTAAACAATCTATCTCACAATAAACTCAGTGTCGTGATCGTTACATTGATCAGATAAAATAAAAATGATGTGATTACATACAAAAGTTGTTATAGGATTTAGAAGTAAATATTTGGTAGTTTCGAGAACGACTTTGAAACGTAGAAAAATATGTTGTCTTTATCTTCCAACGGCAGTGAAGCAAGGCTAGAGCCACTTATAAACCAAAACAAATACATCTCTGGTAGGTCCTATTTTGGTGGCATTTATTTGATATTCTTAAATACCTTTCTTCTTCTATTTTAGTAGTGTTTATTATTACTCATTTTTAGTTCCTATTTTTTTTTAAAAAAAATAGTCATTGCTATATTATTTTGATAATTATTGTATCAAGGAAATATTAAAAATTTTTTCAAGATTTTGATGTAAATAATTATCTTAAACAAATTAATTATCTCGTAATATCCATTAACTATATATAAACTAAAAAATGAGATCAATTGCATCGTGAAGAATCACAGAAAAATACTCACACCAATTCCACAGGACCAGCTCGGGAATCTGCTAAAGTAGCTCAACCTCCACGTGCCCAAAAGGCACTCAGTGGGGGAAAATTCCTATATATACTATGGAGAAAATGCCTTTTTTGTTTTTTTTTCCCTCCATGTGCATCTTAATCTTAACTATTCAATGTTGAAAAGTAAGAAAGAGAAAGAAAAATAAAAAAATGAATTAAGGGTGGAGATGCTGCATGGAATAGGATAGAAGGACTCCTCGTGGGCTGTAACCCTGAAGAAGGCTTCTAAATAATCTATCTCACAATAAACTTAGTGTCATAATTGTTACATTGATTAGATAAAATAAAAATGATGTGATTACATACAAAAGTTGTTATAGGATTTACAGGTAAATATTTGGTAGTTTCTAGAACAACTTTGAAACATAGAAAAATATATTGTCTTTATCATCCAACGGTAGTGAAGCAAGGTTGGAGCCACTTATAAACCAAAACAAATACATCTCTGGTAGGTCCTATTTTGGTGGCATTTATTTGATATTCTTAAATACCTTTCGTCTTCTATTTTAGTAGTGTTTATTATTACTCATTTTTAGTTCCTATTTTTTTTTTTTAAAATAGTCATTGCTATATTATTTTGATAATTATTGTATCAAGGAAATATTAAAAAAATTTTCAAGATTTTGATGTAAATAATTATCTTAAACAAATTAATTATCTCGTAATATCCATTAACTATATATAAACTAAAAAATGAGATCAATTGCATCGTGAAGGATCACAGAAAAATACTCACACCAATTCCACAGGACCAGCTCGGGAATACGCTAAAGTAGCTCAACCTCCAGTGCCCAAAAGGCACTCGGTGGGGGAAAATTCCTACTATGGAGAAAATGCCTTTTTTTTTTTTTTTCCTCCATGTGCATCTTAATCTTAACTATTCAATGTTGAAAAGTAAGAAAGAGAAAGAAAAATAAAAAAAAATGAATTAAGGGTGGAGATGCTGCATGGAATAGGATAGAAGGACTCCTCGTGGGCTGTAACCCTAAAGAAGGCTTCTAAATAATCTATCTCACAATAAACTTAGTGTCATAATTGTTACATTGATTAGATAAAATAAAAATGATGTGATTACATACAAAAGTTGTTATAGGATTTACAGGTAAATATTTGGTAGTTTCTAGAACAACTTTGAAACATAGAAAAATATATTGTCTTTATCATCCAACGGTAGTGAAGCAAGGTTGGAGCCACTTATAAACCAAAACAAATTATCTTTGGTAGGTCCTATTTTGGTGGCATTTATTTGATATTCTTAAATACCTTCCTTCTTCTATTTTAGTAGTGTTTATTGTTACTCATTTTTAGTTCCTATTTTTTTTAAAAAAATAGTCATTGCTATATTATTTTGATAATTATTGTATCAAGAAAATATTAAAAAAAATTCAAGATTTTGATGTAAATAATTATCTTAAACAAATTAATTATCTCATAATATCTATTGACTATATATAAACTGAAAAATGAGATCAATTGCATCGTGAAGGATCATAGAAAAATACTCTCACCAATTCCACAGAACTAGCTCATAAATCTGCTAAAGTAGCTCAACCTCCACGTGCCCAAGAGGCACTTGGTGGGGGAAAATTCCAATATATACAATGGAGAAAATGCTTTTTTTTTTCTTCATGTGCATCTTAACCATTCAATGTTGAAAAGTAAGAAAGGGAAAGAAAAATAAAAAAGTGAATTAAGCGTGGAGATGCTACATGAAAGAGGATAGAAGGACTCCTCATGGGTTGTAACCTTGTTGAAGGCTTCTAAACAATCTATCTCACAATAAACTCAGTGTCATGATCGTTACATTGATCAGATAAAATAAAAATGATGTGATTACATACAAAAGTTGTTATAGGATTTAGAAGTAAATATTTGGTAGTTTCGAGAACAACTTTGAAACGTAGAAAAATATGTTGTCTTTATCGTCCAACGGTAGTGAAGCAAGGCAAGAGCCACTTATAAACCAAAACAAATATATCTCTTGTAGGTCCTATTTTGGTGGCATTTATTTGGTACCTTCCTTCTTCTATTTTAGTAGTGTTTATTGCTACTCATTTTTAGTTCCTTCTGTTTTTTTTTTAAAAATAGTCATTGCTATATTATTTTGATAATTATTGTATCAAGGAAATATTAAAAAAAATTCAAGATTTTGATGTAAATAATTATCTTAAACAAATTAATTATCTCGTAATATCCATTGACTATATATAAACTGAAAAATGAGATCAATTGCATCGTGAAGGATCACAGAAAAATACTCACACCAATTCCACAGGACTAGCTCGTGAATTTGCTAAAGTAGCTCAACCTCCACGTGCCCAAAAGGCACTCAGTGGGGGAAAATTCCTATATATACTATGCAGAAAATGCTTTTTTTTTTTTTTTTCCTCCATGTGCATCTTAATCTTAACTATTCAATGTTGAAAAGTAAGAAAGAGAAAGAAAAATAAAAAAAATGAATTAAGGGTGGAGATGCTGCATGAAATATGACAGAAGGACTCCTCATGGGCTGTAACCCTGAAGAAGGCTTCTAAATAATCTATCTCACAATAAACTTAGTGTCGTGATTGTTACATTGATCAGATAAAATAAAAATGATGTGATTACATACAAAAGTTGTTATAGGATTTACAGGTAAATATTTGGTAGTTTCCAGAACAACTTTGAAACGTAGAAAAATATGTTGTCTTTATCGTCCAACGGTAGTGAAGCAAGGTTAGAGCCACTTATAAACCAAAACAAATATATCTCTGGTAGGTCCTATTGTGGTGGCATTTATTTGATATTCTTAAATACCTTCCTTCTTCTATTTTAGTAGTGTTTATTGTTACTCATTTTCAGTTCCTATTTTTGTTTTTAAAAATAGTCATTGCTATCCAGAAAATATTAAAAAAATTCAAGATTTTGATGTAAATAATTATCTTAAACAAATTAATTATCTCGTAATATCCATTGACTAGATATAAACTGAAAAGTGAGATCAATTACATCGTGAATGATTACAAAAAAATACACACCCCAATTTCGCAAGACCATCTCGTGATTATGCTAAAGTAGCTAAACCTCCACGTGCCCAAGAGGCACTTGGTGGGGGAAAATTCCTATATATACTATGGAGAAAATGCTTCTTTTTTTTTTTTTTTTTCTCCATGTGCATCTTAACCATTCAATGTTGAAAAGTAAAAAAGAGAAAGAAAAATAAAAAAATGAATTAAGGGTGGAGATGCTACATGGAAGAGGATAGAAGGACTCCTCGTGGGCTGTAACCCTAAGGAAGGCTTCTAAACAATCTATCTCACAATAAACTCAGTGTTGTGTTTGTTACATTGATCGGATAAAATAAAAATGATGTAATTACATACAAAAGTTGTTATAGGATTTACAGGTAATGGTAGTTTCTAGAACAACTTTGAAACATAGAAAAATATGTTGTCTTTATCGTCCAACGGTAGTGAAGCAAGGCTATAGCCACATATAAACCAAAACAAATATATCTCTGGTTGGTCCTATTTTGGTGGCATTTATTTGATATTCTTAAAATACCTTCCTTCTTCTATTTTAGTCAAAATAATAGTATAACATTAATTATTTATTATCAATCATAATTTCATCTTAATTTATTATTATTATTTTTAATTAAAAATTAATATACTTATTTAAAAATCTTTAATATTGATCTCATTTTTTAGTTTATATATAGTCAATGGATATTACGAGATAATTAATTTGTTTAAGATAATTATTTACATCAAAATCTTGAATTTTTTTAATATTTTCTTGATACAATAATTATCAAAATAATAGATCAATGACTATTTTTTTTTTTAAAGTAGGAACTAAAAGTGAGTAACAATAAACACTACTAAAAATGAATTATTTACCAATGAAATGTTAAACAAAATCTGTTGGTAAATATTTAACTGATGGTATTATTGATGGACAAGATCCGTCAATAAGAAACACTTTGGTAATTAAAAAAAAACAAATATTATCGATGGAAGAGCTTATCCGTCAATAATTTAAGTAATTATATTGATGAAAAAAGTATGTTGGTATAATAAAAAAGAGTGTCGGTAATAATAGTGTCAAAAACAGTCATTGATAGAATTGAACCAACAAATTATTTATAATTATTAATGGCATATTCGTCAATAATTTTACATCTTTTTTTTTTATAATTTTAAAATATTATTGATAGATTATCTGTCAGTAATATAAAATACTATTTTAATATATATAATTACTGAACAAAAAATTGGTCAGTACATAAATATTTTTTTTTCTAGTTTAAGTTGTTAAAATTTGAAATTAATATTTAAATATTTCAAATTATTATTTTAATTATTCATAAATCCATATAAATAAAAATATAAAAAATACAAATAATTCTAAAAACATAAAAACAGAAGAAATGAAAAAAATTATTAATCAAATGAAATATATATACATTGTTACTTAAAATAAAATCTATCAATGATAGAAGAAATAAAAAAAAAATTGTCACAATATAAGTCTAAACATGGAAAAAATCCTAAAAACTTTAAATATTGATCATCGTCAATATCTGAAATGTTGTCCTCATCTTTGGATGTGTAGTGGTGTGAAGAAGGCTGAGGCAATGAAGGTGGGGATGGAGGCGGCAAAGGCTGTGCACTGGATGATGAGTTGCCACTATGCATCTACTTGAAGAAGCTTTACATGATCGTCATGCTCTACTCCATGGGCTGTATGTGCTATGTCCACTGCTCATTATCTATCTTGTGGTGCTCATGTAGCTTTACGTACCTCTTATTAGCCTCTTCGAGCTGCCTCTGCATTGATTCATTCAGTGCACGGACCCCCAATCACAGATCTCCTCCGCATCGGTCCCAGCAGGCCTAACTCCAGACATAAAATCTGGAGAATATGACTTACTGTAAGAGATCCCCATACCATAAATCCGCCCCTTGTAGCAATCGCTAACCATCTAGTCCCATATCTTGTCGTCGCTAACCAGTTGGCCCGCAAGGGTGCTCTCGTCCGCCTACTACAACTACTACGATTAGGCCTCGGTTAGCTACTGGGTGAACTCATGTTATAATTCGAAGAAACAAAATAAATCAAATTTAAATAATAACAAATATAATAAATTAAAAGTATTGAAAACTAAAATTATAAGTACTTACATATGGGGTCTCTGACTGCATATCAACCTACTAGGACTTGTCCTACTTCTGGGTGTGGGTCTCTCATAATAGCTCCCCTTGAGTTGGTAGCCTGCACATTGACTTCTCCTACATTTCAAATAATTTTTATGTGATTATATAATATTTAATATGGAAATTGAATAACTAAATGAATAAAGGATGATATTTATCATCCTTAGCCACGTGTCCTCAAGGGTAGTAGAGCCTCCAATGTATAGCAAGCTACCTTGGGCTGATCCTCTGCTCGTCCGAGCCTTCACCTGTTTTGCCTTGAGCCCAAGTAAGTCCCAATGGGCCCTCAACTCTTGGAGGATCTCATTAGTTGTCACGACCCAACCTAGGACATAATCGGCACATAGGAACGCGTCCTTAGCAAGCCTATATTAGACCTTTTTTCTAAATAAAATCGGATAAAGTTTCCTTTATATTTAGGACTATTCCCAAATAAGGATCCTCATCCTGCAAAACAATACAAGCACACAAAATCATTGAGGATCCAGACATTCTCAGAATACACCCCACAGCCCATCACATGAGAATTTAAAATATAATCATACTTATGAAAATATATACATACATATCCATCATAAACCTTAACCTATAATCGTTAAAATGCAACTTGACTTAACTAAAAACAACATGCTTTTAATTACAAATTAAAGCTGATATAGGGAGGACCCTGCCTGTGGACTAATGAAGCACTTCTAGAGATTATACAATTCAATCTAAATACTAAATCTTCTAGTTAACTGCAGAAGCTTGAACATGATCCCGCAGTTATCTAAAAGATATGGAAAGAGAAAAGAGTGAGTCATACAGACTTAGTGAGGGATAATATATCTATAACAGCAATGGAACAAGATTTAACATTAACTTTTAGCAAAAGTATAACTTATAAATGTAACATCCACCGTTTTCGCCTAATTATTCGGTTTTATCGAATAATTGAGAATAATTAAAATTCGGTTAAATAATTATTTAGAATTGATTAATTAGCAATTACTTGAGTTTAGATATGAAAGAATTAAGTTAGAAGTATAGGAGATTTCATAAAATTTTATTGGAAACCGAATTACCGATTTAAAGGAAATCGGTAAAATTATGGTATTTTAAACTGCCGGAATTGGACCAATAGAATTTCAATTCTTTTACCCTACCTTGAGTGGTTGATAACTCAGCCATTTAACCCCCAAATGTGGCACCACTTTGGCCACAACTCATGGGGAGGCTTGGCTGAATTTCAGCCTTGCAAATTCAACCAATCACAAGCCAAGAAGCCACCTATATATACTCCTTCAATCAGATTTTTCTGCCCTTTTTTTCACCCATCAGACTGTGCCTCTTCTCTTCTCCTTTCAGCCCTCTTCTTCTCTTCTTCACTCACATAACTCCAGCCAACCATCAAGCCTAATCAAGCTTTGCTCATCCAAGCCTTCAAAAATCCAGCAAATTCACTTATAACAAAGGTAGAGGTTTAATTCTTGCATCAATTCTGTGATCTTGGTTGGCTGAGCTTGGATTATTTTCACAATCTTGGATGTGTTAAATGAATGATTATGATGATATGTGATTGGTTTGGGCTGTTTGTTTGATTGAAACCGAATTGGAAGCGAGAAAGAATGAAAATAGGAAGAGCTGATGGGTTGGAGAACCAAAAACCCTCGGCAGTCCGTACAGTGGAGTGTACGGCTCCGCCTACAGCCAATTAAATTAGGTGGAACCATTTTTATATAAAACTAGACATCTAGGGATTTCTATACATATATCATACAAGGCTTTTGGATTAGAATTGAGAGAGATATGAATTTTTGAATTTTGACCTAGGGTTTTGACTCTGGTTTTGGGTAGACTGGGTTGTTCAGGGTAGAATTCGCCCTATACTACTTGAAAATGAGTGAAACTAAAAGCTTACACATAGGAGAATATCCCATAAAAATTTTCAGAATTAGATAAGGTCCCAGTTGCTTCCAGTGATCCAAGGAAATTGCCCTATGTCCAAATCGGGCCAGAATAGGGCAGTTTAGGAAGGTCAGAATTCGGGGCTTGTAACTCGAGCCTTACTAAGTCAAATGGAATGAAACTTTTTGTAAATGAAACTTTGCCCTGTTAGCTTTAATATTAGTCCAATTTCGTGTAATTTGAGTTAGTTTTCGATTTTTAGTGGATTTTTACTTTTAGTTGCCTGATTCTGGCTAGCCATTGGGCAGGTCTGGATAAAACCTGAATATCTTGAGCTATAGATATCAAATTAGATAGGACCAAAGAGGTTAGAAACTAGACACATAACAATTTAACATATCCAAAATTGAGGTCTAAATGAGTTAAATAGAAATTATGGCTTGATTTAGAAGAACCGGGTTGGCTGACTATGCTGAACCAGAAACTTTGCCTTAATGAGATTATGGTTATTATGAGTTTCATGTTGAAATATGTATGTAATGTTGTGACCTTTGTGATAAATTGATGTTCTAGTGTGCTGGCACTATTCATGGGGAAGTGGACACATGTCGTTATGCTGCCGAAATTTCGGTAGAATCTATGCATAAGTTATGAATTACATGTTAATGCATGTGCATTTTCAAGAAAGCTATGAAAGTTATGATAAGAATTATGTCACTATGAAAGTTCCATGCTACTTGGGTCAGCCCCGGATAAGAAGTTAAGGGGAATAGATCGGTGGGAAGGTCGAGAAAAGTAAACCCGGCATTCCTGTACAGAAACGAGCTCGATTCTGAAAAGCAGACTATTACCCAATAGTCTAAATGGCCAAGAACTCCCAGGGGACCAAGAGATGGAAAATGATGAAAAGTAATGGAAAAAGCTTATGAAGGAAGAATCAAGAATGAACATGCATGATTACATGAATGCATGATTACATGGAATGGTTATGTTAAGATGCTTACAGTTATTTATCATGTTTATTTATGCCATTTGTTCATTTATATTGTTTATTATCCTATGAATCATTATCAATAATCTGTTCTGTTTCTTATGCCAACCAAAGTAAAACTGAACCTTGCCTCGGACCAGACTTTTCCTTAAACTCATTAAAACGGATAGCCTAGTTCACACACATGCCTTTATAATTAAATAAAAACTGAGGCAACTAAGAATGAATATGACGTCAGATGAATACCATACACGAACTCTACTGAGAATTTCTTTAAATTCTCACCTCGTGTTGTATTTCTGCATCATTCTCAGATGCTGGCGAAGGACTCAACGGCCGCTCTTTTCATTGAGATCCCAGTCCTGCAACTTCACCATGACTCTAAGTTGGACTCATTGAACACAGCTTGCTTTTGCTATTCTGCCTCTGCTTTTTGGCAATAGGAATTTTGCTGATCCTTTGTTTCATCTGCTATTAATATGGTTGTATATATATATATATATATATATATATATATATATATATATATATATATATATATATATATATATATGTATGTATGTATGTATGCATATATATATATATGTATGTATGTATAGACTGAAGCGTTAGCTTCCGACCCACATATGTACATGTACAGTTGATAATATATCACCTATTCGTATCTTTTCTGTTATGTTATATTAATCTTTGTTATGTATTACAATGCTATTCACGTTTATTATATAACAGCGAGCCGTTTCATCTGTTTTGTGATTCTAATCACGAAAGGTAAGTAGAGTATTAATACTGTAACACAATCTACTTAATTTCATGCTATGACTTAAGCATAACATTAAATTAGTAGGGCGTTACAATAAACTTCTTCAAAAACTTATACATCATCTCTTAAGCAAAGACTTTATCTATATGTTAACATACTATAAACTTTCTGGTAAGATATACCTGAAGTATAATCTGTCCTTAAAACATCCATAGGTCCTTAATCACATTTTTCTTTCCATTGGATAAAAAGTTCTTACAAACATATATATATATATATATATATATATATATATATATATATATATATATATATATATATATAAAATAACGCTTTTCCAACTAGATATAATAAATCATATACATAATAAGGATATCAGAATTGGGCTTAAAGATAGAAATACTTTCTCATAACATGAAAAGTAAACACTTGTTTCAAAATCATCATAAAGCTTAAGGGAGGATTCTATTTCAGAAATAGCTACCTGACTGGGTCGCTTTGTGGCCTAACTCCAGCAGTAAAAGATAACTTCATGCTTGTGCATAGGTTCAATGTATAGTGCTTTCAAGCGATTCAGCTTAAAATATCTAGAGTTCTTTCTCAAATTATTGGAATGCAACTGTTTCTTTCTATCGATTAGCTTAGAACATTGGCTTAAAAAAAAACATAATGATTTCTAATAACTTGAAACTTCATATTATTCAAATACCATAAATTAATTTCTATAAGAGCTTGCCCCACACTTCTATACTCAAATCTATATACACACATACATAACTAATATGATTTCTTAAGAGTTCTATAATTGTAGAGTAAAACACTTTAAATCTATTCTGTCATGGAACTTTACTAATGTAACATCCACCGAAATTTTCTTATCGTTTTTCGCCTAGTTATTCGATTTTTATTGAATAATTGAAGTTAATTAAAATTAGACTAAATATTTATTTAGGACTAATTAATTAGCAATTAATTGAGTTTAGATATGAGGGAATTATGTTAGAAGCATAGGAGATTTCATAGAAATTTCTCAAAACTGATTTACCGATTTAAAGGAAATCGGTAAGATTATGATATTTTAAACTATCGGAATCGAACCAATAGGATTTTACACTCAATAACCCTACATCAAGTGGTTGAGAATTCAGCCACTTAGCCCATAATAGTGGCACAAGCAAAGCCACAAAGAGAAGAAAGCATGGCTGGAAATCAGCCACAAAATTTCAGCCAATCACAACCTTGGAAGCTAACTACCCCTTTTTATGTTTGAATTAGAATTTTCTCTTCATTTGTTTGCTGACTTGTGTTACTTTTTCCTTTGATTCCAGCCTTCTTCTTCTTTTCTTCTCTTCTCCTCTTGATCTACTCTATTAAATCTCCAAGCTTGATAAGGTTTCATCAATCCAAACTCCAAAATCTAGCATAATCACATTCAAAGAGGTAGAGATTCAATCTTGTTCTTGTTATTCTGGTTATGGGTGGCTGATTGTGGCTTTATTTTCTCATTTCTTGAGGTGATGATTCTATGAATATGATAATCTTTGGCTGATTTGTTAGTTGTTTTTGATGTTAAAATCGATTAAGAAGTAAGAAAGGGTGAAAGTAAGAGGATGTGAGAGGCTGGAGAATCGAAACCCCTCGACAATCCGTACGGCAGAGTGTACGGCTCTGCCTACAGCTATTTAAATTGGATGAATCTATTTTCATATGAAATTAGACATTTAGGGCTTTCCATACATATATCATATAAGGCCATTGGATTAGTATTGAGAGAGATATGAATTTTGGAAGTTTGACCTAGATTTCTGAGTTTGATTCTAGGTAGACTAGGTTGTTTAGGGCAAAACTTGCCCTATACGACTTGGAATTGAATGAAACTAACTTTGTTAGAAAGCTTGCACATAGGAGAACATCGCATAAAAATGTCAGAGTTAGATTCTGTCCCGTTTGCTCCCAGTGGTTCAAAGAAGTTGCCTTATATCCAAACCAAGCCAAAATAGGGCAGTTTAGGAAAGCCAAGTTTCAAAGCTTATATCTCGAATTATACTTATTCAAATGACATTGAACTTCTTTCATCTGAAAGCTTGTTTTGTTAGCTTTATATTGATATAAATTTTGCATAATTTCACCTAGATTTCTATTTTTGGTGAATTTTCTCTGAGAAGAGTGCAATTCTAGTTAGAGACATATATGAAAACTAGATCAAGTTTAGTTAATGTCGGAACTCGGGACTTAGCAAACAGAGAGCTAAATCGGGTATACTTAATGTTGAACTCGAAACTTAGTAAATAGGAAACTAGAACATGTATACCTAATGTTGGACTCGAAACTTAGTGAATAGAAAACTAGATCGGGTATAGTTAATGTCGGAACTTGGAACTTAGGGAACACATTCATAAAAGTTTTTGAAGACTAAGTGTGACTTAAAGTTGGAGATCGGAAATCACACATCACATAAATCACCTTAAAATCGGAAGTCAAAGATAAGAATATAGAACTTAAAATACTTAAACCCGGAAGTCGAGGATCTTCAATATAAACTTGAAAGTTAGTACAAGAACATGAAACCTTATATCCGAATCTCGAAAGTCGAGAACTAGGATACTTTAAAACTCTTATACACGTAATTCTAAAACACGGTCCAGGATCAATCTCGGAGATCGATTCTAAACATAACCCCAGAAGTCAGAAATTAAAACATTAACCTTATATACCGGGAAGTAGGAACTTATATAATCTTGGAACTCGGAACCAATGTAATCTCGGAAGTTGGTCCTAAGCTTAAACTCGGGAACGTTAATAAAAGTTTAAAACTTGCAAGATAGATTAAGACTTAAGATTTTAAACTTGCACCTAACTACCTAAGTTTTGCTTATAAGACTTTGTTGTTCGTGACGACTAATGGAGATATGATGTTCTATATTGGGTTTGCTATTTGATTAAAATTTCCTAGTTGTCTGGCACTATTCAGGCGGAAGTGGACATGATCCATCATGCTGCCGAATTTTCGGCAGAAGCATATGAAGTTATGATAGCTTGTGTTATGAAGATTAAGTTTTGAATATGAAATTCTATATGCAAGGATATATGAAAATAAATGATGAAGCATATGTATAAGTGCATTTAGCATATCTATGCATGATTATGTATAAGAATGAAAGGATATGAATATATTAAATATGGATCCCTTCACCTGGAGGCAGTTATGAGATCCCTTCTTGTGAAGGCAGTTAAATAAGATAAGATTAGGTCCCTTCACTTGGAGGCATTTAATTGGGTCCTTCCCTGTGAAGGCAATTAAAAGATATGATGAAGGTCCCATATTCCTAAGGAGTGTGACATGGCGATCACACCTCGATGGGGTATGACATGGTAATCATACTCTGGAATATGGCATGATGAGCACATCCTAAGGAACGTGACATGGCGATCATGCTCTGATGGGGTATGACATGGTGATCATACTCTAGAATATGGCATGTAAAGATTCTATGATGAAAGATATGATGATGAGTTCGTATTCCTAAGGAATGTGACATGGCAATCATACTTTGGAATGTGACATAATGATCCCATACCCTAAGGAATATGACATGACGATCACATTTCGATGGAGTATGACATGATGATCATACTCTGGGACGTGGCAGGAAAAACATATTCCTAAGGAGTGTGATATAGTGATCATGTCCCAATAGAGTATGACATGGCAATTGTACTCTGGAATATGTGTAACAAGTAAAGGAAGATAAAGGAAGAAAAGAAAATTATGTGTATATGCATAAATTTAAGTACAAGTAAAGGCATGTGCAGATTTTATGTTTTCAGTATATTGATGCTATTATATTTTAATACGTTTCAGTAATTATTCATAGTGTAATTCATGAATTGATTTTGTCATGACTCACCCAAATGACAAGTGTGTGAATAAAATGAACTTTGCTTCGGACAGTATTTTCGAACTATAAAACCAAACAGTTTGTATAACATGTTCACCTTTTTCATAATAAACCGAAGCAACTGGAGATGACAACGATGACATGGTATAAAATTTCTTAATGAATCCTATTGAGAATTTATAATTCTCACTCCTATGTTTATTACCGTGTTATCTCCAGATAGTTCAAAAGTTTCGAAGAAGGCCCTTCGAGGTGAAGGTGGCTGAAGGTTGTTGCCAGACAAGTAATGAGCAACATTTTGATACATTGATTAACCCTTATATTTAGTTTATTAAACCTCTTTTGTGCTTAATTGAATAATATTGGACACATTTTATAAGTTTGGACTCTAATTGGGTTTAATTGTATTTTTCAGCATTATTACAAATTTATACTCTTTTTGTATTATGGCTGTATCTTGAGTTGTAGATATCTAAAAATTACAAATTTTATATTGTAGGAAAGCTGAGAGAAAGATCTACAACTTTGATGAGAAGTCAAGGACTAATTCAGATGTCTAACGGGTCGAATTGGGCCACAAAATCGGAACAGGGCTATCACGCTGGAACCTGATCAGTGTACACTAATTGGGTCCTAACGTGAGTTGTAGACATTGGATTGAGGTGAAACTACTGTCATTTGAAAGCTAAGATATAAAGCTTGAATTCATATGAAGAGAACTCTCCCAAATAATGATATCTTGATAGACTTATTGGTTGTTGAATTTGACTGACGCGGATATAGATATAACCTAGACATGCTATAAAGATTAGGCCATAACTCTCTCATTTTAAGTCCAAATTAAGCAAATTGGGTATCCACTTAAAGCTAAGAGGCAAAGGATTAAGTTCAGCTCAAGGATATTTTTGAATTTTGACATTTGAAGTCTGATAAGAAGAGAGAAAACTGAGACGCGAAGGAGGACTCTCATCTCCAACATTTTCCATTTTTTTTTCTCTCTTCTCTTCTCCTCTCCTCTTCTTTTCTTTTTCTTTTCCTTTCATTTTGTAAGATACTTGTTTTGGGTTCTAGTTTTTAACCTTCACTGCTATGGAGGAGTACGACTTCAAGCTAGTTCAAGGAGATTCCAAGGGTATTATGGTTGTAATCTGGAAATCCTATACTTGAATTTCAATCATGTTTGTTTTCTTGATTCTTTGCCCTCTTTTATTTGTAAACTTGCATTGAATGATATTGATATGTGGGTTTATGAATGAAGAATTATTTGGGTGATTGCTCATTGGTCAATTGGTATGAACTTGATTAGTTAAAGAATTAGGAATTGGGTTTGGGTTCAAACCTAGGCTAATACATTTGGGGCTAGAAATCAACATAGGTTAATTAGAGTTGAGGTCTTAATTATCTAATCAATTATGTGTTGGTTGAATTCCTAGAGTTCTCTAGGTAGACTTGTGGGGTTGTTAGTAGAGGTCTTTGTAATAGCTCAAATTAGCCGCACTCCATGTGTTTGATATATTGTGCATTAATGATTGATTCACCTTATGCTTAAGGAACTCTTTGAACTAGTGTTTTTATTTTCATCTAATTTTCTTTTATAGCTTATTTACTACATGTTTGCACATATCCCCTTGTTACTTAACTAGATAGCAACAACATCCTTGGAAGATGACTTTGGTTGCACTATACTTCAAATTTAGTGTAATTAAGTATTTTAAAATTGTAATTTGGAGCAGGCTGCAACACTTGCTACCAACAAGGTCCGATTTAAGTGATAGTAACAACTCCTAGGTGAGGTATTATGACTTAAGCATAGTACTATACTTGGGAGGATGTTACAACTAAAATACAATTTAGGCATGTTCTTAGGAAATTAAGGACAAGAAGAATGCTATGGATATACTATCACTCATAGTGCTAATCCAAGGAAAGGAACAGCCTTAGCATATTGAGCCATGGAGTTATGGTCACCAAATAAGTTATCTAGCATAAAAATATCATTATCCAAACACTAATTAGCCTATAGAGCCAAAGATTAACTTGAAATACATCCAAAGATATAAAAACCCCATTATGGAACCCTAGGTTCCCAATCTCAACCTTAAACTCAAATCTTCAAAATAATCATTCCATACCCATGAAATAAAAGAAGATTAGAGCTTGGAGAGTTATCTTGGGTTGCAAAAGATGGAAGAAACTTGATGGAGGGCTTGGGTCTCCTCCCACCTTTGTTTCTCTCTCTAAAAGAGATGAGAGAGAAAGCTTCAAGGAAGAAGATTAATGATGATTATGATGAAGTAGAGGGATTTGTGGAGGATTTGAGTAGAAAATGGTGAAGGAGTCATGGCATCCATGAGGAGAGAGAGAGAGAGAGAGAGAGAGAGAGAGAGAGAGAGAGAGAGGAGTTGAGGAAGAATGAAGAAGAAGGAACGGGATCCTTCTTTTAAATTTCATCCAGCGGACGCCTTGTAACACCCTAATAGTTCTATTCTATGCTTAAGTTATATTGTGGAATCATTAGTTGTTACTTTTGCTCGTGGAGCTAACATTACCTTTTCGAAATTACTTTTAATGAAAATAGGGGTAAATTTTTTTTTTTTGAATAATAACGAGTAAGCTGTTTTGAAAACCAAGAGCCATGAGCGCATCGTGAACGTGCAATACAAACGCCGCTATATCATTCATACATCACATTTAACATAAATAGAAGCAATGAGAATAACCACAATCTAGATAAAGATAACATTCATTCCATAGCCATTCCATAGTTAATATAATAGTAGTGATAGTAGAAGTCATATACAAAGATAATAATGGATCCGATACCTACTGTCGGCCCTACAAAAGAAGCCTACCAAATACATAATAAAGGGAATATATCAGAAAACCCTATTACCCAGCATGCCATACAACAAAATAATAACCTTATAACTACAACCAAAAGGAGCTATCCTCGTGCTCGGCTCCACATGCAATCATCACATCAAGCATCAGGTGGAAGGAAACCATTCCCGTATCCACTGGGAGAAACATCACCACGCCCCCCACCTCGAGCACGGCCATGGCCACAAGGCACGGCACGGGTGCGAATGAACTCATGACCGTGAACCAGGGGTGGTGTGTGACAAAGGGCTGCAAAAGAAGAAGATGAATTGGATGACAGACGGTCACAGACAGGTAGGAAGGCTCAGATAGGTCCGTCTCCACGTGATAGCTCGGGTAAGACGGTTCCGAAGGATCGAAATCCAACAAAACTGTCGGTGTCTGACGAGTGTCCGTATCGTAATCTCCATCAGTGGGGTATCACGGAGGATGGAAAGGCGAGCAAACGTCATCCATAGTGATGTCCTCGAACGGCTCATGAGGGCGAAAAAACAGACTCATGACAGGTGCACAGAACTGGCGGCTATGGAACATGTGGACCCGCATCGCTGCCTAAGCAGTCAGCACATATGCATTCAGCATCGGGTCGAAGTGCCAATGCATCACCGGAAACTCAATGAAAATCACCACCGTGCCCGACGCCGGCATCCTCTGAAGACGACACGGAAGCGTAGAAGTGAGAAATACTAAATTTCTCAATAGGGTTGCGACTAGACAAACACAGTGTTATCGTCATCGTCCCAGCCACTTCGGGTTTAATTATAAAAATAGTGGACAGGTATAAGTTCAATTTTAATGGTTTCAGAAAACGTAAATCCCGAAGCGGGTTACTTTTAACTTTATCATCATATCCATAGTGTCATACATAGGCATACATGCTAATATACATAACATACATTCATAATACACATAAGGAATATAATAACATGCATGGCTATGCAACTCATCAACTTGACTATGGTCCTATTTTGACTTTCATTTTTAGTACGTGCTTAACATTCTTTTACTTTTCCTTTGAAATAGACTGCTTTTGGACATGAGCTCATTCTGTGACCGTCATCACGCAGTACTAACCAAATCAGACTAAGCCGATATTGGTTACCTCTAAGTTGGAGGGTCCTCCATGTCATCCTTGCCTCCCTCATAGAGGTTCCTTGTGGATTACCATCTTTCACTTCCCAGAAGTGATCGAGGGGTCATATCTCATGGTTTCTTTTCTTATCATTATATTTTATATGCATAATACTTCTTGACTAGACACATGCAATGATATGACTAAGTCCATAATTTTGATAGAAATCCGGCAGCATAACAACTAAACCGGAGCTTCGCCAAAATGCCAATCATCAACTTTTAACCAACAGTTCCTCATAACTATATCATATCATCATACTCATCATTCAATCATGAGATAAAGCTTAATCAAACTCATTATTCATCATGCCGCATAGCAGCATACATTCATACCCTAAAGGGGTTCACAGTTGTGTTATTCTTTGTGAAGAACATTATGAATCATCACATGATTCCTCATGATTACCTATGAAAGAATCATGTAGTTAAGATGTGTGTACATGGTCTTTTAGTTACTTAATTCTCGTATGAAATTATTCTTTACTTGAATTCATGTCTTATGGAACACTTATTCAAATAAATTAAGTTAAGTGATTGTTTTCTTTCCTCAATATAGTGCACTTAGTGATTCCTAGGTTCATGATATGTTCAGAGGCTCTAATCATACTTTTGTTCCAAAGGAGTTCGAGATCCCTCTAATCCTTGGGTCATGACAACACATAACTACATCATGAACCCAACAATACCATGTTCACTAAACACCAAGGGTGATTTTTAACTTAACCAAGTTACAAAACTTCAAGCTTTTATCTTAAAGGTTAGATCTTTATGAAATAATGATACAAGTTACTAGCTTTTCCACTAAAAATTCTCATTCTTTATAAAAGTTGACTCATTTAATTATTCTAAGACCCTCAAGGTCTCAACTTTATGATTTAAAGTTGTCTTTACATTAAAAAGGTTCCTATTTTATCAACTAGTGACATGAAACATTAACTTTAAGGTTAAAAAGTCTTAATCTTTATAAAAGCTAACATCTTTAAGCATTGTTTTGATTCAAGATCTAAACTCTATGAATTTAAATGTTATAAAACAACACTTTATGACTTAAAGGTCTCATTCTTGATTAAAGTTTGAAACTTTATGAAAGGTCTTTTCTTTAAGGTTTGATTTTTAAGATATAAAGTGACAAGATATCATTTTCTAACTCAAAAAGGCTTATTATGCCAAAAAGCTTAGACTTTTACATGCATTCTTGTCTTCAAAACAAAACAAAAGAAGACTTTATGATGGCACTAAAACTTGTGCCACTTTAAGTGTGTCAAGAAGCAAACTTTTTAAAGTTTTAAAAGCTTTTAGAATGTTCAAAGTCTTATCAAATCATGGAAACATAAAAAGATGAAGCTTTTCTAATCATCAATTCATCATGAGAAAAGGAACAATCTTGAGGAAGATACCATCAAGGAACATTCAAGAACATATTTTGCCAAAAGTAGAAACTTAAAAACACTTGAAGAACATCAAGAACACATTTTACTAAAAGTAGAAACTCAAGAACACTTGAAGAACATCAAGAACATTCAAGAACATATTTTGCCAAAAAGGGAAACTTAAGAACACTTGAAGAACATGAAGGATTTTCTCAAGTTTCCAGTTAGAGATCTTGGTCATGAAAGAACCAAGCTCCAAGCTTTCTTGAGAAAACAAAATGAAAAAGATGAAGATCACTACCTTTCTTGAAGATAGCACAGAAACAAGAGAAGTGGAAGAAGAAGATGATGACTCCTCTTGATGATGATGGTGGCGATTTTGAATGAGCAAGGAGAGAACTCTTGAGTTCTCTTGAAAATGAGTCTTATAGTGTTTAGATCTTGTCTCCAAAGACCCAAAGATGAGGTCTTTGAAGGGCTAAGTGAGTGGTTTAGGTGATGGTGTAGAGAAAGGAAGAAGAAGATGAAGAAGATGAAGAGGGTTTTAGAGAGAAGTAGGAGGATATGGTTTGATGAGAGAGAATAGGATGAGTGAAAATGAAAATGGATGAGGGAGGGAGAGAGAAAAAGTGGCATCCACATAAAGGAAGGAGAATGAGATATTTTTGCTTCACTTTGTGTTATCTTGTGTTAATTAGTGATTAAGGGGACAAATGGGATGATAGGGAGACAAAACATGGTCAAACTCTTGCATAAAGTAGTCTTGTCTCATGCTTTATGCTTTTATGACATCACTCTTTACTTTATTGTCTAGTTGACTAAATTTGAATTTAATCATGTGATTAAGTGCTCATACAACTTAATTAAAATGATTAAGTAAGGATTAGTGATTAACACACAAGAACACGATTAACATAAATTAATCTTGCGATTAAGCTTAATTAATTTTAATTAAACTCAATTAGGCTAATTAAGGACAATTAGTACTTAATTAAGCTATAGGGGCTTTGACTTACTTAATTAGAGATTATCTAATCTCGATTAAGCATTCTCTTGACTTTTCTCATCCGAGTAACCCCTTAATTAAGCCTTAATCTCACAATTTCTCATTAAGTGCCTAATTACTCAAGGTTACTGAGGTAATTTAGCACAGCATGAAATTGAGGATGTTACACGCCTAGGTGTCCGCCCACCTGAAGCTGCATTACTTTTGCAGCACAGGCGCTGGCCTTGGGCGCCTAGGCGCCTAGTCCTTTTTTTTTTCTTCTTCTTCATCTACACTTCTCAACTATCATCATATACTTATTTACATTTTTTAATTTTAAGTTAATGTCCTCATTTATTTAACTCTCCATTAATTTTAAAATATAAATATAAATAAGAGAATATCCCCCATTTGAATCCAATAAAAATATTGGCAAAATCAAACTCCTTAAGAATTAATATCCAACTTTTGGATTTTATTACAAACTTCCGAAAACTTACATTTTCTTAAACTTCAAGCTTGAAAACAAAATGGTTAATAACTTCCAAAAATTCGTTAAAAATTGCTCTTCAATTCTTTGATATCTAAGGAACAATTAACGAGACTTTTAATCCCAAGAAAATATTCCCATTCTATAGCCCTCCAAGGGGGCATAGGGTCCAAACTTAGAGTTTTCACAGAGTTCGATAGAACAAGGTGTCACAATTCGTGTGACTCTCGACTCGGGCATTACATTAGTAAGCCAATAGGTGCTAGTGTTGTTCTCGCAAACGTCATGAAACATATCACAGAGTCACTTCATGGCCCTGGTTTTCCATGCCTTGTAGGTTGAAGCCTTCTCAAGTGGATCAATAATGAACATAGCTGCATACATGTAACACAATGGTTAGCAGAACTGTAATAAATAATCATGCATAAGAATAAAAAATAAAACTAATAATAAAAAAGTAAAAAAGTAATGATTATTTTCCCTTCCACTCCTTCCACTACAACTCTTGTGTAGCCTTAGGGGCATGTCCAAAACTTGGTATACAGGGCATGAAAGTTCTCCTCAAATACCTTGGTAATCCTGCCCAGCCCTGGCTGTGGTGGAATCCAACTGTGTCATAAATAATAGACTATGTCAGGTATCTGTTAGTTAAATTTTCTATCATAATTAAAAATTTACAATAAATTTAAATTTGAAATTATTTACCAGAATTTACCATCATATCTAAGCTCCATGTACTGGTTCATAGAGCCTTGTGAGAGGGTAGACGAGGAGGCCTAGACACCCTACAAACAAGGCTAGCTAGGGGTAAGGAAAGGTGCGGAACCTAGTATAGGTGAGGTGCGAGCCTCACCTCTCAGAGGTGGCAGTGGAAGTGGAGAAGACTAAGTGGGGAATAAGGGCTAAGGCCTTGGCTCTGTATACCTAGGGTTGGGTATCATAACAAACTCCTGAGTATATGGAGGATGACCAAGAGGGGTGCAAGTAGTAGTAGTGCTGGGAGTAGTGGACACGGGTGCAGTGGAGATGGTGGGTGGAGCACTAATGCGAGGGGGTAGATCATGCTTCCTCGGTCTACCCCTACCTCATCTTAAACTTGATCCTCATCTTTTCATAAGTGATTTGTATAATATGTGTATAAATCAATAAGCATATACAACACACAAGATGCATATTAACTATAAATGCAAAGAATTAAACTATAACATCGAAATATGTATGCACAAAATTATTTATTTCAAACAATATTATAAATAATCAATAAAATTTGGGCAGAATCTCTTTTTATTTTAGGAGCCTCCACAAAAATTATTTCATCAATCAAACACAAAAAACAACCACATGCTCTCACACAAATTAATCAGAAAATCCTAAAAACCATTATAAAGTGCATCCCCTTACTTCACATCATGCAGGTAAACAATACCACAACATACATTTCAAACAATAGGAAAGAACTCTAAGTCTTCCCTAGTTATGCAATCGTATCCTCCTTCTCTATCCTATAACTCTATCATAGAAATTTTAAGTTTTTAATATTTCAAAAAACATAAAGTTTAAAAAAAGATACACAATGTACATACTTAAAGCTTATCAACTCACTCCAGTCAATCAATGCACCAATCACCAAGTGATTCAAACGAGATTTTTAACAATCAATACAACAAATTAAGTTAGCTAATTCACATAGAAACTAAAAACTGAGTAAAGAAATGAAATTAAAAAAAGAGACTAAATAAGAAAACTAAACCAATTAAAATACTCATTGCCATACCACGAACACAATAGTGGTCTCTGGCGGCAAAATGGAAGCTCTGGTGGCAAGAATATGGCCTGGGGCCATATAGAAGATGAGAAAGAAAGAGAGAGAAAAGAGACAGTCCACTAGCAAATTGAGGAAGAAGAAAGGGGCGTTTGGATTTTATCTTTCTATTTCATTATTGCCAACGGATTTTTTGTAGTTAATAATTTAATGAAATGATTCGTTTCATTAAATAAATATTATCTGTAACATCCCCATTTTTCCTAATATAGCATAATAAGAACTTTGATTTATTTCACTAACGCAATGTGAGAATTCCTCAGGTAGCACTATGCCATGATGATCCTCAAACTGAGAACTATAAGGTTGTATAACACTGCCATTAAAATTATGGCACTACCATATAGTAAAAATTTAACAAAAATGCCCCTATAGTTTAAAGTTTTGTTATTTATAGAATTGCCCTAGGATTTTCAATAATTACACTTAGATCCTAGAAGCTATTTCTATTTAGACCCCAAAACTTTTAGAAAATAACATTTAGGTCCCCACATTATTAGAATTAGCAAATTGGAGTTTAAGTAGAGCAGAGTAACATAGCGGAGCCATAGGAACCTAAATCTCAGCCAATTGAGCCATAGAGATATCTGAGTGTGAAATTATATGAGATACCCCTCGACTTGCCAATAATTATGAAAATGCCATTAATTACAGAAAACAGAAAATAAAGTAGAAACTCTGATAGAAAACACTAAGGAGCTTACAGAAAGCCAAAAATTATCCAAAAAAAAATTCCAAGAAAATTATAAATACATTTTTAATATAATTTTGAAGATAAATACAAATTTTTAAAAAATTTGAGCAATATTTATATAATTACACAAAAATAACCTCACCATGGTGCAAAACGGATCCCAAAAATCCTATAAGATCACTCTAACTTATAGTACAATAATGAATCAGTGGAGTTTGGGGCATAGACTTAATAGACCATGTAATTGGGCCTTGTTAGTTGTAAGACCCAAGCCGAGAGTGCATGACCTATGACATTTTGTCCTGTCGGAACTCGCGAAAGCTCTAAGTTTGGATCCTATGCCTCCTTGGAGGGATATATGTTTGGGACATTTTCATGGGATTAAAAGTCTCGGTAATTTTTATTAGATATCTAAGAATTGAAGAGTAATTTTTAATAAATTTTAAGAAGTCATTAACCCTTCCGTTTTTAACCCGGAAGTTTAAGAAAATGCAAGTTTTCAGAATTTTGTTCTAAAATCCAAAAGTTGAATTTTGATTCTTAAGGAGTTCAATTTTTTCAATATTTATATTGGATTCAAATGGGAGGTATTCCCTTATTTACATTTATGTTTTAAAGTTAATGGAGCATTAACCTAAAATTAAGAAATGTATAAATAAGTATATGATGATATTTAAGAAGTGTTTGGAAGAGGAGAAAAAAAAAAAAGGGACTGGGTGCCTAGCGCCCAGCCCAGTGCCTAAGCATTGGTTGCGCTGATGATTGTTGAAGCTTTAGGTGAACGGGTGGCCAGGCACCTGCTGGGCGAAGATAAGCTGGGAATCTCAATCGTTCTCCCCCATTTCCACCATGTCTCTCTCTCTCTCTCTTTCTCTTCCATCTCTCTCATTCTTCTCTTCCCCTACATGATTTCCATCAACCCTTCACCATTTTTCACTCAATCCACCATCAAATTCATCTTCTTCCATCATCATCCTCATCTAGAGATGGCAAAGCGGGCCGACCTGCCCCAACTCGTCAAAAGCCCGCCAAAAGCAGGGCAGGGTGGGGTAGGCCGAATTATGAAGGCGGGCTCAATATTCTAGCTCGCCCCGTTTAAGGGCGGGTTAGCGGGTTGGCCCGCCAAAAAAATAAAAAATAAAAAAATTTTATTTTAATACTTTTTATGAGTTAAATTACTTTAAAAATTAAAAAAAAATATTGAATGAAAAATCTATTTAAATAAAATAAAATAAAATAATTAAACTACATAATTTATATCCAAATTTAACTCAAATACAAGTATAATATACTAATTAGGATGTATAAATAAGTTTATAAATAATAGTTAGCTTTAAATTTATAATATAAAATCTATAATATAAAGTTCACAAATTAATAAAAGTATAATAATAATATAATCTATAATAAAAATCTATTTTTTATTTTAAAAAACATTCTTGAACCTAAAAAAAAAGAGATAAGCTTGGCTCGATGGGCTAACCTAGCTCGGCCTGTTGAAGCCCACGGGTTAGGCCGGGCGAGTTAGGTAGGCGGAAAATTTTTGGCGGGCCAAATATGTCAACCCAACCTGTTATTTTTGGAGGGTTTAGCGGGTCAACTCGACGGGTTGATCCCGTTTTGCCATCTCTATCCTTATTGTAACATCTATCATGAGTTCCGACTTCACCTTCGAGTTTCACATAAAATGGACATTATTTCCGACTTCCGACTTTACCTTCGAGGTTCACATAAAATGGACATTATTTTCGAAGGTCCACATAAAATGGACATTATTTTCGAAGGTTCACATAAAATGGACATTATTTCCGACTTCCGACTTAACCTTCGAGGTTCACATAAAATGGACATTATTTCTAACTTCCGGCTTCATCTTCACGTTTGCCATAAAATGGAGTGATTCCCGATATCTGACTTTACTTCTAAGTTTCAAATACAATGGAAATGAATCTGATCTCCGACTGACTTCCTATCTCCGACTTCATGTTTCAAACAGATACGAGTTCCGATCTCCGAAATTAACTTCCAAGTTATACATGAGTTTCGACCTCAGAGTTTATTCCCAAGAGCTTTCCATTTCTATTGGTGTTCCCGAGTTTGGCCTATTACCAACTTCTGAAATTGAATTGGGACTTCTGAGATTATATAAGTTCCGATTTCCCAACATATAAGATTAATGTTTTGATTCCCGATTTCTGGTGTTATGCCTAGAATTGATCTTCGAGTTTGATGATGAATCGAGTTTTAGAATTATGTGTAATAAGAGTTTTAAAGCGTCCTAGTTCTCGACTTCCCAGTTTACGTTAACATCCCAGTTCTTGACTTTCGATTTTTAACATGATTAGTGTGCTGTATGATTTCCGACCTTCAACCTTATGTTTCAAATAAATTGTGCATGATTTCCGACATTCGACTTTGTTTTCAAGTTTCAAATAGAACAGACAATATTTCCGATCTCCGATTTAATCTCCAAGTTTCAAATAGATGGGCACGAGTTCCGATTTAAGATACATTGGAAACGAGTTCCACTTTTAGGCGACATGGAGAATAATATAGCCACAAAAGAAGGAAACATGGCTAAATTTTACCCACAAAGATTTCAACCAATCAAAACTCACAAAGCCAACTACCTCTTCAATGCTTAAATCAGATTTTTCTCTCTTATTTGCCCCACTTTCTCCCCTGATTTTAGCCTTTTTCTCTCTTTCTCTCAACCAACTTCATCAAATCTTGAAGCTTTACAAGGTTCTATCAATTCAAACTTCAACACCTAGCAAAATCACACTCCAAAGAGGTAGAGGTTCAATTATGTGTTGTTACTCTGATTGGGGTGGCTGATTTTGGCTTTATGTTCTCATTTTTTGATATGATTAGTGAATTATTATGATGATCTTTGACTGGTTGTTAGCTGGTTTTTGTGTTTAAATTTGATTAAGGAGCAGAAGAGGGTGAGTATAGAAAGATGTGAGGGGCTAGAAGACCAAATTCCCTCGATAGTCCGTACGGCGGAGTGTACAGCTTTGCCTATAGCTGGTTAAAGTGGATGACACTATTGTTAGATGAAAGTAGACATTCAGGGCTTTCCACACATATATAATATAAGGCCATTGGATTAATAGTGAGAGATATGAATTTTTGAAGTTTGACCTAGGAATCAAGATGTTCATTTGGGCAGTGTGACTTGAGAAGCATATAACTCACCCTACATAACTCCAAATTGAGTTAAACTAACTTTGTTGGAAACCGTACACATAGGGGAACATTCATAATAAAATTTTGAGTTTGGTAGGGTCCTATTAGCTCTCAGTGATTCAAAGAAGTTACCCTATGTCCAAACTAGGCCAAAATAGGGTAATTCAGGAAGGTCAAATTTCAGGGCTTATAACTCGATCTCTACTAAAGAAAATGTAACGGAAGTTGTTGCTAATGAAAGTGTCCTGTTAACTTTAATATGATACCAATTTCATATGATTTGAGCTGGTTTTCTATTTTTAGTGGATTTTTACTTTTAAGTATGTAATTCTAGCTAGCTGCAGGGCAGGCCGAGATAAAACTTAAATATCTTGAGCTATACTTATCAAAATAAGATGGGACTAAAGAGGTTAGAAAATAGACATATAACACTCTAACATATCCAAAATTGAGATCCAGATGAATTAAATAGAAATTTTGGTTTGATTTACAAAAACTAGGTTGAATGAATGTGCTGAGACAGCAGTTATGTTTTAAATGCAACATTTATTCCTATGAGATTGATGATTGAATTATAAATGAAATGTTATGATTTCTCTGTAAAATTGACTATCTGAGTACTGCCACTATTCATGGGGAAGTGGACACATTCTGTTATGCTGCCGAATTTTCGATAGAATTGTAAAGAAGGTTATGAGCATTATGTGTTAAGAATATGTATATAGAAATTTCGTATGCAATGATATATGAAAACAAATGACAAAGCATATGTAAGAGGGCATTTAGCATGTCTATGCATGATTATGTATAAGAATGAAAGGATACGAATGGATTAAATGTGAATCCCTTCACCTGGAGGCAGTTATGAGATGCCTCCTTGTGAAAGCAGCTAAATAAGATAAGATTGGGTCCCTTCACTTGGAGGCAGTTGCACATTGAATCCCTCCCTGCATAAGCAGTATAAAACTATGAGATCCCTCTATATTGAAGGCATGTGGTCAGATGAGATCCCTCTATTCTTGAGGCATGTGACCAAAAGAGATCCCTTCAATTTAGAGGCACGTGGCCAAAATGAGATTCCTCCAAGACTAGAGGCACGTAGATCCCCTTGCGGGTCAGTACTGTGTGACGACGGTCACGGGTTGAGCTGACGAGCTCATTCCTAGATCAGACTACCCAAGGGCAGTAAAGACTAAAGATTAAGACATATGCAAGCACCCTAGGGACAGCGATATGTAACGCCTAGGTGTGCTAAAAAAAGAAAGCAAAGGAAGTTAAAGAAAGATACTAGTGCATTTGCATTGATTCAAATATGAGTATTTGCAATATTATATCTCATATTTTATTGATGCTGTACTTGCGCGGTGATTATTATTCTAGTGAAATATTGCCAATGTGATTTAAGTGTATAAAATAAAATGAATTCTGCTTCGGACTATATGTTTTCTAGCTATAAAACAAAACAGTTCATATAATGTATCCATTTTTTTGTAATAAACCGAAGCAGCTGGAGATAATTACGATGACACGATATGAAGTTTCTTAATGAATCCTACTGAGAATTTATAATTCTCACTCCTATGTTTATTTCCATGTTATCTCTAGATAGTTCAAAAGATTTGAAGAAGGCCCACTGAGGCAAAGGTAGCCAAAGGTTACTGCTAGATAAGGTCCGATTAAGTGACAGTAATAACTCTTAGGCGAGGTATTATGACTTAAGCATAGTACTGTACTTGGGAGGATGTTACACTTATCATACCTTAGCTCGGTTCTCCCTTGAAGCTATCTCTCTCTTCTCGTACTCCACCACCTTCCTCCACTCTCTAAGGTAATTCTTGAACTCAATCCTCCTTATTTTGCCATAGATTAACTAGTTATTCCATACATTCAAGGTTTAGCTTGTAAAGGGGGGTTAGGGCTTTAGAATTTGGGGGGTTTTGCCCTATGAGGCTAATCCTAGTAAAATCTTACAATAGTTAAGTTGTGGGAGTCTAATATATGTATTTGTCATATTAGATACTCTCCGGAATCCCTTGGTGGCTCTGAGGCTTCATAGAACTTAAGCTTCTTCCTTTCCAAACTTAAATTGTGAGTGATAATATATCTATAGATTATTTTGGATATATGCATGCTTTTAAAAATATTATATTTATGGTTATACTATTAAATTTGAAAGTTTAAATTGCATTTTATTAAATTCTTGAAGGGCAAAAAGATATTACTCTTCTCTTTCTCTCTCTTTATATATGATTATGTATGTTTGTAGGACAAGTGCCTTAGAAGCTGATTTCTAATACTTGAATAGTATGATGGAAAAGATGTAGTTCATGCTACTAGAAATTAATTATATAAAGGTTTTGAAACTAAGATGATGTTTAGAATTTATAGATTTCTATAAAGCAAGTTTAATATTGAAAATTCTAAAGTTTTATAGAGTTTGAGCAACATATCTGCAATTAAGGACTTGATTTCAGGAGATAGTTTGAATTTAATGTTTTGTGGAAGAGCTCTAGATACCTTAAGATGAATAGTTTGAAAGTATTATACCCTAAACCTATGTTTGCTAAGAATACGGAAGTTTTGTTAAATCTTATTATGCATTAAATGATATGAGCAAAAAAGTATATGAATCGAGATAAAGAAAAGTTTTAGTGACCAGGTTTTAGCAAAGAGTTAAGTTTACCTAAGGGGAGGAAACTGTGTTAGAAACTGCTTGCTAATGGCAGTTAACATTAGCCTTGGTGTACCTTGAAAAGCCTAGCTAGCAGGGTGGTTGCTAGCCTGACATGTTTGGTCGACGTGTCCCAAATAAATATGAACACCCTGGTGACGGCGATATGTAACGCTCAGGGGTGATTGATAAAGGAACCACATTTAGGGATGATAATACGTAATGCCTAGATGTCAAAATGATTAGAATATAGATTCTGAATAAGATCCTCCCTTAAGTTTTATTATAATTTGAAACAAGTATTTACTTTTCACATTATGAAAAAGTATTTCTATCTTTGAGCCCAGTTTTTATATCCTTATTATATGTGATTTATTGCAGCTAGTTTTAAAAGTATTATGCTTATATATGTTACGAAGAAGTTTTTATCCAATTGAATTAAAAAGGTGATTTAAAGACCTATGGATGTTTTAAAAACAAACTATACTTTAGGTATGTTTCACCAGAATTTATAGTATGTTAACATATAGACAAAGCATTGTGATTAAGAAATGATGAATGAGTTTCTAAAGAAACTTATAAAGATATATGTGCTAAAAGTTTGTGTTTAAGCTTGTCCTACTCCTATTATAGATATATTATCCCTCACTGAATCTGTTTGACTCCCTCTTTCTTTCTTTTCATGTTTTTAAACAAGTATAAGCTATGCTTCAGTGCCCCCAACCAGCTGAAGTCATTGGGTATTTTTATAATTCCACACCCTTGTTTGTGTGGTTGCCAAAGGTTATCCATGTGGAGATTTATACTGCTTTGTATACAATTGTATATATAATCCTAGTAATGCTCTATTAGCCTATAGGCAGGGTCCCTCCTGTATGGGTTTATGTATTATAATGAAAGTATAGTTGTTTTAGTTATGACCAGTTTGATTAGTAATGACTATGGATTTGTATTCATATTTTCATAAGCATGATTGTGTCTTATGCTCCTTTGTTATGTGTTGTGGCATGCATTATGAGAATGCCTGGATCTCCAATGATTTTGTGTGGTCGTACTGTTTGTGCAGGTAGAGAATTGTCATTTGGGAATAGTCCTAAATATAGAGGAAATTCTGCTTGATTTTCTTTGGAAATGGTCTAATATATGCTTGCTAGGGACGTGTCCCTATGCGCCAGTCACAATTTTGGTTGGATCATGACAGTAGTGGACGAAGTAAGCCTTTCCGTTTTTGAAACAATTTTGGACCTAATTACACCAAAAAAGGCCATAATCACCTCATAAAACCTAAAACAAATTACATAAAAAATATAAAACTATAACCCTCAGCTCTTGGACAACCCAAACTGCCCCTCAAATGCCTTGGTTCAGTTTTAACCAGATTGGGTCAAGAATTGGTTGAATTATAACAAAATGTCATTATCAAATCAACTTAGCATTAATTAACTTTGACTAAATCCTTCAACTTTTTGACCTATTCTTTTACTAATGGATTTTTGTCCCCTAATATGATTAGAAGGCACAGCAATTCACATGGGATGCTGCAGATTTTTTTTTTTTAATTTAGTTATAGATAATTAATTATGATAAATATCTAAAAAATAGGTTTAATTAAGGTAAAAATACACTAAAAATACTAAAAATTGTAGAAAAATTCTGAAAATTCAGGGATATAATCTAACACATATTTAAACATGGATTTGATGAGATAATAAATAAATTTAATTGTTTGCTAATTATCTTTTAATTAAAGATGAAGTTATCTAATCATATTTTAAGCAAAATTTCTAATTATGCACTAATTAAGCCTTAAACCATTTTACTCTTTTCTTAAACCTTAATCAACACATAAGATGAGTATTATAGCATATCTAAATCAATTTTAATTGATGGTTAAATTAATTAACCATTGGTAGCATAATTAATCAACTAAACTACCTAAATTAAATTAGAACTAATCCTACGATTAACACTAACTAAATTAGCCCTTTTTCTATAAATATACCCTTACTAACTGACCTACACACACTTTAGCAACACTCATCTTAGCCTCCAAACACAACACCCAGGCAATAGCCCCTTTATCTTTCATCCTTCACCATTTTCTTCAAAGAACTTCAAGAAACACCGTCAAACCACCACCTATACTCTATCAACTTGGATCAACCTCAAACACCAACATTCCTCACCCTCCTAGCTCGTGATTCAACCCTGAAAAAAGAGGTTAGAAAGATTGCAAAACTGTTGGTCCAACACTTGTATAAATCAAGTTCAAGCATCGTAACACAAATAGGCTTTTTCTTTTCCCTTTTTAGGCTTCATGCATGAATTGTATGCAATTCTTTTAGTTGTTTGTGACTTTTAACCTCTGTTTCCATCATACATGTTCTTCTTTTGTGCCTCTAAAAGTTCTAAAATAGTTTGGAAAGTTTGGGGTTTTGTGATTTTCATTTGAGGTTTTGAAGTTTTGATTGATAGTTTTGGTGTTTTCAAGCTCTATACCTTCTTATGGTTTGATTTTAATGAAAAATCTCTTGGTCTTCTTGTGATATATTCCCTGACCTGAAAAGGGCTAAAGCTATGTGGTGACATGTTAAGCTTTATTCTTGTTGAATTTGATGTTGTTTGCATGATTGTTGCATGTAACTAGGATGTAGAAGCTTGAATCTTCATTTTACGCACAAAAGGCCTTTATTTCCTCTTGTTTTCATTTTTGGCCATATGCAGGGCAGCCACCTTATGTCATGATTTTGTGATGTTTTGGGTTGTATTTTGATGAAATTTAAATGTTGGATCCATGTGTGTGAATATATATATATATATATATACCCTTTGCTTGTTAAGCATAAGAACTTGAAAATACATGATTTTGGTGATGTTTGTTAAGGGTGGTGTATGCTATATGAGAAAAAAACTCTTGAGCTGCATCTTGTCTCATGTTTTTCATATGATTTTGGGTTGTTCTTATGCCTTCTCTCTTGATTGATTAAAAAATAATATTTTAATATGTTAGTGTGATTTATTTGAGCTTGAATCTTGAATAGATTCTAATTTAAGACATGTATAAGTTAAATTAGTTAAATTAATCTTACATATGGTTGCTGCCCAGTTTTAGTTAGTATTTTCCAGCCTGTTAATTAAGTATTTCAAGGGTGCAAAAATGATAATTTAAAGGCATAGAACCTATATTTTGATGCTACATGCTTGTATGCTAATTTTACTTGTGTCTCGTATATTAACCATGTGATTTAAATAAAATTTGAAGACTGCCCTATTCGGGCAGCACCTTAGTTAATCTTATTTGGTTTGATTTACGTGTTTACAATGTTGATTTTAGTGGTTTGAATGATAAACTTTCACTTGTGAAAAGTGTTGGAACCTATATTCTACAGATACATGCTTATATTCTTAATTATAGCAATTAGAACATGTAATATATATAACTATCTATTCTGCTATGTTTTTGGGCAGCATCCTTATCATACTTATTGCACTTATTTTAATGATTTATATACATAGTTTGATGCCTTAAATAATGTATTTTTACTTGATGTAGCTTTGTACACAAGTTTAAGAAGTTTTGAAGCAAAAAGACTTAGTTTTAGTCATGTACATGCATTCAGCCATGTGCCTTTTCGATTCATGGAGATTATTTTATTTAGTTTGCTTGATGAAATGTTTTCAAACTTTTGAGCATGTTTGAATTAGTACAGTCTATGTGATAATTTATTTTGGGAGCATTAAGACTTAATAAGACACTAAAAGTCAAACTTAATAAAATGAATTATGACCTATGTTGGAGTTTATGATTTGCGTACCTTGACTTATGTTATTGGACCTTGTATGAACTTATTTGGATTGTTATGAGACCTTGAGACTTGCTTGGACATATATGAGACCTCTCATGGTCATACTTATGCATTGGAGAACCTATACTTGGATATTAGATTATGGATTTTGGACTATAACTATGGACATTGGACTTAAATGCACTTTTAATTACACTAAAGAACCTTAAACATAAATATTTAAGTTAAGGTCCCATTAGAAATTTCATGTAAGTTACCTAGTTCCTTACTTGAAGTGGTTTTCTAGCACTTGGTTTCAAAAGGAAGGCTTTTCTTGAATTAACATTTGAAAATGGTTTTAGAGCTTTTGCCTAATCTATATTTGCATCTCTAAAACTTGCTTGAAAATATGCCTATTTGTCTTATGTATATTCAAATATGAAGTATGGAAATCTGGCTTGAATTATGTGCTATTGTAGTATAAATTA